>CM068379.1:66369334-67076352 GCA_034770075.1 Aralia elata | reverse complement strand
TTAATACTAGGAAAAAGTAGAGGAAAAAGATGTCCTAGAGTAAAAATTTAAAAGATAAAAAATTTAAAGAACATAAACAAGATGAGAAATGGCACCGAAGGCTCTCAACGTACGAAAAAACCTGGAATTTTCTGAATCATAAACGCAAGATATGATGATATATATATATAATATATTAGTATATGTATTTATATGTGTGTTATATATATATTATAGATATATATATGTATATATGTATTTATATGCTATTATGCCAATTCGTTAAATGTGAAGAAACTAATGGCTAATTTAATTTGCTGACTGATTACATAAAATTGTTTCCTCTAAAAAGGAAATAACACCTTAGATTTGTACAAGCTAAACAAATGAATATTCACTGATGCTTTCAATAGCAAGTAAACTAGAAGTACGAAGTATGGATTACTAAAATATTAAAATACTTAAAAAGACAATTAAATCTCATATTAAAATAGTTTTTAAATATCAATTAACTCCAAATTAAAATAACTTTCTAAATATAATTCACCGATAAATAACGTTGACAAATTTAAATTATAAAAATTTATTAATAACCAAAATAATTGTTTCGCAATATAAAAAAAAAACAAATTAAAAAAACAAAAAAAATAGTAATTAATTAATAAATATATAGTTTAAATACGTTTTGTTTCCCTAATTTTTTCATAGTAACTCCAAGCGTCTGCTTCTTCAACATAGCTCTAACTCTAAGCTCCGTCTTTCTCGAATACAACCTGATCTAAATTTTAATCTACATACTGTTTATTAATCCAAAATCATATACTAAATTTACTTATTGATTGGAACAAAATCGTATAACATCATTTGGTAGATCCATTTGAAGAGCGTTAAGGGAGAGAATCATGAGCCACTAGAATCGATTCGCTTTTACTTACGGGGGAATTTGTTTAGAGGACCTATAATCTTTATGCAGTGACAGAATAGATTTCACATTCCTCTGATTAATAGCATGAATGGCAAATGCAAATCCTATTTCTTCATCGTAGAAACGCCGCCTATGATGAAGCGGATTGGAGTAAAATTTTTTAGGATAAATCCTCTTCTTCATCTTCATTCCTTTCATCTTCTCCTTAAATGAGCCTCTAATTAATTTCATTTCTTTCTTCACCTTTCATGGAAGATTCTTTCAGTTCTCAAACCACCACTCCAATAATCTTCACACCGTGACAGAAGGAAAATAATCCAAAATCTGGGCTCAATTTTGACAATAGGAAGTAAGATACAAAGAGGTGGCTTCAATTTTTGTGTTTTTTCTATACCACTTTGCTTTTAATTTTGTGCTCAGATCTATTTATTTTGAAGGGGAAAAATTTTGCAAATGGTGTTGTGATTTATAAAGTAATTCGAGATACGATTGGTGTTTAGGAAAGAATGGGGTGCTTGATTGATGATGTAGATGGAGGAGTTGGTAATGGTATTGGTGATGTTGGTGGTGATAACGAGCGGCAGTTGTCGTGGTGATTTTTTTTTTTTTTTTACAGTATTAAGTCTTTAAATTAATTAGTTATTATAATAAATAATTTCTTTAAGTTAGTATTTTTATTGTATATTGAAGTCAAACTTTAATCTAAATGGCGGTCAAATCGTAGAAAATCAAATGAGTTTTAGCTAGAAAATGGAAGTACTCCGGCCAATTTCCACTCGAAAAAAAAATGCTGTTAAGGTGACATCTGTATGCAATTAGATAATTTATATAGCAATTTATAAAGTTTAAAAATTACTTTTTGTGGACCGAATTATATTTTAGTATAATATAAGTGTAATTTTAGACCTTAACATAAATATAAGACTAGAAGATCTTTCAATCACATGGACATGGACGTAAAGGCGCAAGTGCATGCCAATATGTTTGCATTTGAGTTTCATGCAAATAATTTCGAGAATTGAAGCTCAAGTCATAATCTATATAATAAGATTCCGAGTAGCTTACCTACGTGGACTTTTAAGGCCTCATAAACCCTCAATCACAGGGTGCCGAGACAAGTAGCTATGGGATTTTTTCTGTAGCTATGGGATGTTTTCTTAGTGTCTCTCCCTTAACCAAACCTCCTTAATAATAATTTTATAACTTGGTCCGAAACAATAAGAAATTAAAAAATTTTCTTCAAATTATAAACAAATGCTTATAAGCGGTTGGACAGATCCACACATGGGGCAAGGGTGGTCAATTGAACCACACCCATAATTATTGTTTTTAATTTATTACTACTAATTTAAGAAATATATAAAAAAAAGAAAAAAAAAAAATAAGAAGATTGTCCACCCTAAATAGTATTCTCTTTTGTTCCAAAATAATAAAATTAAATTTGACCATTTTTAAAGTTAATTTGAGATTTTTTTAAACTCAATAAAAAAAATTGATATGATTCATTAATATTTTTTTAACTATAAATCTATTTATGATAGTGTTACAATTTCATTATTTGTGACTGTTTAAAATAAATATTACTGTTATATCAATTTTGAATTATAAAATGATATTAAATTTAATTTTAAACAAATCAAATATTGATCTTATATTTTCGGAATGGAGAGATGCATTGACTTAGTACTTACCAATGAGAAAGATGTTATATGATGCTATTAAAAATGAAGAAATTATGAAACAATTTTGAGAAATTGAAAAACTGAAGTATAATTTTGTAATAAATTTTATGCAATTGATATTTGTCGCTTACGCTTTTTTTTTCATAGTGTCATATTCTGAGCGGCCATCCGTTCACTGTTTATAAAGGACGAAATTTCTGAAATCATTATAAAGGAAATTCAATGTGATACATAATCTGCAACACAGGGCTCTTCCACTATGAGACATGAAGTAAGAACCATGAGATTTTATACCTTCAAGATGATTGGAAATCATATTAGCAACCAGACACAAACTTCTTTAGGTCTTCTCGGAACTCCTTGCGCTAAGGCCCTTCAGGAGGCATAGTCTGCGAACCTAACCAGAATAATTTAGGGTAGACCAAAATAAGATAAATTTGAAATATAAATAAAATATAAAACTGATCAATGTAGTACATGTCTTGCTCTAAGCAAATAATTTTAAGAAAATTAATGAAATTTTTGGCTAAGTACCTTTGAATGAATGTTGTGGAATACTGTAATTATTTTGTGACTGGGAAAAAAACTTGCATTTAAACGATCTCCTAGGGCCTTCTTCGTGAAGCATGCGAATAGTTTCATTAAGACATGAAGTCACAGTCCAAACTAGTTTATCAAATTTACCCCCTAGGGCAGAACCTATTTCTATGATATATCAATTCTGTGGTGGATCTCAATAATCCACATTTTACTAATAATTCCCCATTTAGTCATACCCTGCATTTTGGGAATATTTTCCATTCCCACTAATCTTTCTTTCTTCTCCCGCATTTTCTCCAACTTTGTTTGTAGCTTTTTGATTGTAATTTGCAGCTTCATCTAGTTGATCACCGTCCAGCCGATCTTTCTTGCCCCCCCTGCAAACCACTAAATAACATGTTTACCTAAAGGTTTAAGTATGTATTGCCATTGTTATTATATATATGAAAATATATGAAATATATACATCCAGTAGCCATGCTAGCTAGTTACTAACTAATGTGATGAAAAACCAACGCTAGCTTAACACTGTTAGGCAAGGTCGTTTCTGAGATTTTGGTGTCCATGGCCAAAAATGAAAACGAGAACCATTTTTGAAACATTGTATTCCACAAAAAAATAAAATAATAAACAAAGAGTACAAGCCTAAAAAAGTGCTATTTTTCCGAAAATTAAAACCATAATAGTTCGATTACAACAAAATATATAAGAAACTTTCGACTACAACTAAAATATATGAGAAGTTCGACTAAATAGTTCGTCTATAACAAAATATATGTGAATTTAATGCATTCATTGAAAGATTCTTCTTCTGGTTTATAATTTTAGAGACAAAATTTTTAATCAATATATTCACATATATATAGTACTATATATAAAAAAAATAAAAATTAGATACCCTCCTGATCGGGAGGCCCAAGGGCAGTTGACTCATCTGCCCGTGCTCAGGAACAACCCTAGTTATAGGGTGCTTTAAACATTGTATGGCAAGCAACATTTGACTTTCCGATCAATCTCATTAGTACTATAACACTGCATTGTATATAGTTTGCTCATAGTTAGGCACTACTAACCAGAGTCCACTCACACCATAATATATTATGACGGGATGATATTAATTATTAGCATTCGGTCAGGTATATGTCTGGGGGAAATTAGAAGCCAGTTTAATTTAATTTATGGATCAGAGCCTTTATATATAATTGAGAGACGAGAGAAAAGAAAATGAGAGAACTGTGATATATATGAGAGAGAGAGAAAGAGATCAGAAACCCTAGAAGAGTGACGGGGTAACAAGAGAATGGAGCTCGGAGTAGAGGCCTTTCATTATGATTTCTTCTAGTTTTCTCTTTAGTCTTTTCTGTCAGACTTTGGTTGAGCTTGCTAGGGTTGTTGCTCCATCATCATAATGTTGGAGGAATCTCTTTAACAGACTTTTACTTAACTATATACGGAGTATAATTTGGTTTTTGATAGTTGTTGATTTGTTTGGAGGCTTGCTAGCTTTGTATCGAGTAGAAAAAGGAAAGGCAAAGTCTGATAGAAAATTTATAGTTTGCTTAACAATTAGCGATCATAATATTCTATTATATTCAGTCATAAAAAGTTTATGAGATAAGGACCTGGGTGGAGACGGCTGGAAATTGTTTCCTGTGGGGACCCACGTGGACCATGTTTGGATCATAAAACTGAAAGAGTTAAATAGAGGAAACAGTGATTTACTTGGTGCGGATAGTATTGTATTTATTTTGTTTTTTATAGAAAGAAAAAGCATAAAATTGATTCGGCCTTCGTATCACAAAAGGAGTTTTATTATGTTTGTGTAGCTTCTAGTATTTTATAAAAATCAAATGTGAATGTGCTTAAAATTTTGGAAAATAAATATATTTTATAATTAGATATTTTTTTAGATAAAATTATAATATTTAGTTATTTTATTTAAACTAATTACTAAAATAAATGCAATAACAATTGGGTAAATTTTCAATGAACTGACTTTACGAAAATTAGAGATGCACTCTTACTGTGGAAGGATGTAGTACAAAAGCATGTTTTTTTTTTTTTTGTTTCCATCAACAAGATATGTAAATACTTGCTTGGAATTCCGGCGTTCAATAATTGAACTAATTATAATTAAAGACACTTCTTAATAACCTGCCATATGTAACAAATACTTATATACATGTGACTAATTAAAAATGGGTTCCATGTTGTGTATAATTTAAGTACCGATGATATATATATATATATATATATGATTATTCAATAATGATTTTGGTGACTAAAAGAATGATTAGTAAAATATAGATACAATAGGATGATGTGATTGGTTGTAGTTAGTTATTATTACTAAGGTTCATCGCACCACGTTATGTTATGGTGTCTACGGATGGTATCATCAAATTTACATTTTACCACATTATTTTGTAAATTATTTTTTGTAAAATTGTGGTTTGTCACCATAGCATTACTCTATAGTTAATCCTCCGCATCAAAAATGAGAATCTCATTTTTTTTAATATTATTTTTTACTATATTTAGATTCCTTATTGACACTCTTTAGGACATAAATTTTCATTTACCAGATTGTTTTTTATAGTTAAAATCTACTAAAATTCCTTTTTTGGTACGATGAACATATTATCACTTGACAAATTTTCTGTATGCGGGTTAAAAATAATGAACATCTAAATAAATTAAGATGGATGAAATATTTTTGGCTAGCTAGAAAACATTTGAACATAATAATAAAATATAAATTTATGGGAAAATAATTATACATACATACTAGATCTGTCCTTTGTTTTTAAAAATTTTTTTGTGAATTCTTAAAGGAATTTGTCGATACTCGTTTTTCCAAATTCTATTGAGTTTGGATAAAACACGAAAGAGATAATAGATCTGTTAGTTGTTTCTTCTTTACGTTCTTTGTGTTATTATATATAATTCCCATCCCACCGTTCCAAATTAATTGTATTTTTTTAGGACTTTTTAATGTCAAATTGTATCGATGTTTATATAACTAATCTGTGGATTATTTTTGCTAACATATAGGTGAAAGATATTATAACCAAAAGGAAAGTATAATATAATTTGATTACTTAATTTTAATTTTTATTAATTTTAGAAATATTATTTATATATATGCTCAATTATTAATTTTAAAAAATAGTCAATTTTTGACTTAAAAAATGTCCTAGAAAGAAGTAGTAATTAATTTTGGAAACCCCAGAGGTTGTGGGTGGGTGGTGAGTGAGTATTTGAGCAAACTTGAGGGTAGAGAGGGGTGGGGAATAAATGTTGTTTTTATTTCTGAAGAAAATAATATCTAACGATACTTTTAGTTTTTATAATTAAAAAAATTAATGTTAGATATCTTAAATTTTTTTAGTCTCCAATTAAAAAATAATAACTTAACCCAATAACAAATACGAGGTTATACATATAAACGCGGTGACTTGTTTGTAGAGGCTTAGGGAAGCCAGCTCAAAAACCCAAAACGCAGTGGCTGAGTTGAGTCCATTTATGGTAAAGTGTGTTTTAGGTTAAATAAACCCAAAACAACTTTACTATTAAAAAGCAAAGTAGGTCAGTGCGATCAGTCTTTCTCCTCATTCAAGGGCATGTTACCATAAAGGACGCAAATGAGGACCCATTGCGACAAGGCCCCATACAAAGGAATCATTCCGCAACCAAGAGTTACCACCTTAAAGGAGTAAATAGGGACCCAATTGCAAACACGCCATCAACCCATCCACAAAGAGACTACTTTATCATATTTCTAATTAATGATTTTAATATAATTTTCTATAAACCCAAAAAAATTTATTCGAGACATGATAATTGGATATGAGATTCTTTAATATATTTTACTGATTTGAATATTGTTGACCCCTCATGTATAAAAAATGAAAGGTCAAAATGACAAATAGGTAAAATTGATAAATAGTTCATGTCCAAATTATCATGTTTGCATAGAAAAACTCTTCCTATAATTAGTTGCTCTTTTGATACGAGATTTAAATATCGTTTCTCAACGGGTGTTTGTGCAAACCTATAAATCTTATTATTAATTCTATATGAAGATATGTTACTTTATATAGCATATCCGTTATAATATAAGAACGATATTATCATAGATTCGTAGTTGATTTTTGAAATTACGTTTAATAATGAGAAACTTTATGTATAAACAAAGTATTTTATACTAAATTTATATTAAACAAAAAATATTAATTATGCGAGTCATTTTGTGCAAGTATATTAACAGTAATTCTCTCCCGATTCAGAAGGGGGGAAAAAGGCAACCTATTTTAAGCTTTTTAAAGTTCAATATGTTTCGATATTTTTGAGTATTCAAAATTAATATATAATTTAAGTTGAGAATAATTAATATAATAGTTAAATATTAAAAATTATCTTTAAAATTACTATATTTTAGTTAAAAGAGTTGCATTCGATGGTGTTTTTTGAAGTCCAATTTTGTAACATTCTTGAATTGCCAATTCAATGTGAATCTATTTGATTAAATTAGATATTATCTTGAATAATTTAAACTTATCTAAAATGTAATAGTAAATTAGAAAAGACATTATTCACAACACTTTAAAAAAATCAAGTTAATTATAATGTTTTGATAGAATTTTGCGAATATAGTTTTTTAAAAGTATTAAAATATTACTTACTTTAATTTTTGTGGAATAGAAGAGTATTAAAAATAAAGGCTATCAAACTTAATGAAATATTGATCAATGTTAAAATTGTAATTTGGCGAATTGAGTCAATTGACTTTAAATAATTATGAGGCTTTTCTTTACTTTTTTGGGCCAGAAGTAGTATATACCTTACTTTTGTTCTATATTATAGTTCTGGGAATGTTTGTGGCAGGAGAGAATGGTTTATATGTGGTTGATTGAGGATGTTTCAAAAAAGGGCCAACTAAAGGTTGTAAACTGCATGGGAGTACTAGCTAGGGGTTTCTTTTTGCGTAAAATAATATAATTCGATAAAATTTCATAAGGAAATTAGATTATGATTAAATAATAATATACAAAAATTTTTTTAATTTTTTTTATATTGTTTGCATAGTTTTTCGATATTTTTAATATCAATATAGAATTTTTGGTTGTCCTACGTAGGCAATTAGCATGACTCTTCCTTTGTTTCTTACTAATACAATTCGTTGCTTGGTAAACAACAGGGTGAGATTGAATGAATCCCTAAATGATGAAATTATGGACAAAGATTATCATGACATTTTCTTTTCCCCATTTTTGTAATTCTTAACTGATTACACATCAATACCTTATATATAAAAATAAAAAAAAATAAATTTATTTTGACCATCCGAATGTAACTCATCAATTAGAATAAGTTGACTCGAATAGTACTCTAAATTAACTCTAAATTAAACTCGGTTTAAAAAACAAATATCATTTTTTAATAGTTAATACTTTAGACCTTCTATATTCATACACATGCAAAATCTTTTTGGGGCTAGTAAGTACATACATGTTAATCACGTTAACATTAATAGTCACTCCCTTTAATTGTTCACAATAAATTGTAATCGTATATACACTATAGGAAAGTAATACCTAAAAGCCTTACTTATGCTTTGTATATAATAGGTCTCTCATTCCCTCTCTTTCCTTTCTTCACCATAATTCCTTCCAATTACTTTTACTTTTATGTTTTTAAATAATCCTTTTGGACTTAAAATTTAATAGTTACTCTTTAATTGTTCACATTAATGCAATGTATATACAGCGATTTATGAGTAGAAATATGCAAAAGCCTACATATGTTTTTGGTTATTTTTTTTTGTTTTATGAAATAACCCTATATTCTCGTCTTTTCTTTTTTACCCATATACTTTCAATTACTTTTATTTTATAATAAATATCCTTTGGATAAAAAGAAAATTAAGAAAAATTTAGGGAGGAATAAGAATATTGTTCACTAAATATGTGGTTGTTTTAAACAATTTCAAATGTGACTACGCCAATGAAACTAATTTTTTTTATGTCGTTTCATGTTTACTTGATTGACAATAAATTACTTTTAATTAAATATTATTGATTTTTAATATAAATAATTATTAATAAATAAAGATGCCGTGGCCTCGCACGGACTAGTATTTTCAATCGTATGCGTCCATGCCATGATATGCATGTATAACGCAATGAATTAACATGCGGAATCACGTCGGATATTATTTTTATTATATTATGTGACTCATGTTCCTCCATATAAAGAAGATGTAAACGGACATACTTTTTTGAAAGTTTAGGTCAAGCAAATAAATTTAATTAACTGCGGAGTCAATACCATCCAAAAGACAGTTGAAAAAAAAATGACTAAGGTGGTCTTATTCTCTCTCCCTCAATGATCCCTATCCTTATGTGCCAATTGTTATTTTTTTTAAAATAACCATTTTAGGAATACACATATATATGAATTAAAAATAAATATAATTAATACGGTCTTAATTTGATTATATTTAGATATAAAATCTTAATATTGTTAACTTTTTAAAATTTATTAAGAAAGAATGAAAGAATACAAAAAATTAGTAGTTTAATACTTAAGAATAATATAAACAAAAATACTAAGTCTCTTAAAAATTTATAAACGGCAAGAAAAAAAAAACACAAATTATTCTTTCGAAATAGACACAATAAAAAGAGCAAAAAAAAAAAGTAATAAAGGTGGGTTTTGTGTGGGTGTTTTAGAAGGAGAGATCAAAAATAGAATGAATTTTAATTATATATTATTACTACGTGCCATTAAGAATGGAGTAGTGTCCATCCAGGAAAGTATGAAACTATTGGTCAAAAATGAGTCATTCTAAGGGCGACATTGCACTTCGAACATTTCTAGTGATAGTTTTTTTTTGGTTTTTTTTTGGTTATGAACTCCCCAAAATAATCTTTTGATATAATTTTTATTGGTACAAAAGTTTTAAAAAAATACAGTGATTTAGGTCTGTGAACAATATTGTTTTTGTATATGCTATCCAAAATTCACACCTTTAAATCAACTGTTTTTTTTTAAAAAAAAATTTGTACCAATAAATCATATAAATTATTTAGGAGTCATAACAAAAAAAACCAAAAAAAAAATGTCACTAAAATGTCACTAAAAAAATATCGCCCTAAAATTTTCCTACAAAAATATGTGGTTTGAATATTGAAGATCTTTTCAAGCGGTTCTTTTGTTATCCTACAAAAATATGTGGTTTGAATATTGAAGATCTTTTCAAGCGGTTCTTTTGTTACCTTTGTTGTGTGAAAGCAAGCAACAGTGTGAAAGGGACAATATTGGTAAATCTCGTTGATATATATGCCTCCTTCCCTCATCTTTCATAATTTCAGTACTTTTCATAATTTCAAGACTTTTGGAATTGACGGTCTCTTGCATGAGCCTTTATGTCTACTCGTAATTATAACTTATTAGATACTCCCTCCCTTCTTTAATATAAATCGCTTTAGAGTTATTCATAAATATTAAAAAAATAATTATATAACATTAAATATAATATTAATTGTTTATATTATCCTTATATTAAAAACAGAATATTATTTATTGGACAAAAAATAGTGAGAGAACCAAAATTATATTTAATACTTAGGATAATATTAGAAACTAAATAAATAATGCTTACTTGAAATTCTCAAACGATTTATATTAAGAAAAAAAACACTTTTCTAAAACGACTTATATTAATTGACGGAGTGAGTAACATGAAAAGAGATTTTATTTGTCGCATCTTATTTAGAGCATGTTTAATTAATGTCTGAAAATAAATTATTTTTTCTATTTGATCAATTTATTTAGAGCAATTTATAGTTTATTTCTAAAGGTAAGTATTGGTACTTGAAAATTAGTCACCACCATAAGAGCCTGGAGTTATATGTGTTGGTTTGTAAATATTCAAGAATATACAATCAAATTGCATACAAATAGCAGAAGTTATGGTTAAAATTAGAATTTAAAATTTTATAAACCATAACCAAGATCAATCTTTATGCACAATTATCAATTAACAAAAGAAGATAGAAAATTATACCTTTGTAGAACAAAGCTTCCTCAGGTACAAGTTCAACTCTAATTCCTTCGCGTTCTCCTTGAATTCCACCGATTAGATTCCCTTGATCAACGTTAGTCACTTAAGTGTTTAGCCTCTAGAGGTGATCCACCAAGAAAAATAAGGATTCAAGAAGTAGGTGGTGACAAACTCTAGTTTTCTCTCTCTAGAAAATTTATGAGTACTCTCCCAAATCTAATGAAAGTGTGTGTAACCCTAATCTATAATAAGACTCCTCTTATTTATAGATATAGGCAATCCTCCTAGACTATTTAGGAGTAGGTTTTTAATTAAACTCCTAATTTAATTAAGAACTTATATGAAAGTATTCTTATTAATTAATTTCTAAACCATTTAGGAACTAAATAATAATAATAATAGTAATAATAATAATAAGACTCATCTTATTAATTTACAATTAGTATTTTCAAAATACTAAATAATAAATATTAAGCTACTTAATTTATTTTATCACCATAGTATAAATTAAATATACTTAACTTATTATTACAATATGTCATTCACTTCTTAAATAAATATTTTTCTTTTACGGTGTGACCCTTTAGGTTCTCCATATTAAACTGGTTGTAAAATAAATCAATTAGAATAATTTTAATCCTCTCTCTTAAAATGTATAGAGTTTCTTTTCTATACTTGTGAATTGGTAAGGAATACGAAGAGAATGAGCTCCCATTTATAGGATTTCCAAGGTTTGGAGTAGTTTGGTCCATTAGGCAACGTTTGCTTGGGTTTTTATTTTGTTCCCTTGGCTTTGGTCTTACTTCGTCAATCCCCTCTAACTTCTCAATCTTTACTAACCAATCCTTGGCGAACTTAACCACATAACAATTATTCTAACCTAGGTTGAATTAAAATGATCAACTAGGACTTTAGGGGCTTAAGCATTGAATGAGTCTTGCAAGTTGCAAGACTTTTTGGCCAAGCTTCCTAGGGAAGCTTGGTGTGGCCTAATCCCCCCCTTGGGGTCCCCCACTTGGCTTGCTCTATTTCAACTGGCCTATATAATTAGGTTTACATTCACATACCAATTAGCCACATAATTGACGCCAAATATTAGTTTGTGTTAACCTTAAACGGCGTCGCGAAAACGTTCGCCGACACGCCCATGGCACAGCCCCATGGCTGGTCATGCCTTGCCCAGCGGCCCCAAGGCAGCCTAGCCCAGCACGCCGCACGCGCCCAAGCCTCAACCAACACAGCCCTGCCTTTGGCCTCCATCAATGCCACGACTCTCTGTCTAGCGCCGCGACTCTTAAGTCCAGTGTCGCGGCGCTAAACTCCCTATCCCCGAATTGAGCCAAAGTTCTACTTTTTAGCTTTTATTGATTTTAATGTACCTACTTCGTAACTTCATAACTTCCTCACTCGATATCAGAATGAGTCCGTTCTTGAGCCATTTTCTAAGTCGTAACATTTTTTATAACTTCCCCTAAATGGAATAATTTTCCTGATTCTCTAACAAGCCTAAAAATTGGCTCAAAAATCCTTCGTGAATAAGTTTTCCTCGGTTATTCGATTCTCTATAACTTACTCATCCGAAATCAGAATGAGCTCGTTCTTGAGCCAACCGCTCATGTTTACTACGAACTACACAACCCCCAAAAAATATTATTTCCCAAAAGTGTTAAATACCCGTAAACTTGGCCCGAAAATCATACCAAGCTTGGATTTTTCATTGATTAATGTCTTTTACTAAAAATTTTGTCATAACTTCGTTATAGCATATTTTTACTCCGTTTTAATTAAAACATTTCCGTAACTTACCCATGCATATTTCTATCTTTTCGGATTTTAAAGATTAACTTACAGACAATGATTTACACTAGTCCAATGAACAATAATAACAATATTTTTTTATATTTTTCTTGGTTTGGTTTGTTATTAGGTTATCATTCTCATAAATTATTTAATTCCTTTTAATAAATAATATTTATTCCATAATAAGGGTAAGTCCCCTTAGCGATTAACGACTTCCCAGATAATATAGATTTCAACATTTAATCATAAAAAAACATTTCAGTGTATAGTTATCGTACAATTCAATTCTACTACCATACAATGTCCCAATCAAATATAAGATATGCAATTACTGTCAAGTCTTATTTTATTTGATTATATGCATTTCGATTCTGAAATGCACAACTCTAAATAATGCAAATAAGAAACACCTTTTTAATTTCATTCTGCCTTGGCCAAGGACTACTAAGTTGTCATTTATCGAATCACATAGGACATTCTCATCTTTTACTAGAAGTGGTAGATTCTTTGTTGACCATTCACCTATCTCCATGTACAACTTATTATACCCAAGCATACCCTTTGATATACCTTAAAGGTCTTAAGGGACATGTTAAAGCATAACTCATCATACACAAGATACTATGATGATCTCAAGTCTAAGGATCACTTGTACTACTATCACATTAGAATTTCTATTGACAGGCAAGTAAAACTCTATTGGGTATCTCCTTTCAGCGAGTCATGTTCAGTGAACTTATTCTCTAATAAAGCACCTACATACTTGCTTTAGTGTCCTCTACACAAATGATTATGAGATCAATCATCCTCTTCATAAGAGCAAACATAGTATGTACTAATCTATCCGGATTCACTTAATCCCCTTCTTAGCGATCCAACGATTAGGAACAATTTTAGTTTTGAGCTATCTTGAATTTAGATCTCATTAGCATGATCATCATCATGATTCTAAAAGGATTGCTCAAAACTATGGGTTTGTCACAATTAATTCAACATCACAATGTGGATAAAGAAAATGTCTTTAAATAAATTAATTATTTTATTAATAAACGAATAAGATTATAAAGTATATACTATATCACATCAAATATGATTGGCTTGTGTGCCTACTACTTTCAATCTTCCACTTGCACTAAAGTCAATCGCCATGGTATCTAATACTCATCTTCTCTAAGTGACAATCAAACTGTTGTTGAGTTATAACTTTAGTAAAAGGATCTGCAATGTTGTTTTAAGAGTCCACACACTTCAAGGAGACATCTCCTCTTTCAATGATCTTTCTAATCAAATAAAAATGCCACAACACGTGTTTGAATTTTTGGGTTTCTTGGCTTGTGCAACAGCTCCCGTGTTGTCACAAAATAAAAGGTGTGAAACAGCTCCCGTGTTGTCAGTTATGAACTTCTTCATCTAAACAGCTTCCTTTGCAGCTTCACTTGCAGCTATGTACTCTATATCTGTCACTGAATCAACAGCAGTTTGTTGCTTGGAACTTTTTCAACTCATTGCGCCACTGTTTAAGTTAAAAACATAACCCGAAACGAATTTACTGTCATCTTGGTCAGTTGGAAAAGTTGAGTCTGTATAGCCCTCTAGTTTCAAATCAGACCCAACGAAGACAAGAAATACATCCTTAGTTCTTCTTAAGTACTTTAGAATATTTTTCACTTCATTCTAGTATTCTTCTCCTGGATTCGACTGATATCTGCTTATTACACTAAGTGCATGAGTGACATAAGGTCTAGTACATATTATCTTGTACATAATAGATCCTATTACTGAAGTATAAGGAATCTTACTCATACGGTCTCTCTCTTCAGGTGTTTTTGGGGCCTACTTCTTGGAGAGATGTATTCCATGACTCATCGGCATGAGTCCTCTCTAGGAATCTTCCATGCTAAACCTTTTTTATCATCGAGTCAATGTACGTTTATTGGGACAAGTCGAGCCTCCTTTTAGATCTATCGTTTATAGATCTTTATCCCTAAAATATAGGATGCTTCTCCCAAGTCCTTCATGAAGAAGTGTTTAGATAAACCAGATCTTGATCGATTGCAGCATAAGAAACATCATTCCCTATCAGCAATATATCGTCAACATATAATACTAGAAATGTGACAAGCGCTCCCACTAACCTTCTCTGTACATACAAGGTTCATCTTCGTTTTTGATAAAAAAATCAAATTCTTTAATTGGTCTCACCAAAACGGATGTTTCCTTCTTTCGAGAAGCTTGCTTCAATCCATACATGGATCGTTGTAGCTTACAGACTTGATTTGTTCCAACCTTTGAAACAAAACCCTTCGGCTGTATCATATATACATCGGCCTCTTGTAGTTTGCCATTGAGGAATGTCGTTTTCACGTCTATTTGCCAAATTTCGTAGTCATAATAAGCTGCAATAGCAAGTAAAATCCAAATAGACTTGAGCATAGCTACTGGTGAGAAGGTTTTATCATAGTCAACGCCTTATCTTTGTTTGAAATATTTGGCAACCAGTCGGGCCTTATAGGTCTCTCTACCTTTTCGTCTACCCCAGTCTTTCTCTTAAAGACTCATTTGCACCCAATAGGCTTAATGCCCTCAGGTGGAGTAACCAAAGTCCATACATGATTCTCATACATGAAATCCATCTCGAATTTCATGGCTGCCAGCCATTTCTCTGAGTCTTTACAACTTATTGCCTCTTCGTAAGTCGATGGATCATCATCATTTATGATGTGTACCTCATCATCATCCTCTATAATGAATCCATACCTTTCAGGTATCTTCGGTACTCTCCCAAATTTACGAATAGGATGCGGTACAGTAGGTACTTCTACTTAGTCAGGTACCTGACTTTGACCCGTAGTATATTATGGTTCTTGAACTTCTTCAAGATTTATCGTTCTCCCACTGATCCCTTCAAGGATAAAATTTTTTTCCATGAAAAGTTGGCATGTTTCGCAACAAAACACCTTTTGATCAGTAGGATGGTAGAAATAATACCATGCAGTTTCTTTAGGGTATCCCACAAATCTACACTTGTCGGATCTAGTCTCTAGCTTATCATTCTCAAACCTTTTGACATAAGCTGGATAACCCCAAATCTTAACATACTTAAGATTTGGTTTTCTCCCTATCCATAATTCATATGGGGTCTTTGGGATGAATTTAGAAGGTACCTTATTAAGTAGGTATGTTGCCGTTTTTAGTGCATAACCTCAGAAAGAAACTGGAAGATCAGTAAAACTCATCATGGAACGAACCATGTCCAACAAGGTTCGATTTCTCCTTTTAGATACATCATTGTGTTGGGGCGTGCCAGGTGGAGTCCATTATGAGACTATACCATTTTTTTTAAGATAATCAGAAACTCATTGCTTAAGTATTCACCTCCTCGATCCAATCGAAGAATCTTAATACTCTTGTCAGTTTGTTTCTCTACTTCACTTCTGAATTCTTTGAACTTTTCAAATGATTCAGATTTGAATTTCATTAAATACACATATCCAAATCTAGAATAATCATCAGTAAAAGTAATAAAATATGAATACCCTCCTCGTGCATCTGTTGTCATAGGTCCACATACATCTGTGTGTACCAACTTTAACAACTTTGTAACTCTTTCTTCTTTTCCACTAAAAGGAGATTTGGTCATCTTGCCTATGATACAAGATTCACAAGTTGGATACGATTCGAAATCAGACAGCTTTAAAAGCCCATCTTTATGCAACTTGCTTAATCTTGATTCATTAATATGACCGAGTCTACAGTGCCACATAAAGGTATAATTTACATTATCTCTTTTTCTTTTCTTATTTTGTTCAATTCGAAGCATATTTTCATGCAAGTCAAGTAAAGTCCATCCAGTAAATTGTCAACACCATACAAAACACTATTATTATAAATAAAACAATTAATGTTCTTTATTATAATTTCAAAACCATCCTTGCCCAATATAGGAATAGAAATAATATTTCTAATAAGTATTGGAACATAATAACAATTATTTAAACTAATGGACTTGCTCGTAGGCAGTGCTAAACAATAATTTCATGCGGTTAATACGACAATTTGCTCAATTTTTCACGCGTAGGACAACTTCATCTTTGTTCAGTTTTATACTTCTGCTTAGTCCCTGTATAGTATTACATATGTGAGAACCACAGCCGGTATCTAATACCTAAGTAGAACTTTAACTTACAGAAAGATTTATTTCAATCATAAACAAACCTTGATCTGAAGTTCAAGCTTCTCCAAGCTTCTTCTACTTAGCCTATGCAAGATACTCCTTACAGTTTCTTTTCCAGTGACCCGACTTGTTGGAATGGAAGCATACTCATTTGCTATCAGGATCAGTCTTCTTATTATCCTTTGCCTTTGCCTTGCATTTAGCCTTCTTCTTTTTCTTCTTTGTAGAAGAACCTTTGGGCCTCTTCCTCTTCTTGGATGAATCGTCCATCAACAAGACATGGTTCTTCTTAGATGGGAAGTGACCCTCTATAGTTTTCAACATGTTAGGTAACTCAGGCAAGCTGACGTCCAACTTATTCATGTGAAAATTCACAACAAATTGTGAGAAGGTGTCCGGGAGTGACTGCAAGAGCAGATTGATCATCTTTAGGACATGAGTCTCAACGGTAATGCCCTCGGTCATCTGAGATCGAAAGAACTCCTTAGATATCTGATATCTAGCAATCCTACTTTGCTCACCATACAACTCATTGAGATGCAACAGTATAGTAGGAGTATCCATCTTTTCATGCTGATGCTGAAACTCGTTACTCATGGATGCGAGCATGATGCATTGAGCCATGGTTGCATCATCTTGTCACTTCTTAAAAGTAGCAATCTCTTCCTCAAAGACTATTTCTGCAACAGTTGCAAGGACAGGTGAATTTAGGACATAAGAAATCTTTTCAGCACTGAGAACGATTCTCAGATTCCTTAACCAATCCGTGTAATTCGGTTCGGTTAGTTTGTTAGCATCAAATATGTTACGCAATGATAACAATGAGTTTGACATTTGTAAAATTCTGCATGTGAAATAGATAACATTTTAGCATACATTCATTTTATTAATTACCAAAATAAATTAGGTCTTTATTTAAATTGGTATCTCCCACTATTTTCATCAAACTATATTACCCTCTTTATATAGTCCGACAAATCTAATTAAAAATTTGCTAGTGAGAATAAGGATCATATTTCAAATGCATATAGACTCGTGTGACATAACAAACTATATAAAAATAAATAGATAGACAACTATTTACCAATTACATCATTATGTAACTCCTTATATTTTGTCTCTTAGATTATTATGATAATGTGTGACACATCCAAATCAAAATTATTCAAGTTAAGTGCAACCTAGCACTTTCATATAACTGAAGAGAAAAACAATGTTCTTGTGTGACACAACAAAACTGCATTGTTCAATTCCCTTATAAACATCAAATGTGATAAAACAACATCTCAAAAAATTAATATAAGCCTTGTGTGACACAACAAACTTATAATAATTATTTAATACTCTATTGTTATCATGATAGAAGGCGACGTTCGATATTCCAAATATCTTTGAACGTTACAACTTAATATGATTTGTTTGAGGGGTTTGTTATTAATTATCTCATCTTGATTAACGCGCATGCGCGCATACACACACACACACACACACACACATATATATATATATATATATATATATATATATATATAATACACGTCATATTGTTTAACATGCGAAGCATGTTTGATAATATATAAAATATACATAATTAGAATGCACTTATAAAATACTATATTCTACTTGGATTGATTATGAACTTTTATTCTAGTTTGGTTCACTAGAGCCACCGAGTGAACCAAAAGGTCAAACCTAGGGTGCAAGAATAAAATTAAATATAACTATTACTTTTAAACTCGGGTTTCATTACAAACGGGTCTTCTAACGCTCCTTGCTCATTGGCTTCAATTCTTCAAAATAATTCTAACTAGTCCTATTATAAAATTATTTACAATAAATAAAAATCTTGATCAGCAGTCAAGGGGAAGTACATAGGAGGGAGATATAATTTACATCAAAAAAATAGAAAAGACGAGGTACGCAAACCCCATTTATAAAACTCATTCATTCAAGCATTCTCATAAAATAAGTCCAATTACACATTGGTCAATAGTCCATAATCAATCTCATTTATTATCATACATATCAACATATGTATCAATAAATAATATTCATCTCATGAAATTAAAACCATTTCATATATGCATTGATATCATTTAATGGGCAATTTAGAGTTGCATAAAAACCAATTTCAAGTTTAAAATAACTGTTTGTTTTAATTATAAAGCCATGTAAAATAACTCTTTATTTTAATCCAATTCCATATCAAAATAAACTTCTTTATTTTTAATTTAGAATTACTGAAAAACATGGAATCCAACTTTAATTAAAATAAACCTTTTATCTTAATTTGAAATTAATGAAAATAATTTTATTTTATTTTTTAAATTCTGCGGCGCCCAGTTTGCACTGAAAACTGGCACTGGTCAGCGCTACGGCGCCGCTATTGAACTAAATTAGGGCGTTGCGGCGCCGATTTTATTCCTTTGACCGGCGCTGCGCCGCTGGGCAGATCTAGTTTTTTAAATTTTCAAATTTTGTGCTTTCCTCCAAAAATAAGATTTTATATCAACAATTATACACAATAAATTGTTCTAAACTCATACCCATGCATATACGGAATCAAAACAATTAATAATTCGCATAAAGTTTGGCTCTTGATACCACTATTAGTTTGTAATATTCAAGAACATACAATCAAATTGTATACAAATAGCGGAAGTATGGTAAAATCAGAATTTAAAATTTTACAAATCATAACCAGGATTAATCTTTATGCACAATCATCAATTAACAAAAGAAGATAGAGAATTATACCTTTATAGAACAAAGCTTACTCGGGTACAAGTTTAACTCCAATTCCTTCGCGTTCTCCTTAAATTCCACCGATTAGATTCATTTGATCAACGTTAGCCACCCAAGTATTTGGACTCTAGAGGTGATCCACCAAGAAAAATAAGGATTCAAGAAGTAGGTTGTGACAAACCCTAATTTTCCCTCTCTAGAGAATTTATGAGTACTCTCCCAAATCTAATGAAAGTGTGTGTAACCATAATCCATAATAAGACTCCTCTTATTTATAAATATAGGCAATCCTCCTAAACTATTTAGGAGTAGGTTTTTAATTAAACTCCTAATATAATTAGGAACGTATATGATAGTATTCTTATTAATTAATTCCTAAACCATTTAGGAACTAAATAATAATAATAATAATAATAATAATAATAATAATAATAATAAGACTCCTCTTATTAACTTACAATTAGTATTTTTAAAATACTAAATAATAAATATTAAGTTATTTAATTTATCCTATCACTATAGTATAAATTAAATATACTTAACTTATTATTACAATTATGTCATTCACTTCTTAAATATATTTTTCTTTTGCGATGTGATCCTTTAGGTTCTCCATATTAAACCGGTTGTAGAATAAATCAATTAGAACAATTCTAATTTTATTTAAATAAATAAATTAAATCATTTAATTTATTTAAATAAATAATATTTATTTCATAATAAGGGTTCACCCCCTTAGCGATCAACGATTTTCCAAATAATATAGATTTCAACATTTAATCATAAAAGAATATTTCAGCGAATAGTTGTCGTACAATTCAATCCTTCTACAATACAATGTCCCAATCAAATATAATACATAAAATTACTGTCAAGTCCTTATTTTTATTTGATTATATGCATTTCGATTCTGAAATGCACAACTCTAAATAATGCAAATTAGAAACTCCTTTCTAATTTCATTCTGCCTTGGCCAAGGACTACTGAGTTATCATTTATCGAATCACATAGGACATTCTCATCTTTACTAGAAGTGGTAGATTCTTTGTTGACCATTCACTTATCTCCATGTACAACTTATTATACCCAAGCATACCCTTTTGATATATCTTAAAGGTCTTAAGGGACATGTCAAAGTATAACTCATCATACAAAAAATACTATGATGATCTAAAGTCTAAGGATCACTTGTACTACTATCACATTAGAAATTCCTATTGACAGGCAAGTAAAACTCCATTAGGTATTCTTTTCAGCGAGTCATGTTCAATGAACTTATTCTCTAATAAGCACCTACATACTTGCTTTAGTGTCTCTATACAAATGATTATTAGATCAATCATCCTCTTCATAAGAGCAAACATAGTATGTACTAATCTATCCGGATTCACTAATCCCCTTCTAGCGATCCAACGATTAGAAACGATTTTAATTTTTGGCTATCTTGAATGTAGTTCTCATTAGCATGATCATCATCATGATTCTAAAAGTATTGTTTAAAACTATGGGTTTATCACAATTAATTCAACAACACAATGTGGATAAAAGCAAATGCCTTTAAATAAATTAATTATTTTATTAATAAACGAATAAGATTACAAAGTATATGCTACATCACATCAAATATGATTGGTTTGTGTGCATACTACTTTCAATCTGGCTAATTAGGCAGTTCGAATAGTTGACTAATTAATTATGGGCTCCATATGTATACATGAAAAAGCTAGATGAACCAATGAGTAGCCTTTTGATGGGTATTATAATCCTCTGTGAAGAAAGAATAAACAAGTGGGTTAGATTTAAAGAATAATAGATGGATACCATCATGATGAGAGCCACTAAACCTGAGATTGGTGCTAAGACACGGGCCTATAGGGCACCCTTATAAGTGATGGAATGGCTGAGCTTGAACATAAGATACAGATCCATGGGTGAATATGACCCCATAGATGATGGAATCTAGGACAAGAAGCTTACCCTAAGGAAACGTTAAACCTTGGGCAATATTTTATAACTATGAATATATGGACTCACACATGAATGAGGCAAAGTTCATCCTAGGGAAATGGACTAGGTCAAAGAATCTCTTGTCATCCTTCATGGTTTTGGTTAAAGGCCCATTCATGAAGGAATTATTAGTTCTAGAATGGTTCTTGAGGATGTAGGGGTATACACTAGATATATCACAAGTGGCAAGCCATTGAACTAATTTGGGGCTAAAAGTCGATAGTAATGGACTGTCTTGGTGACTAGGAAGGGAATGATGGTTTTAGGCCTGGTTCTGGAATCTTTGGGGGCTTCCTATCTTTTCCAGGACAGAGGATAAGAAGCATCTCTACGGATATCTGAGTGGCTCAATCTCATCCTAAGGAAGCATGAATAGAGGGCAGGGTGCAAAGGCATACCTAGAGAGTACCAAGGGAAGAAAGGCAGAGATATTGATGTTTACGTATGAAATGATGGCATTATTCTTTCCACCAAACAATGTAGAATAACCTTCAAGCTTGTCCCCTACAGCTCACATACTTGGGGGTTGATTGGGAAGAAAAGTATTCTAAATAGAAATATATATAGATATCTTTATCAATAGTAAGAGATTGTGTTGCCTTGTGAGAGACAAAGTCTAAGAGGAATTGTAATATCCCGCATATTTATAACAAAAAATATCAATGAAAGGTGATTTTAAACCCTAATATATTCAATTTATAAATTAAAGTTACCAATTAAAAGTAACTAACAAAGAATAGAAAAGAAGGAAAAAAAGTTATGCTATCTCAAAACTCAAATTTGAGTTTAGGATGGAATTTTAAAACGCGAACTTCACCGTTGAGTTCAGAACTTTGAATTTAGTATGAAAAGACTATACACATTAAGTTGTAGGGTTGACTTTTATGGTCAAAGTTAACATTTGACTTTTAGGATTAAAAGTCAAATTTTGAGTTCAAAAGCGAATTTTACAAAACGGAGGTCACCATGATGATCAGGACGTCAACTTTAGTAGGAATCGACTGTAAAACATGACGGGGGTGAAAAAGTTAACTTTTAGTAGTCAAAAGTCAAAGGAGAGAGGAAAAAACAAAAAAAAAGTAGATTATTGTTCAGATTTCGAGTGATGGAGATAAGGATGGGGGGAAGGCCTATATATATAAGTCAACAAAAAGGTAAAAAAAAAAAAACACCCCCACCCACCCTAAGCTCGGCTGAAATAAAAGAGAGAGGGCGGAGCAGAGATGCTCTACTGGGCAAGGAGAAGAGAAGAGAAAAAACAAGAAAGGAAGAAGAAGGATAGGAGAAGAAGAAAGAAAAGGAAGAAAAACTTAACAAAGGTAATACCCTAAATTAGTTTTAATCCATAGAAAATCTAGGAAATTTATTTATTTTGAAAACTTTGAAACCTTTACCATGATAAATTAATATATACATACACACACACATACACACATCTTTAATGGTGTATGAGCATGAAAAGCAAAAGAGAAATCAAAAACATAAAACAAGCAAACTTGAAAAAAAAAACTAGAAAAAGAAAATTGTGGCACCTGCTGCCACTCATTTTGTAAATTCAATAACTCTGAAACCGTAAGGAGTTAAAATCTAATTTTTGGATATGTTATAGATATGGAAGTTAGTTAAGTTTCCTGATTATTTGAAAAAAATTCTGTGATGCCCCCAAATTCGGGTCTCCAAATACCCGGATCTGGTCATCACGATCCAATACAAACATTCACCTTTAACAACATATGATATCTAAAAGTGCGGAATATAATAAACATACGTTGTTCATTACAAGGTGTTACTAGTCCCAGAATACGATTAACCTTAAACATTTACACAATACATACCCTAAATAGCTATCAAGGTCTAAATTACATTAACAACAATTAACTAACACATAAATCTAAAGTCTGCTACGAGAAATTCTATCATTTCATCTTTTCTTTCCCTTTGTTCTTCCCTGATGTCTCGGGTTTAGCTGCAATGAAATCATGATATAGCAAGGATGAGCAACGAGTTTGCCCAGCAAGTTTAAAGTGCAACAATAAAGATATATCATGATGAAGGGATATTAAAGGGATTTCAACAATAGAATAATCAGAAGCAAGAACATTAAATGCTTTTAGAACAATTGATAGTCAAATAGACTTTGAACGATAACTTCCAGAGGAGTCAATAGCTGGTTGACCCTCTGGTTACTGGCTACAGAATAACGTACTTGAGGGGATCAGCCTCGCATACCCGATGTATATGCATAACATTTAATTCTGCTATTTGTACCTTATATACGGTACGTGGGGTTACTCCCCTATAAATAAAGGGGTGTTCATACAGTCTAAGAATCCTTACCATTGATTGGTTCGGATAGCTTTTATAAATTTTCACAAAATTGTCTGACCGAACAAGGGTTCAGACTTAACCATGAATAGTATATAGATTTCTGAATTTAAATATACGAATTCGAATGCACGATTGTCAATAAATATACAGATGTGGAATAATTTTAAAAATAATTAGACCACTTAAAGCGTGCTCGGAAATAAGATTCAAGCTTAAAGAATAACTTGCAACAATATATACCTTTTTGCACGAATTAAAACAATGCATAAGGTTTAAAAGCTTGCTCAATGCCAAAAATTGAGTGAGAAGAACTTGCAAAAATGAAAGAAGTTTAGAGTTAAGAACTTGCCTGATCGCTCAGCTACAATTTAAATCTTAGCTTTAATTACTTGACCTTGGATAACCTATCAGCTGGTAGAGTTGGTTTATCCATTAGCATTGCGTAATTATATTCACTTATGCTATTTATTTAGCAGATAAACAATTCACAATACATGTAATTACTACCTAGCCATCAGCTAAACAGAATTTAATTTAATAGCCTCTAGTCATTATTTAAAATAAACAATAGTTAATTATCATTTGAGTACTCAATCTATTACTTTTAATAAATTTATTTTGGTTTACAGATAACCGAAACTATTGATCGTTTATTTAGTTTACTCTTAATTACTATTTACCTTAGGGGTAATTTAGTAATTATGACTCTTGTTCTTTATTAATTAAATACTTACAGTATAAAATCCTACCCACACTTAATTAAGCAGTCCTTAAGTGTTTATTAACCTTATTTCTTAAGGACTCAAAAATTATTAATTAACTTAATGATTTCCCTTATACTTAATCATTATTTCATTAATGATTAAGTAATTACCATCCTTATTATTAAGTAACTTTATTTATACTTAATTATTATTATTATTAAATAATAATTAAATATTTATTATCTTTATCTATTATCTATTAATAGTTATTCATTATCTTTATTCATATTTAATTATTATTATTATTAAATAATAATTAAATATTTATTATCTTTATTTATTATTTAATAATTACTAATAAATAATTATCCATTAACTTTATTTATATTTAATTATTATTATTTATTGAGATAATAATACACAATTATTTATTTAATTTTATTTATTAGCTATAACAACTAGTTAATTACAAGAGCATTTTGACTCAATAAATTAGCCAATACTAACAGTTGTCGACACAGTAGGGAAGATTCCCAAACAAATTCAGGACATAGCGTAGCTTTGGTTAATAATTGATATGTATTTTTTTTTTTTTTTTTTTTTTTTGACACTGATTTTCAGTTCTGGTTATCAGCCACAAGACCAACATTTTTAACCCTACATTGTAACAGCATGCTATTGGCAGAACATCATATACTCTAAATAAAAACCCAGTTTTATTCAACCATTTCAACAATCATAAGTTGAGTATTTCCGGATCGTCCATATCAGCCTGTTTGCAGTATCAATTTAACTACTAGAACCCTAGGGTCCCTTATTATACCAGGTTATTACCCCTGCAATACAACCCAGCATAATGTTTAATACAAACCAACACGACTGAAAAATTAATCAACTCAATACAGCCCAAACAAAACGCAGCCTAATGCGCTATATACTACAACAAGCACAGGAGAAAATATACCAATCACTATATCGGTACAATCCCAATACCAGGAACAAGGTACCTCAAATACAGATAAGCAATTAACCCAGTACAAAGGAAAATTTTAGTTCAACATCTTACACACAGTCAACACAATCCGAGTACAAAAAAAAAAAAGGAAAATTCATACTAAATCAACTAAGAACCAACACAGTGGCTGGGTAACCTATGGCTATACCTTGGGTTAAATCGATTTGCTGCCTTCCTTCTTCTCCCAAAATAGGTGATGTAGCCGGACATTCACCACCGGCACCTGGCCTCCCCTGATTTTCCCTCAAAATTTCGAACCCTAAATTCTCTAATTTAGAACTCACAAGACAAGGAAATCGGCAGCTTTGGGTTAGGGTTTAGGGCTTCAATTTATAGGGCAGCGTTGGCCCCATTTATTGGTTAATACCCCAATTGCTTCAGTCAATACCTGAGGGTTTGAGGGGGACAGTCTGTCTATCGTCTCATATCCACCCAGCCATGTTCTGCCGTCACTTCCTCGAGCCGCGTGGTCCCGTCGGCCGACTCGCCGGATTCCTGGAACCCCTGGTTCCTTTGGTTGTCCGTTGGTCGTTGATACCCTTTTCCATTTCGTCCGCTGGTTGTCCACGCTGTCGCCGGCGTTCGCCTGGCGACTCTCCTTCAGTCGATTGCTCACACCACGTCTGACTTGATTGAAGAACTAGTCGTCTTTTTGGCGGTTGATTTGAGGGCTTGGGTTCTGGTTTCTCTCTACCTATCCCCAATTTTGTCTGCTCAGTTGCCGTGGTTTGAAGCTTCGTTTGTAATATTATCCAGTTGTATTAACCGGTTTCCCCCCAATTTACTTGGGTCAACCCGTTTGCATCTCATGATCCGGCTGGAAATCCACTTGGGCTTAACCCAATAATTGGGCTGGCTGACTTAATTAAAAGTAGCCCAATAGGAATTAAAAGAAAATTGGGCTTTGCTTAATTAAAATTTGGATTAATTGAAATAAAAGCAAATAGCCCAACTCGTTTATTAAAATTACTAACATTATTCTTTTAATATTTAAATTGAGTTACTTACTTAAATTAATTAATTATTTATAATATCTATTTCATCAATAATTCTTTATTTGAATTATTTAAACCCGCTAATAAAATTATTCATTTAAGTTTCCACATTCCTGGCAAATCAAATCTTAGGGTCAACTCGCTAATTTGATCAAACTATTAATGAGCCCCTTTAATGCACAGAAATTTATTGGACTAATCGTTTAATTTAAATAAAATTTCTTACATGGATCCAAAATAAATTCATAAAATTAAATATAATGAATTTATTTATTAAGATACAGTGTTTAAAATTCATGGACATTACATCCTCTCCCCCTTATAAAAATTCCGTCCTCGGAATTTCAATCTAAGGTTACTCGAATAATTGCGGATAGTTTGCTCTCATCTTCTCTTCAAGTTCCCACGTAGCTTCTTCCACCGCGTGATTTCTCCAGAGAACTTTCACCGAGTGAATGATTTTATTCCTCAGCTTCTGCTCTTTCCTATCCAGTATTTGAACAGGAATCTCCTCGTACGATAAATCCCTTTCGACTTGAATTGGTTCATAGGAAATAACATGTTTGTAATCTGGCTTATACGGACGCAACACTGATACGTGGAACACGTTGTGGATGTGCTCAAGTTCAGGAGGTAATGCTACCTCGTACGCCACTTCGCCTATTCTCCTCAGAATCTCGAACGGTCCTATAAACCTAGGGCTCAGCTTGCCCTTCTTCCCAAAACGGATCTTCCCCTTCCAGGGAGATACCTTCAGAAACACAAAGCTACCAACTTCAAAGTCTCGTTTCTGACGATATAAGTCGGCATACTTCTTCTGGCGATCCTGAGCTGCTACTAACCGCTGTCTTATTACCTTAATAATTTCCACGGTTTGTTGTACCAATTCTGGTCCCAACAATCTCCGTTCACCAACTTCATCCCAACACAACGGTGTTCGACACTTCCTTCCATACAATGCTTCGTACGGTGGCATACCAATGCTAGCATGGTAGCTATTATTGTAGGCGAACTCTACTAGCGGCAAGTGATCGTCCCAGCTACCACTTAAGTCCATCACAACTGCCCGAAGCATATCCTCTAAGGTCTGGATTGTTCGCTCACTTTGACCATCAGTCTGAGGATGATATGCCGTACTCATTCTTAACTGTGTTCCTAGTCTCTCCTGCAGACTTCTCCAAAAATTTGACGTGAAGCACGGATCCCTGTCAGACACAATAGATACCGGCACTCCATGTCGTGATACTATTTCCTTCACATAAAGTTTTGCCAGCTGTTCCAATTTGTACCTGATCTTGATCGGTAGAAAGTGGGCAGACTTGGTCAACCGATCTACGATCACCCAGATGGCGTCTAGACCCTTTTGAGTTGTCGGGAGTCCTACCACAAAATCCATAGTAATGTGCTCCCACTTCCATTCTGGAATCTCCAAGGGTTGCAACAATCCGCTCGGCCGTTGGTGCTCAGCCTTGATCCGTTGACAAGTTAAACACCGGCTAACGAACTCTGCAACTTCCCCTTTCAAATGCGGCCACCAATAATGTTGACGAAGATCTTGATACATCTTGGTGCTACCTGGATGTACCGAAAACCTTGTATTATGGGCCCCCTGCAAAATCTCTTCCCTTAAGTCTGGTACGTAGGGTATCCAGATCCTTCCCTCGAATCTCAACAATCCTGTGCTGTCAACCTTATACTTTGAGGCTTTTCCCTCCGATAACTGTTTCTTAATGTCAATGCATTCCTCGTCAAATTCTTGAGCCTCCTGTATCTTATCCAGTAGAGTTGGACCTACCGTCACGGCGAACACCTTTTCGTCCACCTCCATTGGATACCTAACTTCCAGCTCCAGACGTTCAAAGTCCCGTATCAACTCCTCCTGAACTGTCAGCTGCATCAGTTTCACCTTGCCTTTCCTACTTAAGGCATCAGCCACTACATTTGCTTTGCCCGGATGGTACAGAATTTCACAGTCGTAGTCCTTGATCAATTCTAACCATCGGCGTTGCCTCATGTTCAGCTCCTTTTGAGTGAAGATATATTTCAGACTTTTGTGATCTGTATATATCTCACACTTCTCCCCGTATAGGTAGTGCCTCCAAATCTTCAAGGCGAAAACTACCGCTGCTAACTCCAAGTCATGAGTTGGATAACCCTTCTCATAATCCTTCAGCTGACGTGATGCGTACGCCACGACCTTGCCGTGTTGCATCAGTACACAGCCAAGACCCTTGTGCGATGCATCGCTATACACTACGAAAACCCCCAGTGTTGTCTGGTAAGGTCAACACTGGTGCTTGGCTGAGTCTCTTCTTCAACTCCATGAAACTCTCCTCACACTTCTCCGACCAAACAAACTTGACTGTTTTCCTGGTGAGATTGGTCAACGGCGATGCTATCTTTGAAAAATCCTGGATGAATCTCCGATAGTATCCCGCTAATCCCAAGAAACTCCGGATCTCTGTCGGCGTCTTCGGCTGTTCCCAGTTGATAACTGCTTCTACTTTTGCTGGGTCCACCGAAACACCATTCTTGTCTATGACATGACCCAGAAATTGTACTCTCTGCAACCAAAACTCACACTTAGAAAATTTTGCATACAATTTCTCCTTCCTGAGAGCTTCTAATACAATCCTTAAGTGTTCAGCATGCTCCTCCTCTGTCCCTGAATACACCAAGATGTCATCGATGAATACGACTACGAACTTATCCAAGTATTGCTTGAACACTCTGTTCATCATATCCATAAATGCTGCTGGTGCATTTGTCAATCCAAAAGACATTACTAGAAACTCGAAGTGCCCATAATGAGTCCTGAATGCAGTCTTCGGGATATCTTCCTGCCTTACCTTCAGCTGATGGTAGCCGGTTCTCAAGTCGATCTTTGAAAAGTACTTCGCTCCTTTAAGTTGATCAAACAGGTCGTCGATTCTAGGAAGCGGATACCTATTCTTAATCGTAACTTTGTTCAACTCCCGATAGTCGATACAAAGCCTCATTGAACCGTCTTTCTTCTTTACAAACAGAACTGGTGCTCCCCACGGGGACACGCTCGGTCTGATATAACCTTTATCTAACAGTTCCTGCAGTTGCACCATCAACTCCTTCATCTCTACAGGTGCCATTCGATACGGCGGCTTCGATATTGGTGCGGTTCCCGGTGCCAAATCGATAACGAACTCGGTTTCCCTATCCGGCGGCAGTCCCGGAAGTTCATCGGGAAAGACATCGGTGAAATCTCTCACAACTGGTATTTGACTCATCTCATCCCCGACCTGACGAGTATCGACCACATGGGCCAAATAACACTCGCATCCTTTCTTCAGTAATCTCCTTGTTTGCATCATAGTGAGACAACAAGATAGTTTTGGTGATTTGCTGCCATAAAACACCACCTTCGACTTATTAGGAGTCTTCAGGTGTACACACTTTTCCTTACAATCAATAACTGCTCCGTGGGTTGATAACCAATCCATTCCCAGGATTACATCAAACTCTCCCAGCCGAATGGGTATCAAATCCACGTTGAGCTTAAATCCTCGCAACTCAGCACAACAATTCCTATGAATGTATTCTACGGGGACAATTTCTTTGTTTGCTACTTCTACGTTCATAGGGTGTTCTAACTTTTCACAAGGTACATTTAACTGACTAGCAAATTCTTCAGAAACAAAAGAACAAGTAGCACCCGAATCAAATAGCACATATGCATTTATATCATTGATTGGGATGATACCTGACACCACGTCCTTGGATTCCATGGCATCCTGCACCGTCATGTTGAACGTGCGGGCTGTTGGCTTGACTGGATGGTGGCCCGTAGTTCAATCGGTTGCTGTTTCCACTGTTGTTGTTGTTTCGGTTGCCACTCCCGGCGTCGCTTTTCTTCTTCGGACAATCCCTCATTTGGTGGTCGGGTGCTCCACATGAAAAACATCCCCCCTTTGGCTTATTCTGACATTGGGGAGCCATGTGCCCCGGTTGCCCACAACGGTAACACACACTCCTTCCCTTCAAACATTCCCCGGTGTGGTTCTTGCCGCAATTATTGCACCTGCCTGGTTTCTTTGCCTCCCCTCCAGACTGGTTTCCTCCGGGTTTATTGCTCCCGAAAGATTGGCTCTCACTCCATTTGCGTTTATTGGGGTTGCTGCCCCCGCTGCTCCCTGCCTTCGGGCCCTCATGTCCTTTCTTCTTCTCTTGGTTGTATTTGGCCAGGGCCTCACTGCCACCCTCTGCAATGATTGCCCTCTCCATTAATTCTGCGAATGTTCTGATTTTTAATACCGCCACAGAACGGTATAACCATGGCTTCAACCCCTGCTCAAACCTGCGAGCTTTCCTTTCCTCGGTGCTGACTTGGTGAGCTGCAAACCGTGCCAACTCATTAAACTTAGTTGCGTACTCAGCCACAGACATGTTCCCTTGTTTTAGTTCCAGGAACTTGATCTCCATCTCCTGCTTCATGCTCTCTGGAAAGTAATTTTCCAAGAACATTTCCTTAAAACGATCCCAAGCGACAGTGCCTTCTTCCACTCGGCCTCTGTTGGCCTTCCACCAATAGTTGGCTTCTCCTTCTAGCATGAAAGTGGCAAAACTTGTTTTCTGTTCCTCTGCCACCCTTGCTACTTCAAAGACCTTCTCTATCTCTTCTATCCAGGTCTGCGCCTCGATTGGGTTAAGAGTTCCCTTGAACTCAGGTGGTCCGACCAATTTGAAATCTTTAAAGTTTGCCAGATGATGCGTTGGCTCAGCTGCAGCTTGGGTTCTCTCAGGTGGTGGTCTGGATTGCATAGCCTCGGCCAGCATTTCCGCGAACATTCTCATTGGGTTGGTTTGGTCTCCAACCTCACTTTCTGACTCTTCGACTTGTCGGTTACGTGGCCTTCCCCTTGGCATGGTTTAGAATAAGAAAACTGATAACTTTTACCTATAGATTCACATTTTACAACATATGTTATTAAAATAGACAATTAAAGGTAAAATATTTATCAACACATTTGATTTAAGCGAAACATCTGCATTTATATTCATATACCACCGTTTTGTTACAATGACTAAACCTGTGGCATACTTCTATAAATGCGCCACTATCTGTCCTATCAACAAATCATCCCCTTAGACAAAAGTGGGGAATCCTAACCTTTCCTCCCTCAAGACCACAAAAGTTGGGGTTTAACTGCTACCCCAATCATAACAACAAACATAAAGTTTCACAAACAAACATGAATATGTCCCTAACATAAACAAAAGTGGGACTGACTGTACTAACAACTAAACAACCATCCTACCCCATCACTATACATCATGACGGATCCGAGCCTGCTGGCCAGAAGAGACTGCTCCGTCCCCGATCCTGCGGCGAACCGAGCGGCTGGACTCTCCTATCTCAGTCCGGGGTCTACGGTAGGCTGCATCCAAGGCATGCCCCAGGGTCTCTATCCTCACTGCCCTGGCCTCTAGCTGGTCCTCCAGCTGATCAACCCTCCTGGCCTCCCTGGCCCAGGCCTCCCTGACGTGCATCCTCGCAGCCACCTCCAGTCCGGCCTCAAACCTCATGGCCTCCTGTTTCGCCCTCAGGTGGGCGATCTGCAGATCCCGCTGCTCCAGTCTCTCCCTCAACTCAGCGTTTCGGGCCACTAGCTGATGTAGCAGTGGTCCGACCTGCTGTGCTGAGGACTCGTAGCCCTGCAGCTGTACCTTGGCCACCCCTAAATCATGCTCGAGCTGGTAGGCCAGGTCTCTGTACTGGTCCTCCATATACTGATGGGTCTGGTTTTGCTCCTCCAAATGAGCAATCCGAGCCTCCAGCTCCTCATTTCTGTCCGTCAACCCCTCGATGATATCATCAGCAGTGGACCCCATGCCGTCGATATCAGCAGGTGGCTCCTCTCCCTCGGCCTCGGGATCCTCCTCATCAACATCAGGGTCCTCACTACCGGACCTCATCACCCTACCTACCACTGGCTCTGGTAGCTCTCTATGGTAGTCCTCCTCCGGCTCGGACTCCTCCTGTAACAATCCCGGGGCAATAGGAGCATAGCCCACCAGCTGCTCTGAAACTACTTGTATGTCTGTATATGTCTCCTCCTCCTCACGGGCTCCACTAGTCTCCCCTACAGCAGCCATCCTACAACACACAAAACTAACATTAGTACAACAATAAAATATATTCATTGAAGAAATAAAGTTATATTTCATTGGGTACTACTCGACTCGATGAATTCCCCAATTCATCAGAACCACATATGATAAATCTCCTCGATTTATCTCCTAACACTCGATACGAGTTTACTATGAAGGTTATAACCTAGGTTTCGCGATCCTAAAGTTTATAACCTACAGCTCTGATACCAACCTGTGACGCCCCCAAATTCGGGTCTCCAAATACCCGGATCTGGTCATCACGATCCAATACAAACATTCACCTTTAACAACATATGATATCTAAAAGTGCGGAATATAATAAACATACGTTGTTCATTACAAGGTGTTACTAGTCCCAGAATACGATTAACCTTAAACATTTACACAATACATACCCTAAATAGCTATCAAGGTCTAAATTACATTAACAGCAATTAACTAACACATAAATCTAAAGTCTGCTACGAGAAATTCTATCATTTCATCTTTTCTTTCCCTTTGTTCTTCCCTGACGTCTCGGGTTTAGCTGCAATGAAATCATGATATAGCAAGGATGAGCAACGAGTTTGCCCAGCAAGTTTAAAGTGCAACAATAAAGATATATCATGATGAAGGGATATTAAAGGGATTTCAACAATAGAATAATCAGAAGCAAGAACATTAAATGCTTTTAGAACAATTGATAGTCAAATAGACTTTGAACGATAACTTCCAGAGGAGTCAATAGCTGGTTGACCCTCTGGTTACTGGCTACAGAATAACGTACTTGAGGGGATCAGCCTCGCATACCCGATGTATATGCATAACATTTAATTCTGCTATTTGTACCTTATATACGGTACGTGGGGTACTCCCCTATAAATAAAGGGGTGTTCATACAGTCTAAGAATCCTTACCATTGATTGGTTCGGATAGCTTTTATAAATTTTCACAAAATTGTCTGACCGAACAAGGGTTCAGACTTAACCATGAATAGTTTATAGATTTCTGAATTTAAATATACGAATTCGAATGCACGATTGTCAATAAATATACAGATGTGGAATAATTTTAAAAATAATTAGACCACTTAAAGCGTGCTCGGAAATAAGATTCAAGCTTAAAGAATAACTTGCAACAATATATACCTTTTTGCACGAATTAAAACAATGCATAAGGTTTAAAAGCTTGCTCAATGCCAAAAATTGAGTGAGAAGAACTTGCAAAAATGAAAGAAGTTTAGAGTTAAGAACTTGCCTGATCGCTCAGCTACAATTTAAATCTTAGCTTTAATTACTTGACCTTGGATAACCTATCAGCTGGTAGAGTTGGTTTATCCATTAGCATTGCGTAATTATATTCACTTATGCTATTTATTTAGCAGATAAACAATTCACAATACATGTAATTACTACCTAGCCATCAGCTAAACAGAATTTAATTTAATGGCCTCTAGTCATTATTTAAAATAAACAATAGTTAATTATCATTTGAGTACTCAATCTATTACTTTTAATAAATTTATTTTGGTTTACAGATAACCGAAACTATTGATCGTTTATTTAGTTTACTCTTAATTACTATTTACCTTAGGGGTAATTTAGTAATTATGACTCTTGTTCTTTATTAATTAAATACTTACAGTATAAATCCTACCCACACTTAATTAAGCAGTCCTTAAGTGTTTATTAACCTTATTTCTTAAGGACTCAAAAATTATTAATTAACTTAATGATTTCCCTTATACTTAATCATTATTTCATTAATGATTAAGTAATTACCATCCTTATTATTAAGTAACTTTATTTATACTTAATTATTATTATTATTAAATAATAATTAAATATTTATTATCTTTATCTATTATCTATTAATAGTTATTCATTATCTTTATTCATATTTAATTATTATTATTATTAAATAATAATTAAATATTTATTATCTTTATTTATTATTTAATAATTACTAATAAATAATTATCCATTAACTTTATTTATATTTAATTATTATTATTTATTGAGATAATAATACACAATTATTTATTTAATTTTATTTATTAGCTATAACAACTAGTTAATTACAAGAGCATTTTGACTCAATAAATTAGCCAATACTAACAGTTGTCGACACAGTAGGGAAGATTCCCAAACAAATTCAGGACATAGCGTAGCTTTGGTTAATAATTGATATGTATTTTTATTTTTATTTTTATTTTTTTGACACTGATTTTCAGTTCTGGTTATCAGCCACAAGACCAACATTTTTAACCCTACATTGTAACAGCATGCTATTGGCAGAACATCATATACTCTAAATAAAAACCCAGTTTTATTCAACCATTTCAACAATCATAAGTTGAGTATTTCCGGATCGTCCATATCAGCCTGTTTGCAGTATCAATTTAACTACTAGAACCCTAGGGTCCCTTATTATACCAGGTTATTACCCCTGCAATACAACCCAGCATAGTGTTTAATACAAACCAACACGACTGAAAAATTAATCAACTCAATACAGCCCAAACAAAACGCAGCCTAATGCGCTATATACTACAACAAGCACAGGAGAAAATATACCAATCACTATATCGGTACAATCCCAATACCAGGAACAAGGTACCTCAAATACAGATAAGCAATTAACCCAGTACAAAGGAAAATTTTAGTTCAACATCTTACACACAGTCAACACAATCCGAGTACAAAAAAAAAAAGGAAAATTCATACTAAATCAACTAAGAACCAACACAGTGGCTGGGTAACCTATGGCTATACCTTGGGTTAAATCGATTTGCTGCCTTCCTTCTTCTCCCAAAATAGGTGATGTAGCCGGACATTCACCACCGGCACCTGGCCTCCCCTGGTTTTTCCTCAAAATTTCGAACCCTAAATTCTCTAATTTAGAACTCACAAGACAAGGAAATCGGCAGCTTTGGGTTAGGGTTTAGGGCTTCAATTTATAGGGCAGCGTTGGCCCAATTTATTGGATAATACCCCAATTGCTTCAGTCAATACCTGAGGGTTTGAGGGGGACAGTCTGTCTATCGTCTCATATCCACCCAGCCATGTTCTGCCGTCACTTCCTCGAGCCGCGTGGTCCCGTCGGCCGACTCGCCGGATTCCTGGAACCCCTGGTTCCTTTGGTTGTCCGTTGGTCGTTGATACCCTTTTCCATTTCGTCCGCTGGTTGTCCACGCTGTCGCCGGCGTTTGCCTGGCGACTCTCCTTTCAGTCGATTGCTCACACCACGTCTGACTTGATTGAAGAACTAGTCGTCTTTTTGGCGGTTGATTTGAGGGCTTGGGTTCTGGTTTCTCTCTACCTATCCCCAATTTTGTCTGCTCAGTTGCCGTGGTTTGAAGCTTCGTTTGTAATATTATCCAGTTGTATTAACCGGTTTCCCCAATTTACTTGGGTCAACCCGTTTGCATCTCATGATCCGGCTGGAAATCCACTTGGGCTTAACCCAATAATTGGGCTGGCTGACTTAATTAAAAGTAGCCCAATAGGAATTAAAAGAAAATTGGGCTTTGCTTAATTAAAATTTGGATTAATTGAAATAAAAGCAAATAGCCCAACTCGTTTATTAAAATTACTAACATTATTCTTTTAATATTTAAATTGAGTTACTTACTTAAATTAATTAATTATTTATAATATCTATTTCATCAATAATTCTTTATTTGAATTATTTAAACCCGCTAATAAAATTATTCATTTAAGTTTCCACATTCCTGGCAAATCAAATCTTAGGGTCAACTCGCTAATTTGATCAAACTATTAATGAGCCCCTTTAATGCACAGAAATTTATTGGACTAATCGTTTAATTTAAATAAAATTTCTTACATGGATCCAAAATAAATTCATAAAATTAAATATAATGAATTTATTTATTAAGATACAGTGTTTAAAATTCATGGACATTACAAATTCTGCCAGTAGATTATTTATTATGAGTTTTGCAAGGAGGCTAGTTTCTGACAAAACATAATTGAGTTTTGTTGTTTGTGGGGGAGTTTGAGGGCACGGCTAGCCCTAGACTCTTGGGTATAGAAAATTGATATTATATGGGAGGTGTTGTCGAAAATTTGAGCTCAATTGTAGTTTTAGAGAATTAATTATGAATTAAATAATTCCAAGTAGTTAAAACCCTAAACTAACTCCTAGAAAATATTTTATGGAATAAATATGTATATACATAAATTTATACATGCTAAGGGTAAATAATAATATGTTAGGGTATAATAACGTAGACCGTGGCAAGGAAAATCAAAAACCCTACAAGAAACAAGAAAAGAAAAATTAAAATAAATATTTGTGAAATTTTCAAAAAATTGGCAAAAACCCTAAAATAGGACCTGCTTGTAACAATTAGAACTTTTAGTATATTTTGAATTTTTGAGTATGGTTTATAGTGTTGGATATTTCTATGAGTTAGCTAAATTTCTACAAAGGTTTGAGTTTAACATCCTTTGTGAATTATTTTTGGTGAATTTTCTACCAAAGTAGGATAGAGCTGAAAAACAGAAAAAACACATTGTTCTAATTTTTTTGGGAACAGTTTCCGATGGTTAACTTGTGTGTGAGTTAGCTAAATTTCTGCAAAGGTGTGAGTTTAAAATTCTTTGTGAATTGTTTTTGGTGAATTTTCTACCAAAGTAAGATAGCTGAAAAAAAACACACTGTTCTAATTTTTCTGGAAACAGTTTCAGATGGTTAACTTGTGAAATAAAATCAGGCCTTTTGAAAAATGATACCTGCTGGTATAAGGTATGTGTCCAAAGATGAGCAAAATTGGACTTAAGATGGAGATATTACAAAAAAAATTGAGAATTTTAAAATTAAAACATGAATGACTTGAGTTTTGTAACTCATTTTGAGATGAAATTTAAAGTGGAGATACCCACTATTGGAGAAAGATTACCGTCCAAAGTTCATAATTTTTTGGAAGTAATTTCGAATTTTAATAAATAATAAAATTTTGAACAGAAACAGTCCCATAATAAATAATAAACTTCAAAAGAAAATCTGAAAAAAATTAAAATAAGTCTATAATATATTTACCTAAGTGGGGCCAGAATGAAGAAAAATAATAAAATAGTTAAGGAGGTTTAATGGAGAGAATACAGTTTACGAATAGTTACCGACGGTAACTATTATTTAGTAATTGATAAGTTAATTAAATAAATCCTTATGGATGATGTAAGTTATCATTTAGAGGAAGTGATTAACTTAAAAGAGGGAAGTGAAGTCAAGGCAGACAAGTTCTCTTGAATTCTTTAAATTCTTCCTAATGTGTGCCATCTATTCTTTCAATCGTAGAAAATGTTCTCTGGAAATACATGCACATTCTCGTGATATTTAAAGTAAAGAGTTTATATCATTTGTTCGACTAAACTCAATTATATTGTTTCTATCAATTTATTGAACTGTTTATGATTATTTGGTGATATGTTAATCCAATCCAAATTACTTTAGTGCAGATCCTGAGGTTATGACTGAGTATGAACAATCCTAGTAATGGGAGTATTATTAGACTGATCACCTAATGATACTCTGGGGATAAGAGTCCGTAGTCTTTGTGACTGTTGAACGCCATGTAAAGAGTTCGCAGTCTTTGTGGCTGTTGAACGCTATATAAAGAGTTCGCAATCTTTATGACTATTGAACGCCATGTAAAGAGTTCGCAGTCTTTGTGGTTGTTGAACTCTATGTAAAGAGTTCACAATCTTTGTGATTGTTGAACACCATGTAAAGAGTTCGCAATTTTTGTGACTATTGAACATCATGTAAAGAGTTCACAGTCTTTGTGATTATTGAATATTGTGAAAAGAGTTCATGTTCCCTACGACCACTCAGTTACCTCTCTAAAAATACTAAAATCTAAAACTGAATATTTTGTGATGTTACTATTGTTGCTTCTAAGATTTTTTTTGATTCATTATTTTTACAGTTATGTTAATTCAGTAATTGAAATTTATACTCGTGCGTGTGTTCTAAAATCTTTTAAACTAAGCAAATTTGTTGCTCACCCTTACATTCTATTTAAAATTTTCAAATAAGGTAGAAGGATCGGAAAGATCTAGAGTTAAAGATAAAGAGAAAGGAATAGTAAAGTTTGAGGATAGATAATATTGAGGTAGCATATTAGCTATATTATATTAATTCTTGTAATGTTGTAAGATAACGTAATTAGGTATTATTTTGTGTAAGGAGTAAAGATGTAAAAATATATAATTTTATTTGCGTGTAATTTGTTATAAACGAGCCTAGTGTATATTATAGGCATGTGTTGGGAATGTTAAGTTCGAGACCTGGAAAAAAATGAATGGATGTATTTATTTCTTTTGGTGGGACAAATATTGAATGTAAAAAAATATACTTGAATATTAAGTAGGTGTAACGGATGTTTGTGGATCGTTATGCAACAAATTAGTTGTAGAGAGTACAAAAGTTTGGGGGCGTCACACGGACCCACCCTATAGGGGAGATGGGAACAATGAGGGAAAAGACACGTATCCTATTAGCATGTGAGAATTAGTCTAAGACGGTTGGCAAAGATAGAAAAGAGGATATAACAAAGTAATGTAAGAGAGAATAAGGATAAACATGCATGATACACAACTACACAGGGAGAGGGTAAGGAACCAAGAGGAGAGAGAAGACATTATTCATTCACTATGAACCCTAAGAAAACCAACCAAGATTAACTGCCATATAACTCCGATCCCCAGGGCTCTTCTTCCCTGAGATCCTTGATGTTACTTCAGGTGTTGTCATGTTTTTCATCATGCTGGGATTGTGACGAACGAAAATTTTTGTAACTTATTTTAAATATTTATTGAATTAAATAAATATTTTCGATGATTTGATTGTTGAATTAATTGATTAATCGATAAATTTGTGGTAGATTAATTTAATTATATGTGTTACATTAATTAGATTAATGTGAAGAATTTTTATATTTAAAGTATGTGTTTAATTGAATTTATTTGATTAAATACATTATTTAAATAAGTATAATGTTATTTCTAATTAATTTAATTATTAATTAGAGATTTAATAATTTGTCATTATTAATAAATGAGAATTTTATTTATATGGTTATGTGATTTAATGTAGAATTATTTTATTTTATTTATTTGATTTTAGTAAGATTATTTAGTTGATTAAAGTGTGACATGAAACTATATAATAAGTAGTTTATTAAAATAAATTAGAAGTGAGGAATATATGAGTAGCCAAACATGGCCTTAGTGGAAGTTGGTGCCAGTTATTAAACTGACACCATGTTCTGCTATTAGTTTTTCACGTATTCCATTATCAGTAACTCATATTCAAGCCAGAGAGAAAACTTGAGAGAAAGAGGAGAGAATTTAGAGAATTGAAGAAATCATTCATCTACTTGCATCATTTAAAACATTTAATTGAAGGTAATCCTTCTCAATTAAGTTTTAATTTATGTTCTGATGAGTTTATTCCATGAACGTATGTTTAGAGTTCTCTGTATTTTTTGTAATTTGATTTCTATGGCTAAATCTTTAAATAATTTGATGTTAGATGTTAGAAAGCATGCATAAATGTGTTTTATATGGTTTATATATGATTTAGAGTAATTTAATCCGTGAAATTATGTTTATATGAGAATTTAGAAAGTTACAGAGTAGTACAGTGTACGAACATGGTTTGAATGTATGAAATTGAAGTCTGTGGTGTTAGTTAATTGGATAAATTGATAACTTACTTTGATTATGCATGTATAAATGAAGAAAACAAGTTTTAAACGGATTAATTTGGTTGTCTAATGAACCTGCTATGTATGATTTCATGAATAAATTGAAGAACTGATAAAATGATAAAGACACCAATTTTGATCCTTAGATTCATGGTTTATGCATATTAAGTTGTTAGCATCATGCTAGAAGGCTTGGGTAATAATTATATATGTGATATAGTGTCTGGGTATGTTTAATTTGACGATTAGAATAACAAGATTGGAAATTTTGGCCTGTTTCTGCGTTCTTCGCGAACTGCAGAAACTGGGATTTGTGATTCTCGCCTCGGCGAGAATTTTGTGAAGGAAATTCTTGCCCCGGCGAGAATTTTGTGAAGAAATTCCTCGCCCCGGCGAAGGATTTTGTGAAGGGATTCCTCGCCCCGGCGAAGAATTTAAAAAAAAAAAAAAGAGTAAAAAGACGAGAGTAAAAATTTTCTTCTTTCTTTGAGATCATGTTATGATATCGTAGATATACCTAAAGCTTAGGCTAATGTATAAAATGAATGTTAAATTACTGTGAAAGGTGGTAGCATAAACCCATTGATTGTTCGGTGTCAACTGAGCTATTAAAATGAAATTAGATGAGAATGAGTTCTGAAGTGTTTATAATACTGTAACTAATTATTGTTACTATTTTATAAACGGAATGTATAGGTTGATTAGAGAAACGTGAGTCTTAAATTTATAGTCTACGCACGAGGCAAGTATCTTATCCTTACTTTACGTTTACGCAAGTTTCTAAATTTCATTATCATAGAATACAAGCTTCATAATGCTATTACTTCTTGAGCAAGTTATTGTTTCTATTCCATTCAATTTCATGGATTCAATGAGACGTTTTTAATTTTCTCTTTGTAATGCTTCAGTTATATAGAACGTATTCAATCGTACCTTTTGTGAGATTTAGTTTTGATTCTCGAATTATACCTTTTGAACCTTGATTGACTAGCGAACCCTTATTGATTCGACTAGTCCATAGTTGATGAGCGTTCTAAATTCTAGAAACGTTATTGAAGTAAATCCAAACCAAACTTTCTTTGGTGCGGACTCCGATATCAAACTGAGATGAACAATCCTTATACAGGGGATTTTATTTACGCGTTAGCGTTAAGATGTTGTGCACATACATGGTACAAAGGGTTGATCCCCCTGAGTACGAGAAGCAAGGTCCATATAGTCTTACGACTGTTAAAGGTTTAAAGTAGAAATGCTTGATAACCTGGGACATAGTTCGTGGTCTTAAGACCCTCAGACGTTCTTTTGAATCTTGTTTTACATTCTTGACTCAAAAGCTAAATCTTCGAATATTCGATACCCATTAATTATTTCGCATGTTATTATTATTGTTGTTGTTATACTTGCTGGGCAATCATTGATCACCCTTGCATAATAACATTGCAGCTAAAGTTGAAAGAACTGATGAGCCATCCACTAGTAAGGGCAAAGGAAAAGCAAACAAGTGATGAAGACTTGTTGTATTTGCTTTATTGTTGTTTATGTAATAGACTTGATTTATGTTTTCCGCATTGATGTTTATTTAAGGTTAGATGATCTGGAATTTGTTTATGAATGATGTTGTAATCCTCTAATGGGAGATTTCTATTTCTATTCAAGTATTTTCATTTATATTTGAATGGGTAGTTAGATGTGATGTGATGTTTTTGGATTGTGAACACCAAATCCTGAGAAAATGAAGTACCCGGATTTGGGGGTGTCACAGGGATGAACTCCTTCCTAGTCGAGCATCCAACTTAATAAGTCTACCTGATGGCTACTATCTGTGGATATACATTCTTTTGATAAGTGTTCTTTTTCTTCTTTATTATTGTCCTTTAATATTGTTATATATAATTGTTCCTAGATGGCATTGTGTATAAACTGAGCCCTCAAAAACGAGCCCAACAATAAGTTATTTTTTCCGTTTGTTTATTGCATTTTTAACAACTGATCTGATTTTTTAGTACTAGGTTATGATCCCGTACGAATTACAAGTTTTGTTATAAAATTATTGTATTGTTTATATTTTTTGTTTTATATTGTTCTAATACATTAATTATAATAATAAATTAATATTATGTACGATGATTTTTATAAAATAAATAATAATTTTTTTTGAAATATATTATTTAACTAATAATGTATAACTAATTACTGATGAAAAATTGAATTAATTTAAAAATCTATAATTATAGTTAATCTATCTATAATATAAAGCGAGAGGAAAAAATAATTGTTTTTTGGTGTTAACAGTTTTGTGAAAATTTTCTTTGTTTCCTTTTCTATTCTTTCCATTCTTATTAATTCTCTTAAGCAGATTTGTCATTCCTATTTTCTCTCTCTCACTCTCGAATCACTTTTACTCTCACACTCTCTTCCACTTTCTTATTCTTTTACGTTAAGTCACACACGTAATGTGTGCAGTTAACTAACTTATATAATATAAATGATAGTATTTATTTTTAAATTAATAATTTATTTGTTTGTGTATCCATATATTCATATATTTATGTAATAGTAAAATCTTATTTAAACCCAAATAGTTACACTTATATATATAATTTAATAATAAAAAATTATTATATAATTAAATATTATTGTTATCAAGAATATGAATTTTAAAGAAACGCTAACTAAATTAAAAAAAAAATTGTATGAGAATAAGAGATAGTGATAAATAGATAATTATGATAGTAAGAATGTAGATGAACAGATTTTGAAATTAAATAAAAGATGAAAAAAATAATTCTATTCCTAAATTTTAGGTTTGGGAAACCATTTTGTGCTATTAATTATATATATAAATTTTACGTAAATATATTTTTCATGCTCGCACTATCAAATTCCATGTCCAGAAAATAACCACACAACTTTCCAAACAAGCTGTTTGTGATAAACTAAGTCAAATAAGATGCTTTCTTAATAAAATGTTTAAATTAAGTCTGTGAGTATTATCTAACTAAAATAAGCATAAGCTACGACAATTAGGCCAAGATGAAATGAGAGAGAGAGAAGTGAAAAATATAGTTAGAGAGAAAAAAATAAAAAACGGCAAGACGAAACACATTGACTTAAGGATGGATTTCATTAGAGAGAACATAGCAAATAATGAGGTGATATTGGAGTACATGTCCACTGCCCTTAGCGGATCCGTTGACGAAGCCGATTCCTAAAGATGCTTTTTGTAGGCATGTTAGTTCGTTAGGGCTTCGTAGGGTTTGATGTACTTTCTTATTTTCTTGTATATCACTCATTATTTAGCTTGTATTAGAGATATTCATTATTGTTTTGAGACATTTATCATTTATGTTAGATTCATTTGTTTTCACTTATGATTGTGTTCTTTTAGCACATATGATAAATAATAGTAGGTCACACAGTTATTATGCATATTGGATATGCACACACTAAATATATGTCAATAGATTGACTGGCTCACTCACACGAGCAATCACCCTTGGTGCTTCGAAAGGCGAGCAAGGTTGAGACAATTCATTAATTGGCGCTTTGAGTAGCGAGCTATTAATGCTTTAGACAAGCAGTCAATTGGCGCTAAGTAGTGAGCAAAATGAAACATTATGTCGCCTTGGCATGAGCCAAGATGAGGTTAATTTGGATTAACCGAATATAGTATGCCCCACGATCTATATTAACCTGTACTAATAGTCGGATATGAAGTTTCAGAGTTGACGCTTGAAAAAGCGAGCAATTTGAAATGTTCGAGTTAGGCAGTCTGGGGGTGACTAGACTAAGGTCCGCACAGCAAGGTTATAAAATAATATGTTGTGAGAGTGTACATGTGCTAAGCGACCATGTAAAGGAGGTGAGAGAATGAATCCCTGTTTTCTCACCGTGTGAGTCCTGTAGGACAATATCTTTATTCCTACATCAAGTGTTCTTTGTGATATTTGACTATACTACAAAGACATGGATTAATGTTGCTACATTGATTTCGATTCCTAAGGTCAGGATTGATGAGACTATAAGGACCAATTTTGGGAAAAACAGTTGATTCATTTCTGAGTAGTATTAGGGCAAAGGGAAGACAATTTGATTTCATCTCGTTCTGCACTTATTGTCGACAACTATAGCGCTTCGATAGCGATATAATAATAAATGAGATGCAAAATGGACTTGGGCCTAAAGGTTATGGCTCTTTGAGGCATTAGAGATACTTAACCTAGTGAAAATTCAAATGTGTTTGGAGTACTCTGAGTTTATGTATTGTAGCCTCTACGTGAACTAATTGAGTTTGGCGTGAGAGCTTCCGCACTGTTTTCTTTAGAAGGTAGATGTCTCTATGTTGGCTCTAATGAGTTTGATATAAAGCTCCCGCATTGCAGGTGAACTCAACGGTCGCACGGTCCGGCAGTTAAGGGTTTACAGTTTTTGGAGATACATGATTTAGTAATTACTATTGTATACTACTCTCTCTCTTTCAAAATTAGAGATACAATTTGACTTTTGAAATTAAACGATAGTCTATTAAACTTTAAATTGACGTGAATTTATTTAATTTTAGTTGATACCATTATTATAATTGTATAGTATATAACTAAAATTATTAGTCACAAAATTTATTTTATTTTAGACTCTAAAACTATTAGTTACAAAATTTATTTTATTTAAAACTTTTATAAAGCATACTAATTTTGAAGTTTAATATGTCGTCGTAACGTTTGACCTCAAAAGTCAAATTGCATCTCTAATTTTAAAACGAATGGAGTATTATATTAACAAAAAAAGGAAATTACTTCGGGAATACGGATGCTACCCAAAATACAACAAATCTCAGTCGTCTATCTACGGATCGAACAGTAAGGAGGATCTCCAATCCGCAGTTTAATACAATGAATTGGATGATGTCCTAAATACCCCTCATCAATCTGTAATTTAATACCGTGGACGCTAAATATGGCTCCCCTTGAAGACGACGTTGTTTTTAGTCGGCCCGTCCGCAGAACAAAACTGTGGACACTGAATCTATTAATAATATAATCCAAACGGCGCAAAACTACGTGATATTTTGACGAGGGGTATTTTGGACATCATCCAATCCGTGGTATTAAACTGCGGATTGGAGATTCTCCTTACCGTTCGATCTACAAATAAACGACTAAGATTTATTGTAAAGATAACCTCATCCTTACGACGCTGATTATGAATCAGTTCCCATATATATATATACACACATATATATATACATATATATATATATATATGTATATATATATATATATTGTATCAACAGTGTGAGCTGTCTTTTCAGTCACCCGATCAACCATCAGTAGAGTGCTCCTGTCAATGCAATGTGATTTAACTTTTTCACCATCATATGAGGCCATATACAGGGGTAATGAATAAGATGATATATTCCTTTACACCTAACTGGTTTTGAAGTTCCATGCTTGTGTTTATGTCAAAAGATAAAAAAGAAGGGCACAAATTATGCAACTTGCTACAATCATGCAATAAAACTGCAAAGTTATATAAATTAATGAAAAAGGGAAGGCAATGCAATATCATCTCCTTCCCCTTTTTCCTTTAATAAAAGGGTATGCAACTATTCACACCTAGCCATCCTCTATCTTCCATTGTAACCAGCTGTACTTTATCTGAAAACCCAAATTATGGGACACAAACATGTTAACCCTATATTTGAGGCTTAGTGAAGTATGTGGTGACAAGAATGCATTCCATCAACCATTTCAAATTAGCTTTTACAGAAAATAGGGCATCTAAGCACAAATATTCAAAAGTGATGGCTTGAAATAAGCATGAAAACATGAACTAAATTAAAAACATGGAAGAAGATGAAATCCAAAATGTAAGCGTATCTTTTAATATACTTTACAAAAGGTTTCATTTCTACTGGAAAAATCAGTGCTAGCAAAGAGTTTGATCCTATGTTTTAGTACAGCTCAATAACTCAACTCAACAGAGACTTTTATCCCAAACTAGTTGAGTAGGCTTTCATAGGGTTTAGTACAACATAAATAAAATACAGCTACTGGGGAAAGAGTTTTATATATATATATACACACACACGCACACAATTATACACTAACATTATAAAACGACAAGTGTAACAAGAATCACAATAAAACTTAGTACCTCTGCAAATAAAATCAAATGTAAACTGTAAATCTAATTAGATAGAACGAGCAGATGTTGCTGTGCTTCACTGTGAAGCTTTGAAGGAAATGGCTATTGGTTAGAACAGAAACACAAAGTTAACATAAGTTAAAAATATTCATCACCCTCCCCCAAACCCCACAAAGTGTACTACTTTTATCCTTGAAAAATTGTAACCAGGTTGGACACGATAATTTGGAGATATGTATAAGGCGACAAGAAATTTCACTCGATGCATGCCTACATCTATTCATTCACATTTGCATCCAACTGAAATAGAGAAACACAATAAGGGGAGCACTGAAAAGAAACCTTGTAATTTACATTGTGACGGGTACTACAAAAGTCAGATCATGATGAAATTCATGAGAACTTAGGTTTAGGCATTGATGAAGCATTTTGATGCACTGGACCAAGCTTTTGGATCCAATGAAGAAGCCCCTTCTTATGGTCTTGACATGTTGGATTTCGTACCAGATTTAGGGTTCCATCACATGCAAGTGAAGACTCGAACTGCTCAAGTACCTTCACAACCTGCCAGAACTCCGGCCTCTTATCTGGTTGTAAGGACCAACATTGCTCAATTAAAGCTCTCATTGCAGGGGAGCAGTCCCCAGGGATAGCTGGTCTCAAATTCTGAAAGATCCCAAATGTTTGATTTTAGAGTTGTGTAATACAGAAGGTTGATGTTTAATACTAGGAAAGAGTAGAGGAACAAGATGTCCTCGATAAAAAGTAAAAATTACAGGGAGAAAACAGAGAAAAAGAAAGCCAAAATTAAATAAGTACTAGTTCTGTATGCATCCTCAAGTTCCATTATAAACTGGTGGATAAACAAAGAATAGTATTTGAATATATATATATATATATATATATATATATGGAATGATATCTCAAGTACATGTAATTCATGAAGAGTTAACAGCCTCAGTTTAACAAAATTACGATTATTGTTCATTGGTGAAGAATATGTGATGATAGTTCAACTACCAACAAATGGATATAGGTCACTTGATTGAATTGCAATGAAACTTATATATGTTCATTTCAGGATATATATATCCTCACGATAACAAGAACTAATGCAAACAAGTATCTTTTCTCTTCCATCTGGTAATCTAACAAAAGTGGAAAGCAAAATGACCAATTGTAAGCTATAAAATTGAACTTTCTCAAAGAGTGATAACAAGTTGTAGCAAGGATATTATCTAGAACAAGGTTTCTAATATCATCAAAATATTTGGCTCGCATACAAAGTTGAGTTGTTTGTTATGCCCACCAAAACGTTTTTTGAGTGACTGAAATTAATTTGTGCCTACGTTTATTCTTACTGAGGTTTTGAGAAAACAACCAACCCCAAGAAACACACAAAAGGGGAGGGGAGAAAATTGTTTGAACACTAAAGGCTTATTCATAATAACAAACATGTAACTATGACTTAACATATACAGAGAAAATAATATAAAGATGTATACATAAGAAGATGATAAATGGTATGGAAGGATCTCAACGTGCATTCTGAATTTTTCTGAATCATAAAAGCAAGATATGAAAATATCCATCTTGGAAAGTACCTTATTCACCACAGCGAAAGCAGCTTGTATGGGTGTCATATCTTCGTAAGGAATAGTTCCAGCTACCAGCTCCCATAAAATGAGTCCAAAGCCATACATATCCACCTTCCTGCCATATGATTTACGTTTGATCATCTCTGGTGCCATCCAGCGGTAAGTTCCTGGGTCCTCGGCCAGAGAATAACAACATACCTCCTCACAAGCTATTCCAAAATCTGCAATTTTCAACTGGAAATCCTGATTAATAAGTATATTCTCAGGTTTGAGGTCCCTATGTATGACGCCTTGTGAGTGAATAAATTCCATTCCTCGAGCAATATCCAAAGCCATTGAGATTAGTTTTGATAAGGGAAGAGTTTTCTGCTCAAGCTTATGCAGGTATGCCCTCAAAGAACCCTCTGAGAGATACTCAGTGATAATGCAGAAGACTGGTGGCTGTCTACATGCTGCAACGAACTGCGTTGTCAAGTGAAAGAGTAAAAATATCAGAAAGGTTCAACAAAGGAAACAAATGTTACATGGACTCGGGTATATGTGCAGGTATCAGATATTTGATAATCCCAAATTTAGGATACGAAGACTAGACTTTAAATGTGTCCAAATATAGCCTATGTTAAGTGCGCATGTCTTGCATAATTAAATTCAATATATTTTAGTTAATTTTGTACTACTAGTGCTCAGATTTTTGCATTAGTAAGTTTATATTAAATGGGATATTGTAGGAAAGAAGTAGGGCTGACAACAGCCAAACTGAACCGGACAAAGGGGTGCTCAAGTTCAACTCAGAAGGTCAAAACCGTTGGTAAGATCCAACTTAAATTCGAATTACATTTGGAAACCCTACTCCGATTCAATATGTGCGGGTTTCAGATCTTCTAGAATCCCAAATTTAGGACTCGACTTTAAAAGTGTTTAATATAGGCTACGTTAGGTGGACATGTCTTGCTTAATTAAATTCAATATATTTTAGATACTCTTGTACTATTAGTGTTCAGATTTATATATTAGTATTGTGGGGAAGAAGTAAAGCTGACAACGAGCCAAACAGAACCGGACAAAGAGGTGCTCAAATTCTGGCTCGAAAGGTTAAAACCACTGCTCGGATTCGACTCGAATTCGAATTACATCTGGAAACCCTGCTCAGATTAGACTCGGCTTGAATTTTCTCTACTCGGATTCAGCTGAGCTCTAATTATAGTCGAACTATTCACGAGCTTCTAAGTTGAGTTTAAATTCAAGTACACAAATGATACATAGTTTCATAATACAATTAATTTCAAATAAATGTATTACTACTAACAAATGAAAAAATATATCTACGATTACAAGTTTAAAGTATAAAATTACCAAGTACAACTGAAAAATAAAAGGAAGAAACAATAACTAATTATTCTATTTTTACTTTACGTGTGTGTATATATATATTATAATTTTTAAAGTATGCATTGGGTATAATTCAAATATGTATGAATCGAGTATGTATTGCAAATGACTGATATTTGAGTAGTTTGAACCCTAAAGGGCTCGAATATAATTTTGCGAGATAATATTTAAATTCTAAATCAAACTTTTTTTCTACTCAAATTTGGATCGTTTTATGAATGAATCCAAGCACCTGCTCGAATTTTTTTGAAACAAGCTCGAGTCAAGCCCAAATTGTTTGGTTCGATTTTCAGCCTTAGGAAGAGGGAGTTTAACCTTCATCTTTATTAAAGAAGCAAGAATTCTTCTTCATTATTGCAAATAACTGAATAAGCCTTTACTTTCTCTACCATACATACAACTTAAAGCTAGGAGTACCCAACTTTGGACTAGGGTATTGGACACATCCCATGACCTTGCCCAAGTGTCTAGTGTCCGAGACATGTAGTTCCAACCATTTAGAAGTCCATGTAACAGACCTGATCAAAATTGACACGCTTTTGCCATGACGCAGAGGTCACAACCAAATTTTGGAGTAAGACCATCCAGGAAATTCACCAATTCATAAACAACATATATGTCAAGTGACTAGTATGGATAGGACGTGAACAGTTTTGCCAGGAAGAAAAGGAGGATCTGGACAAAGTTGATGAAATGACTCAAATCATTTTTATGCAGTTAATTAGTTAATGGCTATTAGCTACTTATCAAAAAAAGTACTTAGATTTTAACAATACAGATCTTGATTATTGCTTGTCCACCTTCTGGACTTCCCTCAGTCATGGACTGATTAAGCAGAATAAGGTAAGTGGAAAAAGTCGGTACCTTTAAGACATTTTGGTGGTGGAGACGAGTCAAAAGTGTTACTTCTCTTGTGAACTGCTTTTCTAACCGAGCTCCAAGTGCTCCATTTTCGTCATCATCTGGCAACCTAATAATTTTTTACAGCAACAGGTTCATCCATGTATATCCCATGGTAAAGTTGACTATGTGCCCCATGGGCAAATCTAAGCCCAAGGAATAGCTTAGAGAGATCTACCATCCACTCATCGGCTGATTCTACAGAGGTGGACCCTTACCCCACCGTGATCAAAATATTTTGTCCATGTCGACTCCTTCCTGCTATTTGATTTATCATGAAATTTCATTGAACGCAAATGCCTTAGCGGGCTGATATTGGAGCGTGACTTAGACTCAGGTGCCTTCTTTTCATGGGAATCTTTGCGGAACAACTTGCCTACAACTCCCTTCTCAGCTTCTTTTCTTATTGGATGTGGAGTTGAGAATCTCTTCCGATCAGACCTAGCTTCCTTAAATGTCTGTGAAAGTTTGGTTTCAGGATGAGGTGATACAGCCCTAGGCTTGTTTGTGCTAGGATTTTGCTGAATCAGTGTCACATTAGGTCCTGACCTTTGAGTAACAGTTCCAGGTCTCGATTTGACACCCGAAATTCGGTCCGACTGAATGGTGAAAGGAGCTGAAACCAATCTGCCAGAGTCCAACCGATGATAAATGGTGTGAGAAAATTTTGTTCTCCGTATCCAAGAATCCTCTTCCCCCATATTTTGGCACGCTTAAAATACCTGGTAACCTCAAATTACCCAATTTTTCTTATCCTCCTTTAGACCAGTAGACAGTTCACAATTAAAATTTTCCTCCAAAGAATCTATGTAATTTGCAAAGCTCCATATGAACAATTTTTTCAAACCCATCAAAAGGTCAACAGTAACAAATCAAATGCCACATGATTGAAATATGATAGGCCTTCAAATCCATGAATACAGAAACCAAAGAACATCAATTACGCCATACTGAAAATAAAATAAACCTTCAAAGTTCAAAACCCATAAACAAAGATTAAAGCATAGACTGATCTCAAAACCTTAATCTCTTCACCAAACATGAGAAAAACTTAATCTTCAAGCAGTCGGAATCAAAATCCCTCATAACCCATCAAAACTAATTAACAAACAAGAGCTACCATCAAAATCAGCTGAATTTTGAGCTCAAACAAATCTCATCCAGAAAAACAAACCCTTTTTAGCCTCAAAGTCAAATACCACCTTCCTTGAAAGCCTGTAATTCCCACATACAAACACAAATTTAAAAAATTAAACAAATAACTAACAAATCAATTAAATAAGCACAACCAACAAAGTATACTCAATTGGATTGAAAATAAAGAAACACCCATAATTATAAACCCCATCACCCACCAAAGAAAAAGTAATAATTCCTTCAAATCAATCATAAACGGTAAACCCATAAATTAATTAAAATAAACAAACAAACAACCCCATTAACTAAAAACACACGCAAACATACATCACAAAAGATCTACATACTTACCAAAAGGGTATTTCAAATTCGAATTACTGCTCTTATTCTTCACCAGATTCTAAAAGAAAACCCAATTTTTCACAGAGACTCCCAATAAAATACTACTACAATCCCATATAAACATCAGGTACTGAATACGGATCCATATGAACGGTAGATGATTCTGTGGGGTCCGGTTTTGTTGCTCTGCTGGGGAAGGGACGGTGGTGTGTGGACCCACACCCAAAAGTCAAGAAGAAAGAAGAAGAAGGAGAGGACAGAGAAAAAAATGAAAAATAAAAGAGAAAAAACAAGAAGAGGAATTAAATAAGGAGAATACAGGCATCACAATCAAAAGAATGAGGTACGGAAAGAAAATAAAGAGATGCTCCCACAATAAATGATTTAAAAATAATAAATGGGTGGTGTTTGTATACGGTGAAAACAATACGGTACGCACGGATATGTTGTGATTCCTGTTTGTTGGTTGGGATAAGGATTAAATGAAATTCTTCTAAAGGTTAAGCAAATAATCTATATTTTTAATATATTAATTCAGTTAAATAATATTAATGGATTCTTTACTAGTTTAGTGCCATAATTAAAACTAAAATTCATTAATACTTAAATTGTGTAAGTTTATTCGGATTGGCAAATTAAGTGGATTTTTTATTTACATTAATGATGTAGTGTATGTTCGATTACTCAGCGTTTTGGTGTATTTAAAAGTGAAACTTATATTCGTCTAATACCAACTTATTTTCAGTATAACTTATTTAACTCATAAATATAGCGTTTGGGACTCAAATGCAACGCATTAAAAATTAGTGAGGTGCGTTTGAATTAACAAAAACTCTACGCAGACATGATAATTGGATCTATAATTTCACTTATTTGTATTTTGACCTCGTATTTTTTATAATGGGAGGTCAAAAGTACAAATAAATAAAATTGTAAAGAACTCATATCCAATTATCATGTCCGCATAAAAGAGTTCTTAAATTAAAGGTCCAAATACTGGAAATGTTATCACCACAAAATACTACAAATTCTAACAACCAAACAAACCCATAATATAAACTGTAACATATAACTATCATTGCTTATCCATATAATAAATGAATAAATTTATATTGCATTCGAATATTTACCTTAATAATAGACTAAAGAAATTTGCAATATATAATTTAATTAAGTATCCTAATAAAATATTATAATCCAAATTAATAATTATATTCTCAAAGTCTTCCTATAATTAATAATCTTAATAATTAACCAATTGGGTGAACTTGCTAATAATAAAACAACCAACAACGGTCCAAATCAATTTATTCAACATTTAGTCGATTCAAGGAACAGGTGTTGTGAAATTCTTGGAATGAAAATTGCTTTGTCCTTGGGAGGATTAGTGGGGCATCATGAATGGATTATCTTCTTGTCAAAATAATATAAATTTGAAAAGACGACTTTTTTTTCTTTAATGTTCAAGTAAATAACAAACAAAGGACAGTGACATGGATGTTACTGCGTAAGCACATAGACTAAAATTTGTTTAATAAATTATTGTATTCGAATTAATATATTCCAAATGATAGAGATGCTATTCTTCTTAAACTTCAAAAACTGAGGCAATGGGCCTTTTAAATTTCTTAACCAATAAATATTAGTATGGACTAATATTCCCAAAATTTCGGCCCATTTGAGACACTAATTTAGTAATCTTCCTCCTATTTGTTAAAACCAGAACAGGCCGAAACCTTTTTTTTTTGAACAAAAACCAGGCCCAAAGCTTGATGCCAATGCTTGAAATTTAACCTCAACGAAAATTGGGGTATCCATGCTAAGCAGCTTGAACTTTACTGGCATGTTCAAGACATTATCTATCAACCTATAGCCTATAGGTCTAACTTCAGTGCTAGTACATTTCTACATATATTTAAGGGACTATCTCATATTTATTTATTTACTTAAACAACTTATATCATTCCCTTCATTTCAAATTATAAAAAACTTAGACACCTCATGAGAAACTTATCTTTATGAAACGTCTTACTAATTTTGCTTGGAGGATACCTCGAATATATGGACAAACACAGTAAAAAAAATAGTATCCTACCATTAAATTATTACCTCTAGCCTTCATTTATTTATTTGACAGTTGACACAATTGGAAAATAAACATGTTTCAACGTTCCATTTGAAACCAGATGATAGTGAGTGAAATAACCCTCATAGGTTATATTTAGGATAGCAAGCGTTCAATATATATATTCCTTTTTATATTAATTTTTCAATAAAACTTGCAAGGGAAATAAAATACAAAAATATAATTAGTTAAAGTGTATCAGATTTAAGGAATGAATGATGCATTTACTCTCTCAGTCCCCCTCCCGTTCCTTTTACTTTTCTCCTGCATCTATCCACATGATGCCTAGGGCTGTTCAAATTTTTCGATATAACCTATTTTTTCGGTATTCTGGACCGGTCTAGACCGGTCGGTTCGGTACAAAAATAACCGGTTCGTTATTGCGGTACAACCGGTTTCGGTACCGGTACGGCAATTTAGAGTTCGGTACATACCGGTTGTACCGATTTCTTATTATTTTATTTTTTTAAATTATTAATAATAATAATAAAAAAAATAATAAAAAAATAAATAGAATAATATAATAATAATAAAAATAATAATAATAATAAACATAATAATAAAATAATAATATTCGGTAAAAACCGGTACCGAACCGGTCCAACCGGTACCGAACCGGTCCAACCGGTATCGGTACGCCGTATTGCCTTTTTTCGGTACCGGTTCGGTTCGGCTCGGTTTTTACCGGTTGAACACCCCTTGATGCCTGTTAGGTTGGGAGTTGGAGTTTTGGGAGTTTAAACTATTTGTTCGTTTATAACAGTTCATTTCAAAGGAAGTTTTTTCAACACACAAACATAACTTTTAAGTCTTAAACTTATCGTACTCTCTCCGTCCCAAATTAATTGCTCAGTTTTGACTTTTTGAAGTCAAATTGACTATTTTTAGAATTAATAATTAAGCATATATAAATATATTTCTAAAATTATAAAAATTGGGGTTAATAATAAATTGTATATACTTTCTTTTGGTTATAATCTCTTCACCTATATTTTAGCAAAAATAGTAAAAAGATTAGTTTTAAAAATGGTCAATTTGACTTTAAAAAGTCAAAATTGAGCAATTAATTTGGGACGAAGGGAGTAATATTTTTGTGTGATGCGTTTAGAGCTTAAAAGCTGTCTAAACATAGTTTTTAAATGTACCAATGCTACGTTTGAATTGCAGAAATCAAGATAGAAATAAAATGATTCATTCTCATAATTAAAATGGAAAAAATTGTGTTTAGTTGTTTTATTGAAATGGAATGAATCATTCAAATTCTTACCAAATTTATGAATTTTATTTCTTAGAGAGAGTATGAAATGACTTATTCTAGATAAGAATAGAATGAATCATTTCATTCATCATTCTATTTCCTTCTCTATTCTATTCCTTTATCAATTCTATTTCTCCAATCCAAACGTAGCACAAACGTATCAAAACAAACAAGCCCTGTTATCTCTCAAATTTTTGGAAAAATTTATTTTACCAAACTCTTAAATTAACCTTTTCTTTTTCCCATTTTCACCCATCTTCACATCATGCCCCAAAATCATCATCTTTCCCGTCGTACCAGATCAATGCTAGTGTGTTAACATATATAATTTTTTAATCAAAAGATGCATCTAATTTCTTCTTCTTCTTTTTCTAAAGTAAAATCCATGATACTATTTTTTATTTTTTATTTTTATCTTGTAGTGTAGCATTAAAGAACTAAATGTATTAATAAAATCCTTTTTACTGTAATTTATATTAATCATTATAATTTTATATCTAAGTTTTCACTTCACTTACTCCATTATACATAGAAAAACATCTCTATTGTTATTACTATATGAACAAAAAACAAACCCTCACAAAACTTCAACAGCTGCACAATGCAAGTTTTGGCAACTTCTCTAGCAAATCCACCGTGAGCATGGATGCCCTTGGCCGCATGCGGCTGGAATATTCAGCCGCCGTCGACAAGGGCCGTGAAGCGGCCCTACGTTCCGAAATCCTTAACCACTTGGCTTCCATATACTTGTGCTTCCTCCATGGTCCCATGTGCATTTTGTTCTCCTTCATGCATTTTTTAGCAGCTGAGCACAAAATCTTAACAAGGGACACTAATCTTTCCACTTTTCCTATAAACACTTCTGGTAGCTTGCTAATTAGTTGATTATATTCTTCGCTTGCTCTAGCCATCTCAAATTCGCCCCGAAAATTCAACTCGATTATCACCCTTACCTCCCCTTTTTTTGAGTTATCCACCACATCCACAAAAGTGTGTTCCCCTGCACATGGTAAAATTCATTTCACTGTTAGAAAAATAAAAATACGTGACAGAACTTTGTGACAGTTCTTAAAAACAATCACAAAAGATAATAATTTGTGATAGACTTTTTAAGTAATCACAAAATAATAGTATACATGATGGCTCTTAGTGATAGCTAATTTTATCATTAATCTATTATAATTGTAATGATCATGTCAATCACCAAATTTTTCACGCAAAATAAATTTTCTTTTTGTGACACACTAAGCCATCACTTATGGATATATCCTTTTCGTGATTACATTTAAACTATCACCAATATTTTAATGAAAAAATAATCAAAACAATATTTTATGTCGGTCATAACAATTATTAAAAAAGATAGATTTTTGTGACGACTTTTATTTGCAATTACAAAAAGAAGCTATTTTGTGATGGAATTTTCTAGTTATCACATAATAATAAAATATATGATGACTCTCAGTGATGACTAATTTTACTATCATTATAGAGTATTTGTAACCGTCATTGCAATCACCAAATCTTATGTGGGACTAATTTTGTTTAGTAAGTCAACTCATATATGTTTCTTTTTATATTTTTACCTTGGATCCCTAAAGTCATGTGTTTTTTTGTTATCCATCACAAAAAGGTTTTCATGATTATTAAAAACCTTTGATCCTCAAAGTCATGTATTTTTTTGTTATCCATCACAAAAAGGCTTTCATGATTGTTAAAAACCTTTGATCCCTAAAGTCATGTGTTTTTTTATTATCCATCACAAAAAGGCTTTCGTGATGAATAAAATCTTCACAACATAAAATTTTGAATTTATATGATGAATTTGAGCCATCACAAAAGACCATTTTTATTGTAATGTTTGTTAGCAATTATACTAGCTAGTAAATTCATTAGACAAGATGAAACTAGTTAATTAGAGAAAACGGGTGTTTATTCGTCACGATTTGCAATATAAATAAGTCGGCAGTCTTGTATTTTATGCAAGACGTAAAATAATATAACCGTTCACAAAATACAACTTAGAAAAAGTAGGATTACATTTTTGGTTATAAGAAACTGTGTTCAACTCTAGTACCCAATGTTTAAAGGTGATTGATTAAAGTAATTCTGGTTATTAAATTAATTACCTGATGGAATATCTGGTAAGCTTTTCCACTTGGACTTGCAAATGGCAGAATTGAAACCTGCATTTTGAAGGCAACTACTAACTTGTTTCATAAGGCAATTCCGGCAACCGCTGAATACCGGTTTCTGACAACTACATACATTTCCGGCCAATTGTGCCTCTCTCAGTGCTTCTTTTGTGTAGTTTATGATGCTAGATTCCAAAGAACTTGTTCTGTATAAGGCTGCCTGCAGATTCAAAATATAAATATTTTATTTCTTGTGGCACGCGGCAATATATATTTGGCAAAACACATTTTTTGTTTTTATCATACTAAAGTGATAAAATCACCATATTAAAATTAAGCCCACTAATTTCTGCAATTAAAAGAGAATAATATATATGAACATTTAATATGATCAAAACTTTTTTAGAAGGTGAACTGAATATATATTAATATTACCTGTAAAAGTTGGTGTTGATTATCCCAAAAGCTCTTGTTATCTTCAACAATGCTACCGGAGTTTTCTCTCTCCTCGTCGTCTTCATTGTGGCCTTCATTTTCATTATACCCGTTGTAAATAATGCTTTCCGGTGACCTTTCACCTTCTTGTTCATGAAGAAACCCGAAAACCGTATCGGACAAACTCATCGCCAGTTCATCGGAAAACTCAACTTGACGAGCATCATACGTAAATGTCCGGTGGCTCATCGGAATTCTAGCAATTGCTCCAGCCATGTCCTAACTCTGTTATTTGTGCCTCTCCTCAAATGCCTTGTTCTTTTTTGGCAAGTGAAAGAAATACTACTAACATTGGTTTATAAAGGCTTTTGGCGTTAAGGCCTTTGGACCATTTTCTTACGTGGACGAACACATCTTCACGCACATGCGGACCAAACCTACCGTTCACGTGGCACTTACACATTGGACACTATTAATCGGGTGGATCAAACAGCAAGGATCCACGTTAGTCTTTGGTCAATTATTTTGATCTACTCCGCATTCCAATGGATATACTAGAATATTTATGTTCCAAATAAAATAGAAAAAAATAGTCATGTTTAACTCGATCTTATTTAAATTAATCAAGTAATATACGATAGGAAATCGACATTTTTACATAAAAAATATAAGTTTTTTTCACACTTATTCATTATTTATTAAGAAAGATCATATAAAAATATTATTTTTTCACGTAGAAATTTCAGTTCTTCGTATGGTATTCTTTTCATTTTAAAAAGTTCTATTTAGACCAAAAATAAGAGTTTAGTGATATAAACATCTTTTTCATTGTGCAAGGTCGGTCTACCTTTTGGCAAGAAGTCATCATTAAGCATACTCTTCAAAAGATTAAAAAGATAAAGTTTCTCTAAAATATCTTTAGTTTCTTGCTTGATCCCTTTACAAATTTATCTATATAACCTTGGATTGAAATATAAATAACCTTGGATTGAAATATATTTATAAATTTATTATATTGTAATAGTGTAGATTTTTTAAAAGATAAAAATTTGTTTATAACATTTATAAATTTGAAAACTGTCTTTTTCTTTCATGTATGTCCCTAAATATAAAGAGTATTAAATTAATAGTGATAATTTGATATTGAAATTATATTATTAAATTTGAGCATATTATTTTATTTCATACATTCATTAATTAAAACAATGACACCTCTTTTTGTCAAACTTATATATATATATATATATATATATATATATATATATATAAAAGACAAACAGAAAGAATATTAATTATTATATTAATTAAAACATAAAATATAGAGTTTTATATTTTGATATGAATAAGTCTACACAAACATGATTTCAGGACATGGAAATTAGACATTTCTATGTTCCCTTGGGTTTTTTTTTTGTTTTTTTTTTGGTATTTATTCTAAACATATTTATATTATGGATTTTAAAAAAAAAACCAAAAAAACTGAAAAAAATTATGTTGTAATTTGGATATATATCAAAAAAATAGTTGTATGGGCCCATACAACCATTTTTTTGATATATATCCAAATTACACCTAATTTTTTCAGTTTTTTTTGGTTTTTTTTTAAAATCCATAATATAAATATGTTTAGAATAAATACCAAAAAAAAAACAAAAAAAAAACCCAAGGGAACATGGAAATTTACATGAAAATGTCCAATTTCCATGTCCTAAAATCATGTCTGTGTAGGAGGACTCTTTTGATATCCAAAAGACTAAGACAATTAAGGAAACTCTTTTTGTGAACCGATAGTATAAAGGTTGAGTTTATTTATTTATTTTATTGTTGTTGTATATCCAATTCTAATCTAGTGGATAATTGGACCACCCCAGTGAGATGACAGCCACTGATTGAAACGTGTGATGATCTGGAACGTTGATGCTTAGGTTTATCCATTTAGTTGGGACCCACTTGTTGGCTTACCCACCGATATCGATTCCTGGGTGGCCCAAAAATTGATAATGAGATGGTGGATAGATGTGGGAATGTGTTGCACATACGCGGCGTCTAGTCCAATATTACTATTGTTGGAGAGAATTAGACAAATATGCCCATCAATTATTTCGAGTTGAACGAGGTATGCATGGGCAAATAAGTCATTTGCTTTGTATAATAATTTTGGACCGAGAACAAACTTTATAAACATGTTATAAACCTTTTTTCTTAATTTAACATGGGTAACATGACACTTGCACTAACTTTGTTTTGCTGTTTGTTTCGGTTTTTTACTGACAAGTGGACATGCATATATGGGGTTTTATGATAGAGCAAACAAACAAATATGATGACTTGCTTAGAAAAATTTTATGGAAAATATTTAAGGTGGAAGTCCTGGGATCCTTATGTCTCAAAGATATTTTAAAATAAAATTTAGAATGGATTAAAAATATTTAAAAAAATGATATACATATCGATAAATATTTGATTAGGCTGGATTGTGACCTACATGAGAGTTTATGTGATAAGATAAAATAAATTAAAGTGAGACTCATTTTTAATTTTTACCTATCTTATGTATACACATAGGTCACAATTATAATTCAGCTCAAAATTTTCGTAATACATAACAAGACGCAAAATATTTTATTATCTGATAACTTCAAAGAACACTTTTAAGACTCAAAACACTTGTAATCGAAACAAAAAATTTGTATTTTTAACTGAAGCCCTTTTGACAGAAGCACAAATTTCTCTTTTATTTGAATTGCTTCTCTCTTTTATTTATCATCTTGAAATTACGTTATTTTAAGTTGTTTATACTTGTATTAATTTTAAGTTGTCTCTTTAAACACGATTACTTGAGGGGTGATCCATGAAGAAAGTGTAATGTTTGGAGCTTAACAACAGTTCTACGCGGCTTAATTTATCTTCTATTTTTTATTTTTATTTTCTTTTCTAATTTTAAAGTCCGTGAGATATATATGAATCACTTACTAATACTGGAGTAGTTTATTGCGTTTAGTAATGTTGCTAATTAGGATTATGACTAAAGAGATGGAAAGTTTATTGAATTTGTATTCTTTAATAAAACTTTATCTTCTTTTGAAACGTACAATATACCTTTTTTGTTATTTAAGTGATTTAAATATTTTAATGATAATTTATGACATAGTCAATTACATGAGATCTACTCAACAAATATTATGGTAACAGTTAGGGTATTATAAGTGAGTTGGAGTATCATATCTAATAAATATATAATGAAAAAAATGAAGGATTAATATATATAAATAGACACAATACCTAATGACTTAAGTTTTTTAGATTAAATTGGGTTCCAAACATGTATATATATGTTAGTGTCTTCTGTACATACATGCAACGCGCGAACTCCCGGTTCTCCCCCAAAAGACACATTATTTGAGACATATGTATGTGCCATGACAATAATTTTTATTGTCTTTTATTATCAAATTGACTATTTTAAAAACTAATAAATTGTATAAAATTTTCAAACATATATAAAGAGACTATGACCATGGTAAACAAAATATAATTTAATAATAATCTCAAAATTTATGATTTTGAAAATTTAAATATATATTCTTAACAACAATTAGTTTTTTAAGTGTAAAAGTTGATAAAAGATCATTTTCTAGGAAGGAGGTAGTAAATTCTAAACATAATATCATTAACTTAAACTCTTGCATAAATCTAGAACTCACTTTCACAAATAATGCGAAAATTATCTAATCTCCCAAGCTACGACATGAAAATTGAAGTAGTCTGAAGCTCAAAATCTTAGAACCTTTGCTTCATTTTAATTGACGTTTTAAAAAAAAACACACACACACACACACACATACATATATATATATATATATATATATGTTTTTGATGGATTATAGATATGTTCTCATAAATAAAAAATTTTATTTACCGTTTGCTAAAAAGGGTCTGGAGATAGCAATTCCTTTCTCTTTTGCCTGAATTGCTTATCTCCTTTTTTTGGTTTTATAAAGTCCGTGAGACATGAACGCAATGATCAAGTACTTGTATTGGAGTAGTTTAATGCGTTGAGGCATGTTGCACATTATGATTACGATTAATGAGATGGAAAGTTGATTGAATTCCACATAATGATAATATTTATTAATATAACTTTATGGATGCTATAGGAAACCCTCATTAGACATGGAACTATCCGACCCTTTTCTTCCACCCAAAAATGTAACCAAACTTTAGGACACAAGTAATAAATTTTAAAAAGAGAAATGATTTATATGTCGATAAATTTAATTTGTGATAAAATTAAATTGTGATTAACGTAAAAATCTATGCAATAAAATAAAATAAATTATACTGAAGTCATTTTTAATTGTTACATATTTCATGTATGTACATACGTCGCAATTGTTCCATTGATATTAAAAAATACAAAAAAGTTGAAGGAAATCAAAAGGGAAATGAAAAATATAGAAGTCGAAATTACTAATATGATCAAATGGGGGCTTTTAAGGGGTAATTGTAGTTTGTGCAAATGATGAAGAGTCACAAAAGATGAATAAGCGAAAAGGGAGTATTTCAAATGATTTTGTTAAGATACTGAACAAGGAGGAAGAAGTAGAGGAGTACCGAAGATACGCTTGGATTGCATGTCGGGGTATTCTGCTAAAGGCATGGTTGAAGGATGATACAGAGTTATGGTGGAATATTTCTAAATTTAATCTTTGGTTTTGATGATAATAAAAATATCTTTAATGCATCTCATAATGTTTAGGGATTATGTCCCAAAAACATTATTACATTAATATAATTAGAAAAATAGGATAAAATTCACTCCATAGTCATACATATGCATTTGGTGTATTTTAAATATATTATAATGTTTTAATATATTATTTTCTAAATGTTTTCTGACTTATTGAAATTAGCTCTCATATAACTTTGACAAGTTAATGTCAAATGGTAGGAAAGCTAAATTCATAAAATAACATTTCTAAAGGCAAAGAAAAATAAGTTTGGCTTGAAAAATGATTTTCAAAATTATATATTACTCCCTCCGTCCCAAATCAATTGCTCAGTTTTGATTTTTTAAAGTCAAATTGACCATTTTTAAAACTAATCTTTTTACTATTTTTGCTAAAATATAGGTGAAAAGATTATAACCAAAAAAAAGTATATACAATTTATTACTAACCCCAATTTTTATAATTTTAGAAATATATTTATATATGCTTAATTATTAGTTCTAAAAATAGTCAATTTGACTTAAAAAAGTCAAAACTGAGCAATTAATTTGGGACGGAGGACGTACTATCTTATTCTTTTCAAAAAGAATTAAATCTTACAAAATAATTTCTAAATTCTTTTCAAAGGTTCCGGCCCAAAAAATATAAGTCTTATAATTTCGGCCCAAACTTATAGCAGAATTCCGTTCAAAAAGCTCAAGTGTGACTTAAGGACAATTTGATAAAATTGAATAAAATGTTCTGAATGTATAAGAAAATTTGAATGAGCTGAATAGAGTAGAAAATCTGAATATAAAATGAAATGATGTTTTAATAATTGTCTGTCTAAAACATTTGAGTACGTGTATTATCCTATTTTAACCTTTTGAGCTGTTATGAACAAATTTAGTATATAATTATATATAAACAATGTTATCTAAGAAAAATTAAATATAAACTTTTGAACAGTCTTTGATGAAGTATACTATTAAAAATATAATTTTAGGAATAAAACACTAAAAAAATATTAATAACATTTTATAGTACATAAAATCAAAACAAAAAACTACAACAACATTCATTAAATTGGTTATCCATTTTTTGTTAAACAAAAATAAAAAATAATTTGTACATAACAAAATTTGTTTAAATAGTAAATAAGATGGTTATTGAATATAAATTTTAATTGTCTACGAGAGAATGAAAGAAAAAATATCATCTAACGTTATTTTTTACTCATCCAACCATAAATTTTTGGATGAATCATTCAGGCATATTCAGAGTTTAAAAATTATTAAACAAATGATTTTAATGACTTATTCGTTCAGATTCAGACTTATTCAAGTTCATTCAAAAATAAACAAACAGTTTCGTACAATTGTAGTTTGGGTACTTGAGAAAATTAATGGCAACTTAAAATGACCCAACTCCAAAAAGAGTTTCTAGAAGGTTGATTTAAATCGGTTTACCTGACTTGGATTAAACTCAGCAACATGAATAGAAACGTTGGTCCTTAGTCTACACATGACTTCAAAATCAAACTCGATCCACATGAGCAAAATGCAAAAAGGAACCGGGTAGGAAATGTCCAATAGATTAAAGTTTGATTTAAAAAGAAACTCTATCACCTTTAGATTAACAATCCGACTTGAAGAAACAAAACGGGTCATTTTTTTTTTCATTTTTTTTCGGATCGTAGCTTATTACTATAAATAGAGATCCTTTTCACTCACAAATTTTACAAGCCAAACTGATAAAAATCTTGTCTACATTTTTGCTCTCAAATATTCGTCTTCTAAAGATCAATATTTGTGCTTATTTTACTGTTTGATATACTTGCTTCACTTTGCTATAATTGTTATATTTGTTATACATTGTTATAACTGCTATATTACATAGGTATATCATATTTTAGTATTGAATCTTTTTTGAGTTATCATATTTTGATTGGTTTTTTAAAACACGTTTTCATAAGATCAAACACACTCAATCGTCGTATATAACATTTATTGTTACAATCGAGTGCTTCGAATACAAATCAAGTTGGAGTAAAATTTAATTCTTTACCACTTGATAATCGAAGATAGGTCAGATTGAGTCTCCTAAAGTCAACTTGAGTGTTTGACTTGTGTTCTTGTTAAAAGTAATATTCGGTGATAAAAGATTAAATTCTCTCTCCGAATACAGCTTAACTAAGATAAGTTTAGTTATCTCAAAACTGAAGGATATAGATAGCCTTGAGAAAGTATCTATTATCAGAAAACTCTTGAGATAAATAAATCAGAAAGATAAACTCAATTTACTTCATTACAATAAGTATCACACACAAATTCACAGATTGATCATATACTTGTTTAGTAAGCATAAAATTCAAATATATATATATATATATATATATATATATATATATATATATATATATCGGCTTATATATACTTGAATTGACATATATTACAAGATTTGTGCTTAAATTTAAAATATATGTTTACTTGTAGTATTTGCTTATATATTCTTGACAAGCTTTTAATTGCAAACATCATTAAGTCAATAAATATACTGAGTTTAAACTCATAATTTCTTAGGTAAGAAGCAAACCAAAAAATAAACTTATTTTTAAACGGGATTGTTGAGATAGTATATTTTTAGTGTCTGTGAGAAATAGAGGGATCTCATACCAAAACTAGTGTCTTAGAGAGAGTCTCTATTGTACTTGTAAGAAAAGGGAAAGACCTTTAGTTTCAAGGCCAGATTTAAAAATAGTACTAATCTCAAGTTTGTAGGTATAACTATATTTGAGGAAGCAGCAGAGAGCTACTTTCAAGATAATTAGTTGTAGGGAAATTTTAAAGTTTATCTGTAAAACTTTACAAATGTTTCTCTACCTATTGAATGAGAGGTTCATTATTATAATGATAAGATCTCAAGTCCTGGAGAGGAGTTTGGAATTTGACGTAACAGTATATTCCAGGTGTATACTGTGAATCAGCTAAATCCACTGTATCCTGCTTTGCGATGATTTTGTGCGATTGTTTAAATTTAAAATTAACATAATCACTAAATTATTTAAAAAAAATAATTAGAAAAATAAAAATTAAAAAGTCCAAGAATTTTTATAAAATATAATAATTTATTTAACTCTCGTTCTAGATTATTATTTCCCTTTCAAAAAGACATGGAGATTGCGTATTTGTTGATTCAAACAGGAAACGTTAAAGAGATTGATGAGCTGATTGACATTGATTTTGAATCAAAGTTATATAGTTTGAGAATTAAGGAGGTGGTCATTGATTGATGGTATAGAGGCGGAATGTTAGGTGAGTAAGACTGAAAAAGATTGTCTGCCAAAAAAGTTGAACAACTACGCATTGGGTGAGTTAAAGATTAATGATGGGAATTTAGAAATTCAAGTTGAGGAGAATAATTTGGCAAATCTGATGAATAGCCCAAGAGAGTGTATAGAGGAAGGTACTGGAGAGCAACATTTTGCAAGGCATAGTCCAACCTAAGCTCGAGCAGAAGTTGAAAGAAAGGAAAAAAACAGAAAAAGGGGAAAAAAGAAAAGGGTAAGAATATCTCCCTCAGGCAGAGAGTAAATTCTAGATTCACAGTGATATAACATTAGTTGCTGATCTTACATGCTTGGACCAGGGGAGTAAAAATGAAGGGGTGATTAATTGGTCTTGTTTGGATATTCTGATGGAAATTGATGTGGTTTTATTTTTAAGTTGAGATTTGGTCTACGATTTTGAGTTGTAATAAGATTTAGTTGATCTATATTGTAATACAACTCTTTTGTGACCCCATCCAAATCTTTTAGATTTGTTACATATATATTACTTTGGATGTTAATAAAATTTCTCTTTTGCTGATTAAAAAAACAAAAAAACATACATCGCAATTGTGATTCGACAAAATTTTTCGCACTACATAGCAAGACTTTTCTAAAATAATAGCATTAACTTAAACTCCTACATAAATTATCTACTCTTCCAATGTACGATATGAAATTGAAGTTGTCAGAAACTCAAAATCTTAGTCCATTTGTTACTTTTTAATCGATATTTTACGATATATGTTTATGATGGATTACAGATGTTTTCATAAATAATAAAAAAACACTATTTGCCGTTCGCTAAATAAAAGTCTGGAACTAACAATTCCTTTCTCTTTGCCTGTATTAGTTTTTTTTTTTGGCTAAACAAAAGTTTATATTTATAACTCCAAAAATAACATGATTATATTTAGCCAAATACTATTGGCCATATACATATCATCTAGCTCATATCACCAAACTTATCTCCTTTTTTTATCATCTTGAATTTGAAATGACGTTATTTTAAGGTTGGGTATACTTGTGTTAATTCCAAATTTGACATGATTACTTGAGGTGTGATTTATCAAGAAACAGTAATGTTTAGGGCTTAACACCACTTTCTACCTGCCATAAAATTGTGTTTTTGACTAAATCCTAACATTTCTCTTTTGCCTTTATTACTTAGTAATGGTTTCATTTTCTTTATATTTTATTTATTTATTATTTTTTTTGTCTGTGTGTCTCAAATGTGTCTCTTAAAGTTCAATAATAATTTTTTTTTCTTAATGACTTATTATTTATTATCATCAAAATTAATTTTCTAAAGTTGGAGACCCAACCGTTTTAAATGATGTGATATTGAATAAGATAAAAGATATTTTATAACATAACTAATCATATAAAATGTACTTAACTAATATAATAATCGTACAACATTTGAGACATTATCTAAAAATTCTAACATTTCCCAATTACCGACCTCCTCCTTAATTTTTATCATCTTGAAATTAGGTTATTTTAACTTATACTTGTGTTAATTTCATATCTATCCCTCTAAACACGATTACTTGAGCTGAGGTCCTTGAGACATGAACTCAATGATCAAGTACATATATTTGGATTTGTTTGATGCGTTGAGGCATGTTGCACATTATGATTATTAGGACTAATGAGATGGAAAGTTTATTGAATTCGACATAATGATAATATTCTTGAATATAACTTCTTCTTTTTTATTATTCGGGAGGGGGTATTAAACTTTAAAATTCTTGCTTTGCAAGAGGCCAAGGATATTAACCGAACTAGTGCTCGTGGGTATTGAATATAACTTTTATCTTCTTTTGAACGTACAATATACTCTTTTTTTGTCATTTAAGTGACTTCCTACCTAAAATCTATTCTATCTAAAATCCCTATTAGAGTTGGCGAAGTTTATAATTTATTAAATTGTATAGGAGCAATTCATGAGATTGTATGCAAATCTTTTACTTAAAATTTTGAGTAAAATTCAAAAAATCATATGTAATTTACATCAATTTTTGAGTCACTATTTGTGGTTCGAAAACTATCGAGTTACTATTTGTAATTTCACATTTATTTTCAAGTTATCTCATTTCTGTTCATTTTGACGGTAAGTGATTTTCACTCGCCAAAAAGCGAGTGAAGTATTTTATAGCAATAATAAAGATCGGTTCAATTACCTTAATACCCTAGAATCTCTCTCAAATTTAACAAAGGATACCCTCAATCACCATATGACTACAAGAGAAATACATAAAACTAATGAGAAGAAAAAAAAAAAAAAAACAGGAATCCAGCCTCCATCCGCTCACCACCAATAGCTTCCTTGCATGCATGAAGATATGATTCAATTTTCTTCCTCTCTAATTATTTCTTGGACTCACCAACTACTTCCACACATTTCCCAAAAAGAAAAAAAGAACTTCAAAACTATATAATGAGAGAGATGGGAGGAGTCTATCAAAACCCAGATTAAAGATTCATCCTTTCGGTTATTAAAATAAGGGTCCTTTTAACATGTGCCCTAAGAGCACATGTTAAGCACACGGTTCAAGAGAATATTCTCTTAAATTGTATGCATATTCTTTTGAACTTGATGCAAATGCAAAAATCAAGAGAATATATACACAGTTCAAGAGAATATTCTCTTGAACTGTGTGCTTAGGACACATGTTAAAAAATTTCTTAAAGTAATTTCTACAAATATACATTGTTATAAATTCAAATCTTTTTCACATTTGAATTGGTGGAGAAATAGATCAATAGATAAGGTAAAAGTAGAGTCCTTACAAGTAAAACCCTTTGAATGATTTTGAACCTTTTCTTATGCCTCCATCTGAGGAAGCTTACACCATTTCATAGTCACAAAGTCGTGTTGTTTCTTTTTACTGAACCTCTCCGATAATAATTATCCTCCTCCGCCGCTGCTGATTGCTTTCAATTATCCGATCAGAGCGTGCAGCCTCGGAATTCCTGTCGGAAGGCTCAAAAGCCCATCTTTCCCTACCTTGATGTGCGATTGAGGAACTCTTGCCCGGTGACGAACCTTGATTTGATTTTGGGTATAATGTTTGTGTGTAGGGGTAGGATTGAAAAATTTTATTTAGTCTTTATTATTTATTTGTATTAATTTAGTTTTACTGAATTATTACTTTAATTTAGTTTAATGCTTAATAGTTTTGTACTCTTTCCGTTTCAAAATTAGAGATATAATTTTAGTTTTGAGGTCAAACGACGACATATTAAATATCAGATTTGTTATGACTCATAAAAGTTTAGAATGAAATAAATTTTGTGACTAATAGTTTTTGTTATATACTATACAATCATAATAATTGTATCAACTAAAATTAAATAAATTCACATAAATTTAATATTTAATATGCCGTCGTTTGACCTCAAAAATCAAATTGTATCTCTAATTTTGGAACGGATGAAATATTTTTTTTTATTGTATTTGAGTTTTTAAAAAGATTTTTTTATAGATAAAATGTTATTGACTGAAATAAAAAGGGTAAAATAGTCTTTTTTCACAAAAATTAATGGTGTTAAACTAGAAACTTTAATAGGCATCGATGTGAGAATGAATGTGAAACCACATGTGGTGGCTCTATAATTTCTAAACCACAAGTGATGACTCAAAAATGAATGTAAATCACTAGTGAATTTTTGAATTTTACTCTAAAATTTAAGTGTGCAATGTGTGAAGTCTTGATTTTTAGAGAACCAAATTTATTAGTAGTTTTAAGATGCATGAAGTTGTTTTTATGTTTCGGCCATGATTCTTTCTCTCTTTTTTTCTCAGGTCAAAAATATTAGCCTTCAAAGTTTCATATTTAGATCTAGAGAGGGCATCTTTTTTCTACGAAACCCTTTCTTTGATCTTTTTATTATCATTAATTTACTGATTTGGATCCCCTCCATTAACATTCTCTCCAATCTCATTTAATACACCATATTTTTATAGTTGTGAATAATATAATTGAAATCGATACCGGTCATCTAATTTATTATATTGAATAACATAATTGTTTCAAAAATGAAAGTAATCCGACATTTTTTCACCATTTGATGAACATGTGAATTTTTCATCAAAATTTTAATGAATGTTAGAAGCTTTTATAATATAAATGTTAGAAGCTTTTATACTTATTTGTGAATTTTCTCAGTCATTTTTTTTGTAATATAAATGTTAGAAGCTTTTATACTCATTTAGAGATCTTAAAAAAAGTAAAAATTTTATATTTGTTTGGAACTCGAATTATCAAAAAATGTAAAGAACAAAAAAAAGTGAAGTGTAATATAAATTATTTTTGCTATAAATTATACTATTTGAATACTTTTAGCATATAACCCCCCCCCCCCCCCCCCCCCCCCCCACAAAAAAAAAAAAAAAGTTCTTGGCTACACCCCTGGTTATAGGTGATTGTAACATATATGCTAATTGAATGTTGGGATGTGGCGTGTCTCTAAAAGTTATTTCGTGATTGTTTTATTTTTTTACTTATATAACTCATGAAAATTCTTAATTTAAATTTTGTTTTACATAGGGTAGATATCCCCTCGATTATATATATTTCGCATATTTTTGATTCAATGAATTAATCTTTTCTAGTAATATTGTTTTTAGAGTTTATCAAAAAAAAAAATAGAAGTTGCTTTTATGGAATGCTCTATTAGTGTTGATGCTATAAAAACCCCTCATTAGATACGGAACTATTCAAGCCTCTCTCTCTCTCTCTCACCCAAAATTGTAACCTAAAACACTCTAGGACTGAAGTAGTAATTTCTAGAAACAGAAATAATTTATATGTCGATAAATTTATAATGAGATTAAATTGCGATCAACGTAGAAGTTTATGTAATAAGATAAACTAAATTATAATAGGGTTATTCTTAACATATATATTCTATATATACACATACCTCACAATTGTAATTCAACAAAAAATAAAAATAAAATAGCAATACGTGACAAGAATTTATTAAAAATTATAGCATTAAATTAAACTCTTACATAAATCTAGAATTCTCTTTCACAAGTAATGTGAAAATTTTCTACTCTTCCATGGTACGATATAAAGTCCGTTTGTTACTTTTTAATTGACATTTTATGATATATGTTTATGATGGATTATAAAAGTTTCCATAAATAAAATAAAATAAAATTATATGCCGTTAGAGAAATAAAAGTCTGGAAATAATATTCCTTTCTCTTTTGCCTGTATTACTTATCTCCTTTTTTATCATCTTGAATTTGAAATTTTTGTGACTAATAGTTTTTGTTATATACTATACAATCATAATAATTGTATCAACTAAAACAAAATAAATTCACATAAATTTAAAATTTAATATGCCGTCGTTTCATCTCAAAAATCAAATTGTATCTCTAATTCTGTAACGGATGAGATATTTTTTTTATTGTATTTGAGTTATTAAAATTTTTTTTATAGATAAAATGTTTTTGACCTGTAAGGTCCAGGAATTTTAAACATTGTATCGAATTTATTCTAATAAATAAAATTCATTTTATATAATTTTACGGATTTAATTGGATCCATGTAACAATTATTATTATATAATCATATGGTCCAGTAAATTTTTTTTCCTGCCTTAAAGGGACTCGCTAATAAGTGGAACAAACTAATGAGTTAATCCTAACATTTGATTTACAGGAAAATTTGGGGAAATTAATAAATAATTTTACTATTATCAGACCTAAATAATTCATGCGAGGAATTATTGTTGAAATAAATACTATAAATAATTAATTAATTCAATTTAAATATTAGGAGAATAATGTTAATAAACAAGTTGGCCTATTTTCTTTTATTTCAATTGATCCAATTTTTAATAGGGCTGAACCAATCCCCTTTTTATTTCTCATTTGGGCCGTTTTTTTTTTAGTTCAGCCGACCCACGAATCGTAGGCCCATTCCTTATTCTTTACCAGGCGGGTCGTATCAATCGCAGTCGGGTTGACCCGTGGTGTGGTGGTATTAGGATTACCGGCGTACCAAATTGGGGGAGTCAGTCAAGCCAGCAAGTTTCAATCTCAAACCCTCTCAAGTCAGTAGCTAAACAAAAGAGAAGGGGATTTAGCCTCTGTAGTCACCAGACCCAAGCCCTCCATCAATCAATCGAACGAGCGGCGTGAGGGCAGAAGGGACCAGTCGAGGCTGTCAATTGCCGGCAACAGTTCGAGTCTACTGATTGAGGGAAAGAGGAGCGTTGACCGGCGGCATAGGTTGAAAAACGAGCGGCGACCAGCGGGTAAATGAGCGACGACAGAGGCGGCCATCGAAGGGACCAAGGGTTCCAGAAAATCAGCGATTCGACCACCTGGATTACGCGGCTCGAGGGTTGATGAGACCACCGTCCGTTTACTCCTCTCCTACCGTCGGTCATTGACCAAGCAATTAGGGTATTGCCCAAATAATTTCTTCTATAAATTGGACCCTTCCCCAAACCCTGAAGCTGTCGATTCTCTCTTGTTTGGGTAAGCCCCAAATTAGGAGCAAAATATATACAAATTAGGGTTCAAAGAATTTATCAGAGAGAGGGAACAGGGGGTAATTGACTCGAGGTTGTGGTTCCATTGGAGTGGATGTCCCAAAGCTTTATTACCTATTTCGGTAGAAGGAGGAGGTCGGCAAATCGATCGAGTCCAAGGTATAGCTATGAATCTGTCAAGCCACTGTGATGGTTTACTGTTAGTTTTAAAATTTTCCCCTGTGATCGAATGGGTTATACAACGTACTGAACAAATATTGTGGTAAACTGATGTGGCTCTAGCAGTTGATAAATTTTGCATATGCTATACATTTGTTTGGGATTTAAAAATTTGGAATTTGCTTGGGTTTCCTTTTGTTCTTCTTTCGAATTGGTTTATCTGTGGCTGGAATATGTTGCAGTATAATTTTCCTCTGTTGTTGATGTCGAAATTCTATTGCTGTGATTTGGGAATTCTGGGTATGGGTGCCATGAATGGCCAGAAGATATAAGGATGGACTTTGGTTGAGACATAACATGTAATCACTGTGTCTTTTGAGGACTGTTTTGGTGCTCATAATCTGTTTGTGATAATGTCTAAGAGGGTCCGTTTGTGAGCTGCCTATCTCGTGAATCCAGTAAGCTACTAGGTTCATAAGTTTCAAGTATGGTCCAAATGGATTGAATACTGGTTATTATTTAATAGTAATTAGTAAATGCTAACCGAATGATTTATAATTATTTTATTTTGAAATAGCAATGCACAAATAAAATAGTCAAATGTTGGTACATAATAAATAAAGATAGTAAATATTTAATTATTAACCCTAAATAATAATTAGGTATGAGTAAATTAATTACTGTTATAGGTAAGGATAATAAATATTTAACTATTATTAATAATAATTAAATATGAGTAAAGTTAAGTAAATAGTTATTTATTATTTATCAAGAAATAATAAGTAAAGATAATAAGTATTTAATTATTATTTTAATAATAATTAAATAATAATTAGTATGAATAAAATTAGTAAAATGATTGTTTACTATAAATAAAGATAATATGTATTTAATTATTATTTAATAATAATTAAATAATAATTAAGTATGAATGAGTTAACAAGATGAGTACTTATTAATTATCATTAAAGGATAAATAAGGATAATAAATATTTAATTATTGTTGATCGATATTAAATAATAATTAAATATGAATAAATGAGTAAAGTAATTATTTATTATTTATCGATAAAATAATAAATAAGGATAATAAATAATGGTAATAAAATAATTATTTATTATTTAATGATAATAAAGGAAGATAATAAATATCTAATTATTAACTAATAATAAATAGGTATGAATAAAACTAATAAGATTAATAATTACTTACTCATTAATGAAATAATGATTAAGTATGAGTGAGATTAATAAGTTAATTATCTGTGACCCTTAATAAATAAAGATAATAAGCACTCAATAATTATTCAATAAATATTTAATAATAATTAAGTGTGTGTAGAATTAATTCATTGAGTATTTAATTATTGTTGAATAAAGACAAGCCAAGTGTAATAATTACTCAATTACCCTTAAGGTGAATAGTAATTAAGTAGATAAAAGATTAAGTAAGAGATTCAACTACTATTTAGTTGTTACCAAATCATGTTAAATTCATTAATTATTTTTATAACTAATAAATAAGAAATTTTAACCCACATTCAGAAGGGTACTCAAATGATAGGTAACCATGATTAACTATTGTTTATTTTAAATAATAGCTAGAGGCCATTAAATTAAATTCTGTTTAGCTGATAGCTAGGTAGTAATTTAATGTATTCGGTGAATTGTTTATCTGCTAAATAATAGCATAAGTGAGTATAGTTACGCAATGCTAATGGATAAACCAACCCTACCAATTGATAGGTTATCCAAGATCAATTAAGTAAAGCTAGAAATTATCTGTAGCTGAGCAAACATGCAAGTTCCTAACCCTAAACTCCTTACATTATTGCAAGTTCTTCCTTACCCAACTTTTACATTGAGCAATACTTCTAAAACCTTATGCAGTATTTTAATTCATGCAAAAGGTATATATTATTGCAAGTTATTCTGTAAGCTTGAATCTTATCTCCACGCATGCTTTAAGTGGTCTAATTACTTTCAAAATTATTCCACATCTGTATAATCATTGACATTCGTGCATTTGAATTCGTATATTTAAATTCAGAAATCTATCAACCATTCATGGTTAAGTCTGAACCCTTGTTCGGTCAGACAATTACGTGAGAATTTATAAAAGCTATCCGAACCAATCAATGGTAAGGATTCTTAGACTGTATGACCACCCCTTTATTTATAGGGGAGTACCCCACGTACCGTATATAAGGTACAAATAGCAGAATTAAATGTTATGCATATACATAGGGTACGCGAGGCTGATCCCCTCAAGTACGTTATTCTGTAGCCAGTAACCAGAGGGTCAACCAGCTATTGACTCCTCTGGAAGTTATCGTTCAAAGTCTATTTGACTATCAATTGTTCTAAAAGCATTTAATGTTCTTGTTTCTGATTATCCTATTGTTGAAATCCCTTTAATATCCCTTCATCATGATATATCTTTATTGTTGCACTTTAAACTTGCTGGGCAAACTCGTTGCTCATTCTTGCTATATCATGACTTCATTGCAGCTAAACCCGAGACGTCAGGGAAGAACAAAGGGAAAGAAAAGATGAAATGATAGACTTCTCGTAGCAGACTTTAGATTCATGTGTTAGTTAATTACTATTAATGTAATTTAAACCCTGATAGCTATTTAGGGTATGGATTGTGTAAATGTTTAAGGTTAATCGTATTCTGGGACTAGTAACACCTTGTAATGAACAACGTATGTTTATTTTATTCCGCATTTTAGATACCATATGTTGTTATAGGTGGATGTTTATGTTGGATCGTGATGACCGAATCCGGGTATTTGGAGACCCGAATTTGGGGGCGTCACAGGTTGGTATCAGAGCTGTAGGTTATAAACTTTAGGATCGCGAAACCTAGGTTATAACCTTCATAGTAAACTCGTATCGAGTGCTAGGAGACAAATCGAGGAGATTTGTCATATGTGGTTTTGATGAATTGGGGAATTCATCGAGTCGAGTAGTACCCAATGAAATATAACTTCATTTCTTCAATGAATATATTTTATTGCTGTACTAATGTTAGTTTTTGTGTGTTTGTAGGATGACTGCTGTAGGGGAGACCAGTGGATCCCGTGAGGAGGAGGTATTTACGGACATACCAGTAGTTGCGGAGCAGCTGGTGGGCTATGCTCCTATTGCCCCGAGATTGTTACAGGAGGAGTCCGAGTCGGAGGAGGACTACCAGAGGGAGCTACCAGATCCAGTGGTAGGTAGAGTGATGAGGTCCGGTAGCCAGGACCCTGATGCTGAGGAGGAGGACCCCGAGGCCGAGGGAGAGGAGCCACCTGCCTACGTGGATGGCATGGGGTCCACTGCTGATGGTATCATCGAGGGGTTGACTGATAGAAATGAGGAGCTGGAGGCTCGGATTGCTCATTTGGAGGAGCAAAACCAGACCCATCAGTTTATGGAGGACCAGTACAGAGACCTGGCCTACCAGCTCGAGCATGATTTAGGGGTGGCCAAGGTACAGCTGCAGGGCTACGAGTCCTCAGCACAGCAGGTCGGACCACTGCTACATCAGCTAGTGGCCCGAAACGCTGAGTTGAGGGAGAGACTGGAGTAGAGGGACTTACAGATCGCCCACCTGAGGGCGAAACAGGAGGCTATGAGGTTCGAGGCTGGACTGGAGGTGGCTGCGAGGATGTGCGTCAGGGAGGCCTGGGCCAGGGAGGCCAGGAGGGTTGATCAGCTGGAGGACCAGTTGGAGGCCAGAGCTGTGAGGATAGAGACCCTAGGCCATGCCCTAGATGCAGCTTACAGGAGACCCCGGACTGAGGTAGGGGAGTCCAGTCGCTCTGTTCGTCGCAGGATCGGGGATGGGGCATTCTCTTCTGCCCAGCAGACTCGGATCCGTCATGATGTATAGTGATGGGATAGGATGGTGGTTTAGTTGCTAGTACAGTCAGTCCCACCTTTTGTTATATTAGGGACGTATGCATATTTGTATTGTGAAACATTATATTTGTTTTCTTGTTGGGGTAGTAGTCAAACCTCAACTTTTGTTGCCTTAGAGGATGGGCAGTATCATTCCCCACCTTTTGTTTCAGGGGAAGTGGTGATAGGGCACACAGTGGCGCATTTATAGTAGTATGCCACAGGTTTCGTCTTGTAACAAACAGTGGTATATGAATATAAATGCGGATGTTTTACTTAAATCAATGTATTGATAGATATTTTACCTTTAATTGTTTATTTTAATAACATGTCATGTAAAATATAAAACTATAGGTAAAAGTCAGCGGATTTTCCTTATCCAAACATGCCGCCAGGGGGACAACCACGAAACCGACAGGTCGAAGAGTCAGAAAGTGAGGTTGGAGACCAAACCAACCCAATGAGAATGTTTGCAGAAATGCTGGCAGAGGCCATGCAATCAAGACCGCCACCTGGAAGAACCCAAGCCGCAGCCGAGCCAGCGCATCATCTGGCAAACTTTAAAGATTTCAAATTGGTCGGACCACCCGAGTTCAAGGGAACTCTTAACCCAATAGAAGCACAGACCTGGATAGAAGAGATAGAAAAGGTCTTCGAGGTAGCAAGGGTGGCAGAGGAACAGAAAACAAGTTTTGCTACCTTCATGTTAAAAGGTGAGGCAAACTACTGGTGGAAGGCTAACAGAGGCCGAGTGGAAGAAGGCACTGTCGCTTGGGATCGTTTTAAGGAAATGTTCTTGGAAAATTACTTTCCAGAGAGCATGAAGCAGGAGATGGAGATCAAGTTCCTGGAACTAAAACAAGGGAACATGTCCGTGGTTGAGTACGCAACTAAGTTTAATGAGTTGGCACGGTTTGCAACTCACCAGGTCAGCACCGAGGAAAGGAAAGCTCGTAGGTTTGAGCAAGGGTTGAAACCATGGTTATACCGTTCGGTTGCGGTATTGAAAATCAGAACATTTGCAGAATTGATGGAGAGGGCAATCATTGCAGAGGGTGGCAGTGAGGCCCTGGCCAAATACAACCAAGAGAAGAAGAAAGGACATGAGGGCCCGAAGGCAGGGAGCAGCGGGGGCAGCAACCCCAATAAGCGCAAATGGAGTGAGAGCCAATCTTTCGGGAGCAATAAACCCGGAGGAAACCAGTCTGGAGGGGAGGCAAAGAAACCAGGCAGGTGCAATAATTGCGGCAAGAACCACACCGGGGAATGTATGAAGGGAAGGAGTGTGTGTTACCGTTGCGGACAGCCGGGGCACATGGCTCCCCAATGTCAGAATAAGCCAAAGGGGGGATGTTTTTCATGTGGAGCACCCGACCACCAAATGAGGGATTGTCCGAAGAAGAAAAGCGACGCCGGGAGTGGAAACCGAAACAACAACAACAGTGGAAACAGCAACCGATTGAACTACGGGCCACCATCCAGTCAAGCCAACAGGCCAACAGCCCGCACGTTCAACATGACTATGCAGGATGCCATGGAATCCAAGGACGTGGTGTCAGGTATCATCCCAATCAATGATATAAATGCATATGTGCTATTTGATTTGGGTGCTACTTGCTCTTTTGTTTCCGAAGAATTTGCTAGTCAGTTGAATTTACCTCGTGAAAAATTAGAACACCCTATGAACGTAGAAGTAGCAAACAAAGAAATTGTCCCTGTAGAACACATTCATAGGAATTGTTGTGTTGAATTGCGAGGATTTAAGCTCAATGTGGATTTGATACCAATTCGGCTGGGAGAATTTGATGTAATCCTGGGAATGGATTGGCTATCAACCCACGGAGCAGTTATTGACTGTAAGAAGAAATGTGTACACCTAAAGACTCCTAATAAGTCGAAGGTAGTATTTTACGGCAGTAAGTCACCAAGACAATCTTGTTGTCTTACTATGATGCAGACGAGAAGATTACTTAAGAAAGGTTGGGTGTGTTATTTGGCCTATGTGGTCGATACTCGTCAGGTCGGGGATGAGATGAGTCAAATACCAGTCGTGAGAGATTTCACCGATGTCTTTCCCGAGGAACTTCCGGGACTGCCGCCGGATAGGGAAACCGAGTTCGTTATCGATTTGGCACCGGGAACCGCACCAATATCGAAGCCGCTGTATCGAATGGAACCTGTAGAAATGAAAGAGTTGACGGTGCAACTGCAGGAACTGTTAGATAAAGGTTATATCAGACCGAGCGTGTCCCCGTGGGGAGCGCCAGTTCTGTTTGTAAAGAAGAAAGACGGTTCAATGAGGCTTTGTATCGACTATCGGGAGTTGAACAAAGTTACGATTAAGAATAGGTATCCACTTCCTAGAATTGACGATCTGTTCGATCAACTCAAGGGAGCGAAGTACTTTTCAAAGATCGACTTAAGAACAGGCTACCACCAGCTGAAGGTGAGGCAGGAAGATATCCCGAAGACTGCATTCAGGACTCGTTATGGGCACTTCGAGTTCCTGGTAATGTCATTTGGATTGACGAATGCACCAGCAGCATTTATGGATATGATGAACAGAGTGTTCAAGCAGTACTTGGATAAATTCGTAGTCGTATTCATCGATGACATCTTGGTGTATTCCGAAACAGAGGAGGAGCATGCTGAACATTTAAAGATTGTATTGGAAGCTCTCAGGAGGGAGAAATTGTATGCAAAGTTTTCTAAGTGTGAGTTTTGGTTACAGAGAGTGCAGTTTCTGGGTCATGTCATAGACAAGAATGGTGTTTCGGTGGACCCAGCAAAAGTAGAAGCAGTTATCAACTGGGAACAGCCGAAGACGCCAACGGAGATCCGGAGTTTCTTGGGATTAGCGGGATACTATCGAAGGTTTATACAGGATTTTTCCAAGATAGCATCGCCATTGACCAATCTCACTAGGAAAACAGTTAAATTTGTTTGGTCGGAGAAATGTGAGGAAAGTTTCATGGAGTTGAAAAAGAGACTTAGCCAAGCACCAGTGTTAACCTTACCGGACAACACTGGGGGTTTCGTAGTGTATAGCGATGCATCACACAAGGGTCTTGGCTATGTACTGATGCAACACCGCAAGGTAGTGGCGTACGCATCGCGTCAGCTGAAGGATTATGAGAAGGGTTATCCGGCTCACGACCTGGAGTTAGCCGCGGTGGTGTTTGCCTTGAAGATTTGGAGGCACTACCTATACGGGGAGAAGTGCGAGATATATACGGATCACAAAAGTCTGAAATATATCTTCACTCAAAAGGAGCTGAACATGAGGCAACGCCGATGGTTAGAATTGATTAAGGACTACGACTGTGAAATTCTGTACCATCCGGGCAAGGCAAATGTAGTGGCCGATGCCTTGAGTAGAAAAGGCAAGGTGAAATTGATGCAGCTGACAGTCCAGGAGGAATTGATACGGGACTTCGAACGCCTGGAACTGGAGGTTAGGTATCCGATGGAGGCGGACGAAAAATTGTTTATTGTAACGGCAGGTCCGACTCTACTGGATAAGATACAGGAGGCTCAAGAATTTGATGAAGAATGCATTGACATTAAGAAACAATTATCGGAGGGAAAAGCATCGAAGTACAAGATCGACAGCACAGGATTGCTGAGGTTCGAGGGAAGAGTATGGATACCCTACGTACCGGACCTAAGGGAAGAGATTTTGCAGGAGGCCCATAATACGAGATTTTCGGTACATCCGGGTAGCACCAAGATGTATCAAGATCTTCGTCAACATTATTGGTGGCCGCATTTGAAAGGAGAAGTTGCAGAGTTCGTCAGCCGGTGTTTAATTTGTCAACGGATCAAGGCTGAACACCAACGGCCGAGCGGATTGTTGCAACCCTTAGAGATTCCCGAATGGAAGTGGGAGCACATTACTATGGATTTTGTGGTAGGACTCCCGACAACCCAAAAAGGTTTAGACGCCATCTGGGTGATCGTAGATCGGTTGACCAAGTCTGCCCACTTTCTACCAATCAAGATCAGGTACAAATTGGAGCAATTGGCGAAACTTTACGTGAAGGAGATAGTATCGCGACATGGAGTGCCCGTATCTATTGTGTCTGACCGGGATCCGCGCTTCACGTCAAATTTTTGGAGAAGCCTACAGGAAAGACTGGGAACACAGTTAAGAATGAGTACGACATATCATCCTCAGACTGATGGTCAGAGTGAGCGAACAATTCAGACTCTAGAGGATATGCTCCGGGCAGTTGTGATGGACATAAGTGGCAGTTGGGACGATCACTTGCCATTAGTAGAGTTCGCTTACAACAACAGTTATCACGCTAGCATAGGTATGCCACCGTACGAAGCGCTATATGGAAGGAAGTGTCGAACGCCGTTGTGTTGGGATGAAGTTGGTGAACGGAGATTGTTAGGACCAGAATTGGTACAACAAACCGTGGAAATTATCAAAGTAATAAGACAGCGGTTAGTAGCAGCCCAGGATCGTCAAAGGAAGTATGCCGACTTACATCGTCAGAAACGAGACTTTGAAGTTGGTAGCTTTGTGTTTCTAAAGGTATCTCCCTGGAAAGGGAAGATTCGTTTTGGAAAGAAGGGCAAATTGAGCCCTAGGTTCATAGGACCTTTTGAAATATTGAGGAAGATAGGCGAGGTGGCGTATGAGGTAGCATTACCTCCTGAACTTGAGCACATTCACAACGTGTTCCACGTATCAGTGTTGCGTCCGTATAAGCCAGATTACAAACATGTTATTTCCTATGAACCAATTCAAGTCGAAAAGGATTTATCGTACGAGGAGATCCCTGTTCAAATACTGGATAGAAAAGAGCAGAAGCTGAGGAATAAAATCATTCACTCGGTGAAAGTTCTCTGGAGAAATCACGCGGTGGAAGAGGCCACGTGGGAGCTCGAAGAGAAGATGAGAGCAAATTACCCTCAGTTATTCGAGTAACCCTAAATAGAAATTCCTAGGACGGAATTTTTATAAGGGGGAGGGGATGTAAGGTCCAGGAATTTTAAACATTGTATCGAATTTATTCTAATAAATAAAATTCATTTTATATAATTTTACGGATTTAATTGGATCCATGTAACAATTATTATTATATAATCATATGGTCCAGTAAATTTTTTTTTCCTGCCTTAAAGGGACTCGCTAATAAGTGGAACAAACTAATGAGTTAACCCTAACATTTGATTTACAGGAAAATTTGGGGAAATTAATAAATAATTTTACTATTATCAGACCTAAATAATTCATGCGAGGAATTATTGTTGAAATAAATACTATAAATAATTAATTAATTCAATTTAAATATTAGGAGAATAATGTTAATAAACAAGTTGGCCTATTTTCTTTTATTTTCAATTGATCCAATTTTTAATAGGGCTGAACCAATCCCCTTTTTATTTCTCATTTGGGCCGTTTTTTTTAGTTCAGCCGACCCACGAATCGTAGGCCCATTCCTTATTCTTTACCAGGCGGGTCGTATCAATCGCAGTCGGGTTGACCCGTGGTGTGGTGGTATTAGGATTACCGGCGTACCAAATTGGGGGAGTCAGTCAAGCCAGCAAGTTTCAATCTCAAACCCTCTCAAGTCAGTAGCTAAACAAAAGAGAAGGGGATTTAGCCTCTGTAGTCACCAGACCCAAGCCCTCCATCAATCAATCGAACGAGCGGCGTGAGGGCAAGAAGGGACCAGTCGAGGCTGTCAATCGCCGGCAACAGTTCGAGTCTACTGATTGAGGGAAAGAGGAGCGTCGACCGACGGCATAGGTTGAAAAACGAGCGGCGACCAGCGGGTAAACGAGCGACGACAGAGGCGGCCATCGAAGGGACCAAGGGTTCCAGAAAATCAGCGATTCGACCACCTGGATTACGCGGCTCGAGGGTTGATGAGACCACCGTCCGTTTACTCCTCTCCTACCGTCGGTCATTGACCAAGCAATTAGGGTATTGCCCAAATAATTTCTTCTATAAATTGGACCCTTCCCCAAACCCTGAAGCTGTCGATTCTCTCTTGTTTGGGTAAGCCCCAAATTAGGAGCAAAATATATACAAATTAGGGTTCAAAGAATTTATCAGAGAGAGGGAACAGGGGGTAATTGACTCGAGGTTGTGGTTCCATTGGAGTGGATGTCCCAAAGCTTTATTACCTATTTCGGTAGAAGGAGGAGGTCGGCAAATCGATCGAGTCCAAGGTATAGCTATGAATCTGTCAAGCCACTGTGATGGTTTACTGTTAGTTTTAAAATTTTCCCCTGTGATCGAATGGGTTATACAATGTACTGAACAAATATTGTGGTAAACTGATGTGGCTCTTGCAGTAGATAAATTTTGCATATGCTATACATTTGTTTGGGATTTAAAAATTTGGAATTTGCTTGGGTTTCCTTTTGTTCTTCTTTCGAATTGGTTTATCTGTGGCTGGAATATGTTGCAGTATAATTTTCCTCTGTTGTTGATGTCGAAATTCTATTGCTGTGATTTGGGAATTCTGGGTATGGGTGCCATGAATGGCCAGAAGATATAAGGATGGACTTTGGTTGAGACATAACATGTAATCACTGTGTCTTTTGAGGACTGTTTTGGTGCTCATAATCTGTTTGTGATAATGTCTAAGAGGGTCCGTTTGTGAGCTGCCTATCTCGTGAATCCAGTAAGCTGCTAGGTTCATAAGTTTCAAGTATGGTCCAAATGGATTGAATACTGGTTATTATTTAATAGTAATTAGTAAATGCTAACCGAATGATTTATAATTATTTTATTTTGAAATAGCAATGCACAAATAAAATAGTCAAATGTTGGTACATAATAAATAAAGATAGTAAATATTTAATTATTAACCCTAAATAATAATTAGGTATGAGTAAATTAATTACTGTTATAGGTAAGGATAATAAATATTTAACTATTATTAATAATAATTAAATATGAGTAAAGTTAAGTAAATAGTTATTTATTATTTATCAATAAATAATAAGTAAAGATAATAAGTATTTAATTATTATTTAATAATAATTAAATAATATTTAGTATGAATAAAATTAGTAAAATGATTGTTTACTATAAATAAAGATAATATGTATTTAATTATTATTTAATAATAATTAAATAATAATTAAGTATGAATGAGTTAACAAGATGAGTACTTATTAATTATCATTAAAGGATAAATAAGGATAATAAATATTTAATTATTGTTGATCGATATTAAATAATAATTAAATATGAATAAATGAGTAAAGTAATTATTTATTATTTATCGATAAATAATAAATAAGGATAATAAATAATGGTAATAAAATAATTATTTATTATTTAATGATAATAAAGGAAGATAATAAATATCTAATTATTAACTAATAATAAATAGGTATGAATAAAACTAATAAGATTAATAATTACTTACTCATTAATGAAATAATGATTAAGTATGAGTGAGATTAATAAGTTAATTATCTGTGACCCTTAATAAATAAAGATAATAAGCACTCAATAATTATTCAATAAATATTTAATAATAATTAAGTGTGTGTAGAATTAATTCATTGAGTATTTAATTATTGTTGAATAAAGAACCAAGTGTAATAATTACTCAATTACCCTTAAGGTGAATAGTAATTAAGTAGATAAAAGATTAAGTAAGAGATCAACTACTATTTAGTTGTTACCAAATCATGTTAAATTCATTAATTATTTTATAACTAATAAATAAGAAATTTTAACCCACATTCAGAAGGGTACTCAAATGATAGGTAACCATGATTAACTATTGTTTATTTTAAATAATAGCTAGAGGCCATTAAATTAAATTCTGTTTAGCTGATGGCTAGGTAGTAATTTAATGTATTCGGTGAATTGTTTATCTGCTAAATAATAGCATAAGTGAGTATAGTTACGCAATGCTAATGGATAAACCAACCCTACCAATTGATAGGTTATCCAAGATCAATTAAGTAAAGCTAGAAATTATCTGTAGCTGAGCAAACATGCAAGTTCCTAACCCTAAACTCCTTACATTATTGCAAGTTCTTCCTTACCCAACTTTTACATTGAGCAATACTTCTAAAACCTTATGCAGTATTTTAATTCATGCAAAAGGTATATATTATTGCAAGTTATTCTGTAAGCTTGAATCTTATCTTCAAGCATGCTTTAAGTGGTCTAATTACTTTCAAAATTATTCCACATCTGTATAATCATTGACATTCGTGCATTTGAATTCGTATATTTAAATTCAGAAATCTATCAACCATTCATGGTTAAGTCTGAACCCTTGTTCGGTCAGACAATTACGTGAGAATTTATAAAAGCTATCCGAACCAATCAATGGTAAGGATTCTTAGACTGTATGAACACCCCTTTATTTATAGGGGAGTACCCCACGTACCGTATATAAGGTACAAATAGCAGAATTAAATGTTATGCATATACATAGGGTACGCGAGGCTGATCCCCTCAAGTACGTTATTCTGTAGCCAGTAACCAGAGGGTCAACCAGCTATTGACTCCTCTGGAAGTTATCGTTCAAAGTCTATTTGACTATCAATTGTTCTAAAAGCATTTAATGTTCTTGCTTCTGATTATCCTATTGTTGAAATCCCTTTAATATCCCTTCATCATGATATATCTTTATTGTTGCACTTTAAACTTGCTGGGCAAACTCGTTGCTCATTCTTGCTATATCATGACTTCTGTAGACACCCAAATTTTGCACTTCGTATACTAACCTTGACAGGAGGACAAATTCGTCTAATGGACCGGCTTGCGAGAGCAAAAGACAGAGAAGGTACGGACGCTCGAAGCCACCATGACAATTTGCAACCGAAATCGACATGACAGCAAGGCTATCCGAATTTGACATTCCCGGAAGGTGTGGCACGCCTCCCAATGATTCCCGGACTGTAAAAAACGAACCTGTCAGCGAAAAGCAGCGTCACGGCACGAAAATCGAGGCGTATCACGAGAATTGAGAAAGTCAAGCCAGCCAGCCGCGGATTGATCTGCGGCCAGGTGGGTGCGCCAGCACCGAAACCAGGAAATCAGCACTATCAGCTGAGTGCGATGGGAGGTGGGCCAGCCAGCCGCAGATGGATCTGCGGCCAGCCGCAGATCAATCTGCGGCTGGCTTTGGCCAGCCTATTTCAGCCAAGTTTCGTGCAGCATACAGGAGCTCAGCAGTTTTTGGCGGAAGAAGAAGAAAAACAGCAGCAGTTTTAGCTCGGAAATAGAGAGAAATAGCAAAAAAATTATTGCAACAATTGAGAGAAAGGAGAGGAATTTCCCCTTGTTGTTGGATTATATCAATACATCTCATCTTTCACTCAATATACAAGTTTCTACATAATCTTGGTATCATTTGCAAGGTGAAAATCTCCTTATTTTGCAATTTCTATCATGTCATTTGGCTAAATTAAGTTTTAATTTTCAAGAATATTGTTGAACAATCATGGATTAAGGATTATTGGTGAGGGTTCCATTGGAACAAAATTCTTCCTAATAATCCGATGATATCTAATTGGTGAAATTTCTAGCTTATTTATGGATATATATTAGGCGTAGTTTAATTGATTGTATTTTTAGGATGTGTTAGGCAATCTACGTGTTATTATTGTAGTATTCATTTTGTGAGTGTGTAGTAATCGTGGTTGTGAGCCTAGGAAAGCGACCCCGTGGTTCAAATCCGATGATGGACATTTTGGTGTATGTAATAGATTCAAGATGCTTGTTTTGTAACGTGTAACTGTCGGGCCTTAAAACGACGCTAAGGCGAGAATCGGGTTTAAGGCCCCGTATTAGTGGAATATGTGATTGTTGGCGTTCGGGGATATTTTGATGGCTTACATGCCCATGGATAGCCCCGACGCATGTTTCTGCTTGATTAGATTTTGAGACGCCAAAAGAATTTCAAAAGATTAAACGATAAAGATTTTTTCTAAAATCAATCAAAGTAGGATATTAGCATCACGAGGCTAAAAATTTGGAAATGCTAACGAAAGTCGATTCCTATCCTACGGGGAAGCATAAAAAAAAGAGGTTGTTTTCAAATGTCAAAAATGGGTTTTATAAAAGAAATTAAATGTTTTATTAAATCTTGATGCATAGGGCGAAAGAGATCATAGAAATTGCCCATCATTTATGAAAGCAACGTATAAATCTCGATTCCTATTTTGGTTAAGGTTTGAGAAAAAACTCACGTTTTATCAAGACGACGCCTAATAAAAACCTTATAGTTCTGATAGTAAAATCAAACCTTTCGCATGAATGGAGGGAGCTTTCTCGTGTTAATAGAAACGACGTTCTGAAACATTTTCAAATTAAAACACAACTTTCCCTAAAAATTCAAATGATTCTTTCATACAAACTCACCACAACATTCATATAAGCACACACACACCCACACATACCCGCACATATACACATTTCATGGATTAAAGGATAGTACAGCATCAAGATTGCGGTAACCGTATTTCACGGAAGTCGAGGGGTGCCTAGCACCTTCCCCTCACTTAAGCAAGCCCCCGAACTCTATGAATCTCGATTCGCAGACCAATTAATTCGGAGTCACATATGAGCCAGCGATTTATAAAAAAACGAAAATTCGAATGAGTTGGTACATCCATTTCAAATATACCAACTGGCGACTCTGGTTAATTGGCTCATCATAAAAACGATCTTTCAAAACCCCGTCGACCTCAATGCCGACCTTTTCCAAAAATCATCTAAACCAAAAGGCTAAAAAATTGGAAAAGACAAAAAAAGGACAAAGCGGATAAAACCGGCGTCGACAGCTGGCGACTCTGCTGGGGACATTAGAGGGCTTAAGCCGCGTTCAGATCTTGATGTTATCCTATCCTTTTAAATTCATAAAATGTGTGTGTATGCGATGTTTTGATTTTTTTCTTTTGTTGTGTGAATATGTATTTCTTCGAATAAATGAATGATTTGAGTGGAATTGCCTTACTGTTGAGTAATCATTTGCATACGGTGAGGACGATGAATGTGAATGTATGTTGAGAGAGTACCTCCTCCTGAGGCGAACCTGTCGGTTGCTTATTACTGGACTCGAAGGGGCTGCTCCCCGGAGATGGCTCAGGAAACGCACCACCCAAATCCGCTCCAATCGAAAGGGCTCAGACGAGTAGATTGCGAAGATTTGGGGACCTTCATGCCGAAAAGCCCGTGAGAGTAACCCTAGGATAGGTCAGCCTCAGATTAACCCAACGCAGGAAAAGTCTCTTCATGCCCTTTTACATTCATGCGTATAAATGTCATGGTCTCATTCATCTATACCTCCCTTTCTGTCAAAGAATTACTAACCGCTGCGTTTTGCAGGGAACAACTGGGGAAGCATAATAGGTCATAATGGCATTTATTATCGCAATAAGGGACTACTAACATGCTATTTTGCAGAAAAAGATTAAAAAACCCAAAACGCAAAAGTTACAGCTTTAGCATGCATCCATTATCCTTTCATTTCCCGGGACTAAACTTCGAACCGTTGTTTCGCAGGATTGCTCCTCAAACCCGTTCGCAGTCTAGGAAAGCCCAGGTCTCTACCTCTGAAATGGCCGATCTTCCCAATCATAGTTCCATCTCTCGGGAGGAGTTTGACGATTTTAAAAGACAGATGATGGAAATGGCCACAATGCTAAAGGAACAGTTCTTAATCAGACAGGATCCGTCGAACCAGGCACCGCATAATATTCCACCACCCGGGGGTGATCAGAATCATCCTAAAAATATTACAAACCTGTGTAAGGATGACCAACCCCAACTCAAGGACGAGCCAGTCATTCCGAGGGCCGTTCCCACACTTAGCAGGACAGTGATTACCATCCCAGAGGAGGGGGACACCGACGACCTTCGGAAAAAAATGAAACACATGGAGGAGACCATCCAATCCCTAAGAGGCATAGGCTCCCTGGGTAGGGTTAATTACTCAGATCTGTGTGTCTTCCCCGGAGCCAGATATCCAGAAAAATTTAAAATCCCTGAGTTCGAAAAATACAACGGGAAGGGGGATCCCTACACCCACTTGAAAATATACATTGGAGAACTCGGGTCTTATGCCGAGGACGAGGGGTTGAGAATGCAGCTGTTCCAGAAAAGCTTGACGGGGGAGGCAAGAATTTGGTATGCCCGCCTTGACAACGCCCGAATCCACAACTGGGAAGAATTGGCCCATACATTCTTAACCCAATACAGCTTTCAGACCCAGATGACCCCTGACAGGTATCAAATGACAAAGGTTAAGAAACAACCTAGGGAATCCTTCAGGGAATATGCGCAACGATGGAGGGGCATGGCTGCACAGGTGAACCCCCCGATGAGCGAATCAGAGATGGTAATGACCTTTGTAGACATTCAGGAGGCACCGTATTATGAACGGGTCATCTCGGGGATTGGAAGACCCTTCGCTGAAATGATTAAACATGGAGAGATGGTAGATATGGGGTTGAAATCGGGTAAAATCCGGGATTTTACTGCTTTAGAAACGGCTGCCGAGCAAATACAGAATGGAAACTATGGCAGCACTTCCCGGAGGGTCCAAAAGAAGAAGGAGGACCTCATCCTACAGGGGTCATCCAGAAAAACAGAAAGCCATCTTTCGGTACAGGTGCAAAGGGTAGGGCCATCCCGACAGCCAAACTTCACAGATCAAAGGGCCGAGGGGCGAAGAAGATATGAGGCTTCGCAAAATCGAGTATTCACCCCACTCGGGGAGCCTCTCGAGCGGATTTTGGCGGTATTGATGGCCCAAAAGAAGATAATCAATTTGGCTCCCCCAAGTGATCCGAAGGGGAGGAGATTTGACCCAAGCAAACGGTGCGCCTACCACTCGGGTTCCCCGGGTCATGATACACAAGATTGTTGGACATTGAAACATATAATTCAGAACATGATCGACAATGGGGAAATTGTGGTGGAACAACCAGACTCCCCGAATGTTAAGGCAAATCCCCTGCCAAGACATGATGGAGGGGGAGTCAATGTGACGGAGGCGAGTGAGGCTGGGGGGCCGCCAAGGTTAAACTATGTGCAGGAAATTGAGGAAATGATCAACGTGATACATGATCATGGGAGTGCACGGGGAGCGCCCATCAGGTTGATAGGGGTAAGTACGAATAGCACGGAGGGACCGGTCAAGTTGACGGCTCCGAGGCCCATCATCCTTACGGCAAGGCCGCAACTCCCTATCAGTAGTCTAAAGACTGTACCCTGGAATTATGGGGGAATACCAGAGGAAGCGCCCAATTGTGCTTCCGTGACAACAAAGGGGAACCCTTTATATCTTCCCGGGCGAGTCCTTGAGAGCCAAAAGAGAAAATATGAAGAGGTTTCCGAGGAAAGGGCCATAGAATTTTTGAAACGGATGGATCACCCAGAAACAAGAGGGATCCAGATTTTAAATCAGGAGTCAACCCTAACATCAGTCATGGACTTGGTGTTGTCATCCAGTGAGCATTGCAAAACCCTGACGAAGGTTCTGGATGAGGCATACGTGCCCAAAGAAATCAGTAAGGAGGGTTTCGGCCAGCTGGTGGGCCACCTATTGGAAAGCGATGCAATATCCTTTACGGATGAGGACATTCCCAAGGAGGGAAGGGGACATCGGAAACCACTCCATATTGCGGTAATCTCCTCAGGATATGTCATGAATGGGGTGCTGATTGATGGGGGATCGGCATTGAATATATGCCCTCTCAGTACGCTAAAGAAAATGAACATCAGTTCCAAGCGCCTACGGGCCAGTCATGTGGTGGTCCGGGCTTTTGACGGATCCCGGAGGGATACCATTGGAGAAATAGAATTGTCGGTGGAGATAGGGCCCTATACTTTTGACATCTCTTTCCAAGTTCTTGACATCGCGGCCAGCTACAACCTGCTGTTAGGGAGGCCATGGATACACATGGCCGGGGCAGTTCCCTCCACGCTCCACCAACAAATCAAGCTAATCATCGATGAGAATCTGGTAACAATCTCGGCCGAACGTGATGACCCTTCTCCTCCTAGGAGTGACCTGCCAGTGATCAATGTGGATGAGTCGGCAGCACCTGCCAGCTTTCAAGCACTGGAGATCAGCACTCCCCACTATAAATGCCTGGGAGCTCCAACTGTGAAACCTAGGGTCTCTCCCGAACTTACCTTTGTGGAAAAGGAAATGATAAAAATGAACTTCCAGCCTGGGCAGGGGTTAGGAAGGAGCAATCAGGGAATCACCGAGCCCATTCACCTACCACAGCAGATAGGCAAAGCAGGGCTGGGATACCATGAGGACGCAGCACGGAGACACCATCGGGGTGCGGCTCCGATTCGACTAGCTGGCAGTCCAGTGACCAAAGTCGACAATGCGCAGGGGATCAGCGAGCCGGTGATTGGGGCAGGGAATGAAGAGTTAACCCCCGCACGTAATGAGTCGGCCCGGAGGGAAAGTTTCCTGCAGGAGGTCGCAAAGGAGTTTGAAACCAAATACTACATCCCCGAACAATCAACAAGCAGTGGGGAGGGGACGAATATTATCGCCCCACCCGGGGCCCAACAAGTTGTTCCTGTCATCGATTGGGCAGGGCTGATCATTCCTGAAGAGAATAGGAGGGAGGACTCAGGCGACGTAGCCGTAATTATCGGGGAAGTGTCCGATGTAAAGCCCCCTTTCATCCAGCGCATTTCATCTGGCCTGACTGTCGACAACTGGACCATGAAGCCAGTAATATCCAAAAAAGGGTAAAACCCGACGTCAGGGTGGTGGACCCCAAAGGATGGGGGAATGAAGAAGTTTATTTTTGTTGTTGTTTTATTTCTGCATAATTATGTCGTTTCTTCGTGTTATTTTGAAAATGCGATCGTCGTGAAAAATGATTTATGTATGACAAGTATTTTGTTTCATATCAGGTGTACCAATTTGAGTAATCCTTGCCTAACAAATGGTCTTGCAAATTTGAATGATGATTATGATTTTGACATTGAGCTGGATTTCGATTTAATGGGCATTGAACAAGACGAGGCAGATTACGACGATGCGCCTGAAGAGATCAAAGGATGGGTCGAGGACAAACCCAAACCCAACTTGGACCAAACCGTCACCATTGATATTGGAACCCCTGACAAGCCAAAAGAACTCAAGGTAGGGACGGACCTTACCCCCAGCCAAAAAGCCGAAGTGACTGAGTTGCTAAAACAATATGAGGATGTCTTTGCCTGGTCTCATGAGGATATAATCGGATTGTCCACCGACATTGTGGTACACCGATTACCCATCAAGGAGGGTTTCCGGCCTGTCAAACAAAAATTAAGAAAGTTGAAACCGGAGTGGAGCCTAAAAGTAAAGGAAGAGATCATCAAGCAGTTCAGGGCGGGAATCATTATGGTGTCCACTTACCCGGAATGGCTGTCCAATGTAGTCCCAGTGGCTAAACCTGGAGGAAAAGTAAGGGTATGTGTAGACTACAGAGATCTAAACAAGGCCAGTCTCAAGGATAACTTCCCGGTGCCCTTCATACACATCCTGGTAGATAACACAGCCCAGTACGAAATGTACTCTTTCGTGGATTGCTTCGCGGGATATCATCAGATAATGGTAGCAGAAGAAGATCGGGAAAAGACCGCATTCATCACCCCCTGGGGCACTTTCTGCTATAGGCGATTGGCTTTTGGTCTCACAAACGCGGGGGCCACGTATCAAAGAGCCATGATGGCCTTGTTCCAAGATATGATGCATAAGGAGATAGAGGTCTACGTGGATGACATTATTGTAAAGTCGAGGGAAGAATCTGATCATGTAGCCCATCTCAAGAAGCTGTTCGATCGGCTCAGAAAGTATAATTTGAAACTCAATCCAGCCAAGTGTGCTTTCGGAGTGCAGTCGGGTAAGCTCTTGGGTTTCCTGGTTAGTGATCGGGGCATTGAGTTGGACCCAGCAAAGATTAAGGCCATTGTGGATATGCCGGTGCCTCACACAGAGAAGGAGATAAGAGGATTCCTCGGAAGGATAAACTTTATCAGCCGTTTTATATCCCACTTGACGACTACATGTGAGCCCATTTTCAAACTGTTAAGAAAAGGGGTTTCCCAAGAATGGAATGAGCAATGTCAGAAGGCTTTTCAGACCATTAAAAAGCAATTGACTGAGGCACCAGTGCTGGTACCCCCGAGGGATGGGATCCCTCTGTTTATGTATATATCGGTAAATGCCATCGCGATGGGATGTATGTTGGGACAGAAAAATGAGGCGGGTAAAGAGCAGGCCATCTATTACCTCAGCAAAAGATTTAGCCAATGTGAGCAGAATTACACTCCCATCGAGAAGACCTGTTGTGCTCTGGCCTGGGCTGCAGGGAGATTACAGCACTACCTCCATAGGCATACGACGTACCTGATATCAAGAATGGATCCCCTGAAATATATTTTTGAAAGGCCCATGCTGAATTGTCGATTGTCCAGATGGCAGTTAATCTTACAACAGTTTGACATGGTGTACGTGACCCAGAAGGCCATGAAAGGGCAGGGAATTGCAGATCAGTTGGCAGAAACCCCGTCAGGAGGGATGGAGCCGTTAGAAACTCTTCTTCCGGGCGAGGATATATTTTGGGTATCGCACGAAAAACGTGATGACGAGGGACAGTTCTGGAAGCTATATTTTGATGGTGCCATGAATGCCGAGGGGGCAGGAGCCGGTGCGGTCCTGGTCTCTATCACCGGAGAGCAGTACCCTGTGGCCACTAAATTGCAGTTCAGTAATTCGAACAACACCGCTGAATACGAGGGATGTATCTTGGGACTTCGCTTGGCCCGAGATATGGGAGTGAAGAGGCTAGCGGTGTTCGGGGATTCAGAATTGGTGATCAGACAGGCAATCGGGATATACAACACTAGGGAGCTTCGGTTACTTCCATACCATCGTTGTGTTACCCAGTTGAGGCGAGAGTTCGAGGATATCGCTTTTCGACATATTCCCCGGGGACGGAATGATTTTGCAGATGCATTGGCCACCCTGGCCGCCTTAATCCATATAATCAAAAGAAAGGACATTCCACAGATTGAGATAGCCGTACAGAGTGCCCCGGCATCTGAGGAGCATGTGGCAGTGTTATCAGACGAGGTGGTGTTGCCAAAGCAGTCCTGGTATCACGACATAAGGGAATATCTCAGAGATAGATCCGTTCCCGACCAGGCGAGTCGAACTGAGAGGATGAGAATTCAAAAGATGGCAATGAAATTTTACCTGAGTGGGGATTCACTCTACAAAAGGGATGCCGGGTTGGGACTGTTGCAGTGCGTGGATGAAACGCAGGCCCAAAAGATTATGAATGAAATCCATGGCGGAGTGTGTGGGCCACACATGAGTGGACCGATGCTGGCCAGGAAGATTTTGAGAACAGGGCATTATTGGTTGACCTTAAAAGCTGACTGTGATGATCATGTCAAACGGTGTTACCAATGCCAGGCGCACGGTAATGTGATCCATACGCCTCCCAATGAACTGCATTGTATGACGTCCCCTTGGCCTTTCTCAATGTGGGGAATGGATGTAATCGGGCCAATAGAGCCCAAAGCAAGCAACGGGCACCGATTCATCTTCGTCATGATCGATTATTTCACCAAATGGGTAGAAGCAGCCTCTTTCCCCAGAGTCACTCAGGAGGTTATCGTTGGGTTCATCAGGAATAATGTCATTTGTCGATACGGGCAACCTGAGGTTTTGGTCTCCGACAATGCTAAGAATTTGAACAACGCCCTCATGAAAGGATTGTGCGACCAATTTAAGATCAAGCACCTCAACTCTGTTATTTACCGTCCCAAAATGAATGGGGCGGTGGAGGCTGCCAATAAGAACATCAAGAAAATCATGGCCAAAATGTCTGCTAATCATCGGGGATGGCCGGATTTGTTACCCCTCACCCTGCTGGCATACCGGACGTCAACGCGTACGTCTACAGGGGCAACCCCTTACGCTTTGGTGTATGGAGTGGAGGCTGTTCTACCAGTTGAGGTTGAGATGGCATCCCTCAGAGTAATGATCGATGCTCAGATAAGTGAGGAGGACTGGATGCAAAATCGATACGACCAATTGGCCCTAATTGATGAAAGAAGGGTGGCTGCCGTTTGGCACGGTTAATTATATCAACAAAGGATCTCTCGATCATATGACAAAAGGATGAGACCTCGGAAATTCAAAGAAAATGATTTGGTGTTGAAGAGAGTCATGCCTTGTCAAGACGAGGCCAAGGGGAAGTTCACCCCAAATTGGGAGGGGCCGTTTGTGATTAAGAGGGTGCTATCCGGAGGAGCCCTCATAGTGCAAGAAATGGATGGTGAGGTATTTCCACAACCCCTCAATTCTGACTCGGTGAAGCGGTTCTATGCTTGAATCATCAGGTCCTTTTTCCTTGAGAGCGAACTACGTAGGACCTGATCTCCCGACTTGTGGGGGTACGTAGGCAGCCATCAGGGCGCGGTCCGATCCAAAAAAAAAAAAAAATATAATCCTCTCCCTAACCAAATCTAATTTTCGATAGCCAAATAAAACCCTCCTACACCCTCAAAACCTTCCCGAAACCAACTGCCTAACTAGCTTCATCCCAAAGGACATAACCCTGATCCAACCAAACAGTTATCCAAAAATCTGAGATTCAATCCGATGAAATCAAAAGGCGTGCGGCAATATCTGTCAAATCTCCACTAAGACTTGAGAAGAGAAAGAAGGCGAAATGTCAAAATCAGGGTCAGCTGGATAAAATGGGGATCCAATTAAAGGCAATGATACGACAAAAGGGGAAAATGACTAAAATTTAAATGCATGTCTATATATATAAGTCATTTTATTACAAGATTGCTTTTCGATAACTGATGGAACTAACATAGTCTATGCAGGAAATAAAATAATCTACAAATCTGAAACTAGCTGAAGCAGGATGGTCAAGGTGGTGGATAAATCTGAAGCATCAGCATCTCCTGCAATCTGCTGCCCCAGCATATCAATACGATCCAGTAAAGCAGTGGCTCGGCTGACCGTCCCAAAATGAGCATCTACAACTGCCCCGGTCTGAAGTACAATGGCCTCTCTGTCAGCAATGGCAGCGTCTCTAGCCCGAATAGCATCATCTCTCTCGACAAAAGCAACATCCCTCTCAGCCTCAGCAGTAATCAAGGCCAGACGGAGTCGGGTATCCTCAATAACCCGACTTGGGGCAGAGTCGACATAGACGGAAAGGTATGTAGTATCATTTGGAGAAATCATCCCCAAGTCATCAAGGCCCCCAGACTGACTCAAACCAGCCGGATCCAAATCTCCGCGTAGCCACTGCACATAAGCAAATGTCTGGAGGTGGCAACCCTCACTATGTTCGGCGGAGATCCTGCGAGACCAAAGATCATATACCCGCAATAGTTCCCTCTCTGTCTGGGATGATATAAGGAATCGGTAGGTGGCTACTCCCGTGAAAGGGGTGAAAGTCCTGTGTCTGATCAAACTGCCCTGTAACAGCCAGGGGATGATAAGTGGTCACGCCCCTCAAGCCAGCAATGGGAATGAAGTCCAGGCCAGGCACATGAGTCAAGAAGCTCATAAAGGAGCAATAGCCCGAATAGACCAATAGATGAAAGGGATCCTCAATGACAGACAAAAATGATGTCCAGGAGGCCACATCAGTACAGCTCACGGGACGAAACGAGAACTGCGCGATTATGTCACGGCTAAAGCAGAACCCTTGGCGACGGAAGTGGCCGATGGGACTAAGATGACTCATGAACCACACATACAACAAAGTCGAACTCCCTCGGAATACTCTGCCTCGGAAGGACTGACAGTATGATGCTGACATGTAAGTATCCGCCAATATCATGGGAAGAATGGTGTGATCCTCCTGAAGGGCCCTAACGGCCGCAACCACCCGCATGTCCAAGTGATCGGGTCCTGCGGGCAAGTACAAAACTGAGTCGACACAGGCCATCAGAACGTCTACTCTCAAGGAACCCCAGCGCTCCTCGGACATGGAAAAATCACCGAAGAAAAGACGAAAGCTGTCGGGTGAACCAAATCGGTCGATCAAGAACTGAAGGGGAACCATATGGTCTGATGTGATCACCGGTAACAAGACAGCCCTCCGCAAACCGGTGAAAGTCAAGAAATGACGGCGCATGGAACCAACTGTAACCCTAGCACAAGGGCCATCTAACGGCAAGCCGGTGAAGCAAGCATACTCCTCAAGGGTGGGGGTCAGCTCTACTGTCCCTAACCTAAATACCTGACGGGCAGGGGCCCAATATCTCAAAATACCATCCACGAAGCCCGCTGGCACCTGAAAGGTTAATAAGGACCGAGAGTGTCCCAAAAGACCATCTGCGATGACCCTGTCGGCCGGCGATAAACTGTCTAACCAACGGAGGAGGCTGCCAACCAACCCTGTAGGAGGAATGGAATCCAAGCATACCACGACATCTGAGGACGTCATCTGTGAAAAAATAGTATCAAAAAGACTGTACAGGGGTCATTTTCTATCCATGAATAAAAAGCATGCATCGTATAGACAATAATAAAGCAAATGAATTTCATGGAGATAAAAGATAAAGAACTGTACATAAATAAATAAATGAGTTCAGTACATAGTGCATGAAATGAAAAATAAATCTAAACAGGTACAGGTACAAAAGCCCTATCCTATCCTGATCTAGATAAAGTCAATCTCATCGATGAAATCGGGGTCCTCGAACTGATCCCCCCGGGTCGTCGAAGTCGAGGGCCCAAAGTTCATGTCGGGGATGTATGGCCGAGCGGTGGCATCAGATGAGCTCGGGCCTGCATCATAGCCCGCACCGTCAGGATCGTAGGCGTAAGCCTCCTCCGGGGTCCGGCCTAACACCCGAAGGAATAGCGACAACTGCTCCACCTGGCGGGTCAAAGTGTCTATCTGCTCAGTGTGGGTGGGACTCCGAACGCAGGCTGCCCAGTCAGTCATCATCACCGAACCGGGGACCATATCCCCGAGGAAGAAGGTAGCCCGGGTCTGGGGACCGATGGTACGAGGTACCCACCAAGTCCTAAAAGCCTCGCTCGTACTGGGGCCTGTGGAAAGCATCCGACCGTCCTCCCCAGCGAGCATGATCTCCGAGGGCTGAGAATCCAGCGGCCAGAAAGTAGTGAAAGAAAGGGAATGCGGGATGCGGATCTCTCCAGTGACGCATCTGAATGCGCGCTCTCCCAGATACATCACCCAGCCTCCAACACTCTGCAAAGTGAGGCGACGGGTGGAAAGCTCGAACTCCGGACCGGAAGGATGCCCGTCAGCAAACCCCACAGTCAGATGCTCGGAGAGGTAGGGAATCCAGACGACGTCGGCAGCCGTGATCAACTCTAGCTGAATACGACAATGTGTAAAGCTGCCCGACACGGGGACCTCCTCCAAAGTGCTGTGATGCCACCGTCGACCCCGGGGATAAGTGTCCGGGCCCAGAGTAGTGATAGGCCTCAGACATGGAAGACGCTCGTAAGTCCAGAACTGTGAATAGAAACAAGACAAGGCATGAGTCACTATCAAATACAGAAAAGAGATGAAATGAAAAGAAATAAAGTAAGAGAAAGGAGGAGAAGACTCACCAGCAGGAAGTGGTAGAAACCGAGCCAGGCATCGGTCTGTCCCTCTGAGCGTAGACGCAGACCGTGGAGGAAATAAGCGAAAGTGAACGACCCCCAGTCGTAGTCACCAATCCGGTCTACATCTCGAACAGCCCCTACGACGCTGAAATGGATGGTAGATGAGTTGTTCCCTAGGAAACAACCCCTCATGATAGTCAGGAACAAGCGTCGTAGTAGGATGTCACGAGTGCCCTGATCCGCTGGGATAGGCTGTGCGTATAAACCTCCGACAGCATCGACAGCTAACGCTTCGGACCGGATACTACGGGCCTTGAAGACCCGGTCATCGGATGCAAAGCCCAAAAGAGCGCGGACCTCTGCTGGAGTAATATCGAGGTCCAGAGGGACACGGGACCCGGTGAACTCGATCACCGTGATATACCGCCAATCCCAAGGGGTCAGCACAACCTCACAGTCCAGAAGATGAAGGGACTGGGTCTGATGAAACCACCTCTCGGACAAAGCCCGCATATAGCCCCAGGGGCACTGGCGGGGAATGATGGTGAAGAAGTGGCGAAAACCCCAGGAGTCCACCACCGCGCGGTAATCATCGTGCAAGGCCGCGTAAAGGGAGTAAATGTTGAACCAGTTACCCCTCGGCTGGGTAAACTCAGGCACCTGTGAAAATCACAAATGGGTCAGTCCAGATAGAACGGAAATTGAGAAATCGAGAACAAATGAAAAGCCGAATCGAGTATACCTCATTAGCAACAAGAGATGCCGAGGGGTGACGACTGAGATCCCGACCCAATAGATCGGGTATCTGGACAGAAGCGCCAGATAAGGCGCGATGAGAGGGGGGAGCTGATGTGCTGGAAGACGGCTCCTCCACCGCAACCTCCGGAGGAACAACCTCCTCAACGTCCGGGTGATCAGGACGGATGACAGACTCCGCCAAACGACGAGCCTGACGGGTACGAGGAGGAATAGGGGCAGGTGCAGCCCTACGATGTCGAACACCCGAAGTCCGAGAGGCGGAAGAGCTACTGGGCGCATCACGATCCATAGCTGGAATAGAACGGGCGAGAAAGAAGGTAAGTTCCTTTTTAAAATTATGTAATGAATATTCTAAATTTCTAGCCTCGTCATATAATTAATGCAGCATGATGCATGGTTATGGTATAAAAAAAAAAAAAAAATCGGCAGAGTTCCGTTTGTAAAATGGACATCCCATGCATATCCAAGCATGTTTCTCAAAGAAACTCAGGCCACAACAGATCATATTTGCATTCATATGTGTAAATAAAGCATGTAAAATGCCATAAATGCATGATTTTCTTTCAAAAAAGGAGCAAACATATACGTGGGACCGCCTCATGAACATAAAAATAGGACCCACACAGTTAATACATAGCATGTATATATGATAGTACATTACATCGCATTGTAAAGCATACATTTTATCTCTAAACGTGCAAATAGTCAAATGTATAGCAAAACATTGACGAAATTGAAAAGTGACCGGTCAAAGTGTTACCTGTAGTGTGTAGATCAATCCTACCGGAACAGTTTTTGCAGGAAAGTTGAAAATCGACAAAAAGCCCTTGCGAACAAGCAAAAATCGCGAGAAATATGTGTGAGTTGGAAGTTGAAAGTGACAGATCTGGAAGCGGCGAGCCGCTTATACATCCCGATCTTGGCCGCAGATGTATCTGCGGCTGGCCGCAGATCAATCTGCGGCTGCCCGCAGATCCATCCGCGGCTGGCCCTGATGGGTCCCACCTTGCTCCCTTGCAGCCAATTGACGTGTTGAGTGAAAGAAGATCACGCGATGGGTGACCGGCGACGATATCCGGCCCCGATGAGACGATCGACCGGCGACGATAACCGGCGATCACGAGATGGATGTCCGGCGACGAAAACCGGCTCCGACAAGATAACCAACCGGCGACGATAACCGGGGGTTACGAGATGGGTGACCGACGACGATATCCGGCCCCGACGAGACGATCGACCGGCGACGATAACCGGCGATCACGAGATGGATGTCCGGCGACGAAAACCGGCTCCGATAAGATAACCAACCGGCGACGATAACCGGGGGTTACGAGATGGGTGACCGGCGACGATACCCGACCCCGACGAGACGATCGACCGGCGACGATAACCGGCGATCACGAGATGGATGTCCGGCGACGAAAACCGGCTCCGACAAGATAACCAACCGGCGACGATAACCGGGGGTTACGAGATGGGTGACCGGCGACGATACCCGGCCCCGACGAGACGATCGACCGGCGACGATAACCGGCGATCACGAGATGGATGTCCGGCGACGAAAACCGGCTCCGACAAGATAACCAACCGGCGACGATAACCGGGGGTTACGCGATGGGTGACCGGCGACGATATCCGGCCCCGACGAGACGATCGACCGGCGACGATAACCGGCGATCACGAGATGGATGTCCGGCGACGAAAACCGGCTCCGACAAGATAACAAACCGGCGACGATAACCGGGGGTTACGAGATGGGTGACCGGCGACGATACCCGGCCCCGACGAGACGATCGACCGGCGACGATAACCGGCGATCACGAGATGGATGTCCGGCGATGAAAACCGGCTCCGACAAGATAACCAACCGGCGACGATAACCGGGGGTTACGAGATGGGTGACCGGCGACGATACCCGGCCCCGACGAGACGATCGACCGGCGACGATAACCGGCGATCACGAGATGGATGTTCGGCGACGAAAACCGGCTCCGACAAGATAACCAACCGGCGATGATAACCGGGGGTTACGAGATGGGTGACCGACGACGATACCCGGCCCCGACAGGACGATCGACCGGCGACGATAACCGGCGATCACGTGATTGGTGATCGGCGACGATACCCAGCCCCGAATGAGATGATAGATTGGAAGAGTGAACCTAACGACCAACAAATACGGTCAGAGGGTTGATGCATTGACACTCTTTCGAATGTTTGCATGCGCTACATCTTGTGTTGTACCATAAACTACATGTGTTGCATCGTGTGTGTATTATCATATCTGTGCAGTGTCATTCAGACATCGGGTGTCTGTTTCTTTATCCTGTTCATTTCATTTAACATTTCATAAACATGATAAAGAATGACTTCTGTAGACACCCAAATTTTGCACTTCGTATACTAACCTTGACAGGAGGACAAATTCGTCAAATGGACCGGCTTGCGAGAGCAAAAGACAGAGAAGGTACGGACGCTCGAAGCCACCATGACAATTTGTAACCGAAATCGACATGACAGCAAGGCTATCCGAATTTGACATTCCCGGAAGGTGTGGCACGCCTCCCAATGATTCCCGGACTGTAAAAAACGAACCTGTCAGCAAAAAGCAGCGTCACGGCACGAAAATCGAGGCGTGTCACGAGAATTGAGAAAGTCAAACCAGCCAGCCGCGGATTGATCTGCGGCCAGGTGGGTGCGCCAGCACCGAAACCAGGAAATCAGCACTGTCAGCTGAGTGCGATGGGAGGTGGGCCAGCCAGCCTATTTCAGCCCAGTTTCGTGCAGCATACAGGAGCTCAGCAGTTTTTGGCGGAAGAAGAAGAAAAACAGCAGCAGTTTTAGCTCGGAAATAGAGAGAAATAGCAAAAAATTATTGCAACAATTGAGAGAAAGGAGAGGAATTTCCCCTTGTTGTTGGATTATATCAATACATCTCATCTTTCACTCAATATACAAGTTTCTACATAATCTTGGTATCATTTGCAAGGTGAAAATCTCCTTATTTTGCAATTTCTATCATGTCATTTGGCTAAATTAAGTTTTAATTTTCAAGAATATTGTTGAACAATCATGGATTAAGGATTATTGGTGAGGGTTCCATTGGAACAAAATTCTTCCTAATAATCCGATGATATCTAATTGGTGAAATTTCTAGCTTGTTTATGGATATATATTAGGCGTAGTTTAATTGATTGTATTTTTAGGATGTGTTAGGCAATCTACGTGTTATTATTGTAGTATTCATTTTGTGAGTGTGTAGTAATCGTGGTTGTGAGCCTAGGAAAGCGACCCCGTGGTTCAAATCCGATGATAGACGTTTTGGTGTATGTAATAGATTCAAGATGCTTGTTTTGTAACGTGTAACTGTCGGGCCTTAAAACGACGCTAAGGCGAGAATCGGGTTTAAGGCCCCGTATTAGTGGAATATGTGATTGTTGGCGTTCGGGGATATTTTGATGGCTTACATGCCCATGGATAGCCCCGACGCATGTTTCTGCTTGATTAGATTTTGAGACGCCAAAAGAATTTCAAAAGATTAAACGATAAAGATTTTTTCTAAAATCAATCAAAGTAGGATATTAGCATCACGAGGCTAAAAATTTGGAAATGCTAACGAAAGTCGATTCCTATCCTACGGGGAAGCATAAAAAAAAGAGGTTGTTTTCAAATGTCAAAAATGGGTTTTATAAAAGAAATTAAATATTTTATTAAATCTTGATGCATAGGGCGAAAGAGATCATAGAAATTGCCCATCATTTATGAAAGCAACGTATAAATCTCGATTCCTATTTTGGTTAAGGTTTGAGAAAAAACTCACGTTTTATCAAGACGACGCCTAATAAAAACCTTATAGTTCTGATAGTAAAATCAAACCTTTCGCATGAATGGAGGGAGCTTTCTCGTGTTAATAGAAACGACGTTCTGAAACATTTTCAAATTAAAACACAACTTTCCCTAAAAATCCAAATGATTCTTTCATACAAACTCACCACAACATTCATATAAGCACACACACACCCACACATACCCGCACATATACACATTTCATGGATTAAAGGATATGACAGCATCAAGATTGCGGTAACCGTATTTTACGGAAGTCGAGGGGTGCCTAGCACCTTCCCCTCACTTAAGCAAGCCCCCGAACTCTATGAATCTCGATTCGCAGACCAATTAATTCGGAGTCACATATGAGCCAGCGATTTATAAAAAAATGAAAATTCGGATGAGTTGGTACATCCATTTCAAATATACCAACTGGCGACTCTGGTTAATTGGCTCATCATAAAAACGATCTTTCAAAACCCCGTCGACCTCAATGCCGACCTTTTCCAAAAATCATCTAAACCAAAAGGCTACAAAATTGGAAAAGACAAAAAAAGGACAAAGCGGATAAAACCGGCGTCGACAACTTCATTGCAGCTAAACCCGAGACGTCAGGGAAGAACAAAGGGAAAGAAAAGATGAAATGATAGACTTCTCGTAGCAGACTTTAGATTCATGTGTTAGTTAATTACTGTTAATGTAATTTAAACCCTGATAGCTATTTAGGGTATGGATTGTGTAAATGTTTAAGGTTAATCGTATTCTGGGACTAGTAACACCTTGTAATGAACAACGTATGTTTATTTTATTCCGCATTTTAGATACCATATGTTGTTATAGGTGGATGTTTATGTTGGATCGTGATGACCGAATCCGAGTATTTGGAGACCCGAATTTGGGGGCGTCACATGACCAAAATAAAAAGGGTAAAATAGTCTTTTTTCACAAAAATTAACGGTGTTAAGGTAGAAACTTTAATAGGTGTCGATGTGAGAATGAATGTGAAACCACATATGGTGGCTCGATAATTTCTGAACCATAAGTGATGACTCAAAACTTAATGTAAATCACTAGTAAATTTTTGAATTTTACTCTAAAAGTTAAGTGTGCAATGTGTGAATTCTTGATTTTTAGAGAACCAAATTTATTTGTAGTTTTAAGATGCATGAAGTTGTTTTTATGTTTCGGCCTTTCTCTCTTTTTTTCTCAAGTCAAAAATATTAGCCTTCAAAGTTTCATATTTAGATCTAGAGAGGGCATCTTTTTTCTGTTGAAGAAACCCTTTCTTTGATCTTTTTATTATTATTAATTTACTGATTTGGATCCCCTCCATTAACATTCTCTCCAATCCCATTTAATACACCATATTTTTATAGTTGTGAATAATATAATTGAAATCGATACCGGTCAACTAATTTATTATATTGAATAGCATAATTGTTTTAAAAATAAAAGTAATTCGACATTTTTTCACCATTTAATGAACATGTGAATTTTTCATTAAAATTTCAATGAATGTTAGAAGCTTTTATACTCATTTGTGAATTTTCTCAGTCATTTTTTTTATGTAATATAAATGTTAGAAGCTTTTATACTCATTTAGAGATCTTAAAAAAATAAAAATTTTATATTTGTTTAGAACTCGAAGTATCAAAAAATGTAAAGAACAAAAAAGAATGAAGTGTAATATAATTTTTTTTGCTATAAATTATACTATTTGAATACTTTTAGTATAAAAATTCCACCCCCCCCCCCCAAAAAAAAACGTTCTTGGCTACACCCCTGGTTATATAATTGAATGTTGGGATGTGGCATGTCTCTAACATTTGTTTCGTGATTGTTTTAATTTTTTACTTATACAACTCATGAAAATTCTTAATTTAAATTTTGTTTTTACATAGGGTAGATATCTCCTCCATTATATATATTTCGCATCTTTTTGATTCAATGAATTAATCTTTTCTAGTAATATTGTTTTTTGAGTTTATCCAAAAAAAAAAAATAGAAGTTGCTTTTATGGAATGCTCTATTAGTGTCGATGCTATAAAAACCCCTCATTAGATACGGAACTATTCAAGCCTTTCTCTCTCACCCAAAATTGTAACCTAAAAAACTCTAGGACTTTAGTAGTAATTTCTAGAAAGAGAAATGATTTATATGTCGATAAATTTATGATGAGATTGAATTGCGATCAACGTAAAAGTCTATGCAATAAGATAGAATAAATTATAATAAGATCATTCTTAACCTACTTATTCTATGTATACACATAACAATTGTAATTCAACAAAAAAAAAATAGCAATACATGACAAGAATTTATTAAAAATTATAGCATTAAATTAAACTCTTACATAAATCTAGAATTCTCTTTCACAAGTAATGTGAAAATTATCTACTCTTCCACGGTAAGATATAAAGTCCGTTTGTTACTTTTTAATTGACATTTTATGATATATGTTTATGATGGATTATAGAAGTTTCCATAAATAAAATAAAATAAAATTATATGCCGTTTGAGAAATAAAAGTCTGGAAATAATATTCCTTTCTCTTTTGCCTGTATTACTTATCTCCTTTTTTATAATCTTGAATTTGAAATGACATTATTTTAAGGTTGGGTATTCTTGTGTGAATTTCAAATTTGACATGATTGCTTGAGGTGTGATTCCTCAAGAAAGAGTAATGTTTAGAGCTTAACACCACTTTCTACCTGCCTTAAAACTTTTGATTGTAATGTTTAGTCTTCTTTTTCTTTTTCACAAGTAAAGTTTGCATAAGCATAAATAGTATACCACTGTTTCCTTTTGTTTTAACATAACATGCTTCTAATTGTTACAAGGCTTAAAGTAATCTAAGGCATGCCTTAACCAAGTTTTGTTAAGGCTACTTGGAAAAACCTTAGTAAAACGACATATTTTTACCTTCAATTTTTGTAAAAAATCTTTAATTATAATTTTTATGCATAATTATGTCGTTTTGTTAAGTACTCTTAGCCAAACTTGACTAAGGCATGCCTTAAGATTACCTTTTCCCTTGTTATAAACCTGGATTATGTAGTAAATGAGTTCCCGTCCATAATACAGTTTGCACGGTTCTTAATATTATTGTGCAGACGAATTGTAATTTTTCATCCAACTTTGGACCTGGATTGATTCTTTTAGTTATAAAAAGATTGCCTTCCTTGTCTATACAATTTACTCAAATACGGTTTTTTTTTTTTGTGTGTGATTGTGTGCGCGCGCGCGCGCGGGGGGGTGGTATCTGTAAGTCATTGTTACTGCAATGTTAGCACACAAGGGGGAAGGACCATTGAACCCAACACCACTTGCATGGCAAGGGAGTTGGTACACCGAGTCACCGGCAGTTGTTACTCCAGTATGTTGTTAGTATGAGCCCAGAAGCATGGTATAGAAAAAGTGTCTTAATGATCATGGCAGCCAGACATATATTTTCTTGCTTTCCAAAATAAATGATGTCTCTACCAAACTCCTCACCTACAAACACTACTAACAATTAGGGCAGCAGTTTTATCTGTCTCTGCCTGTTATGGTCTTTAAATGAACGATACAAGGGGAATACAAGTTACAAACAAATGAACCTAGCCTTTCAAGTTTAAAAAAAGAAGCAAAAGCAACAAATATCAGAACCTAGCCTTTCAAGTTTCAAACCTGTTCTAATAAAACCTGCACATGGACCTCACTTGGCCCAATACCTTCACTTCCATTCTCAAGCACACCTGAGCCTAAAATATGGGTTAATCACCATTGAATCAAAATTGGCACAACCAACAGATGCATATTCACTTGTAAAATTATGTTGATTCAAATTCACCTACCCTCCATACTAACATCAGACCAAGAGAGTGACATCGAAGCAGAAACTCCCACTCTAATCTGTTCAAAAGTAGGGTGTGAATGTGACCCATAACTAGAACTGTGAGAATAATTTATATTCTCAAGCAGAAGCATATCCATCTCTTCTCCTTCTGGTTCCTCAACCTCACTGTTACCTTCTAAAACCTCTACAACTTGTCTCATTGTTGGTCTAGCGCGTGCGTCAAGGTACACACATAATAATCCTAAATGTAGCACCCTTTCCACTTCCTCCTCGTCGTAGCCTCCTTTAGCCCTCAACCGTGCATCAAGGGCCGTAACCAATTCTCCTTTCCCCATTAGGTCCCAAATGGATTCTACCAAAGGTGTCTTCCCCTCCTCTATTGGTCTCCTCCCACACATGACCTCTAAAATCAAGACTCCAAAACCAAACACATCGGTTTGTGTCGATGCTCGACCGCTTCTAACCACTTCGGGTGGCAAGTATCCTATGGTCCCAACCACACGAGTCGTTCTAGCTACTTGACCATGGCCGTGCATTCGGGCTAAGCCAAAATCCCCTAACCTTCCATTCATGTCTTTATCAAGTAACACATTGCTGGCCTTAATGTCTCTATGTAGGACTTTTGACTCCCAACCCTCGTGCAAGTACAGGACCCCAGAAGCCACATCTTTCAATACTCTTATTCTGTCTTCACAACTCAACATCTCACTCTCTTCACATTCAAACACCCTCTTGTCCAAACTCCCATTTTCCATATAATCATACACCAAGATCAAGCTACCTTTTTCTTTCTTACACCAACCTCTCAAGGGCACCAAAGTTCTATGCTTTAGTCTTCCAAGGCTTGAAACCTCAGCCAAGAATTCTCTTGCTCCTTCACTGTTTTGATGAGAAATGCGCTTCACGGCAACCTCTATCCCTCCTGCCAACACCCCTTTGTACACCTTCCCATTCCCTCCAACACCAATCACATTTTCATCTGAAAAACCCTTTGTTGCTGCATCAATTTCTTGGTATGGAATTCTGTGTGGCCAGTACTCTACTTCCCAATCTTCCATGTCCGCTTTCTCCCTCGCTATCCTTCTATTCCTCTTGATCAAAAGCACACAACCCGCAGAACATAAAGCAACAACAAAGAGGACCCCCACTATTATACCTGCAATAAACCCTTTTGATTGAAAAACAGAATCTTTAGGCAACTCAAATGATGGCAAACCCCTAGTAACCAATCCTTCCCATAATGAAAAATTCGAATTACTAAAACTCCAAGATAGAATCTTGTGACTTTCAATCAAAGCCCCAGTAGAAGCTGTGAAACCAACAAACATCTCATCCTCAAAAACTTGAGAAAGATCAATAGAAACATTCAGTAATGGCCTTTTAGGCCTTTTTCTCCCAACAGGTGCCATAGTAACATTCAAGATAGAATCTTTATAGTCAATCCAAACTTGGTAAATCTTACCATTATTGAGCGTCAATTCCTTAAATGACTTTTCATCATGCCAATAACCTGACGTGTTAGAACTCATTGAAGTGAGAGAATTCACATCAATTCCAACATGATTGGCATTTATGTCACTAAATTCTTCATTTTTGAACACATCAAATTCAATCCCCAAAACATGGTTACTGGAATTCCCAGTATTAGTACGGTTCAAGAACCCCAAATTTTGAGCAGAGTTAGCACCTTGAATACCACTAAATGGGACAAACAAGAAAACTATGCCATGCCCACGAAGCCTATTCTTGAAAGGAGCCATAGCAAAAATAAAAGAAGTTGAAAATGGAAGTACGTCAGTTGAATTTGACCCTTTTGTCACAATTCTTGATGGGTATAAACCGCGGCCAATCGAGAAAGTTGTGTCATTTGTTAGAGTAAGAATTCTAGATTCAATTGTGGCATTTCCATAGAGGGATATGCTTGAGGAATTGAAGCCATTGAAGAGAAATTCAACAGCAACTATGGGTTGAAATGAAGGGAAAAGAATAGGGATTATTGAAAATGGCAAGAGGAATTGTGAGTGTTTCTTCATTTCAAGAAAGATGAAGTAAAAGTTTCATGGAGCAGAGAGATCAGAGATGTGAAAGAGCAAAAATCCTGAACCCCAAGCTGGAGGGATGAGATTGAATATGGTGGTTAGTCGAAAATATCTAGGTTGAGGGGTCATAAATGCCTTGGTTGTTTCACTAAGATGACATTACATTTTAATGTCATTGTATTTTTATTTTTATTTTTTTAATCATCTTTTTGGAGAAGAGTATTTAATTAAGCAAGTAAAGAATCATGTATACACGCGTGTAAATCTACAAAATTCTTCTTGTTTTTCCTTCCTTCCTCGACAACTTCAATTGATTTAAAATCCACATGTTGACGAGACTATAGTTCTTTTCATTCCCATTGGCCATTACCGTGTGGAGCTATCCTCAACTGTCTAGCTAATTCGTTATATATTTAATACTTTGACTGAACTTATAACTGATTCATAAAGACAAACTTGATAATCCGTAAAATAGAAATAATTTATCGTGTATTTTTTTGTACGTGAGAAATATAAAAAATTAAAGACTTTTCTCTCTCCTTTCTATTGGACTCTTTTATCTTTTTATATATATCCGTGCAATCCTCTATCTCCTTCCTATTAGATGAATAGACAAATGAATTGGAGTAATTAAGTTTCTTAATTGGTGTGTATTGAAGTATAACGTCAGTTATTTAAGAACTGAGAGAGTATTATTTTTTACTAGTTTTTTTGTGAATTGTTTTTTTTTATTGGGCTTTAGAATAAAAAGTATTTGTAAATACTGTGTGATTGGAATAAAATAAAACATTTTTAATATAGATAAGTTATGCTGCATTTGAAAAAAAAATACTCTCTCTGTTCCTAAAAGATTGTCGTTTTAGGAAGTAATTTTTGTTCCAAAAACATTGACGTTTTGAGTTTATCAATGCAAATGGAGTAATTTTTTCCAACTTTACCCTTATTTAAAGTTCTCCTACTTAATGATTTTTCTCAAAAAAATACAAAACCCTTCTTGGTTGTTGAAATGTCTTTACAAATCTCTTCCCTTCTCAATACTTCTTCTTCATAATCTCATGGTTGGTAGTATACTCCTTTTTGGAATCTACAAAGTTAATAATTAGTTGAGATAATTAAAACAAGGGTAATATAGTATTTTTCATAAAGAGTAGTTGCATTCCTTAATCTACGTGAATTAACCTTAAACGACAATCTTTTAGGAACAGAGGGAGTATTTACAACTTGAGAAATTGATTAATAGATTAAAAAAAATACATACGTCTTTGATGAGTCTCCAACTTTTAGGAATATTTTGATGATAACAATAATTAGTAAATACATTAATTAAAAGGGTAAATCCTCTCCATAGGATTTATATTATAATTGTTTTTTATCTTATTTTTTTTGACCAAAAATATTTTTCAAATCCTATTGAATTAATCTTTTCTTAACCTTGATAAATTAATATCAAGTGTTAAAGAGATTAGTTCACGTAATAATATTTTCTAAGACAAGAAGAACTCTTATTCTTACTTAAATGATTTTTATTCAAAGCTTTCAAAAAATTATTACAAGAGTTTATTTTTATAAAAAGGATTTGATATATATGTGTGTGTACCCGTGTGTGTATGTCCATGTGTATGTGTGTGTACCCATGTATGTGTGTGACCATATGTGAGAAAGAAAGAAAAAACTAAGGCTTATAACCTTTGGCAGCTTTGACCCTGCATGTGCCGGAGAGTTTGATGTTTGAAATAATAAATGAATATGTGCTCAATTAATGCAAAATATAAGCAACCTTTTTAATGGGCTAAAAGTCTGACCATTTTCTCTTGGTCGAATCCGTGTGATCATGCTGCATTCCATTCTGGTCGTTGATTTTAAATTCAAGCAATCTTATCCCTTGATTTTCAAAACAAGCTACCAAATTATATTTTTATCCTAAACTCAGAAAATCTATAAATAGGAGGCTTTTTATTCATTTCAATTTGTCAATTCATAAAAAAAAAGCTGATACTCCTTGCCTACATACTCTCTCTCTAAAAGAAGTTTTCTCTCTATTCTACTCAAAGTTTTGATTATTTGAAGAAGAGAAAAATTAGTCAAAGTCTTTGAGATAAGTTATTTAATTGATTTATCTCTTACTTGTTTACATTTATAGATATACAAATATAAATTGTTATACACAATTATATATATCTATATTTCATCTATTTATCACATAAAAAGTTAGTACTTAAATACCGATACAATTCAGAAATATTCTTCTTGAGTGAATGATAGAATGAATGAATTATCCGAACGGTCTTTAAAATCCTAAGTGGCCTTTTATTGATATTGTTTATGTAAATATTGTAAAGTAGGTCAATACTTAGATACCAATATAATTCAGAGATATTCCTCTTGACTGAATGATAGAGTGAATTATCTTAACAATATTTAAATTCTAAGTGATCTATCAAAAATATTTATATAAATATTGATTGTGAAAATATAAATTTGGTCAGTACTTAGATACCGATACAATATGAAAATATTCCTCTTGACTGAATAATAGAGTGAATTATCCAAACGGTCTTTAAAATCCTAAGTTGCCTTATTTAAAATATTCACATAATAGATAAAATATATTATTATATATATTGAGCTAAACAGATTTATTAGTTATATTAAGTATTATTTAATTAATTAATCTATTATACTTGATATCTGTTTGAAAGTCCAATAAACATCTAGAAGGGGGTTGAATAGATTATTACTGTTTAAAAAATTATCTTAGGCCTTTTTGAATTTTTAGTAAATTAATTACTAGTTGTTTAGAAATTAATATGCAAGATAAAAATTCAATCACAAAATGCGCAGAGATTATCTGGTTCACAACATACATCCCGGGTATGTTGCTACGTCCAGTCTCAAACTCCTCTCCAAGACTTGAGATCCTATTACTCTCAGTAATAAATACTCCTTCAACAGGCAGAGAAACCTTTACAAAGTTTTAAAGAAAAAAACTTACAACTTCAACTTTCCACAACTAACTATCTCGGACAACAAGCTCCCAGCTCCTTCCTCTAGCTTAGTTGTACATTTCCTTTGAGTTCAGTTCTATTCTATTATATGGTCTTGAAACAACAGCCTCTTCTTTACCTCACAAGTTCACTAGAGATCCAACTCCCAGCTGCTCTCTCTAAGACTCTGGTCTTGGTCAAAGAATTACTCATCTTTCTCACAGATACATAAAATAAACTAACTCTACCCTTTTCCTTTTTACAAAAGATATGAGAAAGATATGCTTCTAGAACAAGCAGATATAATTTAATACAAGTATATAAAAGTTTAAATAACTTTTTTTATATTTGATGCTTCTTAAAATAAGCAGATAGCAATTTAAGATCAGATATATAAAAGTTCAATGACTTTTATATTTGAATAAATGTGCTTCTCAAGTCAAGAGATAATTTTTGCACAGTTATGAAAAGTGCTTCTGAATAAGCAAATATGTGAAATTATGCACAGTTATAAAAGTTTATATAAATTTTATATTTATGTGAAAATGCTTCCGAGTAAGTAGATAAATTTAAGCTTGAATTAAATGTACTTATGTATAAGCAAATACATAATTTAATCCAGATTTATAAAGATTTATCTTTCTTTATAAATAAAGAATGTGTTTCTATGTTAAACAGATATAACTTTAATTTCAGACATAAAAGTTTAAATAACTTTTATAGTGAGTGATATGCTTCTTTTTACGCAGATATATTCTCTGAAATTTGTGATACAAAAGTTTAAATAACTTTTATATTATGCCACAAGTATTTAAGAACAAATGACTTTATGTGCAAAATACTTGACATATATTAAGTATAATATATTAATCAGTTAAATAATACTTGATATAACAAATAAATTTGTTTAACTCGAAAATATATATAACAATATATTTTACCTATTATGTGAATGTTAAATAAGGCCACTTAGAACTTCAAACATCGTTCGAATGGGTATTCTTGTTTAAGGAATGCCTTCAAATAACGGTATCTAAAACTGACCAAATTTAAAGTTTCACAATTGATATTTATATAAATATTTTCGATAGATCACTTATGATTTTAAATACCGGTCGGAGAGATTTTCGAATTGTTTCAGTATTTAAGTAATGATCTATTTTACGGTATTTATATAAATAAATTATATCAATAAGCGATCACTTAGAACTTCAAACACTGTTTGAATGATATTCTTGTTTAAGGAATACACTCAAATAGCGGTATCTACAATTGATCTCTTAATTGATAAGAATAGATGATATATATATATATATATAAATATGTATAACAATTTATATTTGTATATCTATAAATATAAACAGATATGAGATAATATAAATAAATCAATTCAATAACTTATCTCAAAAATATTTTGACCAATTTTTCTCTTCAAAAATCAAAATTTGTGGAAGAGATAGAAAGCTTTTTAGAGAAAGTATGTAGACAAGGAGAGTATAAGCTTTTCTTATTTGTGAATTGACGAATTGAAACTGAAGAAAGCATTTCTATTTGTAGGAATTTTATAGCCGATGGCATACTTGTAATTTTAGAAGTTTAGTTTGAATTAAATGGTCTAAATTGGCTTGATTTGGAAAAGAAAGGCTCGGATGAAATTGATTTACGCGGATTGAAAGAAAAAGAACTAGCAGGCAGCTTTTCAAAAAGTTAGCCCATAACATTTGTAACATGTGCACAATAAATGCACTTTCCAATTCTTTCCATGTTAGTAGACCAAGACTTTTAAGTCTTGCAAATTCATTTCTCAATTTAACAAAAGGGCCCCACACATATAACAATCATATTTTCAAGTTTTCAAGCTCATTTAGGCTACGGATGGACAAAAGGAAATTGCCTCAAGTATTAACTTCTCAACACATGGTCATTTTACATTAACTTTCATTTAATAAGCATATGCATGAATTCGGATAAAGGAAGATAAAAGACCTTTAGCTTTTTGCAGTTTCCTTTATAAATATATTATTTTGAAAACCTTTAGTAAATAAAAATTATTTTTCGGATAATAGGAATCCTCCTTGCCTTTGGAAATGTTGCTATTTGAATTAATCTTTCTAACACTTGATATTAAATTATCAAGGTCAAGAAAAATATTAATTCAATTTAGATGAAAAATACTTTTTGGTCAAAATAAATAAGATAGTTAAAAATAATTTATATAAATAAATCATATGGAGAGGATTTTACCCTTTACTTAATTTTTTTTCTAATTATTGTTATCATCAAAATATCCCATAAAAGTTGGAGACCTATCAATCTCCCTTTTTTTGATGATGACAATAACTAAAATATTTCCCATTAAGGCTCCCCATCAGTTTATGCATATTTTTCAGAACAATTTGAATTTTTAAAAAATTGATCACTGACAGTATATAGCAGTTGATATAACAGTTGTATAACCCTGTCCGTGGCAGTATATATAGTAGTTGTATAACCCTGTTTATGGTAGTATATCAATAGTAAATAGCAGTCAGTTATATCCATCATATGGCAGTATGTGTTGTCATGTCTTGTCCTTTAATATTTTTCTTCTCCCCCTTTGTCGTTATAAAAATAGGGAGAAATACTTTTCAAAAAAGTTAAAGCATCATGCAGAAAAGTTAGTATTATATTCTATAAAGTACCATTCTGCAAAAAGGTTTCTAAGAGGTTTATGATAATTGGGTATGCTTGAATTGGTGTTTGATGCTAAAAATTCGTGTTTTTGGGTTTGAGAATTCTGCATTTCACGAACTGCAGAATCTGGGATTCAGGTTTACCGCCCTGGCAGTCTCATTACACTAGGTTTACTGCCCCGACGGCCTTATTGTACTAGGTTTATCGCTCCGGCGGTGTCCTCGCCCCAGCGGGCTTATTGTGAAGGAAACTCCTGCCCCGACGGGAGATGTTGTCCGATTTCACAATCAACAATTACGTACAAGTATACACGATCAACAAGTAATAAAGTGGTAAATAGAGTATCGTTCCCACAGAGAATTATTGTGTTTTATACCTTCAGCTACCAAACTAAATGACTCTATTCTATTAAACAATCACAATGTGAATTTTGGTTAAAACTAATTTAAACTGAAACTAAGATCAACACTAACACGAAAATTGAAATTCAGATTTAAAGGCTTAAGACTGCAATAACCCCAATCATGCAAAATAACCAAGTTCTCCAATTTATCCAATCATTAAATCCACTAGACTTGTTAAAAGGAATTCAACTTTATTTGTAAGCCATTTTTCCAAGTGATCAAACAAATTTATTTAACCTAGTCAATTCTGCGATATTCCTATGTAAAACTTAAAAGATTAAATTCATCAAATACCAATTTTCAAAAGTTACATGCACTAAAAGATATCCCTATTCACTTCACAACCCTAATTATTCATCACTTACAAATAAGTAAGAATACATGCTAACTTATTCAGATCCAACCCTAGATTTCATCTCCCAAATCCATCTAAAGTATCCCACTAATTGCTGGCCAAACAATTAATCAATCAGTACAGAATAAGCTAGACAACTCAATATGAAGCAATAATTGGATTAAATAAGATACTTAAGTCATAAGCACAAAAGGTTCAATTGCAGCCTTAAATTAAGTTTAGTTTATGCTGAAAATAAAAACTAGAATTCTAAAATTAGTCATCATAATTAATTACAAAAATAGAGAATAAAAGATTAAAAGAAAACTCAATGAAATCTTCAATCTTCAATCCTCCAATCTGAATTCTTCACAATGTTTGTTTCGATCTCCAATTTCCTTGCTCAGCTCTGAAAATTCAATCTCCGTGATAGTCTCGTCAGTGTGTTATTATCCTCCTCTTTCATGCTTTCATATACCTTTTATAATCTCCTCATCAGATTAATCAAAAGAATCCTTGCTAGCATCAAACTTCTAATCCTGCTGAAAATAAACTTCTTTTTCTCCAGCTGCATCCTCACCCCGGCGAGAGATTCCTTCACAAACTCCTTGCCCCGGCGAAGCCTCACCCCGACGAGAAAACAAGCCGTAGAAGCTCGCCCTGACGAGAATACTCTGCACCACATTTCTTTGTTCCTTTTTCCAATCTGCAGCCAGCCTCAACCTACAAAAGCAACACAAAAACAAATAAAAAGATACTAAAAACACTTAAAGACTGTAAAGAATTAAGCCAAATGTATCTAACTCGTAGGTAAAAACCCACTCATCAAATACCCCCAAACTCAAAACTTTGCTTGTCCTCAAGCAAAAACACAAATCAAACCGAAAATAAGAACTAAACTAACTACCTACATGAATGCATATGCATGACTGTTCATACCCAAACAATTGATCAACATACATCATAAAAATCAGCCTCAGAAATTAGTATCTAATAATTCAACAGGACTTCAACCTCATGCACCATCAACAGTCCAACTATCCTCAGTTATATTTTACTCTCACCCTTCCATGTGTGTGTGCGCAAAATATCAAATCAATCAAAATCTGAATCCAACCCTAAGTATCACAGTGCTTAGAAAAAGATAAGTTTGCATGTTTTTACCTTTAAGCTCTACTTTTATCCACTTGTCTTCACTTTTCTTATTTTTTTCTCTTTTTTTCCCTTTTCAACGAGTGCGTTTTACGCTCCATCTCGTCGATATAATTTTTTTTTCTTTCCTTGACTTGTGCAATGTTTATCTTTATTAGGCTTTTCAATGCCACCCATGTAACGAACTTTCGACCAACGACTCCCAAACTAGACGATTTTAGGGCACTGAGTGTAAAGACACATCCTAAGGGCTTACTTGTTCAAATGACATCGGCCACAAAGACAAACTAGTCAAGATCTACTTTTATCTGTCTATATCCTCCTTTTTTACATATTTCTTTTTTTCCCTTGCAATTTAGATAGACATTGAAGCAATGTTTATTCAACAACATTTTTTTTCTTTTTTTTCTTTTTTTTTTCTTTTTTCGATCCAACAAGTTATAAAAGTCAATATATCCTTAACGAGCACCTAATACAAAAAATTGAACCAAATTCTGACCAATTCAACACATAATAGTGAACAATTAAAAACCAAGGGTCCCAAGTAGACACAACTAAAAACAGTCAAACTCCAAGCTTAGCATTCCTTGTCCATCATGTTAAACTAATCAAGAACTGATCAAATTTTCCTCATCGGCCTTCCCTAAATGATTTACATTAATTCATTGCTTGAATATCCCTACTAAATGCAATTCTATATGATCCTACTCTACTATATTTTTGGTTTTTTTTTCTTTTTTTTTTCCAATTAAATTACTGAATAGATACAGTAAAAACTGAATGTAACACCACTAATAAATGCAAATTAAATGCAAATTACTATGAAGCTAATGAAACTATTCATATTAAACTAATGCACTAATGTAACTATAATGCAAATAAATAAAACGAAATCCTACTATGCAATTTACACACCACCAAAACAGAATAAAACTAACAAATCTCAAATCTCCCCCCAAACTCAAACGAAACAATGTCCTCATTGTGCTAAAAATAAAGAAAATAAAGAACGGAGGACTTCGCTGACAGGTCAAGCAGTGGGCCCGAACTCGTCATCATCATCTAGGGTTGGTAGTGGAAAAACTGGCAATGGCTAAATATCTGGAAAATGAACATAATCCATCAATGGTTGCATATTAGAATACATATTTGCTATCGCTTGCGTACAACTCGTCTGATAAGCAAACATATGTTCTTGTCGATCCGCCAATCATTGATTCTACCTCAATATAGTTTTATGCTGAGAATCGATAAGTCGATGCAACTCGCAAAATTGAAGACTGAACTTGGATTTGCCTGTAGAAGTGGACGTCAAAGGACTCGCTACCTCTTCATCGGGCTCCTGCTCCTCACCTTCAGAAGGAGGATGAACAATATATCCCAAGCCACGCGGATGGGACTCACCACCTTCCTACTCCTTATACCTCACAATAAGTCGGTGGTCCAAAATCAGCAATAGTTGTTGAACAACTTCCTCAGAACTCTAGCGAACACCCGCTCGAAGGCATAGTCCATAAATCAAAGAAGGGTGTGGCAAACCACCCTCAATATGTAAGTTGCGCAAGCTTCGACGAATCGACACCTCAATCACCTCACCCACATTGATCTTTATACCTGTTACGATTGTATATAACAATAAAGCCTTTTCCTTTGGAATATCACTCACATGCTGTGATGACATCAATTTGGCTGACATAAAGGCATACCAAACCTTCCCATAATGACTTAGATCTTTGCTATGGAAAGAAATTGCTGCATGTGGTCCTCTAGATATCCAAGTCGTCCCCGACTTACACAAATCAGTCACAACTTTCTCCAAATTTGGCCTTTCAACAAGAAATTGAGAATATCTGCAGTGTTCGTCAGACCTCAAATTATAATATTCATTGATAGTCTGGGCACTGAACGAAACCTTCTTACCCCTGATTACAACCTCGCATGGAGCCGCGTCCTCTGCATTAGCATAAAATTCCTTGACGATGGCTATACACGCAGGTTCTGGATGGGCTGTGAATGTTTCTCATCCCCTCTCTACAATCTACAACATCATCTCACCATCTACCACTTCATCAGGTTGAAGACCGCGCTCGGGAGTTAGAGCTTTACCCGATATATACGAATCAAATTTGTCAGCGATCTCAGCACTGACAAATTTTTGTCTATCAAATTGCCTTGATGATGTTGAAGATGAACTCTCACCCCAATGCCTTATTGGAACCATATGTGTTTCTATTGATGTACTGATATGATAGTTCCCCCAAACTCAAGTTATAGGCACTTCCGACGAACAATACAGGATACTCTATGTCTATTGAACGATTGAACCAGTAGAATTGAGTCTTCAATTATGTAAGAAACCCTAGCACTTGTGCATGCAAAGAGAAAAACTCATGTAGCTTTATAGTAGAAAACAGAGCAATCCTATTTGGAACGAGATTTGGATGAGAGCCATGTAAGGGTTTGGTTTTAGAGAGAGGATGTATGTGTTTAGTGATTGAATCCAAGTGTGGGTAGGAAATAAAAACGAAATTAGAAGAAGAATGGGTGTGGGGAAGTTCGGTTGGTGTAGGAGAGGGAAGAAATAAGGTTTGATGAAGTTGAATATGATTAGGAATGAAGGAATTTGATTTGAGAATGAATTTTAAAAACCTGGATTCCGCGATTCTCGTCGGGGCGAGAAATTTTTCCTGGAAATCTCGCTGGGGCGAGAAAGTCTAGGGAGGTTTGGGCTGGGGCGAGAAATTTTTGCGTTGGAGCGAGGAATTACAGAGGGGTTCTCGTTGGGGCGAGAATTCTTAGTTCATTTTTCTCGCCCGGGCGAGAACTTTGGTTTTTGAAAGTTGGCTTTTCCTCTGTTCTTCAACTAACGCCATCCCAAACATTACTCCTTCTACTTATGCATTCCTTAAAGGCTTGTCCTTGATCAACACGAAATAACATGGATTAGTACAACCACGAGAGATTGGAGAAATATTAACAATTCAGGAACAAATGAACTACGAATTCTACTAACTGGAAGCAAGAAATTATTAACTACGCTAAATCTATGAAAGCAATAAAGTAACATGATTGGGTTGACTCCCATCAAGCGCTTGGTTTATAGTCGTCAGCCTGACTTTCTCTGCAGTCTCATGCATCAGTCTAATCGAGTGAAGTGAGATAAATCGATGATGCTTGTCGATCCACATCGCCTCCCCAATAGTGTTTAAGTCGTTGACCATTGACCTTAAATGTGCGCTTTGTGTTTGGTTCCTCGACTTCGATTTCCCTATGGGGAGCTACAACAGTGACAACAAAAGGACCTGACCATCTAGACTTCAACTTCCCGGGAAATAACCTCAATCTGGAGTTGAACAACAATACCGTCTGGCCTGGTTCAAATTTTCGCTCACTTATACGCTTGTCATGCCATCTCTTGACTTTTTCTTTGTACAACTTAGCATTCTCATACGCTTGGTGTCAAAATTCCTCCATCTCATTTAACTGAAGCAACCTTTTCTCGCCAGATGGTTGTAAATCAAAGTTTAACTTTTGAATGGCCCAATAGGCATTATGTTCAAGCTCGACCGGTAAATGGCACGCTTTTCCGTAGACCATACGATACGGTGACATTCTAATGGGATTCTTGTAGGTCATTCGATACGCCCATAAAGCATCATCTAACTTCATTGCCCAATCCTTACGAGATGGATTCACCACTTTCTCCAGAATTTGCTTAACTTCACGATTTGACACCTCTGCTTGGCCATTTGTTTGGGGATGATAAGTCGTAGCAATTCTGTATTTGACTCTATACTTAGCTAGCAATTTGGTGAACTGCTTGTTGCAAAAGTGGGTACCTTCTTTACTGATTATGGCCCTTGGTGTATCAAATCGGGTAAAAATATTCTTCCTCAAAAACCGCAGAACCACTTTGGCATCATTCGTGGGTAAAGCAGTTGCATCAACCTATTTTGATATGTAATCCACTGCCAAAGTATGTACTGATTGTTGAAAGATGATAGAAATGGCCCCATAAAATCAATACCCCATACGTCGAAAAGTTCAACTTCAAGAATAGTGTTAAGAGGCATTTCATGTCGTTTTGATATATTTCCGACCCGTTGACATCTGTTGCACTTTAGAACAAAGAGGTGAGCATCCTTGAACAACGAAGGCCAGAAGAAACCTGATTGAAGCACTTTTGCCGCTGTTCTATCTCCCCCATAGTGTCCCCCAAACTCTGAAGAATGGCACCGATTCAAGATATTTTCCATCTCTTCACGTGGCACACAGCGTCGTATCATCTGATCCGCACAAGTCTTGAAGAGAAATGGTTCATCCCAAAGGTACTGCTTGACATCATGGAGAAATTTCTTTCTTTGCTGAGAATTCAAATCTGGTGGAAGTACATTACTGACCAGGTAGTTCACATAATCAGCATACCAAGGCACTTCGGTGTTGATACAGAATAGTTGCTCATTCGGAAATAGCTCATTGATCACTACATCATCCTTCTTCTGAATTTCTAAATTTTTTAACCTTGAAAGATGATCAGCCACCTGATTTTTCGTACCTTTTCTATCTCGGATTTTCAGGTCGAATTCTTGTCAAAGAAGGACCCATCTAATCAACCTTGGTTTGGCATCCTTCTTTGCAATCAAGTATTTGATGGCTGAATGATCAGTGTAAACTATCACCTTGGTTCCAATCAGATATGCTCGAAATTTATCAAAGGCAAATATTATTGCAAGTAACTCCTTTTCTATGGTGGTGTAATTCAATTGTGCATCAGTAAGTGTCTTACTTGAGTAGTAAATGGTATGAAAAATCTTATCCCTTCGCTGACCCAACACTGCTCCCACTGTATAATCATTCGCGTCACACATCAACTCAAATGGCAATGACCAATCAGGAGAAACTATGATCAGTGTTGTGACTAACTTCTTTTTCAGAACTTCAAAAGCCTCAATGCATGACTAATCCATCTTGAAGGGGACATCTTTCTCCAGGAGTGCACATAATGGTTTTGAAATTTTGGAAAAATCCTTGATAAATCGTCTGTAGAAGCCTGCATGTCCGATAAAACTCCTTACGCCCTTTACAGATGTAGGTGGTGGTAGCTTTTCAATTGCTTCAATCTTCACTTTATCTACCTCCAAACTTGCAGCTGACACTTTGTGACCTAAAATAATCCATTCTTACACCATAAAGTGGCATTTTTCCCAGTTAAACACCAGATTTGTTTCCACACAACGCTTCAATACTAAGATGAGATTGTCGAGGCACAAATCAAAACTATCACCGAATACGAAAAAATCGTCCATAAATACCTCCAAATTCTGCTCAACCATATCCGAGAAGATATCCATCATATATCGCTAAAATGTTGCCGGTGCATTGCATAACCCAAAATACATTCTCTGGAATGCAAACGTTCCGTAAGGACATGTAAAAGTTATTTTCTCTTGGTCTTCCGGAGCTATTACTATCTGGTTATATCCTGAGTATCCGTCAAGAAGGCAGTACAATTGATGACTCGATAACCTATCCAACATCTGATCGATAAATGGTAGTGGAAAGTGATCCTTGCGCGTCGCTTTATTCAACTTGTGGTAATCCATACACACTCGCCAACCTGTAACTGTTCTTGTAGGAATGAGTTCATTATTTTCATTTTCAACCACTGTCATTCCCCCTTTCTTCGGTACACACTGTACAGGACTTACCCAAAAATTGTCTGAAATCGGATATATAATACCGGCATCTAACCACTTGATGATTTCCTTCTTCACTACTTCCTTCATGATCGGACTTAATTTTTTTTGTTGCTCAATAATCGGTTTTGCTCCCTCTTCTAGTAAAATTTTATGCATGCAAAACGACAGACTGATTCCTTTGATGTCTGCTATTGTCCACCCAATTGTTGTTTTATACTCACGCAAAACCCTTAACAGTTTTTCTTCTTAAAATTCATTCAAATGAGCAGAAACTATTACTGGTAGCGTGTCATAATCTCCCAAGTAAGCATACCTTAAATGAGATGGAAGAGGTTTGAGTTCAAGCATATGTGGTTCCTCCACTGACGTTTTGGACCTTTTTTCTCCTTTTTTTGGTCGATCAAGTGTATCAAATTGCATGCTGAATTTTCGAGAGATGGGTAATGCATCTAATACCTTGACATAATCCCACTCGTCCAAATCATCAAAAATGTGTATGCCAACCAAAGTAGCTTCTAATGGATCTTCTATATAACTTGTTTCAGTCCTTTCGGTCACTATTTCGTCCATTAGGTCTATCCGTAAGCACTCTTTGCCTTCCTTAGGGAATTTCATTGATTTGAACACATTGAAGGTGACTTCATGATCTTGCACTCTCATTATCAATTTACGTTTCTGGATATCTATCAAAGTTCTCCCTATTGCTAAGAACGGATGACCTAATATAATAGGGATTTCCTTATCCTCTTCGTAATCCAAAATGATAAAGTCAGCCGGGAAGATGAATTTATCGACCTTAACCAAAATGTCTTCCACAATACCCCTTGGGTATGTTACTGACCTGTCTGCCAATTACAAGCTGATATTTGTCGGTTTTGGTGCCTTTAGCCCTAGCTGAGTGTAAACTGATAACGACATTAAATTGATACTGGCTCCTAAGTCACACAATGCCTTTCTAGAAAGCTGGTTACCAATTACACATGGGATAGTGAAGTTTCTTGGATCCTTTAGTTTGGGTGGCAGTTTATTCTATAAGATAGCACTGCATTCTTCGGTTAATGCCACAGTCTCGAATTCTCCCAATCTTCTCTTTTTCGACAAGACCTCCTTCATGAATTTTGCGTAGCTGGGCATCTGTTCTAGGGCTTCTGCAAATGGTATGTTGATGTGCAGTTTCTTGAAAACATCTAAGAATCTGGAAAATTGCTTGTCTAACTTGGCTTTATGAAATCTCTAAGGGAATGGAATAGAAAGAACTACACTGTTTGGCTTGAGTTCCTTCACTTTGGTCTCCAACCCTGTATCCTTCACCTCACTTTTCTCTTTCTTTTCTTCATTTTCCACAACTTTTTCTAGTTTCGACTTTCCTTCAACCATATCAGGAAGCTCTTTTCCACTCCTTAAGGTTACAACTTTGCAGTGTTCTTTTCCATTCGTCCTTGGATTAACCTCTGTGTCGCTTGGAAGTGCTCCTTGTGGTCGACTATTCAGTACGTGAGCTAACTGTCCCAATTGATTCTCCAAATTCCTGATCGACATTACTTGGTTTTTCACATTCAAATCTACCTAAGTTAACAGCTTATCTTGATCATTCATTCTCTTTTTACACGCTGTAATGAATCTTGCTAACGATTCCTCTAAACTCGGTTTTCTCTCTGCCTATTGTGGAACTTGGTTTTGAAAGCCTGGTGGATTTTATGGCCTTGAAGCTTGGTTTTGAACCTGAGCATTATTACTCCGCAAGAAACCCGAATGATTCCTCCACCCCGGATTATAAGTATTCTGGTATGGCTGTTGCGGTCTATTATAGCTTCCTATGAACTATACCGACTCTGCATTAATGGCACATTGATCCATAACATGATTTCCTGCACACAATTCACAAATCATCGCCACTTGCTGAGTTGCTTGTGGTCCTCATACTTCAATCTTTTTCGTTAATGCCGCCATTTGTGCTAATAAGGCTGTTACTGCATCTACTTCAAATTTCCTAGCCGCTTTTGGTGCAGTTAGGCCACTGGTAATTATTGGCAGCCATGGTTTCTAATAACTCAAAGGCTTCATCAAAGTTCTTAGCCATGAGTGTCCCTCCTGCAACTGCGTCTATGCTCATTCGGGTATTACTACTTAACCCATTGTAGAATGTCTGAACTTGTAGCCACTTGGTTAGCCCATGATGCGGGCGTCTTCTCAATAAGTCCTTGAATCTCTCCCAAGCTTCATATAGAGATTCTCCATGTTGCTGCTCAAAAGTAGTAATGTCGTTTCTCATCTTCGCATTTTTCACTGGCGGGAAGAATTTTGATAAAAATTTTTGGGCCAAGTCATTCCAAGTAATAATGGATCCCGGTGGAAATGAGTGTAGCCAACATTTTGCTTTATCACGTAATGTGAAGGGAAACAACCGTAATCTCACCGTGTCATCCGTGACATTGTGGTACTTGAACATATCGCAAATCTCCAAGAAGCTCAACAAATACTCATTTGGATCATCATTAGCCAATCTCCCAAACTGTATTAAATTCTGAATCATCTGAATTGTACCCGGCTTAATTTCAAAGGAGTTAGTAGTGATGGCCGACCTGGTGATACTTGACTTTAGCTCATCAATTTGGGGCATAGCATAGTCCCTCAATGATTTCTGCTCTTCGTTCGCCATTTTCTCTTTTTCAAGCATCTCTTGGAAAAATTTCCTCAGTTGGCGTAACTTGTTCTCAAGATTATCCTCACAGTGCACGAGTTCTGGTTGTTTTGATCGCGTTTGCATAAACGAATCAAAAGTCACATGAAACAGGAAATAAAAGGAAAATAAGTTTGCTTAATTAGAACAGACTTAATTAAACTGATATTGAAAATTATAAACACAAATAAGTTCCCCAGCAACGACGCCAAAAACTTGTTGTCCGATTTCACAATCAACAATTACATGCAACTATACACGATCAACAAGTAATAAAATGGTAAATAGAGTATCGTTCCCACGGAGAATTATTGTGTTTTGTACCTTTAGCTACCAATCTAAATGACTCTATTCTATTAAACAATCACAATGTGAATTTTGGTTAAAACTAATTTAAACTGAAACTAAGATCAATACTAACACGAAAGTTAAAATTCAGATTTAAAGGCTTCAGACTACAATATCTCCAACTATGCAAAATAACCAAGTTCTCTAATTTATCCAATCATTAAATCCACTAGAGTTGTTAACAGGAATTCAACTTTATTTGTAAGCCCTTTTTCAAGTGATCAAACAAATTTATTTAACCTACACAATTCTGCGATATTCCTATGCAAAGCTTAAAAGATTAAATTCATCAATAACAATTCCCAAAAGTTACGTACAGTAAAAGATATCCCTATTCACTTCACAACCCTAATTATTTATCACTTACAAATAATTAAGAATAAATGCTAACTTATTCAGATCCAACCCTAGATTTCATCTCCCAAATCCATCTAAAGTATCCCACTAATTACTGGTCAAACAATTAATCAATAAGTACAGAATAAGCTAGACAACTCAATATGAAGCAATAATTGGATTAAATAAGATACTTAAGTCATAAGCACAAAAGGTTCAATTGCAGCCTTAATTTAAGTTTAATTCATGTTGAAAATAAAAACTAGAATTCTAAAATAAGTTATCATAATTAATTACAAATTAGAGAATAAAAGATTAAAAGAAAACTCAATGAAATCTTCAATCTTCAATCCTCCAATCTAAATTCTTCACAATGTTTGTTTCGATCTCCAATTTCCTTGCTCAGCTCTGAAAATTCAATCTCCGTGATAGTCTCGTCAGTGTGTTATTATCCTCCTCTTTCATGCTTTCATATGTCTCTTATAATCTCCTCATCAGATTAATCAAAAGAATCCTTGTTAGCATCAAATTTCTAATCCTGCTGAAAATAAACTTCTTTTTCTCCAGCCGAATCCTTGCCCTGACGAGAGATTCCTTCACAAAATCCTTGCCCCGACGAGAAAACAAGTTGTAGAAGCTCGCCCCGGCAAGAATACTCTGCACCACATTTCTTTGTTCTTTTTTTCAATCTGCAGCCAGCCTCAACCTATAAAAGCAACACAAAAACAAATAAAAAGATACTAAAAACACTTAAGTCTGTAATGAATTAAGCCAAAAATATATCTAACTCGTAGGTAAAACCCACTCATCAGGAGATGCAGAAAATGTTATTTTTTTCCTTTCTTTTTGGTTATGTTATGTTATCCTATGCATGTTTAAAACTTAGACTAATGTATTAAATGAATACTAAGATATTGTGATAGATGGTAAGCATATACTTGATGATTATAAAATATAAAGTTGATGAACCTTAACTTAACATTAAGTTTTAGGAATTCTTAAGTGTGATATTGTTATAATTAAACATGTAACTTTTGAAGTGAGTTTGATAATCAGAAATAATTGAGATATTAAGATGAGGTTGGATGAGAGTGAGTTTCGAAGTATTGAGAATATTGTAACTAATCATTGTTATTGCTATATAAACGGAATGTGTAGGTTGTTTAATGTACGTGATTTGTAATTAAGAAAACTACACACGAGGCAAGTTTCTTACCCTTAACTCTTTTATATTAAATGAGTTCTAACCCTAAGCTTATTTAACACAAGTTCTTTATTCAAATCTTGTCTACAAATACGCAAGTTTCTAAATTATCATTTAACAAATTATCATTGCATATCTCACTTATTATAACATAAACTTCTGACTTTTGGATTCTCGTTGTTCAAAGCTCAAGTTAATTGAAATCATTATTCTAATACATTGGATATACAATATCTATATCATTGTATATCATTGTTGTTGATCTTTGATCATAACTTACATTGTTTAAATCCTATTTTATTGAACTGAACTCTTGAATGACAAAACTGAGAAGAACAACCCTAGTATAGGGGAATACTTACGCGAAAGCGCTGAATGGTTGTGCACAATACATTGTACAACGGGCTGATCACCCTGATTACAAGATGGTTAGTCCAATTATAGTTTATTTCACTGTTAAAGGTTACATCAAACTTATCTGTTAACCTAGGACATGGTTCGTGGTCTTGCGACCCTCAGTATATCTTGATGTTCTATTTCGTCCTATCGAGCTTACGGATGTTTCCATTCTTGATTATCATCAACAGAGAAATTACACTGTATAGATACATTTATTGTTGAAAATGTTTATTATTGTCTTGGTGGACATTTGTTTTGCTCACCCTTGTATACTAAACCCTTGCAGCTAAAGTTGAGAGGACGGATGGGCCGTCTACTAGCAAAGGAATATGAGAAATGAACAAGTGACGATGTTTTGCTATTATATGAAGACTTGTTTACTTTTATTTATGTGGTTGCGTAATTAAGACTTATTAGTTATTTATTTTTCCGCTTTTTAAAGATGTAATAAAGGTTAAAAAATCTGGGACTTATTTTGAACAGCTATGTAACCCTTTTATGGGAGATGCTTTTATTATTCGGTTTGCTTTACTTAATTTTTTTTTGTTTATGGTTAGATAGCTGTTATATATGAATAGTAATTTGAGGTAACCCGGTTTTGAGGGAAACTTATGTTATTGACTGCTCAAGAGGAACTTGTTTAACAAATGGCGAAGTTAGAATTAGAAGTGAATTGTCAGCATAAATCACAGGAAAAGTTATTTCAGGTAGATATTCGTTCAATATTGCTGGACCGAATCAAAGAAGCTCAACTTCAGGATGCGGAGTGTGAGAAGATTAAGACGGAATTCTCTGAGGAACAAGATGGAAAGTTCAGTATTGATACCGAGGGATTACTCAGATTTGAACATCGAATTCGGGTTCCATTGATACAGGAAGATTTTAGATGGAGCTCACAATACACGTTATTCAATTCACCCAGGGAGTACAAAAATGTATCAAGATCTTCGTCAACATTATTGGTGGTCAGGAATGAAGCGTGATGTAGCATAATGTGTTGCCAGATGTTTGACATGTCAGAAAGTGAAAACTGAACATCAGCGAGCTAGTGGTTTGTTGCAGCCATTAGAAATACCAGAGTGGAAGTGGGAACACATAACGATGGATTTTGTGGTAGGCTTACCGACTACACAAAAAGGTTTTGACGCGATTTGGGTAATTATGGACAGACTGAAGAAATCAACGCATTTCTTACCAATCAAGATTAGATTCAACCTAGATCAGTTAGCAAAATTATATATTAAAGAAATTGTTTCGCAGCACGATGTTCCAGTGTCTATTGTGTCTCATCGAGATTCGAGATTTACGTCGAATTTTTGGAAGCGTCTGCAAGAATGCTTGGGAACTCAGTTGAGAATGAGCACTGCGTATCATCCTCAAACTGATGGTCAGAGATAAAGAACAATTCAAACCTTGGAGGATATGTTACGTGTCTGTGTCATGGATTTCAAGGGAAGCTGGGATGATCACTTACCGTTGGTCGAATTTGCTTATAACAACAGTTACCACGCGAGTATTAGTATGCCGCCATACGAAGCGTTGTATGGACGGAAATGTAGAACTCCGCTATGTTGGGACGAGGTTAGTGAAAGGCAACTGCTAGGACCCGAACTGGTACGCCAAACTGCAGAGATCGTGAAAGTTATAAGGTCGCGATTATTAGCTGCTTAAGATAGACAGAAGAAGTATGCCGATCAACATCGTCAGAACCGAGAATTTAAGGTGGGAAGTTTCGTTTTTCTGAAAGTTTCACCTTGGAAAAGGAAAATTCGTTTTGGAAAGAAGGGTAAGCTTAGTCCACGATTTATTGGACCTTTTGAAGTACTGCGGCGAGTTGGTGAGGTGGCTTATGAAGTAACTCTACCTCTAGAGCTGGTTCATATCCACAATGTTTTTTATGTATCTGTTTTAAGGCCTTATAAGCCAGACTATAAACATGTGATAGAATATGAACCTATACAGTTTGAGAAAGACCTAACTTATGAGGAAGTCCCGATCCAGATAGTAGACAGGAAGGAACAGGTTCTCAGAAATAAAGTGATACCTTCTGTTAAGGTAATATGGAGAAACCACAAAGCTGAAGAAGCTACGTGGGAACTCGAAACTGATCATATGCTGAAGAATTATCCTGAGTTGTTTTTTTAGTCATAGTTTTATGATTCTGGGGACAGAATCCTTTAAGAAGGGGAGAAAGGTGCGATCGAATTAAGTGTGTTGTGCGTTGTGATTCTAAGGGCAGAATCCTTGTAAGGAGGGAATGATATAACAATCTGAAATTTTGAATTATTTGAAAATATGCATTGAAGTTGAATAAATATTTTTAATTGATTTTATTGGTTTAGATTAACAAGTGATGGAATTATTTTATTTAGATGTGTTTAATTAAATTTATGTTGGTGTTTTTTAACTAAATGAGTTAATTAAATTAGAAGAGTTGTTGGTAATTATAGTGTTAATATTATAGTTTAATTTAATAATTAAATTAGAAAGGTGAAGATTTATTAAATTAGAATAGTAAATTATTTGTTAAATTAATGTGTTATGTTAGTTGAATTATTTAAAAACAAATAAGTGTGGCATGTGACTATATAATAAGAGAATATAAAAATAACTTAGTAGGTGATTAAATTAGTTTTACCAAACATGGCCTTGTGACCTTTGGTTTATTAAGCTGACAAAAATCTTTTTATTTTTATAACTGATAAAATGAATATACCATCAGTTAAGTACGTGGTTTATTTTTAAGCTCAAGTGTGAGGGGTTTTGAAAGAGCAAAAATACAGAGAGGTTGGAAAAGAAAGTTCTAGAAAAATTGAAAGGAATTGGAGGTTCTGTGACTCAAGAGAGGTTCTTAGAGCAATTTTCATCATCTTCTCATCATCTACACAAGCATAAACAAGGATTTAAGGTAATAATTTAACCCTTTTGCTCTTAGTCTTTTGTGTTCTTGAGTTTTGTAAAAATTAGAGTTTTAATTGATGAATTTGTGAATGATTGTTATATATATGATGGAAGGTGTTTATAATTCGTTGTATGTAAGTTACAAACGATTTTCAGAAATTAGATTGTTATAAAACAAGTTTTAAATGAAAAATTTGTGTTCTTGAGGAATATATATATATATATGTTATAGTGGTTTTAAAATTAAAAATTGATGATTCAATCATGTATTAATCTGCCAATTGAGAGTTGTTTATGATATTACTTTTAAAAATGAAAACAATGCAAGTGTTGTGGATTGATTTGGTTGAAAATTGAGTAAATAGTGAGTTGTTTCACTAAATATATGAGTCTTTTGGAAAAATAGGAAAAATTGGTTTTAAACCCATTGGATTTTGTTATTTTGTTTGTTTTAGGTTGTTAAAATTGGTATATGGGTGCTTAGTAATGTTTTTAAGAGGTTTATGATAATTGGATATACTTGAATTGGTGTTTGATGCTAAAAATTCGTGTTTTGGGTTTGAGAATTCTGCAGTTCACGAACTGCAGAATTTAGGATTCAGGTTTACCATCCCGACGGTCTCATTACACTAGGTTTATTGCCCCGACGATATGCCCGCCCCGACGGCCTTATTGTACTAGGTTTACCGGCCTGACGGTGTCCTCGCCCCGGCGGGCTTATTGCGAAGGAAACTCCCACCCTGACGGAAGATGCAGAAAATGTTTTTTTCCCTTTCTTTTTGGTTATGTTATGTTATCCTATGTATGTTTAAAACTTAGACTAATGTATTAAATGAATACTAAGATATTGTGATGGATAGTAAGCATATACTTGATGATTATAAAATATAAAGTTGATGACCCTTAACTTAACATTAAGTTTTAGGAATTCTTAACTGTGATATTGTTATAATTAAACATGTAACTTTTGAAGTGAGTTTGATAATCAGAAAACAATTGAGATATTAAGATGAGGTTGGATGAGAGTGAGTTTCGAAGTGTTGAGAATATTATAACTAATCATTGTTATTGCTATATAAACAGAATGTGTAGGTTGTTTAATGTACGTGATTTGTAATTAAGAAAACTACGCACGACGTAAATTTCTTACCCTTAACTCTTTTATGTTAAATGAGTTCTTACCCTAAGCTTATTTAACGCAAGTTCTTTATTCAAATCTTGTCTACAAATACGCAAGTTTCTAAATTCTATTCTTTCATTTAACAAGTTATTATTGCATATCTCACTTATTATAACATAAACTTCTGACTTTTGGATTCTCGTTATTCAAAAGCTCAAGTTAATTGAAATCATTATTCTAATACCTTGGATATACAATATTATACCATTGTTGTTGATCTTTGATGATAACTTACGTTGTTTAAATCCTATTTTGTTGAACTGAACTCTTGAATGACAAAACTGAGAAGAACAACCCTAGTATAGGGGAATACTTACGCGAAAGCGTTGAATGCTTGTGCACAATATATTGTACAATGGGCTGATCACCCCGAGTACGAGATGGTTAGTCCAGTTATAGTTTATTTAATCCGTTAAAGGTTACAACAAACTTATCTGTTAACCTAGGACATGGTTCGTGGTCTTGCGACCCTGAGTATATCTTGATGTTCTATTTCGTCCTATCGAGCTTACGGATGTTTCCATTCTTGATTATCATCAACAGAGAAATTACACTGTATAGATACATTTATTGTTTTGCTCACCCTTGCATACTAAACCCTTGCAACTAAAGCTGAGAGGATGGATGGGCCGTCTACTAGCAAAGGAAAAGAAATTATGAACAAGTGACGATGTTTTGCTATTATATGAAGACTTGTTTACTTTTATTTATGTGGTTGCGTAATTAAGACTTATTAGTTATTTATTTTTCCGCATTTTGGAGATGTAATAAAGGTTAGAAAACTTGAGACTTATTTTGAACAACTATGTAACCCTTTTATGGGAGATGCTTTTATTATTCGGTTTGCTTTACTTAATTTTTTTTTTTGTTTATGGTTAGATAGTTGTTATATATGAATAGTGATTTGAGGTAACCCAGTTTTGAGGGTGCCAAACTATATGTTTGACGCACCTCCTGACCAGGTGCATGCGCTACAGTCAGTACTCGCGGTACGATGCCGCCTTTGTGGAGACTTTCACGTAAGTTAATAAGTTTATATTAGGTAGTTATATATATATATATATTAGTACATAGTTGTTGCCTAAGAAATTAATTGTAATAAAGGTTAGAAAACCTGGACTTATTTTGAACAACTATGTAACCCTTTTATGGGAGATGCTTTCATTATTCGGTTTGGTTTACTTAAATTTTTTTTTGTTTATGGTTAGATAGTTGTTATATATGAATAGTGATTTGAGGTAACCCGGTTTTGAGGGTGCCAAACTATATGTTTGACGCACCTCCCGACCAGGTGCATGCGCTACAGTCAGTACTCGCGGTACGATGCCGCCTTTATTGAGACTGTCTTGCGGGAGTTTCACGGAAGTTAATAAGTTTATATTAGGCAGATATATATATATATATATATATATATATATATATATATATATATTAGTACATCGTTGTTGTCTAAGAAATTAATTGTTCCTAACTTTTAAACTTTTGTTATAGACTTATTATAGATATGACCCGACCATCTCTCAGACAGCCGATGACGATGTGATTATTGCACATGTCGCTATGAATTACTCCGACTGGCTGTATGAGATGCGACAGAGGGCAGCCCGAGTAGTTGAGGACTAGCCCGGGACCACCATCAGAGATCACCAGCCCCACATAGTCTCTGATTTAGCATGGCAAGCTATGTGTGCGCACTGGGATGACGAGGTCTTCAAGAAGAAGTCTGAGCAGGCAAAGAAGAACAGTGGCCAGCTCCGTATAGTACACACGACTGGCTCGCAGTCTTTTGAGGAGGCGAAGACGGTAAGTGTAATGTATTTAGGTGTTTAGTTATCAAATTCTCAAAGGAATAATTAATAACTATTTATTAAATGTATTTATTAGGCCTTGGGGAGGACCTTAGGCCGAGCTCCGACTATGTTAGAGTTTTTGGATAGAGTTCACACGCCTAAGGAGGAGCGTGCTTTATCTCAGGCAACAGTAACTATACGGGTAAACCTAATCTTTTTTTTAGTAATTATTAATATTCACTCGTTAATAATATGATACAATTAACTCACACAAACAAAATAAATTATAGGACCGATTTCAGAAGTTTCAGGACTAGCGTATAGCTGAGTTGGAGGCTGCTAGAGGGGTTCTGAGCTGTTAGATTCTACCATCCCTCCTCTCGAGATTGAGTTATCTCGGGATGAGGAGCTACAACTATGGGTCGCGTCTCAGGATCCCCATACTAGACCGACATGTATCGAGTGTTGGACTTGCCGAGGACATCCGCATATACACTACTTGGAGGTAATAAGATATTTTATGTTTCTCGGAATTATCAAAACCTATCACAAGCTAGCGCCAACGTCCGAGAGTACCCGTTGGACCATCTCATACAGGCGCTGGCTTGGACGACGAGTTATTCTAGAGGCTGATAATGGCGGTGTCAGATAGGTTCCATATCGTTCCGATTTTTCTTCGTCAACAGTTGCCTAGCAGGTCTCGTCTTCACCAGCTCGCTTAGGAGGTTCTAGCAGGGGCCTCCGCAGAGAGTACGGGCTTACCGCATGAGCAGTTCGACGCGTTGAGCGGCAAGATGCTCCGGATGGTGGTTACCCTCATAGAGTAAGCTTTTCGTCAACCCTCGCCTACTCAGGTATATATTCTGCACGTTTATGTTATTTTTATTTAACAGTATCTTTTTAATTCTCACATATATATGGACTAATGATTTTTATTTTTAATTCTATCAACAGGGTGGCGATGGCGAACAGACTGACGATGGCGAGCGGATTGGCGATGGCGATCGGGGAGACGACAACGCTAATTTTCATACACTAGAGCAGCATCGTCGTTCACCTCCACCTGATGATGATGATCCGACTACTAGTTTATAGTTCATTTGTATTCATTTTATTTATTCAATTGTAGATCATTTGTACATATTGTAGTCTAGTTGCGTCTGTACAAGTTTTGTAGATCATATTGTATATAATTTATGACACATTAGCTTATATTTGTAATTGTTGATGAGTTAGTACATCATTTGTAATTGTTAGCTTATATATGTAATTATCAGCTTAGTTATGGTGTTGATGATGAGATGATACAGGTTACAGGTTACAACTTATATATATGTGTGTGTGTGTGTGTGTGTGTCTGTATTGGGATAAAACAGGTTACAGATACGGAAATGGGTTTAAACACCTGAAAATTGCACTTTCAAAAAAATTATTAAAAAAATAATTATTTTCGACGGAATGTTATATTTTTTACGGATATTTCGCCGGAGTTTTTTTTCAAACAAATTGCAAAAAAGCATATCTTTTGTCGAGGATAAATTAATTCCGAGGGAATATTCCGTCGGCATTAGGCATTAAATACTTTTTAAAACACTTCATTTTCCGTCGGAATTAAGTTATTCTCGAGGGAAGATCCGTCAAAATTAGAAATTAAATGGTTTTTAGAAAATCCAATTTTTCAACGGAAATCTCTTATTTCCGAGGGAATATCCGTCGGAGATAAACTAACTCCATATTCGACGAATTAATTCCGTCGTACTATTTCCCTCGAAAATACCTTAATTCCGACTGAACTCCGTCGGATATAATTCAGTGAGATATATATATATATATATATATATATATATATATATATATATATATATATATATATATTGCGACGGAATTTTCGACCAACCTTATCTCCGACGCGTGTATTTACTATTGAAATTTCGACCGAATATTCCCTCGGAAATAATATTATTCCGACGGAATAGGCTTACTTCCGACTGAATATTCCGTCGGGAATAAAGTTTTTTCTTGTAGTGAATTAAAACCCTAATTCCTAAAGAGTTTTGGAAGTGGAGTTGTCTATATAAGGAGAGGCCTTATGATAGATTAGGGTTACTCATACTGAAAACCTATTAACCATTGAGACTCTATAATTCTCTACACCTAATGAGTTAGGGGAGAGAGAGAGAGAGAGAGAATTAGGGCTAGACACCTAAGATTTGAAAAAATCTAAATTTGTTTCTTCAATTGGTATTCTCTTAGTGGATCACCTTTAGAACGCTGCACACATTGAGTAGCTTGCATTGATCCGTGGAATCAAAGAAGCTTTGCAGGATCAAAGGATTAGAACTAGAAGATCACATCAAGGTGTTAATCATCTTTATAAGGTATATCTTTTATCCTTCCTCAATTAATAATATCGCATATGATGATTCCTGGGATTGCAGAAAATTTTAAATTCGATTTATGTCATGCTTCTGCTGTTTTATAATATGATTGTATGTATGTTCTTGTTTCTGCAAACTGACAGTGACATTAGAGTCATCCTTATGCGAATTATTAATTAATTGTTTTGATTCGATATATACATTGATATTAGAACAATTTAATTAGGCATAATTATTGGTATAAAATCATGTTTTATGAAACAAATGGATTCATAGTAAATTTTTGTTTTTTGTTCAAGCTCTTTTGTTGGGATGGAAAAAATCTTCTCATGAAAAAAAAATTAGTTTGTTGTGTGCTCCCTTTTTTTGGTGCAGTGAAGTTATTTTGGTAACCTTATGGTTAGATGGGGTTTATAGTATGTTGATATCTCTCTAGCAATGGAGTGATTTCACATCTTCCCCTTTTGTGGTTGGTTTTCTTATTTTCGTTTTCATATTGGGCTGATCATGAATTGCTCATGTAGTAGTTTTATGCTATTAGTGTGGAATATCTTGAGAAATTATGGTACTGTTGGATAAAGGCAAGCATAAGTGCATCATGTTGTGTTTCATTATCAAGCAACGAATTCCTAGTCTTCATTTGTTGATGATTAATGCGGTTATATGGGATAACATGGTTGTTGTCCCACTTAAGGAATGCTTCAGGCTAACATGGTTTAGGGATTGTTTTGATGGTTCAGCTAGAAGAAATGGTGTTTTGATGGAGCAGCTAAAAGGTGACTTATAGTGAAGTTTTGGGCATATACATGACCGGATACCATGTTTTGATAGTTGGTTGTGAACTTATGTCATATTGCATAATGCTGAGGTTTCCAATTTCAAATTTATAATGGTTTGTATTTCGTTGTGGTCCTATCAATACCTTTGGATTTGCCACACTTGTAAAATTTTGGGTTTTAATAAGAATTTCTTTTTGCCGATCAAAAAAAAAATAGCATCACAAACATAACACTCCCGACAAAATATGGGGTTTCTTAACAAGGCAGCACTCCGTTTCAGCCTTACTTTATCCCAATTTTCTTGAACAAATTAAGAGAACAAGCTCAATTCTCCTAAAGAGTGGCCCCACTCTCATGTTCATACAGGTAGAATCCGTCAAGGGTGCTATGTAACTATTACACCCCCACTCATAAGAGCTACATATTCATTAAGAGTTTTATAAACTCAACCCTCCAATAGTTACAGGAATATGCACTACATCATAGGGATGGACAACCGAGATTCTAATTGTGCGTGTACTCAACAATCACCATATGATTCATTTTTCCCGTTGAATCTGACTCTTGGGATCTCCAATCATCAGGTTAGGTATACTCATATGTGATTTTTGATATTTTTGGGCTTTCCGTCTCATCCCCTCGATGTACATCAAACTTTTTCAATTTTTTTTTTCTGTTTTTATTTCTCGCATTCTCATTTCTTCTCATTGAAGTCACTGGTCACGATAAATTATATCGTATAGGTGAGTATACACATATTTTTCCTTTCACAATTACATATTCACCATATAAATTTGCGAATTATAAAATCACATTCTCAAATAAATCAAGTAATAAGTCACCACATTTCAATTTAGGGACTTCAATTTTTATATCGAGGCAACATATTCACAATTTATTTTTCTTTTTTCGAGGCAATAACGTAAAATTTGGGACTTAAAAGTATCATCCGATGCACCAACATCGTCCCATTACTTCTATTGTTTGTCAAGGTAATTAATTCTCGAATATTTTCGCTTTATAGTAGTGGCCAGTAATCTCAAATTACTAGGAACCACAATTTTTTTTCCCAAACACAATAACAATGCCTCTATTGCAGTCGATAATGAGATCAAAGGGAACTGGAACAGTGATATGACAAAGGTCGGGAATTTGCTTAGCACTATCCCCATTAATTCCAAAGGATAGCAACTTGCTTTAAACAAACACACAAAGCTTTAAGTTCAGACTTAGAGGTAGCAAGCTAGTTCAAGTCTTGTGCAGCCTGACTACAAGGAGCAGAAATAAAACCAAAACCCAACAAATAAGGCTCACAAGGAAATAGTTTGTTTATGGCATTTTCGCATGAGAATGCATTCACAGGGCTCAAAATCACACCTATAACCAATAAACCTATAAGAAAAATTGAACTAGACATGGCCATGTTAATTTGTAATAAAACAAAAGGAAATCACTTTATTTTTTGATTTTTTTTCAATAAATACTGCCTCTGTAAAAAATTATCACATATTAGCATTATTCACATAAACAATTTTTAAATACACCAAATTTATAATAATCTCGATTTTTTTTGAAAACATCTCGAAAAAACTCTTTTTTTCTTGAAATACTCAATGCACAAAAGTTTCATGTATGTGCATAATCATCAAATTACATATTCTCACAATTCGAAAACTAAATTCCATGAGATAATAAAACACACATTTTCCTCCACACATTTCACCAATAAATTATTTACTAATTATCTCATATTTGGCTTTTAAATACTAACATGTAGATTGTAGAGTTCAATTTTATTTTTTCCCTACTCCCAAAAGTAAGTATCACTTTTAAAGTTTTGAGCCAAAAATGAAATCAACTTTACCTCCTGTTTGGTTCGAATTAATTTAGAATTAATCTAGAAAGGAGGGTTGAATAAATTAATTCACTTTTATAAAAATCTTGACCTTTTTAAATTTCTATATCACAATACCTATGTGGGTTTATAAAAATTATTGTCAAATACTTATGTGAGTAAAGTAAAAGAATAGGTATAGAGAAATACCAAAGAAAAGACACAGTTCAGTCCCCAAATTCCTCTCCAGGATTTGAGATTTTTTCATTAATAAAATCACTCCTTCAATAGGTGGAAAAACTTTTTTGTACATATCTGTTTATGGTCTTAGGACAACTCTATCTAGAATCCTTCAAGAAACACAAATTTTCTTTTCTGAGCACTTGTACCTCGTCTTTGGCTGGTCTTGGAACTTAATGTCTTTTCTTTGCCCCACTCACCTAGAAACTCAAACTTATGGATTCTTTAAGGTCTTGAAAACAGAATCACTCAATTCCTCGCACACACTAGAAGAATACCTAGCTACAATCTTGTTTTAAAATGATTGTTGTGTTTTAAATATTGTTTTCAAATAAGAAGATTAACACAATTTATAGCATAGTTAATTACAAAATATAAGATAATAGCAGTTTAAGATCAAATCTTGCAAACATATAACATATAAACCAATTATCGATATGATTATGACAGTTTATATAAGATCAAGTTGGTTTAATGTCTATCACTCTCAAATAGAGAACTATATATTAATTCTCTGTTTTATAAAGGAACAATTTTCCTTGTAAGAAGCATGACAGAGCCAGCTACACTAAGGATAGTCAGGGTGACTAGTCTCAAGATAAATTATCTTATATCACTTTCTCTTGAGAGGAATAGGAATACAGTTCTTCAAATTTTCAAGATGACAAAAGCCCAAATTCCTAAGTATAAATAAGTTGTCAGAGCATTGAAAATAGATCATTTGTTTATCACTCTCTTTGGAAATGACAATGTATAAAAACTCAATTAATATATAAAACAAGAACTAACTTGATCAAACACAAAATAAATAAATGCAAGTGATAGTGTTTTTGTGCTTCAAGTGTTCAATGTGATTATATAAGCAGTTGATATCACAAGTTATTGAACACAAACTAGGAAGTTAAAACCAAACACAAATATAGAAGATTAAAAGTACTGTGTGAGAGCTTGTGTTTGTGAGCAAATATCAAAGTAATTGAATGAACTCTTGTTGCACTCTTTGCTCAATAATTTTCCTAACCCACTAAGAATCTAGCTTGAGAGATTTTGATTGTGTGGGAGAATTTTCTTAGTTGCTAGATTAAAAAAACTAAATTAGAAGAAGTTCATCTATTTAGAGGCAAGACATTAAGATAATAAATGGCTAGGATTTAGTTTCTCAAATTTTAATCCAAGGGCTATGAATTTTTTTTGCCAAAAGTTTCCAAATATGCCCCTTACTATCCGGTTTTAGGAGAGAGAAAATCAAAAGAGAATTTATCGAAATTTTGCACTTGATTTCTCTTCATGTTATGCCAACTAGGATGTGTGTGTGTGTGTGTGTGTATATATATATATATAGTCCCCTTCAGTTGAGCGATCCCTCAAATAGTGTTATTTGAGGGATGTGTATCTCAACCGTTGGATATGTTTTATGTGTCTGAGATTGTTATTCATATCAGATAAACTTAATATTATTGTTGGGGTGGTTATCTGATATGAGGTAGTTATCTGATATGAATAACAATCTCAGCCACATAAAACATATCCAACGGTTGAGATACACATCCCTCAAATAACACTATTTGAGGATCCCTCAACTGAAGGGGAGTGTGTGTATGTATATATATATATATATATATATATATATATATACATACATATATAGAGAGAGAGAGAGAGAGAGAGAGAGATATTACTCTTAATTTTTCATTTAGTAATTTAAGGCTACTTGATAAAACCTTAGTAAAACGACGTAGTTTTATCTTTAATTTTTGCAAAAAAAAATTTTAATTATAATTTTTATACAAAACTACATCGTTTTGTTAAGTAACTTTAGTCATGATTGGCTAAGACATGCCTTAGATTACCTTCCTCGTTATAAACCTGTATTATATAGTAAATGAGTTCCCCTTCACAATACAGTTTACACGATTCTTATATTATTGTGCGGAGGAATTGTAATTTTTCATCCAACTTTGGACCTTGATTAATTCTGTTAGTTATAAACAGATTGCCTTCCTTCTCTGTACAAATTAGTCAACTATGTTTTTATTTATTTATTTATTTTTATTTTTATTTTTTTGTGGTGGTATCTGTAAGTCATTGTTATTGCAATGTTAGCACTCAAGGGGGAAGGGGCACTGAACCCAACACCACTTGCATGGCAAGGGTGTTGGTACACCAATTGAGTCACCGCCCGTTACTCCAGTATGCTGTTAGTATGAGCCGAGAAGCATGGTATAGAAAAAGTGTCTTAATGATCATGGCAGCCAGACAAATATTTTCTTGCTTTCCAGAATAAATGATGTTTCTACCAAACTCAGCCTACAAACACTACTAACAATTAGGGCAGCAGTTTTATCTGTCTCTGCCTGTTATGGTCTTTAAATGAAAGATACAAGGGGAATACAAGTTACAAACAAATGAATTTTATGACTCAATCAGATATAAAGCTAATTTTCTCACCATTACAATGTGGAATTTCTATTCATGTACATCAAAATGCCTAATTCTCATCCTTAAGATTTAAAAAAAAAAAGAAAGAAAGAAAATAGAAAAAAGAAGCAACTTATACATATAAACAGGTATATGAAGAAACAAAAGCCACAAATATCAGAACCTAGCCTTTCAAACCTTTTCAATTAAAAACTGCACATGGACCTCACTTGGCCCAACACCTTCACTTCCATTAATCCCAAGCACACTCGAGCCTGAAATATGGGTAAATCACCATTGAATCAAAATTGGCACAACCAAGAGATGCATATTCACATGTAAAATTATGTTGATTCAAATTCACCTACCCTCCTTAATAACATCAGACCAAGACAGTGGCATTGAAGCAGATACTCCTTCTCTAATCTGTTCAAAAGTAGGGTGATGTGACTGTGATCCATAACTAAAACTGTGAGAATAATTGGACCAAAAATCTTTAGAAATTATATTCTTAAGAAGATGCATATCCATCTCTTCTCCTTCTGGTTCCTCAACCTCACTATTCCCTTCTAAAACCTTTACAACTTGTCTCATTGTTGGTCTGGCACGTGCGTCAGGGTACACGCATAATAGTCCTAAATTTAGCACCCTTTCCACTTCCTCCGCGTCGTAGCCTCCTTTAGCCGTCAAACTTGAATCAAGGGCCGTAACCAATTCTCCTTTCCCCATTAGGTCCCAAACCCATTCTACCAAAGGTGTCTTCCCCTCCTCTATTGGTCTCCTCCCACACATGACCTCTAAAATCAAGACTCCAAAACCAAAAACATCGGTTTGTGTGGATGCTCGACCGCTCCTGACCACTTCAGGTGGCACGTACCCTACGGTCCCAACCACACGAGTCGTTCTAGCTACTTGACCATGGCCGTGCATTCGGGCCAAGCCAAAATCTCCTAACCTTCCATTCATGTCTGTATCAAGTAACACATTGCTGGCCTTAATGTCCCTATGTAGGACTTTTGACTCCCAACCCTCGTGCAAGTACAAAACCCCAGAAGCCACATCTTTCAATACTCTTATTCTGTCTTCACAACTCAACATCTCACTCTCTTCACATTCAAACACCCTCTTGTCCAAACTCCCATTTTCCATATAATCATACACCAAGATCAAGCTACCTTTTTCTTTCTTACACCAACCTCTCAAGGCCACCAAAGTTCTATGCTTTAGTCTTCCAAGGCTTGAAACCTCAGCCAAGAATTCTCTCACTCCTTCACAGTTTTGATGACAAATGCGCTTCACGGCAACCTCTATCCCTCCTGCCAATACCCCTTTGTACACCTTCCCATTCCCTCCAATACCAATCACATTTTCATCTGAAAACCCCTTTGTTGCCGCATCAATTTCTTGGTATGGAATTCTGTGTGGCCAGTATTCTACTTCCCAATCTTCCATGTCCGCTTTCTCTCTCGCTATCCTTCTATTCCTCTTGATCAAAAGCACACAACCCACAGACCATAAAGCAACAACAAAGAAGACCCCCACTATTATACCTGCAATAAACCCTTTCGATTGAAAAACAGAATCTTTAGGCAACTCAAATGATGGCAGATCCCTAGTAACCAATCCTTCCCATAACGAAAAATTTGAATTACTAAAACTCCAAGATAGAATCTTGTGACTTTCAATCAAAGCCCCAGTAGAAGCTGTTGGGAAAAATCACCTCCCAAATACTGTTGCATTTGATAAATTAAATGGCCAAAAATATCAGTACATGCCAAACAGATTAAATTTGCAGTTTCACCAAAAATAATAACCACTGCAGGAAATGATGAGAAGAAATAACCAAGCATGAGACACCAAGATTTTTTCTTTTCATCATTTCCTGCACTGGTTATTATTTTTGGTGGAACTGCAAATTTAATCTGTTTGGCATGTACTGATATTTTTGGCCATTTAATTTATCAAATGCAACAGTATTTGGGAGACAATTTTTCCCAACAATTGGTATCAGAGCTAAGGTTATTTTGCTCAGTTGTTTCTGATAAATTCTATGGAGGAATCAGGTGGAGCCATGATTAAATTGACCTCTTCAAATTTTTCGATCTGGAAGTCCAGAATGGAGGATATCCTTTACTGTAAGGATTTATATGAACCGTTGGAGCTCGAGGGAAAGAAGCCCGCGGATAAATCTGAGGCTGATTGGAAAAAGATGAACAGGAAGACTATTGGTCACTTCCGACAATGGATTGATCAAAGTGTGTTTCACCATATTTCGCAGGAGACGGATGCTCATGCTCTATGGACAACACTAAAGTCCATGTACGAGAAAAAGAATGCACAAAATAAAACTTTTGTGATTCGGAAAATTGTGAACTTGAAGTATAAAGACGGGAGCAGTGTGTCGGAGCATATGAGTGAGTTTCAAGGTTTGGTGAACCAGTTATCTACCATGGAGTTGAATCTTGATGATGAGATTCAGGCTCTTTTGCTTCTTAGTTCATTGCCGAACAGCTGAGAAACTTTGGTGGTGTCTCTAAGCAATTCAGCTCCAGCAGGAAAAATAACCATGCAGTCGGTCAAAGACAGTCTTCATAATGAGGAGACTAGGTGAAAGGAGCAAGGCTTTAATTTAGAGACACAAGCTCTTGTTGCAGAGAATAGGGGCAGAAGCAATTTCAGGGGATCTCACCAAGGAGATAAAAGTCGTAGCAAAAGCAAAAATCACCGGAGCAAGTCAAAGACCAGACAAGGCAATACGTATAGATGTTTCTATTGTAATAAGGAAGGTCATTACAAAAGAAATTGCAAGAGCTGGTTAGACAAGCAAAAAAATGGTGAGCAAAGAAAGGTTGAGGAGAAGAACACTGCAGCCAGAATCACCGAAGATGTTGTGATTCTTTCATTTGGGGAAGAAGAATGTTTGCATGTTGATGATCAGAAAGTTGATTGGGTGGTGGATACTGGTGCTTCGTATCATGCTACACCCAAGAGGGAATTCTTTACAACTTACAAAGCTAGAGACTTTGGGTATGTAAGAATGGGGAATACTGATCAGTCCAAGATTGTTGGAATTGAAGATGTTTGCATTCAGACAGGTGTTGGTTGCACTATTACCTTGCGGGATGTTAGACACGTTCCTGATTTGCGTCTCAACTTAATTTCTGGCATGGCTTTGGACGGAGAAGGCTATGATAATCACTTTGGCAGTGGAAAGTGGAAGCTTACCAAAAGCTCTATGGTGATTACAAGAGATGCTGCTTGTTGCTCGTTGTACAAGACTCATGTGAAGGTGTGTTCTAGTGAGTTAAATGTAGTGGAGGATGATTCTTCGCCAAACTTGTGGCATAAGAGGCTTGGTCACATGAGTGAGAAAGGGTTGCAGTTATTAGCAAAAAGGTCACTCATTTCTTTTTCTAAAGGTACTGTTTTAAGCCCTTGTGATTATTTTTTGTTTGGGAAACAACATAGAGTTTCTTTTAGTAGTTCCGCTAAAAGAAAATCAGAGTTACTAGAGAGAGTATATTCTGATGTATGTGGACCCATTGAGGTTGAGTCTTTGGGTGGAAATAGGTATTTTGTTACCTTTATTGATGATGCTTCACGGAAGGTGTGGGTATATTTGCTAAAAACAAAAGACCAGGTATTCCAGCATTTTCAGAGTTTTCATGCTATGGTTGAAAGGGAGACTGAAAAATTATTGAAGTGCCTTCGCAGCGACAATGGAGGTGAATACACATCAAAGGAGTTTGCTGATTATTGTAGTAATAATGGCATTCGGTATGAACAGACTGTTCCTGGTACCCCACAACTAGCATAATGGTGTGGCTGAGAGAATGAACCGCACTATTATTGAGAGAGTTCGATGCATGTTGAGAATGGCTAAACTACCCAAGTCATTCTGGAATGAAGTTGTTCGTACTGCTTGCTATCTGATTAATAGATCTCCATCAGCACCTTTAGATTTCCAGATTCCAGAGAAGATTTGGAGTGGTAAGGATGTGTCATATTCTTACTTGAGAATATTTGGGTGCAAGGTTTTTGCACATATCCCCAAGGAACAAAGATCGAAGCTTGATGACAAGTCCACTCCATGTGTTTTTGTTGGTTATGGAGATGTAGAGTTTGGATACCGGTTATGGGATCCAGTGCAGAGGAAACTATTCAGAAGCAGAGATGCGGTGTTTCATGAGCACCAGAATTATGAGGATTTTGATAATGTTGCACAGCCCAGAGATAATAGAGTTCCAGACCTCAGCAGAGTTCCTTCTCTATTACATAATGCCATAGTTGGAGAAGGAGGTCAGAATGAAGATATGACTGATACAGATTTGCACGACGGTGATAGGTCAGATGCAGAGAGTGTTGATCAGGGGGAGCAACCTGACATTGAAGAACCTCAGCTAAGAAGATCCACAAGAGAACGTGTACCATCAGTCAAATATCCTTCATCTGAATATCTTTTAGTTGCTGAGGAGGGGGAGCCAGAGAATTTTCAAGAAGTCAAGGCTCATAAAGAGAAAAGCAATTGACTGAGAGCTATGCAAGAAGAGATGGATTCTTTGCACAAGAATCACACTTATGAGTTAACTACACTTCCAAAGGGCAGGAAAGCATTGAAGAACAAATGGGTGTTCAAGCTGAAAAAGGATGGTGAAAAACTAGTGAAGTACAAGGCTCGGTTGGTCGTCAAAGGTTTTGCTCAAAAGCAAGGTATTGACTTCGATGAGATTTTTTTCTCCAGTTGTGAAGATGACTTCTATTCGAGTGGTACTGGGGTTAGTAGCTAGTATGGATCTTGAGCTTGAGCAACTAGATGTGAAAACTGCATTCCTTCATGGTGATTTGAAGGAGGAAATCTACATGGAGCAGCCAGAAGGATTTGAAGTTAAAGGGAAAGAGCACTTGGTTTGTAGGTTGCAGAAAAGTTTGTACGGCCTGAAATAAGCCCCAAGACAGTGGTACATGAAATTTGATTCATTTATGGTGGATCAAGGTTATAGTAGAACAATTACAGATCACTGTGTGTATGTGAAAAAGTTCCCGAATGGTAACTTCGTTATTCTGTTGCTATATGTAGATGATATGTTGATAGTTGGGCAAGATGCTAACATGATTCACAGGCTCAAGGGTGAGTTGTTCAAGTCCTTTGATATGAAGGACTTAGGCCCGGCAAAGCAGATTTTAGGGATGAAAATTGTTCGTGACAGGAAAGCCAAGAGGTTATGGTTGTCACAAGAGAAGTATGTTGAGCGGGTGCTTGCAAGGTTCAACATGGGTGATATTAAGCCAGTTAGCACACCACTGGCCAATCACTTTAAGTTGACAAAGAGTATGTGTCCTTCTACGAAGGAAGGGAGAGATGCTATGGCAGCAGTTCCTTACTCCTCTGTTGTAGGGAGTCTTATGTATGCAATGGTTTGTACACGGCCGGATATTGCTCATGCAGTTGGCGTTGTGAGCAGGTATTTATCAAATCCTGGTAGAGAACATTGGGAAGCAGTTAAGTGGATTCTTAGATACTTGAAAGCTACTTCCAGTTTGTGTTTGGGTTTTGGTGGTTCGAGTCCAGTCTTGGAAGGTTTTACAGATGCAGACATGGCAGACTCTGAAGAGAAGAAGTCTACTTCGGGGTATTTGTTTACTTTTGCAGGGGGAGCTGTATCGTGGCAGTCCAAGTTGCAGAAGTGTGTTGCTTTGTCTACAACTGAGTCGGAATACATCGCCGCTACAGAAGCAGGCAAGGAGATGTTATGGTTGAAACGGTTTCTCCAAGAGCTGGTTTGACACAAGATGAGTATGTAGTTTATTGTGATAGTCAAAGTGCAATTGACTTGACCAAGAGCGCCACTTATCATAATCGTACCAAGCACATTGATGTTCGTTATCACTGGCTTCGAGAAGTGATAGAAAAAGAGTTGATGAAAGTCAAGAAAGTTCATACCAACGAAAACCCCTCAGACATGTTGACAAAAATTGTCACTCGTGACAAGCTGGAATTTTGCAAGGAGTTGGTTGGGATGAATTTCAAGTGACGGGGTCACAGAAAATATCCTCTCATGGGTTCGGAGGGGGAGATTGCTATGTGGTCCTCACCCATGTTTTTAGGAAACATGTTTGCATGTTTTCATAAAGCAAAAGGTAGTCCACTCACTTATATTTTGGTAAAAAAATGAGCACTATGTCTCCCACCATGCCCATAAATCAAGGAAACTTGACCCACCAAGCTTGTATTTAAGGAGGAGGATATCAGTATAAGAATGCATTCCAACATTGAGAGCAACCATCAGATAGTTAAATTAGAGAGAGAACATCCGAGAGAAAAATAAAAGAGAGAGAAAGCTTCTGCAAAAGCTTTAGAAAAATAGAGAGAAAGAAAGATCAAACAAATAGATATTTTATTTGGGTTTTTATCACATAGTTATTGTGGTAAGGTAATTTGAGTGTACTCAAATTAGGATATCTTTGTATTCTCTCAGTTTATTCTAGTGGATTTTTCGGAGATCGTCCCGTGGTTTTTACCTCTTAGTTATAGAGGGTTTTCCACGTAAAAATCTTGGTGTCTCGTGCTTGGTTATTTCTTCTCATCATTTCCTGCAGTGGTTATTATTTTGGTGGAACTGCAAATTTAATCTGTTTGGCATGTACTGATATTTTTGGCTATTTAATTTATCAAATGCAACAATATTTGGGAGGTGATTTTTCCCAATAGAAGCTGTGAAACCAATAAACATCTCATCCTCAAAAACTTGAGAAAGATCAATAGAAACATTCAGTAATGGCCTTTTAGGTCTTTTTCTCCCAACAGGTGCTATAGTAACATTCAAGATAGAATCTTTATAGTCAATCCAAACTTGGTAAATCTTACCATTATTGAGCGTCAATTCCTTAAATGACTTTTCATCATGCCAATATCCTGCCGAGTTAGAACTCATTGAAGTGAGAGAATTCACATCAATTCCAACATGATTAGCATTTATGTCACTAAATTCTTCATTTTTGAACACATCACATTCAATCCCCAAAACATGGTTACTGGAATTCCCAGTATTAGTACGGTTCAAGAACCCCAAATTTTGAGCAGAGTTAGCACCTTGAATACCACTAAATGGGACAAACAAGAAAACTATGCCATGCCCACGAAGCCTATTCTTGAAAGGAGCCATAGCAAAAATAAAAGAAGTTGAAAATGGAAGTACGTCAGTTGAATTTGACCCTTTTGTCACAATTCTTGATGGGTATAAACCGCGGCCAATCGAGAAAGTTGAGTCATTTGTTAGAGTAAGAATTCTAGATTCAATTGTGGCATTTCCATAGAGGGATATGCTTGAGGAATTGAAGCCATTGAAGAGAAATTCAATAGCAAATACGGATTGAAATGAAAGGAAAAGAATAGGGATTATTGAAAATGGCAAGAGGAATTGTGAGTGTTTCTTCATTTCAAGAAAGATGAAGTAAAAAGTTTCATGGAGCAGAGAGACCAGAGATGTGAAAGAGCAAAAATCCTGAAGCCCAAGCTGGAGTGATGAGATTGAATATGGTGGTTAGTCGAAAATATCTTAGGTTGAGGGGTCATAAATGCCTTGGCTGTTTCACTAAGATGACATTACATTTTACTGTCATGTTTTAAACCGGTGCATTTTTATTTTTTTAATCATCTTTTAGAGAAGAGTATTTAATTAAGCAAGTAAAGAATCATGTATATACACGTGTATATCTACAAAATTCTTTTTGTTTTTCCTTCCTTCCTCAACAACTTCAATTGATTTAAAATCCACAGGTTGACGAGACTAGTTCTTTTCATTCCCGTTGGTCATTACCGTGTGGAGCTATCCTCAACTGTCTAGCTAATTCGTTATATATTTAATACTTTTACTGAACTTATAACTGATTCGTAAAGACAAACTTGATAATCCGTGACATAAAAATAATTTATTGTGTATTTTTTTCTGTATAAAATGTTACGTATATATTATTTTTTACTAATTTTTTTGTGAAATGTTTTTTTTGATTGGGTTTTAGAATAAAAAATATTTGTAAATATTGTGTGATTGGAATAAAATAAAACATTTTTAATATATATAAGTTATGTTGCATTTGAAAAAAAAAATTACAGCTTGAGAAATTGATTAATAGATTAAAAAAAATTCATACCTTTTTGATGGGTCTCCAACTTTTAGAAATATTTTGATGATAATAATAATTAGTAAACAGGTTAATTAAAAGGGTAGATCCTCTTCATAGGATTTATATTATAATTGTTTTTTATCTTATTTTTTGGACCAAAAATATTTTTCAAATTCTATTGAATTAATTTTTTCTTGACCTTGATAAATTAATATCAAATGTTAAAGAGATTAGTTCACATAATAATATTTTCTAAGACAAGAAGAACTCTTATTCTTTCTTAAATGATTTTTATTCAAAGCTTTCAAAAAATTATTACAAGAGTTTATTTTTATAAAAAGGATTTGATATATATGTGTGTGTACCCGTGTATGTGTATGTCCATGTGTATGTGTGAACCATATGTGAGAAGGAAAGAAAAAACTAAGGCTTATAACCTTTTGCAGCTTTGACCCTGCATGTGCTGGAGAGTTTGATGTTTGAAATAATAAATGAACATGTGCTTAATTAATGCAAAATATAAGCAACTTTTTCAATGGGCTAAAAGTCTGACCATTCTCTCTTGGTCCAATCCGTGTGATCATGCTGCATTCCATCCTGGCCGTTGATTTTAAATGCAAGCAATCTTATCCCTTGATTTTCAAAACAAGCTACCAAATTATATTTTTACCCTAAGCTCATAAAATTTATAAATAGAAGGTTTTTCATTCATTTCAATTTGCCAATTCATAAAGAAAAAAAAGCTTATACTCCTTGCTTACATATTTTCTCTCTAAAAGAAGCTTTCTCTCTATTCTACTCAAAGTTCTGATTATTTGATGGATAGAAAATTGGTCAAAGTATTTGAGATAAGTTATTTAATTGATTTATCTCTTACTTGTTTACATTTATAGATATACAAATATAAATTGTTATACACAATTATATATATATATATATATATATATATATTTCATCTATTTATCACATAAAAAATTAGTACTTAGATACCGATACAATTCAGAAGTATTCTTCTTGAGTGAATGATAGAATGAATTATCCGAACGGTCTTTAAAATCCTACAATGCTTTCCTGTCAAATTGGTGCGAATAAGTGTTAGATGCAACTAATATCATTTGTAATGGTAATTGCTCTAATTTTTGTTTCTTGTCTGTATTCCTATCTTGGATGATATTATATCACCATTTCCCTGATAATTTCTCCCAAGTTTAGTTAATCATCATTGCGTCTCATGCCTTTAATAACAGTGGCTATTAATTGACGATCATTGCGTCTCACGTAGGTCCCCATGGGTTTGACCATTATGGACACTCTTAAGTTACACCGAACAACAGTTATTCCATCATCTAAGGTTGTTGTAGCACTAAGACTTTTGATTGAGCCATTGCTCATTTGCTTCAACTCAAGACGTACATTAGCAGTCATCTTTGTTTACAGTTCCCTGAAATTTCGGAAAATAGTAGAAGAGCAAAGTTGGTTTTTGATGGGTGTGAGATCTCAATCCCCAGTTAAAGGTGTGGGAGCATTCTGAGTCCCTTACACGATCTAGCAAATGACTACGAAGTAACTTCCTATCATGATTTGAGGGCAATGTGGCAACCCAATTGGCAGTTACTTGGGTCATTCACTTTCCTGAGCTTGTGCATGACAAATGGTTTCCAGAAACCCAATATTATGTACTATTCTACTCACTGTTGATCACTAGGGGGCACGTGATGGAAAATTTTGAGATTTTACTAGTCTCTTCTTAACTTTATACAAATCTGACATATACATAGCTTGTTAAAAGAAGTAAGAATTTTATCTTCTCAATTTCTTCTCTTTACTTGTTTGTAGTTTGACTGATATGGTCTGGTCATAATTGCAAATGCATGTACTTGGTTTCTTTCTTTTTTCTGTCCATCCAAAGTTTATAAGGAATTAACCAGGTGTTTTTTTTCCTGAATTGATGTTAAATGTTCTGATAGGTACTGGACGATCCGATACAAACATGTTTCCTGAAGTTGACAGCACCTGGAAAGTATGTGATAACCATTTTGTTTAAAAAAAATTCATGGTTTTGAATGTTATTGCACATAGAACCCATCCAGTTTTTTTATTTGACTTCATTCTAAATTTTTTTTGGTTCCTTTTACTTTTTCTTTTCTGTTTTCCAGCTAAATGATCGTATCCATTATGATTTTGTTAACCATTTATTTTAACCATAAACTCTTCATATCATAGCAAAATCAGGAATTTTGCATTTGTTAAGAAAAATAGCTAATCGCTTCAATTCTAGAGTTTTCTTGCACTATTGCTAATTGACTGAGAATGCATCCATAAAATTCCTTACAAAGTTGTGATATTTGGTTGCAGACATTCAACGAGGTACAGAAGTTGCTTAGTAAAACTAACGGGAAATTGGTTGGGGACTTGATGACGCCAGCCCCTGTGGTTGTCCGTGAATCTACAAACCTTGAGGATGCTGCTAGGTATGATCAACCACTCCCTAATAGTTTTGGTTTAACTATTCATCTTGTGCTGCTGTATCTTTAGATGCTGCCATTTAGTTTAGCATTGTGGTAGCTGGAAGACTAAACTATTGAATTGGTTTTATTAATTTCAGATTGTTACTCGAAACAAAATATCGCCGACTCCCAGTTGTAGATGGTATGGGAAGGCTGGTAAGAGCTTTCCTGCTTTCATTTCATGTGTTTTTATTTTCATCCATTGTTTCCTCACTGCCATTTTCCACTTTGAAGGTTGGCATCATAACGAGAGGAAATGTTGTAAGAGCTGCCCTTCAAATAAAACGTGCTAGCAAAATGACAGCATAACATGCAGATTGCAGAATGTGTTGACCGCTAATTTTGAAGGAGTTCGGGGCTTGGTAAGACATGAATCACGCTTGTTCTTGTTTCATCATTACATTGTGAGAACAACCTTGGCATCCATTCTTGAAAACTGCAGGCTATTCAAAGTATATCAATGGAGACATTAAGGTTCTCTATCACGTTATATGTAAAAATTTTGTATGCATAAACCACTGAAGAATATGTCCTCAGATAACTTTAGTTGAGGGTCGTGAGGACTACGTATTCTTCTTAAGGTGTATGGATAGGACAAGTAGTGGGAATAAAAGCACGAGCACATTATAGTTCAACGGCCGTCTTGCACTTTTAAAATATTGAGCTCTCAATGTTGAACTATGCCTCTAGCCTGTGATTTCTTTTACCATAGTATGGCTGGTTTTTAACTTACTACGTTGGTATTAATATGGTCCCTTCCAGTAGTGATTGGTAAACCAATTAATTAGTAGTTCAACGAGGCAAGGTAATTGTGATTTACTCCCTTTTTTCCGCGTCACATATGGTCAAGCCAAAGGGGGTAAAGAACCGACATATGGTCAAGTCAAATAGCGTATGTCCAAAAAAAGTGCAAAAAGTCAAAGTGTATAATATCTCAATGTACTGACGAAAGAACAAAATCTTTAGGAATAATTTTCTTACCAATCAGCTCATGTATCACATGCATGAACCGTTCACAAACATTGAAATGTGAGAAAATTGTATTTGTACATGGAGATAGTGGCATGCCTTGTTTAAAATGAATGCATTTAACTAAAATTGCACCTCTCATCCAATTATTTTAGACATTATCTACTTTTCAGTGTGTTGTTTGTTGTCCAAGCAGTGAAAATAGATCATTTGTTTATTACTCTCTTTGAAAAGACAATGTATAAAAACTCAATTAATATATAAAACAATAACTAACTTAATCGAGTACAAAATAAATAAATGCAAGTGATAGTATTTTGTGCTTGATGTGTTCAATGTGAACGTATAAGCAGTTAATATCACAAGTTATTGAAAACAAACTAGGAAGTTAAAACCAAACACAAACATAGAAGATTAAAAGTACTGTGTGAGAGCTTGAGTTTGTGAGCAAATATCAAAGTAATTGAATGAACTCTTCTTCCACTCTTTGCTCAATAATCTTCCTAACCCACTTAGAATCTAGCTTGAGAGATTTTGAGAGTATAGAGAGTGTGGGAGAATTTTCTTAGTTGCTAGATTAAAAAAACTAAATTAGAAGAAGTTCATCTATTTAGAGGCAAGACATAAAGATAATAAATGGCTAGGGTTTAGTTTCTCAAATTTTAATCCAAGGGCTATGAAATATTTTTGCCAAAAGTTTCCGAATATGCCCCTTACTATCCGATTTTAGGAGAGAGAATTAATCAAAAGAGAATTTATCGAAATTTTGCACTTGATTTCTCTTCATGTTATGCCAACTAATTAATATATATATATATATATATATATATATATAGTATTTTTAATTTTTCATTTAGAATGGCCACATCATCCATGCAAACTTTTGAAGCCACATCATATTTTTCTTCCATAATTTTTGCACAACCATGGTCGGATGAGTAAAGTGATAAAAGGAGTTTTGTCCTTTTATTTTGGCCAACAAGGAATATACACACACACACACACATATATATATATATAGGTTTGTACTTTCATTTTGCAACTTTGCATACTCTTCTTCCTTTTACCCGAAAGCTAGCACATACAAGGTCCTTTTGAATTTTTCAATACTATTGCCAACTACGAAAGAATTTTCTTTAGTATTTTCACATGATAATTTTCTTGGTCTTTGCCACATAAGGAAGGGGTTTTTCAAGTATGCTCCAAAATTTGGCTCTTTAAGAAAAGATGTAAAAAGTGTTTTGGGTTTTAAATATTCATTTTTGGTTTAATAGCCAACACTAGAAAAACTTTTTTCAAATTGCATGGCAAGTTAAAAAAGCTTGGCCCAAGTTATGTTTTTCTTTTGGGTTATTTACACTTCTTAGTACTTTTTTTTTAAAAAAATTACAATAAAAGTGCATCCAAAAAATATTTACAGAATTAATACATTTTTTATATTTTATTTACATAATTAGTGTATTTGGTATCCTTTTAATTTAATTGAGCGTTTTAATGGGTTGTTGATGTGGCAAATCAGTTTTTCAAATGGTAAATGTTCCCGGTTTTGTGCATAATATGTGACAATTTGAATTGCATGCCTTTTTCATTTGTGATTTGTTGCGGTTTGTTATAGGATGGTTTATACGAGGAAGAATGTTGGGAGGGTGGTTAAGAAGAATGATGGGAAGAAGAAAAGAATTAGGGAGGATGATTCTTCTAGGAATGTGAAGAAATATGTGAAGAAGGGAGTGGTCAAATCCCTTCTTAAGGATAAGAAATTGGGGAGACAAGTTTTTAAGAAGCGTAAGAAATTGCTGGATTTGGAGTCTGATTTTGATGATCCGCTAAACAAAGTTGGGAATGAAGCTGAAGATGATGCTTATAGCCGGTATATTATCCCTCGCCAAAAACATCTTAAGGTGTGATATTTTAATTGTTTTTAAGAATTTGGAATCCTTAGTTGTTTCTGGCTACTTGTGAATTTGTTTTGGGAACTGGTACTTTCATATTTGGTAACTGATTAATGTGTATTTGTTAACATGGTTATGTACCCTCCAAGTGGAGGGTTGATTACTATTATATTCTGATTTGGTTATAGGTACTTTTTGACATTACAGAGGTTGATTAAATTGGTTTTGGAAACCTGCTGCGGTATATGCTGATTGTGTAGATGTTGAAATGCTGATATATTCGGATACTGCTGATTGTGTAGATGTTGAAATGGGTTTTGTTACTCAAGAGTTGTGTTGTGGTGACTGTTCGATTCTAATTTGGTTATTGTATACGTTATGTTAATGCAAATGCTCAATATTGTTTTTTAGTACTGTAGTTTCGATTTGGTTACCTACTTTAATGTGTTTGAATAATTTGGTTTAATTTGAGGTTGTGAGTATTTTGCTTGTTTGTCTATGGTAATGTATTGTATTTGCAGATTTGGGATGTATATTACGAGGAGCGCCATCGCAATTTCACTGGAAAAATAATTTATTAGTCTGACATGGAAGTGCCCATTGTCATTATGAAGAAATTGACTGAAGATCAGTTGGGAAAGCTTAAGTTGACTTGTTTTGGGAACTTTGTAGATGTTGGGGAGTTGCAAATGTTTTCACAAATAAACCATCAGGCTTTGGTGAGAGAAGTTTATCAAAGGGACAAGGGGGAGTTGTGGTTTTTGTTTGGTGAGAAAAGGGTAAGATTCGGGCTGCCAGAATTTTGTTTAATTTCTAGTTTGAGTTGGCAAAGAAATGAGGATATTTCTGCATTCAAAGGAAAGGAAAATTAGTTAGTGGAAAAGTTTTTTGGAGATGAGGTTGTGACCCGTACTAGTATCGGGAGGATATATCGGAGGGCTGTATTTGATGATGATGATGAGGCTGTCAGGATGTCCATTATATTCTTGGTTTTCAATTTCCTACTAGCTGCTGTTTCAAATAATCATGCTGATGAGGTATTGATTAACTTTTTCTCTTATGGCGACCTTGATAGTTATCCGTTGGGAAAATTTGCCTTTGAACAAATGAAGAATTCTTTATCCCTTGCTGTGAAGGGACATTTAAAGAAGGGCATGAATAGGAGTGTTATATATAATTTTTATAAGAGCAATTATTGTAAATCTTATAAGTTGAATGGATTGTCCTATGTTTTCCAAGTTTTTTTGTTTGAAACCATTCCTACTCTTAAAGTCCTGGGTTTCTGTATTTATGAGAATCTGTCAGAAGTTAGATTATTTAGATGGAAAGAATTAGAGAAAGCTCCCAAAAATTACAAGTTGAATGATTTAATGTTTGGTTCTGGACAGGTACGTCGGTTACCATTAACATTATGTTGGTTAATATTAACATTATGTTTGGTTATTGATTTTAATTTATTGTTTTTCGTGTACTGTTTTGTTTCTTTTATTTGTTCAATGTTTTAGAGATGATATATTTAGTGTTATCACTCTATTTCAGTTGAGGATACAAATGCTCATTCCTACGGATGATGAGAAGGATCGTTTGGATTTGGGTGATTTTCACTTTTTTCATAGACATGATGGTGGCTCTAATGTTGTTGATATGAAAGTGGATAAAACAAGGGTAGAGATTTGGGGTTTTCACTTTCTGATGTCAAAAATATTGTCGATGCACGGGTGAGGCCTTTGGAAAAGAAGGTGATTAAAGTTAAGAAAGAAATTGAGAAGTTGGGGGTTGATTTAAACCTTGAATTGCATGTTTTCCATATCAATATTTGCAGGGACATAAGGAAGATTCTGAGAAAGCAGCTACGTGGCCGCCCTAATGTTAGTGAAGGTGGGAATGAAGATGATGATGATGATGACGATGGTTCGGAAGGCCGCAATAATGGTAATGAGTTAGATGATGATATATCTGATGAGTCTGATGATGTAGGTAATGGTTCGGATGATGCAAACCAGTTTGATGGAAAAACTTATGATGATGTTGGTGGTATGGGTGGGGTTCACAGTGATGGAGATGATGACAAGGTTAAACATATTTGTTTTTTTTCTATGTTATATGTTTTGTTGTATTGATTATTTAGTGTTTTTTATTTTTACAGATTGGCAAGAACAATGACTGTCACGCCCCCCAAATCTGTGTCCCTTGAACCTCGAACTTGGTGCGTCACGATACATCATCTTCGTATACATGTTCCATAACTAATGCGGAATATATAAACATACATTGTTTATTTCAGAGTATTCTACAACATTTCCCAAGGTCTACAACCTTTATCTTGATACATACCTTAATAACTCAAAAGGTTTACATAATCATTTTCATAAGGTAATATAATAGTTAACACATATTAAGTTACTCTTGAACTTTCCCTCTTGTCTTTGTCTTTCCTCGAACATTCGCCTTAATCTGAAATTTGTTATCATGATATAGCAAGGGTGAGCAACTATTTTGCTCAGCAAGTTTAAATACAAGAAAGATATATCATGATTGAAAAAGAATAGGCTTTCGAATTTTCAACAATATATAATAATTGTGAAAGAACGATAATCAAATTTCAATAAATGAATAACTGAATCAATAACGCTGAGTGGGCAACAATGACCATGAACAAATTTGGTAATCAAGGTGATCAGTCTTTCATACCAGGTAAACATATGCAACTTGCACTAAGTGCGATTAACAATAAATTTCATTGAGGTGGAATAATTAACAATAATTAAACCACTAACATGCTTGAAAATATTAATTCAAGTTTGAGTTAGGAAATTTGCAATAACGTAAGAAGTTTAGGGTTAAGAACTTGCCTCATCCGTCGATTACTGCTACACAATCTAATTTAATCTCTTATGAAAGACCTATCATTTATAAGATTGATCTTTCAATGAGCATATCATATCATACCACATAATACTGCTACTTCTATAAATAAATCATCTAACATTTAGCCACGTAATCAAATGTTAGATAACACCTTAAACCATCAATATTATTATCGTCCTTTGATAATATTTCAATCACTTAATCAACATCTTAAAACTCTCGTCTAATATTATTAATCATTTAATAATATTTTAATAATATCTTAGGCACTTAGAAATATTATTAATCATTTAATAATATTCTAATCACACTTTAATATTATTAATCATTTAATAATATTTTATTCACTTTCAAATATTATTAACCCTTTAATAATATTTTGATCACTTAATATCATTTATTAATGTCTTAATCATTACAAATATTATTAACCACTTAATAATATTTTAATCATCTAATAATAATTCAATCTAATATTATTAATTATTTAATAATATTTTAAATCATTTATTAGACTCATGAACAATTTAATTTAATTGTTTATCCTTACTATTTAATTTAGTTAACATACATATTTGGTCATACACATAATATTTTATTAAAAATGACCAAATTACCCATATAAAATCTTAACATATCATATTAAAGGTCATTAAGCAATAAAATAACATTCACACACATTTTTCAACTTAATATAACTTAATTTTCTCATTTATTCTTAACTTAATCATAGGTATGAAAAATACCAAAACAACTTATTATTTTTTTATCTTTTGAGAAATATCAGTATATAACATTTTAGTTCTATAATAATTTTCCTGTAATTTTGCAATTTCGTTTCCTATTTTTAAATAGGCTAAAACAGTCCAAAATGGTTACATTTATCATAAATTATCCGTTTGTTCAAAAATTCTGAAATTTATACGGTAGACTCATGTTACCATATAATCATCCCAGTTAAATTTTCATAATTTTCTGGGTTGTATTCGCTGCGTTATAGCAGTTTACTTTTAAAATCGCATTTTCTTATAAAAGCCATAACTCCCTCTCAGGACATCGAAATATTCTCATCTTTGGACAGCATCTAGTTAACTTGATATACTATCATATCACAAAAGACCAGAATTTTTAGAGTAATTAAAGTGACCGAAACAATCTTTATAAAAACTGGACAGTAGGCTCACTGGATTTTCCAGTTTTTTCGCAGCAGGAACTGTTTTACTAAAAATAACACCACGGTTGATCCGTCTAATCTTTTTGAGTGATTCCACTTGGGTTCATCAGATAACTCATAGATCTAACACCTCTCTTTGACGGATCGCGAAAAGAAGTTATAGATTTCAAATGATAAAAATCTAAAGTGGACTGAAATTTAGTGCTTTTAGGCTTAAAAACTGTTTTTGTTCTTCTTCTTTCCTTTCATTTCTTTTCTTGAATTCTTTTGTTAAATTCTTGGTAATCTATGGCTAAAACATTATTTATAAGTTTAATCATGATCTTACTTCATAAAACTTAACATCCATATGAAAAATCAAAATATTTTGCTAAGAGTTTAGGTATATACCTTTAGCTAGTTTTCTTCCTTCCTTCTTTCTTTCTTCTCTTCTATGGTAGCCCTCTCTCTCTCTCCCTCTATCTTCTGAATATTTGGAGGAGTACGGGTATATGAGAGAAAGGAGAGAGCTGATCATTGCATTGTATAAGACTAATTCATAAATTAAACCTTCCATGTCCCATCTCATTTAATGGACCAATCATATGCTAGTTTGGTGAGGGGAATAACCAATTGCTTAGACTAAATGAAACATGTGTTCAGTATTTTTACCAAAAATCAGCATGCTTAGCCACCCACATGGGCTGTTTCTAGAAGAAATTAATTCCCTCTCTTTTATTTGCTCGGTTGTCCGTTTAATCGCCCATTTGACCATTTTGGCTTCTAAAAATCAACTTTTTCGAACTTATAGTCGATTCCTACTAATTTCGATGTTCTCAACGTCATGGGAATATTCGTTTCTTCAAATTCATCTCCAATTTTCGAATTGGACTTTTACCAAAAAAATCAACCGTTAACGTTTTGACCAAAAAGTCAACCCCCGACACATTTTGTGTTTTAAGTCTATTCTTACTATTTTCGATGTTTCGGACTCAACCGTCCAGTCCGCGTCTCCAAATTCTACTCCGAACTCAAATTTGAGTTTTCTACCATTATTCTTGTCTTATATGCAATTATTCGTTTCCTTAGTTAGTAAACTAAATAATTAGTTTAAACTAACTATTAAATTACATCTCATCACTTTAATTATTAATAAATATCTAATACACATATATCCATTCACTCGTCTCATTTACCCAAATAATATCTATAAAAACTTTATTTTAAACAATTATACGCTTTGTTAGTTCAAACTAATTAAATTAATTAACTTTGACCAACTATTAATCCACATTAAATATCATACCATTATTCATATTACATATAATTATTGTAATATAAATAAAATTATCATCATTAACTAAATAAATTTCTTTATTCAATTAATTAAAACAAATATTTTAACCCACTAATTTTCGAAGTGAATTAATTAACTCGTATACGAAATTTACTTCATAATAATTCTATCACCGTCCAAGGCTAAATATTCAAATTATATTATTTCATAATATAATTTAATTTAATCTCAATTAATTAATATTAATTAATTAATTAATTTTACTCAATATATGTGTATATATTTCACATCTATATATACACATTTAACCTATTACACAAAATCACATACTTCACATTATATGAAACACATATATACATATATGTTCAAATCTACTTTATCTCTTAATAAGAATTTTATTTATTAAATTTTTATTTTAAATTTGTGAAATATCTGGGATATTACATTCACCCATTCTTCTAAGAATTTCGTCCTCGAAATTAAGGCATAGTCATCTCTATTCATTCTACTCTTCTATTTTTAAATCTAGGTTTTATTCTTTAAACCTTTATTTAATTATTTGAGATCTTATTTACAAGTCTCATAAATTTTCGGGTTATCACATTCACCCCTTCTTCTAAGAATTTCGTCCTCGAAATTATAGCAGATTAATTCTGCTCATTCCCTTTATCAAAACTAGGTTTTTATAGTAACCTTTATTCTTTTCTTCTCTAAAAGCTAGTCTTTTAATCATCGCATTCCACGACAACTTCTCTCTAAGAAGTTCACATTTTCTAAACTTTCACTTTCCAACACCATGGAATATATTTCAGGAGTCTTCACAATTGTACAATAACTGTGAAGCAGCATCAATAATGTGAAAAGTTAATTCAAAAAAACTTTTCATATCAGTCTGAGGGGTCATAAAGACCGTGAACTTGTCCTGAGTTCTCAAGTATTTCTACCAGTTTCCGCGGACAAAATTTTGTACGCCAGGTGATCAGCCTGTCATACTATTGCGTTGTGCACAGCGACTTTCCGGGGTTGAACCACGTTAACCAACCCTTACTGCTTTTCCTGGATTGAACCACGTTAACCAATCCGAGAAATCCCCTTTTTGGGGTTGTTCACCTCAGACTTAACATAAGATTCCGCACCAACACAATTTGGTTTGGCATAAATTCTCAAAGAATATTTGAATTTTATAAACATTTGTCGAGCTGAATCAAATAGCTTAGACGTATACCAATAATTCGAACATCAATCGAAACATTTGTCTAGCCACTTTAATTGGCATTGACTTATCTTTAACTGGTTTAAAAAAAATTCTGAAAATTATTTTATGACGTCATAATACTGCACTGTTGCAATCAGTGTGTTAGAATTCTGTCATTTCGTGATTTTGTCATACTACATCATACCATAGTGGGTTGACGATACTATGATCACATCCAACACTAGGTTACTTTGCATTGATGACTCTATCATCTGTCATTCTACACCAGGCTTAATGATGCATTGATGACTATTTAAAAATTTATTTTGATATTTTAAATCATTTTTGTCTAGCCGAAACAAATAGCGTAGACTCTTTTTTTTAAATAGTTAAAAACCATTAAAAATCATTTTTTTTTGTGTTATCATGCCACAACAGGTAACGATGTGATAATGGCTTGAAGTCCATCTACACACCATTGTCACCTTGTTTTGAGAATAACAAAAATTTATTTTTATTTTTTAAAGGCACATCAGTGCGAATTTAGCTTGATGTCAAAAATTTCGAAGTCTAGCATAGCTAGAAGATTTGGAATACCTATGCCTCCACCATCAACTTCAATTTCTTCAATGATCCATTGCTTAATAATTCTATCTATTTCTATCATCCTTAAAGTTTACTATACTAAAAATCCTCAATTCTTCATGCACAACTTTTCTATACCCCAATATAGTTCATTAAACATACCACACGTTATGAGTTCAGGAACTTACCACAATCATATGAGTTTAGGAACGTATCCTAGTCAGACTAAAGACGTCCATTCGCTGAGGGGTTCAAAAACGTACCATATGATTATGAGTCACGAACTTACCATAAGTATGAGTTTAAGAACTCGCTCCTAGTCTTACATCCTCTACCTATCCGTTATACACGTGAGAAAAGAATCACCTTCTCAACATACATATAGCGAATAGCGCGACACCAGGTTCCAATGATTATCAATATAGGAAGCTAAGTGATTGTCGAACCAAACACAATCCCCTGCCCATACAAGGAATTGGTCAACTCGGCTACTAATCAATATAGGAAGCTAAGCGGTTGTTAGACCAAGGACAAATCTCTTGCCCATACAAGAAATTGTTCAACTCAACCACTATATCGATATAGGAAGCTAAGTGGTTCTCAAACCAAGCACAAATTCCCGTCCCATACCAGGAATCGTACAACTCAGCCACTAACATGAGTCCTCAATTGAAATCCCACATAATTCTAATTTTAGCTTACTCTTTGCTTAATACGAACTTTTTCTTTAATTCGTATCTCATCTTTTATAACTCTTCAAGATTCTTCTTTGAATCTTTTTGTTTATAACTTATTCCATTTCTTTATGGATTCATCTTAAACATCTGTTATAGATCTGTTCATGATCTCCTACTATTCTTTTTCTGCTTTTTCAAGAATTTTATCATAAGATATCTCTTATCATTTATTTTTATTTAAGACCGAGTAGTCTTTCTCTATTCATTTCAAAGCACGTTTATTAAACATACTTTTCGTAGTACATAATACTTTGCATCTTATAGCACTTAGATAACATATCCCTCTAATACTATACATATGGGGATTTATAATAAAAATATATCTCTTAACTTACACAAAATTATCATTACATATTAATATCATTATAAGTAGGCGTATCTATATACGCCATTCACATCTCAACCTCCTAGACCACGCTCAATGGCCTCTTCTTGTTCTTCCTTGGTAATGATCATGACCTGATCCCTACTAATGACGGGTTCAGTATGATCTTCCTCCTTGGGGTAATTGGATACCCTGTCCTGAATACGCCCAACCAACTTGTTAAAGGCGTACCTCATTTTATCCATCTTCCTGTTCTTGCTTCTCACCTCTTCTTCCAAATCTTGCGCCTGATCCTGCGCTCTCAACTTTTCTAAAATCTCATCTTCCAAATGGGCTTCTATAGCCTGCTTGTCTGTTCGGAGTTCTTCCACTTTTGCCTCTAGTTCCTGATTGTCTGATCGGAGTTCTTCCAATTCCGCCTTTAGTTCTTGCACCATATTTTCCAACTCAATGTTCCTATCTACCACTGCTGTTAATAGATTCTCCACCGACTCCTCCCTATCCTCGGGTTCAGGAGCTACCGTAGATAAAGGCTCTACAGTTATCGGCTCCTCCGAAACTACCAGGATATCTCTAAGTGCTTCATCTCCTGACATCTTGCTTTTTTTTTATTAATCTTTCTCTCTAGCTTACTCTTGCTTTTTTTTTTTTTTTTTACTTCTAACTTGGAGAATACACAATTCTATGAAGGCTTATTTATAGGCCACTTCAGAGACTCACAATTAATATTCTCTGTTCTTTTTACCTTCCCTTGGTAGTCCCACTAAGGTTCTCAGACTTATCTACTCTAACCCCAATTATTCATTTAATAAGGTTAAAGCAAAGATTTATTAATTAAAGCAAGGGGACAAGATCCGCTTTTTGGGGAATCAATTTCAACGAGTCTACAAAAGTTCTCGCCTCCTATATTCGGCCTATAGTTGGCTCTTACATCACTAGTACCCCCTATTGGCCTACTTGGCCTCTCGGATTTTTAAATACGGCTTAATTTTTTTAGGTTATATCCTAAGGTACTCTTACCATAGAACTATAACCTACAGCTCTGATACCAACCTGTCACGCCCCCCAAATCCGTGTCCCTTGAACCTCGAACTTGGTGCGTCACGATACATCATCTTCGTATACATGTTCCATAACTAATGCGGAATATATAAACATACATTGTTTATTTCAGAGTATTCTACAACATTTCCCAAGGTCTACAACCTTTATCTTGATACATACCTTAATAACTCAAAAGGTTTACATAATCATTTTCATAAGGTAATATAATAGTTAACACATATTAAGTTACTCTTGAACTTTCCCTCTTGTCTTTGTCTTTCCTCGAACATTCGCCTTAATCTGAAATTTGTTATCATGATATAGCAAGGGTGAGCAACTATTTTGCTCAGCAAGTTTAAATACAAGAAAGATATATCATGATTGAAAAAGAATAGGCTTTCAAATTTTCAACAATATATAATAATTGTGAAAGAACGATAATCAAATTTCAATAAATGAATAACTGAATCAATAACGCTGAGTGGGCAACAATGACCATGAACAAATTTGGTAATCAAGGTGATCAGTCTTTCATACCAGGTAAACATATGCAACTTGCACTAAGTGCGATTAACAATAAATTTCATTGAGGTGGAATAATTAACAATAATTAAACCACTAACATGCTTGAAAATATTAATTCAAGTTTGAGTTAGGAAACTTGCAATAACGTAAGAAGTTTAGGGTTAAGAACTTGCCTCATCCGTCGATTACTGCTACACAATCTAATTTAATCTCTTATGAAAGACCTATCATTTATAAGATTGATCTTTCAATGAGCATATCATATCATACCACATAATACTGCTACTTCTATAAATAAATCATCTAACATTTAGCCACGTAATCAAATGTTAGATAACACCTTAAACCATCAATATTATTATCGTCCTTTGATAATATTTCAATCACTTAATCAACATCTTAAAACTCTCGTCTAATATTATTAATCATTTAATAATATTTTAATAATATCTTAGGCACTTAGAAATATTATTAATCATTTAATAATATTCTAATCACACTTTAATATTATTAATCATTTAATAATATTTTATTCACTTTCAAATATTATTAACCCTTTAATAATATTTTGATCACTTAATATCATTTATTAATGTCTTAATCATTACAAATATTATTAACCACTTAATAATATTTTAATCATCTAATAATAATTCAATCTAATATTATTAATTATTTAATAATATTTTAAATCATTTATTAGACTCATGAACAATTTAATTTAATTGTTTATCCTTACTATTTAATTTAGTTAACATACATATTTGGTCATACACATAATATTTTATTAAAAATGACCAAATTACCCATATAAAATCTTAACATATCATATTAAAGGTCATTAAGCAATAAAATAACATTCACACATTTTTCAACTTAATATAACTTAATTTTCTCATTTATTCTTAACTTAATCATAGGTATGAAAAATACCAAAACAACTTATTATTTTTTTATCTTTTGAGAAATATCAGTATATAACATTTTAGTTCTATAATAATTTTCCTGTAATTTTGCAATTTCGTTTCCTATTTTTAAATAGGCTAAAACAGTCCAAAATGGTTACATTTATCATAAATTATCCGTTCGTTCAAAAATTCTGAAATTTATACGGTAGACTCATGTTACCATATAATCATCCCAGTTAAATTTTCATAATTTTCTGGGTTGTATTCGCTGCGTTATAGCAGTTTACTTTTAAAATTGCATTTTCTTATAAAAGCCATAACTCCCTCTCAGGACATCGAAATATTCTCATCTTTGGACAGCATCTAGTTAACTTGATATACTATCATATCACAAAAGACCAGAAGTTTTAGAGTAATTAAAGTGACCGAAACAATCTTTATAAAAACTGGACAGTAGGCTCACTGGATTTTCCAGTTTTTTCGCAGCAGGAACTGTTTTACTAAAAATAACACCACGGTTGATCCGTCTAATCTTTTTGAGTGATTCCACTTGGGTTCATCAGATAACTCATAGATCTAACACCTCTCTTTGACGGATCGCGAAAAGAAGTTATAGATTTCAAATGATAAAAATCTAAAGTGGACTGAAATTTAGTGCTTTTAGGCTTAAAAACTGTTTTTGTTCTTCTTCTTTCCTTTCATTTCTTTTCTTGAATTCTTTTGTTAAATTCTTGGTAATCTATGGCTAAAACATTATTTATAAGTTTAATCATGATCTTACTTCATAAAACTTAACATCCATATGAAAAATCAAAATATTTTGCTAAGAGTTTAGGTATATACCTTTAGCTAATTTTCTTCCTTCCTTCTTTCTTTCTTCTCTTCTATGGCAGCCCTCTCTCTCTCTCCCTCTATCTTCTGAATATTTGGAGGAGTACGGGTATATGAGAGAACGGAGAGAGCTGATCATTGCATTGTATAAGACTAATTCATAAATTAAACCTTCCATGTCCCATCTCATTTAATGGACCAATCATATGCTAGTTTGGTGAAGGGAATAACCAATTGCTTGGACTAAATGAAACATGTGTTCAGCATTTTCACCAAAAATCAGCATGCTTAGCCACCCACATGGGCTGTTTCTAGAAGAAATTAATTCCCTCTCTTTTATTTGCTCGGTTGTCCGTTTAATCGCCCATTTGACCATTTTGGCTTCTAAAAATCAACTTTTTCGAACTTATAGTCGATTCCTACTAATTTCGATGTTCTCAACGTCATGGGAATATTCGTTTCTTCAAATTCATCTCCAATTTTCGAATTGGACTTTTACCAAAAAAATCAACCGTTAACGTTTTGACCAAAAAGTCAACCCCCGACACATTTTGTGTTTTAAGTCTATTCTTACTATTTTCGATGTTTCGGACTCAACCGTCCAGTCCGCGTCTCCAAATTCTACTTCGAACTCAAATTTGAGTTTTCTACCATTATTCTTGTCTTATATGCAATTATTCGTTTCCTTAGTTAGTAAACTAAATAATTAGTTTAAACTAACTATTAAATTACATCTCATCACTTTAATTATTAATAAATATCTAATACACATATATCCATTCACTCGTCTCATTTACCCAAATAATATCTATAAAAACTTTATTTTAAACAATTATACGCTTTGTTAGTTCAAACTAATTAAATTAATTAACTTTGACCAACTATTAATCCACATTAAATATCATACCATTATTCATATTACATATAATTATTGCAATATAAATAAAATTATCATCATTAACTAAATAAATTTCTTTATTCAATTAATTAAAACAAATATTTTAACCCACTAATTTTCGAAGTGAATTAATTAACTCGTATACGAAATTTACTTCATAATAATTCTATCACCGTCCAAGGCTAAATATTCAAATTATATTATTTCATAATATAATTTAATTTAATCTCAATTAATTAATATTAATTAATTAATTAATTTTACTCAATATATGTGTATATATTTCACATCTATATATACACATTTAACCTATTACACAAAATCACATACTTCACATTATATGAAACACATATATACATATATGTTCAAATCTACTTTATCTCTTAATAAGAATTTTATTTATTAAATTTTTATTTTAAATTTGTGAAATATCTGGGATATTACATTCACCCATTCTTCTAAGAATTTCGTCCTCGAAATTAAGGCATAGTCATCTCTATTCATTCTACTCTTCTATTTTTAAATCTAGGTTTTATTCTTTAAACCTTTATTTAATTATTTGAGATCTTATTTACAAGTCTCATAAATTTTCGGGTTATCACAATGACAAACCAACTTTTGATATTTTAAGCCAGATTTCTGGGAAAGAAATTGATGCAAACCAGTTTGGTGGAAAAACTGATGATGATGTTGGTGGTATGGGTGGGGGGGTTCACAGTGATGGAGATGATGACAAGGTTAAACATATTTGTTTATTTTTTCTATGTTATATGTTTTTGTTGTATTGATTATTTAGTGTTTTTTATTTTTACAGATTGACAAGAACAATGACAAACCAACTTTTGATATTTTAAGCCAGACTTCTGGGAAAGAAATTGTTGTTTTTACCCCTACTGGGGTTCACATTGATGGAGATGATGACAAGGTTAAACATATTTGTTTGTTTTTTCTTTGTTATATGTTTTTGTTTTATTGATTATTTAGTGTTTTTTATTTTTACAGATTGACAAGAACAATAACAAAACAACTTTTGATATTTTAAGCCAATCTTCTAGGAAAGAGCTTGTTGTTTTTACCCCTACTGAGGTTCGTGTTTTTTTCAATCTTAGTTACCTTTATAGATTAATTGGATTGGTTACTTCCTTATAGTATTTCTGTTACTGCTCAGTCAATTTGGAGTTTGTAGTTGAAATTCTAATTGTATTTGTGACCTGTTTTGTCAATTGCTAATGAGGGTAATATTGAGGCAGAAAACAATTCGGTACTTGATGAAATGATTTTAACTACTCAGGATATAGTTCATTGTGTTGAAGTGGAGAGAAGTGCTTCTAAACCTTGTGGTAGGTCGGTTCGTGCTTCGGCGAAGAATGCGGCTTTGAGGAGTCCATATACAACGAAGTTTGGTTCTACTGATTCATCTTCCTCTGTTGTGGTTCCTACACAAATACGCAGAGGTCTTTCTGCATTTCCCAATATTTGCATGGGTATGCCATCCAAATTTGAAGATGTATTATTTGATCAATGGTTTAAGATTGACATAAATAACAGGAAAATGTATGTTATTTGTAGTTTAACAACAATATAGTTTTTTTTATAAAAAAAAAGGAATTTGTTTTCTTTTACTTATATGCTTTTATATTGAAGGACAGAAAAATTCTCTGGAGATAATGATAAGATTGAACATGCATTCAGATTTGGGTCTGTCCCAATATCATCTAAAATGTGGTTCTACAAATTAAAGACTCCTGGACAGTAGCTTGATGATGATGTGAGTTTCTTTATTTTTGAAATTCTGTTGTGTTAGTTTTTATTTCTTTCAAGTTTTTTGTAAAGTGATTTTCTTCTCTGATATTGCAGAAAATTATTTATGGTTAGTTTATTTAATTGTTTTGGTTACTACTTTTGACAGTGTTGGTTACCTTTATCAGAAAGTTTTAATTTTTGGCAATTGTTTATATCTTATGATTTTTGGTTTGTTTTTTGATTCAACATGTCAATATTTCCTTCTACTACTTCTGGAAATTGGCTAAACACTCTGCCAATATTCAAATCAGGGTCACTACTATAGATTGTTGGTTTCATGTGAAGTTATCTGCTTTATATGGTCAATATTGTCTTAAAAATACAGAAACGACTCTACTGGCGGGGGAAGGTGATGTCACTGAATACATTTGTGGATATTTGATGGATGTGAACACACCTTGGGTTGTTGTTGATTATGTTTTGTTTCCCATTCACATGACAGATCCAGAGCATTGGTTTTTGTTGATCTTTGATGTGCATCGTAGACTTCTAGTAGTTTATAATTCTCTTCAACTTACTAGGACAGTCATGCGAACAAATATAATGGATGTTTATGAGGCTTACATTTTTATTCTACCTATAATCTTGTCTAAGTATGGGTTTTGGAAGGGTAAGTCGGATATTGATTTCCATAGTGAACTATATCTTCAGAAGGGGGAACATGATATCATTGAACTTGAATTTGCAGAAGGGGTGCCTAAACAAATTGAGGGGTAAGGTTTATACTTTTTTTCCATTTCTTTAATTATTCCATCTAGTAAGATGTTTGGTTTGATTTGTTTTCTATTTTGTTTGTTTTTGCAATGATTGTGGTATGTTCACGGTGTGTTTTGTTGAACATTTTCTTCACCAAAAGTTTGTTGAAATGCTTAATCCATTCCCCATTATCCAATACCGGAAGAAATTATGTGTTAACCTCTTCATGCATGCTAGGAACAAGCAAGTAGAGGGATACAATTCTGATACAGAATATCCAGGCAGATTTGTCCCAAAAGAATAATCTGATTGTCTATGCCTTTTCCTTGCAAAGTTTGTTTTATCTTGGTTTTTTTTGGATATTCATAACCATTTGTTAATGTTACTAAATTTTTACTGTTTAGTGAATGTTTCTATTAATGGAATTACATTTTTGATTATATTACCAGTAGTTTGACATTGTTTATTTGTTTATATTTGGTGTTTTGGACTCGTTCCTTTAGAGGTAACCAAATACGTATTAGTGAGTGACAGAACTTCATCATGTTAGTTACTATTTACCTTTTGATTATTTTAACACATTGAACATATTGAGGAATTCCATTATTACTTATCAAATTTGTAATGTTCTCTGAATTTTACTTTTAAAGTATCCAGTTATGGTATATCGAAGTTCCAATGTATAATATACCCCAATTAGACAGCGCAATAAACAGATGTCCAATTGTCCAATATGTAGTGACCAATAAATCATATCCCAAATGGTTAATTTTATAGTGATGGTAATGTATATATGATTAACGTTTTTGTTTTAACAGAAGGTGCAGATGGTATCCGAAATGCCATGTAAGAGTTCTCATTTGTGTAGTTGTTGGTTACTTATAAAAACCGTTTAAAAATAAAATTATTTAGAATATGGTGCAGTTGGTAGCCAAACCTTCATACAAAGTAACCATTTTAGTTTTTGTTAGTAACCAAATAGTCATAAAAAAATTTCAAAACAGTTACCAAATGTTTCATGTATTTGTTTTCTTTATCTTGCTAAATCATGATGGAATCAGAGAGTGGTCGTGTGGTTTTCCTCTTACTTAATGTAAGAAGAAAAGAATGCAAAATATTATTCAATATTGTGTAACATAATCTCGATTACCTTACATTAATAAAAAGATTACCATATATCTGGTTATTGGTTACTTATGGTAAACAATAAGATGTTTTTGTAGTTACATTTTCTTTGCTGATGTACTATATCAGACATTTTTTGGTCGTAAAATTGGTGGATTATTGCATGTTTTCCTGTCGTGTCCTTTTTTCTTGGCACCTGCTGCATTTGTTTTGAATTCTGTTTTCAGATCCATATTTGTACCTCCCTATCTTTGGTCTTCCCGCTGGTCTTCTTATATTTGGTGATTTTACACATATGTTTCTTATTTCTTTTGGCACATCCCAATTCTCTTTGTCAGCTAATGGCAGGATGGAAGTTGAATACGTGTCTACTAAAGTTATTTTTGAGTAGTTTTTTGAGCAAAATTCATAACAGCTCAAATTCCTTTTGTTGATAATAGCAACAACGTGTGGACAAGGCATCTCGTGGTACTGAAATTTATGGCATGTGCATGTCCTTTGTTCTATCTCCACAATAAACTGTTTGGTGACATCGTAAACAATGAAATTCACTAGGTTTGATGTCTCAACCTACCACACAATTTAAGGGTGTAGTTAGTATGTATAATCATTTAGTTTCTTTAATTCGAAAAAATGGCAGGCATATGTACTGTTGGTAACTTTTTCAGCATATACAGGTAACCAATAATGACTAATGCGGTTTCCATAAATGTAAATGCAACTTCTAATAAACATGCATGTAATCATTTAAAAGTTGTATTATTGACCTTAAGTTTCTTTGATTCAATGATATTAGATTGCAGTCCTCTCTCATCTGTTGTGGAAAGGGTAGTGAATGTTGATATGACTGCTTGCTTATTTGTGAAATACCATCTTTGAACCATACAACAGAGGCATTCAATCATTGTTGTAACTGGAAGTTCCCTAATTCCCTTGATTGCATTGTTGATAAATTCGGCTGTTTTTGAAGTCATTGTTGAGTATCTACTTACAGTCCCATGGAGCCTTGTGCACTTCTCTAACTTAACCTCTTCCTCCAAATTTGTCCTTATTCGAGCATCAATTGCATCTAGTTCAGCCATGTGTCTGTTGAATTGTTCAATAGTGTAAGCTCTACAAGCCCCGTTGTATGCTTTTTTGAGTTCTTTTCCTTTCTTTCTGAATCTGTTTTTTATATTTTTCAATACATGATATGTACATGAACCATGTATGACATCGAGAAACACAAAGTTCAGTCCTTGTACAATACCTTTATGTCTATCTGAAATAATATATTGGCCTTCCCTGACTCCACAAACATTTCTCAAATTGACGAAAAACCATCTCCAAGAGAATTCATTTTCACTATTAACCACTGCAAAAGCAATCGGAATAATGTTTCTGTTTGCATCCTGCGTGCTTGCTATGAGGAGTGTCCCCCCGTAGGTTGATTGTATGAATGTGCCATCAATTACAACGATTGGGAAGCAATGATGCCATGCTTCAATGGATGCTACCATGACAAAGAATAGATACTTGAAACGACCATTTATTTCTAACTTCAGGGCTGTGATTGAACCTGATATGAAATTTCAGTAATGTCAATATAAATATATGGAACAGATAGTGTTCAAACTTGTAGTCGAGGGTAACCATTTGTATGGTTAATGGTATTCAATTAATTAGCATTTAAATTTTTTCCATATGGTGCAGATGGTGTCCAAAATGTCATCTAAGTTTATCCTTTCATGTAGATATTGATTACTGACAAAAACCCATTTTTATGAAGAAAAAAATTTCATAGTCCAGTTGGTAGCCAAATCTTCATACAAAGGTAACAAATTCAGTTTTATTGGGTTACCAATTAATTATAAAAAATTTAAAACAGTTTTCAAGTGAATACCTGGATTTGTTTTCTTCAACATGTACAACCATGATGGGATCATAGAGTAGTCATATTGATTTCCTCTTACTTTTTCCAATGCTTTCTCCTTTGATCTCTATGCTTTTCGGTAAGAGATAGACACATTATACTCTGTCATCATGTCTTGCACAATAACTGTAGGTGTGTATATTTTCTTTAGATTTGTTAATCTATGCATTATGCATTCACTAACTAACTCACTATTTGCTTGTTTGTGATGTCCTAACAGTATGTCGGATGAACGTGTGTGTATATCGTTGAATTCTCTCACCTTGAACATACTTGTTTTCGAAACTTTGATGCTCTCAACTTCCATTTACAATTTTCATTCTCTATGCATACTAACATAAAGTCTCTACTACTTGTTCTTTCAACCTTGCGTTGTCGATTTTGCTTGATTGAATGTAGTCTTATTGCTTGTGCTAGGATTTTTTGTCTTTGTAAGTTTGATGTATTTTAACTTCATATTCATTCGGATCTGATATGACCTCATCAGATTGTTCTTCCATGTATGCTCTGTCTTGTTCTTGATTAATAGTTTCGATGGAAAGCTGATCAGCATATTGTGTTCCAATTTGGTAATCTTGTGTTGCCAGTGGTACAAGTTCTGAATTCCATTGTGTCGATCTGATTGGCGTTACAGCTTGAATCCTATTTTCTTTTACATTTCTCAAGTTCTATAAGATTGTAGTGCCTCCATTGCTGTATACATTCTCTATAATTAGTGAAAACTTGCCCTGTTCATCTGATTTTCTACTGACTTCCATAAAGAATCTGAAGGTTGCTTCATCTGACATACTGATCGATGGAATGTTGCTTCTAATCTGAAATTTGATTGACAATTTTGTTGTGTTGGTGTCTAGCCTTATTGCACTGCATACCAAGTTATGCATTTCTGTTAATGAACAAGTTGATGGGATTAGTAGGCCGGTAACTTCAAAATTGTGGTATTGGTTACTGTCAGACCACGTTCCATTAAAATAAAGTACAACTGGAATCATCTCCATTGTCTGACAACTGAAGCATTAAAAATAATACAATATTGTGAATGATTACCAAATTAACATTATACAGTAACTAAAATTAATCTAATTAGTAACCATAAATCTGAATTACATTGTTTGCATTCAGTTTATAATCAAATCACTGAGTATCATGACGTGGTGACCAGTTAAAGACTGAACAATTAAACCTAGGTAACCAAATACTTATATGCAGGCAACCAATTTATGATTGTGTAGTAACTACGTGTAAGTACATGAATTGAACCTTGAAAGACTCATACCAAATTTTCAGTCTACAATTCTACTTTATACCAATTTGGAATCCATCAATAAACAACTAATAATCCTTATATTAGTTTTGTTTCTAGTTACCAATTGAAAATCAAAATCATATACTCATTGTCCGATTCAAAGTTATATTATGTGATTTCAATATCCAAATTCAAATTATGGTTTACTTACCTTCGTAATTTTGTTTCAAATTCGGTTTTCAAATCATTCGATCTATTCGTACATTTTGGATTTTCTCTTTGCAAACTTCGGCTACTCCGGCTTCTTCTTTGTCCGTGATTTTGAATGATCTTCGGTTTGTGAACAAATCACTGAGTATCATAACGTGGTGACCAGTTAAAGACTGAACAATTAAACCTATGTAACCAAATACTTATATGCAGGTAACCAATTTATGATTGTGTAGTAACTACCTGTAAGTACATGAATTGAACCTTGAAAGACTCATACCAAATTTTCAGTCTACAATTCTACTTTATACCAATTTGGAATCCATCAATAAACAACTAATAATCCTTATATTAGTTTTGTTTCTAGTTACCAATTGAAAATCAAAATCATATACTCATTGTCCGATTCAAAGTTATATTATGTGATTTCAATATCCAAATTCAGATTATGGTTTACTTACCTTCGTAATTTTGTTTCAGATTCGGTTTTCAAATCCTTCGATCTATTCGTGCATGCCGGTTTTGGATTTTCTCTTTGCAAAATTCCGCTACTCCGGCTTCTTCTTTGTTCGTGATTTTGAATGATCTTCGGTTTGTGAAACTCCGGCTTCTTATGTCGATTTTGAATTTCGTTTTTGCATTCGGCTACTCCGTTTATTCTCTGTTCTTGTTTTTGAATGCTCTTTGGTTTGGTAACTCCGGCTTCTTCTTTTTTTCGTTATTTTGAATTATCGATTTGTTTTGGTTGCTAGATCGCAAAGAATTGGTAACTGTCGCATATGGTAGTAACTTCTCCTTGATTTCAGGGTTTCCTTATTTATTTGAAACTGAATGATCTGATGTGTTTATTGTGTTGTACTCTTTTTGAAATTATTTTGTGAATGCACTAATCTTGTAATTACTTTATAAATATTGTATAATAATGTAAAAAGCCCTTTTCTTTTAGGTACATAATCAATTAATTTCAGTCTATTCAAAAAATTTGGCCCATTCCAAATAAGCAGTTTCAAACTTTTCAGCTTATTAAAAAATTTCGGCCCATACCAAATAAATAGTTTCAAAAATTTCGGCCCATATCAAGTAAATAGTTTAAAACTTGTAGTTTCTGTTTAGTTTAAAAAATAGTCTTTATAAATAAATTGGTAAGGATATTAGTTTATGTAATCACATAAAAATGCAGTATGAATCTTATTGAGAGGATTCTAACTTAGGTTTTCTAAATGAAATCTTTTATTTTTTTTAATTTCCTTTTTTTATTAACTAATTTTGTTATCATCAAAACTTCAAGTATTTTTAACCTATCACCTCCAAATCCATTCTTTTCCTTTCTTAAAAAAAAAAACTCACAAACATGGGATTTGGAGAGATTTTAATTATTTTTTCCTTCCTTTCCTTCTCCTCAAAAAAACTTACAAACATGATGTTAAGCATCCAGATTTTATGCAATTTACCAAATTTTAAGGGTCTTCTCTTTACTTAAATATAGTAACATTATTTTGAGATGGCACTCATACGGGACGATAAATTTATAGCCACAATTTAATTAAAATTTGAAAATTATCAATTAAATCTGCATATTAGTATTAACGATCATCTGTAAAAACTGTAATCATCAGTGAAACTTTTACTTGATAAATATTATCTTGGGTTTGATGAGTGATTTGATCCCTTTGTCTTGAGGATTTCATAATTCTTTCTCCTTGTCGAATTAATGGACCACAATATGCTATAATAGACATTAGTAATAAATAAGAAAGTACTCCCTCCGTCCCAAATTAATTGTTCAGTTTTGACCTTTTAAAGTTAAATTGACCATTTTTAAAACTAATCTTTTTACTATTTTTGCTAAAATATAAGTGAAGAGATTATAACCAAAAGAAAGTATATACAATTTATTACTAACCCCAATTTTTATAATTTTAGAAATATATTTATATATGCTTAATTATTAATTTTAAAAATAGTCAATTTGACTTAAAAAAAATCAAAACTGAGCAATTAATTTGGGACGAAGGGAGTATTAATGGCCGGAACCGTTGAATTTCTTATTTTTGACATAAGTAACTTATTATATCGAATGTACTTATTCGATCTAATAGAATGATCAATTTATCATTTACAAATTATCAACAATTCAATCTATTTCATGGATATGAAAATTAACCAATAAATAAAGAAGATTGTATATAAATAACATTTTATCGTTATATTGAAACATATGTGATGTTAGGGGTCTTTAATTTTTAGTCTCAAAAAGTGTCTCAAATAATATATCACCGTAACATTGGTTAGATAAATCTTATTTGATTAGCTATGCCATAAATTATCATTAAAATATTTTTCGAAACATATGAATGCTGATTACTTTGACTAACACTACACTTGAAGAATAAAATGATTGGATAATAAAAAAATTAAAAAAAAGATTATTTTACAGTTGTTATCTACTAGATTCTAGGGTTTGTATATTAAAACTGTATTTAGTTTTATTTATTTCTTTCGCTTTGCGTCACATACATGTCACACATATGCATGTCCTGGTACAAAGCTGGTAGTCTATGTGTCGCTAAGCATATCTTTAGTGTTTATGACCAAACAGCGCACGAAAGTTTTAGGTTGTGCTTGATAAAAATAATAATTAAGATTTGAATGATTATGATGTCTTAATAAATTAGATTATCTGAATGGTTATGAAATCTAAATCTAAAAAACTGTTTGATAACTAAAAAGTAAATTATCTCTTAATGACACTATTTTACCATTTTCAAGGATAACATTTTATTTAATAATTTTAAATATTCAATTTAATAAAATTGAGTGAATAATATTGTTGAATATATTTATATAAAAAAAATTTATCAAAAAAAAATATCATGCCTTAACTATTAAGATTAAGAGGTACCTCTTAATTATTAAGATTTTATTTTCTGTCTTAACGATTAAGAGGTATTCAGAGGTAACAAAAAAAAACAAACAATATCATGCCTTTTAGCGAATAAGAGGCTGTCCATTAAGAGACAATCAGATGTAAATAAACAGCACCTTAGTGTGAGTGGGAGTTCCTACCTTAATCCATATATAATTAATTAGCCAAGGAAAATCTCTTCGTTTGATTAAGAGGAACAAAATATGAGGCAAAAAAAAGGTTTGCCCCCACATAAATCAACACAACAAAGAGACATACATGCTAAAAACACATCCAGTTAATACTAGGCCTTGAGTTTTGACCAGGTCAGATTGTTGACTTCGATCTACCAGACCAGGCCTTGCTCTCTAAAGTTTGGTCTAGTTAGGCCAGGCCTAGGTCGGTCTGGTCCACTCCCTCCCCTCCCCCCCTCCCGGGTTTTTTTTTACTTTTAATGTTAAACATTAAAAATAAAAATTATAAAACATAAATTAATAATATTTTTATTGAAGAACTAGAGTATTTACAAGAAACTAACGTATTATTAATATTTAACATTAAAAGTTAGTTTTTTGATTTATTAATTAATGTTAATATTTAATATTAAAAGTAGCAAATAATATTAATAATATTTTAATGCTAAATATTAGTATTTAGAAGAAACTAACTTATTATTAATATTTCATCAACTTAATGTTAAACATTAAATAAACTAACTAGTATATTAATTTAATTAAATGTATTTACAAGAAATCAAGAATTAATAATTAAAATTTTAAAATTTATTGATATATTAATTAAAACTAATGTATTACACCTTCTAAATTAAAACTAATGGCTTAAACTGTTTAATTGATTTTATTTTTGGGTTCTTTACATAAGTATACAACAATTAGTAAAAAATTACAAGAATAGTGCACTAACAAAATAATTACACGCACTAACAAAATAATTACAAAAAGAGTGCAACAAGAATAAACCCATTAAATCATTATCCCTTAAATCAAGGAGAACTATAACTATCATATTTACTCCTCTCTATTTAATGACACCTTCCCCCACCGCCTCCCTCCCTCCTCCCGCCTCCCTCCTCCCTCCTCCGCCTCCCTTCCCCCACCGCCTCCTCCCGCCACCGCCTCCTCCCTCCACCGCCTCCTTCCTCCCCCCTCCCTCCACCGCCACCCTCCCCCGTCATGGTGGCGTCAATGGAGTCTTCAAGCTCATAGTGGCGTCAATGGAGTCTTCACATATCAAGGTAACCAATTCTTCATACCAAGGTAACCAAACCTTCATACCAAGGTAACCAATCAACCTCTACAACTGCAGTTTTTTCATAGTGCAGTTGGTAACCAAACATTCATACCAAGGTAACCAAACATTCATACCAAGGTAACCAAACCTTTATACCAAGGTAACCAAACCTTCATACCAAAGTAACTAATCCACCACTTCCTCAAAAACCGCTTCTGCACCTCCTCCGAAACCCCCTCCACCACCTCCTCTAAAGTTGCCAACGCCACCTACTCCAAAGCCGCCGCCGCCACCTCCGAACCCGCTACCGGCCACCTCCTCCGAAACCACCACCCCAACCACTACGACACTTAGTGTGTTTGTTACTGTCGTATAAGTATTTGGTTACTTAGGTTTAAATTAATGAGTTGAAATGGATTTGGGTGTGTTTTAGATTTACGGTTACTAATTAGATTAATTTTGGTTACTGTATAATGTTGAGTTAGTAACCATTCATAATATTGGTTATCTTGGTATAAAGGTTTAATTATCTTGGTATGAATGTTTGGTTACCTTGATATGAATGTTTGGTTACCTTGCTATGAAGGTTTGGTTACCTTGCGGCGGGAGGGAGGGAGGCGAAGGGAAGGGGCAAGAGGGAGGGAAGGGGCTGGGGCGGAGGGAGGGGTGCGGAGGGAGACGGAGGGGCGGGGGGCGGCGAGGAGAGGTGGTGGGGCGGTGGGAGGGAGGGAGGGGAGAGAGAGAATGGGTTTTTTATTTTTAAAAAAAAACTGATATGGAAACTAAATTAAAGGGATATAATGGAGGAGAGAGAAAATGATATTATCCCCTAAATTAAGGAATCCTAATTGCACTAATATTGTAAATAAATATGGAAAAGCGTATTATTTTTGTAATTATTTTATCTATGCACCATTATTGTAATTATTTCTAAAAATGTACTACTAAATGTAAATGTTCCTTTATTTTTTCTTACTTGGATTGAGTCATGCTTAGACTACTGTCTAATTAATTAATTAGCTTGAAGTTGGGTTAGAATATAGACTCATGAAAATGGTCAAATGGGGCAATACAGTGGGATTGTGGGAAGGGTCAAGTCTAAGCCGAATTAACAAATCAGGTCACGACCCGAATCAGGCCCCAAGCTGGACCAAGCCAGGCTTTTTGCCAAGCCAGGTCAGGCCGGGCTTCGTGTCAAATCACATGTCATAGATAAAAATGTACTTATAAATATAAAAGAGTATATGAAGAAACAAAAGCTACAAATATCAGAACCTAGCCTTTCAAACCTTTTCAATTAAAAACTGCACATGGACCTCAATTGGCCCAACAGCTTGACTTCCATTCCCAAGCACACTCGAGCCTTAAATATGGGTAAATCACCATTGAATCAAAATTGGCACAACCAACAGATGCATATGCACTTGTAAAATTATGTTGATTCAAATCAGTGGCAGAACCAGACGGTTTGTATAGGGGTGCAAAATTATAAAATTATTCCTCACAACCCGAGGCTAAGCAAATGGAAACAACTAAAATAGATAATAAGACAAATAGCTACAACAAAAAGGAACACAAGCATATAATTCAAGCCTTTTATATATCACCTTTCCCTAGCCTTTAGCAGTCCAGTCCAGTCCATCAAACAACAGCAGGAGATCGCGTTGAGCCTGGGAGAATAAAAGACATTCAAGCCTACTGTTGTTGTTTTATTTTGTCTTTTGTTGTTCTGCTGCTACTCAACCAAATTGTGCTGCAAGTGGGCCTCGATTGTTACCAAAGGAAGCATGGGCCAACAAAAAGAGAAGCCGTAACCACAACCACCGGGAAGCCGTATACCATGGGTACCATAACCAAGAAGCACAACAGAACAAACAAAATGGAAGAAGATCAGCAGCAACTGTAACGCCCCCGAAATTCGGGTCTTGCCTTTAAACCCAATTCCGGCGCGTCACGGTACTACCCATACAACATAGTCTCACTACCTGAATGTAATACAAAATTATTACAACATATTCTCACCTAATCCCAGGTACGAAAACCTTTACTAATACATCAACAAATAATATTACTAAATTTCATAATATTACAACAAGAATTTAGTCCTTCTACTTAACAGTTACTAACTCTTCTCTTCTTCGTACTAATCTGTCCCTTCGACTCTAGCTGCAAAAAGTTAGAATTTTTGTAAGAGTGAGCATTCAATTACCCAGCAAGTATAGCAGTTGAATAAATAACACCATAGGAGTAAAATAACATCTGACTGAAATCTTCAACAATTAAACAATAATTGTGAAGAAATGCGAATAAACAGGAATAATATAAATTCCTTATCATCTATCATTGCTAACATCATCATCACTATCACCATATTTAAAAACAATTAACATTAACCTGTTTCTAATCAAAGTTCTTGATTTTTAGGACTTAGTATATTAAACAGTTCGATTAACGAACATTTCTTTGAATTGCACCTAAGTGCGAATATTGGTCTAGCACGTTAATATATATAATCGCCATCACATCATTGCACAGAGTGCAAATCGTGATTACATTTACTTACAACAACACATTATTGCACGGGGTGCAATTTATACCATCAATTGCCCAATATATTTGATAAGGCGTCATTACTCTATCACAATTCAAGAATTATTACAATTCACATCTTCATCAATAATATTTCCGAATGGAAAAGCTCATCTCATGTCATCTTAGGAATTTCACATATCTGATGAAATTCAAACATCAAAATATGCATACCTTTGCAATTTAGCAAAACTTGAACCTCTAATACAATTATTAAAGAAATTGCACACGTTTAGCATCCACAAAATATATATAGACATTTCGTAACTTGAACTTTACATCACATAGCCTTCATAAGAAAATTATCATACGAAGTTAGAAAACTTGCTCAAATATAAATATTGAGTAAGTTAGGAAACTTGCCTTATGCGCTGCTTACAACTTACGCTATAATGCTCTTCAAATAGCCTACACAATATCATTTATAAAAATATACCAATTAGCCAAATATAGACTTCATATTGGTTTACATACTGAAATAATAACTTTCATTTCATATTGTTCGCGTTTTATAAAATAATAAACGCGATTAAGTCCAACATCTCTCGGCGTCGCGTCGTTGGAAACGTTACGACCCTCATCATCAAACATACTTATTGGTTTATAACAACCCCATTCCATGACTTATAATATTCGTTTCATTAGACTCAAAACACTTTTTAAGTGCGCTAACACTTTACGCGACGTTTCGACGTTTATACGTCACGTGCCTAATTCGTCTCCTTCGCACAAGCTTAGTATGCCCATACACTTATCTAATTCATCAATGATTAATGTTAAGTATCATTATAATACATAATAATCATATTATGAAAGTTAGAAAATCACTTTACAGGGTCGGGGGCATTACGTGTGCAAATGCGCGTGCCCGACGCCCTCCGATTGACCCCAATTACGCATCAATCCTATAAATGGCTAATTTAGGCCATGATACAGACCTCAAATCGAAAAACTTAAAGAACGAAAGTTGTAGGTCTACTCTTCCTCTTTCCGAATCATCTTGAATCACCTCAATCTGAGTTCGGATGAGAAAGTTATGCCTATTTTACTACAGGAGGTCAAAACAGTCCATTCGAGCACGTCTGCGCCTGACACGTGTCCGGCGCAGCTGCGCCCAAATTGGCCTTATGAACGGCGCAGCTGCGCCATTCATGCAGCCCAGAATATGCAGAAATCGCCAGACGCGAAAATCCGACCTCTTCCCACTCCGATCTCCATAACTTCTTCTATACACGTTCAAATTGGTCCATTTCGGACTCTATGGACTCCTAACTCATGGGGCTACAACATATCAAAAATTTAGGGCTACCCATTAACATTAACATGGCCAAATATTAGGCCAAAGTACTAAGTTCATACTCTGTTTTCGTGTTCTTGGTGTTCTTCACCAAAATCATCACCAAATCTTTGTTTTTACATCTTTTTGCTTCATTCCAACTGGGTTAACTTCGTAACCCATGGAACTACACTCCTATAACATCAAACAAATTAAAAAAACACAGAATCTGAGCTACAGATTGTCCAAAACAGTCCGTAGGTCCAAGGTTCTATTTTTGTCCAAAGTTCATCCTCCATTAAGCAAGGGTACGGATTTTTTTCATTTTTGTTCCATTTTAATGTTAGTAATAGCTTATATAGTTTCTTAACAACATTTACAAACAACCACAACCAACAACAATAAGAAAAATCATCCGTAAGCTAAAAAGCTTTAAAAACCAAAAACTTGGAAAAACCTAACCAAAATCAATGGAAAATGGTTTAAGAAGAAGGTTTACCTCTGTAAATATTTCCTAGATTGTAGAGAAGCTTGCTAGGGTTGCTTGAAACTCCTCCTCTCCTACCTTGGTTTCTCCTCCTTCCTCCCGAACCTCTTTTCTCCTTCTTCTTCTTTTAAGTTTTCTTCTCTTAAGTTTTCTTCTCTTCCCTCTCAACATGAACTCTCTCTCTCTTTATCATCTCTACATCTCTCTCTCTATTCTTTGCAACCAACTTGGAGGGGGAAAGAGCAGACTTGGAATGTGAGAGAATGGGTGGCTTCGGATGATGGAGGGAGTGACACCCGAGCTTCTTGATTTTTGTTTTGAGGAGGATGTTTCTCAAATGAGAAACTCCATGTATTGGTTACTACTAATGCCCAACACCTTGTCGGCTCCACCCTTTTGATTGGCTAAGGGGTCTAAATGGTTCCCAAATTGCACAACACATCCAAAAATATATCCGAATACTCCCACTTTTGTACCAAATTTGGTCAATAACTCTACCCAAAATTAAAATGGGTACTCCCATAAAATATTGGGACGCGTAAAAATAATAATTATGAGATTTGTTCATTTATTCGGAACACCCATATAATACATTTCGGATACGAAATAAATCTCGTTCGGGCTCAAATAAAATTTCCGACGCTTGAAAAAATTATTTATTCGCGTACACGTCTTAATGAAATTAATAGGAACCAAAAAGGACGTAAAAATATTCGGGCGTAAATAGTGCCCACGAATAGTGCCTTGAGAAACGTGCTCAGTGAATAGTGATTTTTATGATTTTTTTGCGAAATCAGTTTATTCACTCCTACGAGACACAACACATAAAATTCATACATTCACATCATCCAGGTTATATATAACCTTAAAACACATCACATAAAAATAATATTTAATATATTCCATAATATTAATAAACCCAAATTACAAGGGTGCTCTCGATTCATGATCGTTACATTCTTCCTCATATACAATTATACACTTCGTCAGTTAGCCCATACTAATTAAATTAATTAGCTTTGACTAACTATTAGACCTCATCTCATCGCTTAATCTATAATAAATATATAATACACATATATTTATTCACTTATCACATAACTCACGTAAATATATACATAACACATGTATATTTTACATTCAACCATCTACATTTCGTAATAAGAATTTTATTTATTAAATTCTTATTATAAAATACCCTTGTAGAAAAATCCGGGTTGTTACAGCAACCATCGGCAACCACAAAAAGACCGGCGACAAAAACTGTAGAAAGCAGCCACCAACATCGCAGAAATAATCCAAGGCTGCCGGAGATTCCAACCTAGGGGGGCATATGCCCCCCCTCGCCCCCTAGTTCTGCCCTTGATTCAAATTCACCTACCCTCCATACTAACATCAGACCAACAGAGTGACATTGAAGCAGAAACTCCCACTCTAATTTGTTCAAAAGTAGGGTGTGAATGTGACCCATAACTAGAACTGTGAGAATAATTGAACCAAAAATCCTTAGAATTTATATTCTTAAGCAGATGCATATCCATCTCTTCTCCTTCTGGTTCCTCAACCTCACTGTTACCTTCTAAAACCTTTACAACTTGTCTCATTGTTGGTCTAGCACGTGCGTCAGGGTACACACATAATAATCCTAAATTTAGCACCCTTTCCACTTCCTCCTCGTCGTAGCCTCCTTTAGCCCTCAGCCGTGCATCAAGGGCCGAAACCAATTCTCCTTTCCCCATTAGGTCCCAAACGGATTCTACCAAAGGTGTCCTCCCCTCCTCTATTGGTCTCCTCCCACACATGACCTCTAAAAGCAAGACTCCAAAACCAAACACATCGGTTTGTGTCGATGCTCGACCACTTCTAACCACTTCGGGTGGCACGTACCCTACGGTCCCAACCACACGAGTCGTGCTAGCTACTTGACCATGGCCGTGCATTCGGGCTAAGCCAAAATCCCCTAACCTTCCATTCATGTCTTTATCAAGTAACACATTGCTGGCCTTAATGTCCCTATGTAGGACTTTTGACTCCCAACCCTCGTGCAAGTACAAGACCCCAGAAGCCACATCTTTCAATACTCTTATTCTGTCTTCATAACTCAACATCTCACTCTCTTCACATTCAAACACCCTCTTGTCCAAACTCCCATTTTCCATATAATCATACACCAAAATCAAGCTACCTTTTTCTTTCTTACACCAACCTCTCAAGGCCACCAAAGTTCTATGCTTTAGTCTTCCAAGGCATGAAACCTCAGCCAAGAATTCTCTCGCTCCTTCACTGTTTTGATGAGAAATGCGCTTCACGGCAACCTCTATCCCTCCTGCCAACACCCCTTTGTACACCTTCCCATTCCCTCCAACACCAATCACATTTTCATCTGAAAATCCCTTTGTTGCTGCATCAATTTCTTGGTATGGAATTCTGTGTGGCCAGTACTCTACTTCCCAATCTTCCATGTCCGCTTTCTCCCTCGCTATCCTTCTATTCCTCTTGATCAAAAGCACACAACCCACAGAACATAAAGCAACAACAAATAAGACTCCAACTATTATACCTGCAATAAACCCTTTTGATTGAAAAACAGAATCTTTAGGCAACTCAAATGATGGCAAACCCCTAGTAACCAATCCTTCCCATAATGAAAAATTCGAATTACTAAAACTCCAAGATAGAATCTTGTGACTTTCAATCAAAGCCCCAGTAGAAGCTGTGAAACCAACAAACATCTCATCCTCAAAAACTTGAGAAAGATCAATAGAAACATTCAGTAATGGCCTTTTAGGCCCCAACAGGTGCCATAGTAACATTCAAGATAGAATCTTTATAGTCGATCCAAACTTGGTAAATCTTACCATTATTGAGCGTCAATTCCTTAAATGACTTTTCATCATGCCAATAACCTGACGTGTTAGAACTCATTGAAGTGAGAGAATTCACATCAATTCCAACATGATTGGCATTTATGTCACTAAATTCTTCATTTTTGAACACATCAAATTCAATCCCCAAAACATGGTTACTGGAATTCCCAGTATTAGTACGGTTCAAGAACCCCAAATTTTGAGCAGAAGTACCTTGAATACCACTAAATGGGACAAACAAGAAAACTATGCCATGCCCACGAAGCCTATTCTTGAAAGGAGCCATAGCAAAAATAAAAGAAGTTGAAAATGGAAGTACGTCAGTTGAATTTGACCCTTTGGTCACAATTCTTGATGGGTATAACCGCGACCAATCGAGAAAGTTGAGTCATTTGTTAGAGTAAGAATTCTAGATTCAATTGTGGCATTTCCATAGAGGGATATGCTTGAGGAATTGAAGCCATTGAAGAGAAATTCAATAGCAAATACGGATTGAAATGAAAGGAAAAGAATAGGGATTATTGAAAATGGCAAGAGGAATTGCGAGTGTTTCTTCATTTCAAGAAAGATGAAGTAAAAGTCTCTCATGGAGCAGAGAGATCAGAGATGTGAAAGAGCAAAAATCTTGAACCTCATGCTGGAGTGATGAGATTGAATATTGTGGTTAGTCGAAAATATCCAGGTTGAGGGAGGTGTCATAAATGCCTTGGTTGTTTCACTAAGATAACATTTTACTGTCATGTTTTAAATAGGTGTATTTCCTTTTTATTTTTTTTAGTCATGCTTTTGATTAATTAAGCAAGCAAAGAATCATGTATATACACGTGTACATCTTTTTCCTTCATTCGTCAACAACTTCAATTGATTTAAAATCCACAGTTGACGAGACTAGTTCTTTTCATTCCCATTGGCCATTACCATGCGGAGCTATCCCTCAACTGTCTAGCTAATTGGTTATATATTTAATACTTTGGGTGACTTATAACTGATTCATAAAGACAAACTTGATAACGAAAGTACGGGTAAATTTAAAATAATTTATCGTGTATTTTTTTTTGTGCAAAATATTATGTAATATTATAATTCTATACACTTACGTGAATAAGTATTAGTGATCATTTTTTTAGAGAGATATGTAATAAGTAGGGCTCTCTTATAATTCTATCAAATTTCTTGTATTGATATACTTTGCAATTGTAATTAGATATAAATTTATCAAAGATGTGAAAGAGCTAAAATCTTGAACCCCAAGTTAGAATGATGAGATTGAATACGGTGGTTAGTCGAAAACATCTTAGACTGAGGGGGTCATCTATTTTGCCTTGGTTGTTTTACTAAATTACAAAGATGACATTCTACTGTCATGTTTTTTTTGTCGACAATAATAATTTGCTTACTAAAAAATAAATAGTAAAAGTGACTATTAAATAATGTGTATATTTCTGGTTGGTCATGATCATTCGGCGTGTCAATGTATGGTGACTTTTCAACTAATTACAAGTTGACACGTTATTTTGTAATCTATATCTTGTAAAAGTTTTTTGTAAGTGTAGTATTACTCTTTTATTTATCGATCCCATAAATGGGTGTCTTTTCCTTCTTTTGATAATAGACTTTGTTGAAGCATATTTGATTTTATGATAATAACTATTGTGATTGTGTGAATGAAATTATGTGCTTAATTGTCTATGTGATTATGTGCTAATGTAATTACGTGCTTATGTGTCTATGTGATCATCTTCGTTTATGTGACTATTTGAATGTATGCTTACATAACCATATGTTTATGTGATGAATGTGATCTATTAGAAAAATGATTGTGAATATGATGCTGAATACTAAGAATTGCATACTTATTATTGATGAATGTGGTTTGATGATAACTGTTTGATGCAATATAAAAGATTAAAATATATTTGGTTTTAAGTTTTGTAAACTCTTTATAAAAGAAATACATGTATAGGGACTTAGAATATAAAGATCAAGGTTATTAGATTGATCTTATCATAGAGTTACTATACATGTTCATAATGTAAATATTGTAAGCAGAGTAATCTAAGTACTGAGAATAAAATGATCAATGTATAGTTATATAAGTAAGCTTTGTAAAAGTCCTTCAATAAAAAATATGTACAAGGACTTAGATTAGAAAGATTAAGAATGTTAGGTTGATCTTGTAAAACAAACATGATGTATAGTCATTAGGATCTCAGTGTTTGTAAGTTGCTCTACCTATTCGTAAAGTCAATATAGATCGCAGAGTCAATTACTGTTTGCAACACATCAGATGGATCGTAGAACAGATACACTAGTTGTAGAGTACACTTCACATATCAAAGATCTTTTCGTAAAGTGAATAAGGAATCGTAAAGCTCACTTCATCCTGAAAATAAAAGTACAATATATGAAGAAATCAAAACTGCAAGGAGATCTCAGAACAAAAGTAGAAATCGCAGAATCTTGAATGAAGATCGTAAAACTGCAAAATCATAATGTGATAACTGAGATAGCAGAGCAGATAGAAGTTAAGACTTTTCAAAGATATATCTTAGAGTTAAAGTTCTTGATATAAAGTTCATCTCACTTTACAAAGTGCAGATCAGATTAAGGTGATCGAAGAATAGCTAAGTCAATCAGAGCGTGTTGAGCAAAGATTGAACGAAGAGTACTTCAAACAATCGTTGAAGCAACTCAAGGAGCGTTCAGGAAGGAAAAGGTTTAGTGAAGAATAGTTCATAGAAATACTCTGTCAATTCATAACGTAAAGGTACTTTGCCACTTCATAAAGGATAAGTCAGTTCGCAAAATCATCTAAAAATCGTAGAGCAGTAGTTGACATCTTAAAGCTACAAAGAGACAACCAAATTGTAAAGTTGTCTCTAACATCATAAAGCTGTTGAAGGATTCAAAGAACGCAAAGAAGTTTGCTAATACATCATAATGTTTCTAATCGTAGAGAGCAAAAAATTGTTAAACAAAACGTAGAGCTCAACTCTACGTTTCTCATTACTCTATTAAGGCAACAAATCGTAGAGCAAAGTCAGGTCTAACAGAAAGACTGACAATTGAATGTTGCAAATAGAAGTTCCCAAAGTGTCAAATAATATATCATTGGCAGAATGTGAAGATGTGTCTACTGGTTAGTTTGCCGAAAGCGACTTGTCAAAGAAATAAGTAAAGCTGCAGTTTAATGTGACAAGTCCAAAGCCAGAAAGTACCCTGACGTACAACAGCTTCAGAAAGTCAACATCAAGGATATCAAAGCATCTGTGCATTAAATGTTCCAACAGACACTTTGTAATGGAAAAATTTACAGAGACTATAAAAGAGCACCAAGATTCAAAATCGAAATGAGATGTTGAAAAAAAAATGGTAAACGTAGAGTGTAAAGATTCAAATGGAAAACACAAGAACACACTATACGATCCATCAAGAACATAAAAAGCTGAACTAATAAAGATATAGAGAATGTTAACTATACAATAGAAGATGTGTTCAGAGCTGCTAAGTATAAGTGGAAGAATATAATCAACATCATCTTGATATCAATCATGAGAAGCTTCTAAGTACCAAAAGGAAGGAGCTTTACTATCATCTTAGAGGACCATCATGAGCAGCTGTCAAGTACCGAGAAGAAGGAGTTGTATTGCCATTTTAGTAGCTCATCAACAATGATCATGTGCAGTTGTTGAGCACCAAAGGAAGTCAAGCATCAATGTCGACGATTAGCAACATCAAGAAGATGATCATGTTCAAGCTACTGAGTACCTGAAGATGAAGGAGCCTGAATATCAACTTAACAGCATAACAAACTTTAACATACAAGAATTGGGGCCAGTGTGTCCTGGTCTTAGTGACTGAATTGGGGTCAGTATGTCATAGTCTTAGTGACTGAATTGGGGTCAGAGGGTTCTGGTCTTAGTGACCGAATTACCAAGACAGAGTGTCTTGATACTGAGATTTAGTGACTCGAAGGAACCTCAGTGGTTCAGTTTTAGGAGGTCTCAGTGACCCATCCTTAGTAGATTTCCTACTTAGTGGAGTAGGAGTAATTCAGTCTCTAAATCACTTAAAATTTCTCGTATCGTTTACTTTTTGTCATTTACATTCTATGTTTTATAATTGATGTGATTAATGTATGTGATGAATGACCAACTTCAACATGAACTAAATTCAGAACTAAGATCTAAATAAGTTTTTAAGGGGAGTTTCAAATTAATATTTCACTGTGTAAAATTGATATTGACTAAGCAAATTTCTTGGTAATATTCTTTAATAAATTTGAAAAGTTGTAGATCTATTCAACTCCCTTTCTAGATCTTTATTGTGCCTTTGGAAAATAACAATTGGTATCAGAGCAGGTTCTCACGAACATAAAAGCTCACGCTTTGAGTTGATCTTAAGGCACTAAACAAAACCAGTTTTTAGCTTGGTAGTTGAAGTAGGCCATATCCTGTGAATAAGCTTACAAATTAAAATTTAAATTTGCAGGTACACATATGTGAATACTATTAATGATGAATAATGTGATGCTGTCTAGAATGCCCTTTTGTCTTTCCAATCAAGTTGACTTCAATGAAACGTGGTCTTAGCAAAGTAGATGTCGAGCAATCAAAGATCTAGTCATAAGGTTGTTAAAGTTGAAATGTATCAAGGAAAGTTCAAGAGACTTATTCAGAAGTAAAACAGTTAATTCAAATGAGAAACCCTTGCAGTTGCTGCTCATGGATTTATTTAGGTAAATCTCTAACTGCTAGTCCTGAAGGTAAAAGGTTCTCACTAGATATAGAGAATAGCTATCCCAGGTATTCATGAGTATTCCCTTGAGTCCAAAGGATGAAACCAGCACTCAACGATCAAATTCTTCAAAGCTGATCATGAATGAAATGGGTGAGAAGATCAAGGCAATAAGGAGTGATCATGGCTGATTCACTCTATGTTCAAGAAAGCACCCTATGAATTATAGAAATGAGGAAAGCCAAATATTAGTAAAGTTTCATGCACTTGGCTATTTGCAGTACATTCTCAATAATGGCAAAAGACATCAGACGAAGTTTGACATTTTATAGAAAAACCAAGTTTATATATAGAGTGCTCAACAAGAATCTCTTGATAGTAGAAATCCTTATCCATGTCACAATTGATAAAGGTGATCAAGGTGAACTAGACAAGGCAGAACAACAGGAAGAAATCACACTAATGGATTCTCAAATCTAATGCAGAAGAGTCTTACGATTGCAGAAACAGAAGTCGCAAAATTAGAACTCAACGATCGTAGTACCAAACCAGGAGGTGGTAGAGTCCTTTGTTCCAATTGTGAAGACTCTACGAATCACTAAAGATATAGAATGCTTAAAGACAACTCTACAGAAGTCGAACCAGAGTTTTTGCTTAAAGATTGCAGTCAGTAAAGCTCGAAATCATCATTCGACATTCAGTAGCAAGAATGCAAGAAAGTACTTAGAATTTTGGTCCATGATAAATCCAAAGAAACAAAGAAGAAAGCTAGCCCTCGTGATGAAGAAGAAAATTGGTTTATGGCCTTTCTAGAAGAGAAAGAAGTTGATCCTAAAAGGAAGCTTTTACAAATGATTAATCTTAGCTCACCTATTGATTCAGTAAGCCAGACAAGAATTATTGAGATGGCTCTTACTGATATCATGGTGGAGCAAAGTTCTTTTACTTCTGAACACATCAATGGATGTATTTAGGAAGAAAAGTTTGTTGGGAATCAGCATGCAATTGTTAAGCTCATTATCACACGGGGAGAGTATTATAAGATCTGCATGTGATTACATTTATTCATTATATGTGATTTGATTGATGACAAAATGATAAGAAGAACATTCATAGTGTCAAAGCCTTGTAAAGTCCTTAAATGAAATACATGTACAAGGACTTAGAAGATCAAATATGTTAGGTTGATCTAAGCTGAATGAATATCTATCTTATCAAAGCATGTTTGTAAGATTAGGTTTTGTAAAGTCCTTAAATGAATTTGATGTACAAGGACTTAGAATAAAAAGAGATCAAACTTGTTAGGTTGATCTTATGTACTATAATGATATATACACAAACAAGGGGCAGACTGATCGTAGAGCACTGCACTGACTAAATGAAGGATCGTAAAGCAGTCGGTCAACATCGCAGAATCAAGTATGCCATCACAGGGTTTGCCAGGAAAATGTAAAGTAAAGCTCAACAAAACGTAGAGCACTCTCGGCAGGACGTAGAGTTCTCTCGGTATTACAATGCTAAATCCCAATATCGTAGAGTTGAAGCCAGACATAAACACAACTCACTCTCGGAATCGTAGAGTGAAACAGGCACACCGCAGAATGAAGGGTGGCTAGGTACATCGTAGAGTTGCATACGTCAATACAGAGCTTGTAAGGCAATCGTAGAGTATGGCTCGGCAGAACAAGGGGCTTACTCAGGATTGTAGAATGCGCACTGTAAAGAGAAGATCGTTGTGCTAAACATGGGTTCGTAGAGTCAGTCCGAGTCAGCCACTCTATGACTCCCATGAACAATCTACAATCAAACAACAACGTAGAGCAGTCTCTGCTGAAGCACTCAAAGATAAAGTGGCAACCTTCATAAAGACTTCTAAGTAAGTTGAGCATGAGCCATCAAACATAGAAAGATCTCTGAGCACAACCAAAGTATCAAGCCATAACAGAGACCACAGGATAAGCTCAAGCAATCACTCTACGATCCATCAAGACTCTAGACCTACATCAAAGACAAAGGTCGTAGTGTAGGAAAGCAACAACAAGATCAAGTGATCATAGAGCTGAGCCTAAGACAACAGAGGCACTCTAGCAGTCTTAGCAAAGCAACAAGAAGATTATAGAGCAGCACCCTATGACAAGGCATAAGAGAGAATGTCTGAAGATTATAGTAGAGCAGTCCTCTATATCAAAGGTGCTATAGCAAACAGAACATCATAGAGCAGTCCTCTATGACACATCAGCAGAGCTAACACCTAAAGAACATAGAGCAGTCCTCTATGATGGGCACACTACAATAATGACTTAACAAAGTTCATAGTACACTATGCTCTGAAACCGAAAAGCCAAATGGAGATCACAGAGCATAAAGGAACACAAACTGCAGTATAGTGAGAAGCACACCAAAGCGTAATGGAAGTATAGTCAGCAACTCTACAAAGTGCAAGGCATCATAAGGCCACACTAAAGTTAGCAGTTAACTTTATGATCAGGCAACAGTCTTCAGTCTGAAGCAAGCAGTTAAATCTACGATCAGAAGTTATAGGCTACACCTAAGATGATCGTAGAGTAAGTAAGTGCCAACATGGATTGAAGAATTTATAGTACTTAAGGTTACTATCCCAAGATGAGCAGCTGAGTAGTTAAATGAGTAAAATAAAGAACTAATCTGAGTGGGGCTCAAACTGCCAAGTTTGCAGCAGTCAAATAAGCAGCGCATGTGACTCCACTATCTTGGTGCCAGCTAATGGATGCTGACTCAGTTATCACTAGCAGACTTAAGGAAGTAAAATACTCAGTAGTACAATAAACAAGTCTGCAGAAAGTGAGTCTCCAACGGAAAGAAGTGCAACGGGAAGATATCAACAGCAAGATTCCAATGGGAAGAAAATGGAGATTTACAAAAGAGAAAATTGCATTCAGATGGCGGTAAGTGTGCGTACGGTAAGCAAGAGAGCAAGAATACAAACTGTACAATCAGCCAGAAGCTTCACTGCAACATGAGAAGTATGCCAAAGGGCTGGCATATGAGCTAAGAGTCGAATGACCAAGAAGCCAAGATCTAGAGTAACCAGTTCCAGATCGGACAACTCTATGATCAAGCAAGGAGCACTATGAGCTGAACAAATAAAGAACTAACTTGCACAAGTCAACCAGTGTTTAATAAAAGTGATCATTTGTATCTGCTATGTACCAGAAGAAGGAAAGGCTTCAACCACCATCATCAGCAGTATCTAGAAGAAGATCAAAAACAGCTGCCAAGTACCTAAAGATGAAGGAGATCAAAGTTCATCTTGGCAGTACAACCCAACAAACAATCAACACACCAAAGAGGGCGAAGAGTCCTTGTCTTAAGTGACTAAACAAAGTCAAGTCTGCTGGACTTGCTGAGTACCAAAGGGTACAAGAGATTCTAAGCCTGCTGGTCTTAGTCTACAAGATTCCAAGGCTGCTGGCCTTGAAGAGTTCTTTGTGAACTGGGTTTCCAAGTCTGCTGGACTTGAAGAGTGTCATAGAATCCTTGTCCGAGGGACTAAAAACAACTCATGTCTGCTAGACTCAAGAAGGGTCAGAGGATCTGTGTCTGCGGGACTTGAGGAGGGTCATAGGATCCTTGCCTTAGTGGCTAAAAACAACTCTTGTCTGCTGGACTTGAGGAGGGCAGAGAGTCCTTATCTTTGTGACTAAAATCATTAGTGGATTCCTACTTGTTGAAGTAGAAGAGTGGAGTAGGAGTTATTCAATCTCCGAACCACTTAAAAATCTCTTATGTCTTTTACTTTATGTTATTTACCTTATGCACATTAATTGCTTTATCTGTTGTCAATCATACTGTATATTTGATGAATGAACTGAGATTATGTTTTATATCTTTGAAGGGGTTATTAAAGTATATTCCGTTGTGCATGAATTGATTCTACTATTCATAACTGTTATACTTTCACTAATTAAATGTAAAATTATTTAAGGATCTATTCAACCCCCTTCTAGATCCCTATTGTGTCCTTGGGAACCAACAATTGGTATCAGAGTAGGTTCTCATGAATATGTTAAAGCTCACGCTTTGAGTAGATCTATGACACAAATTTAGATCAGTTCTAAATCTCGGTATTGGTTGATAAGACAAAATACAAATAAGCTAACAAGTTAAAAATTGTATGTGCAGGTAAACTGTTCTAAGCCATCCAGGCTGTACCATGGGCTTAAACAAAAAAAATCATCATCAACAGGCATGCTGATATCAATGAACAGATCAATCATCTCATGAGGAGGAAACAGTTCAGATGCAGCAAGAACGAAGATATTCTCCATTAAAAAGGCAATCTGCATCTCCACCTAAGAAGTTGTGAAGTCCTACAAATGATGATCAAGGAGATATCTAAATGACAATACGCCATCATCAATGCACTTACAACGACGACTCCATGAGCTTTTCAACACATATGACATGTTCCTACTTTACAAAATATGAACCTAGAGGTTCATTCAAGCGTATCGATGATTATGGAATGTCATAACCAACTAAGTGCAGAATTCAAAGATGTGCTCAATATATCAGTCAATGCAGCACAATGAAAGAACAAATGATGAAACCAACAATGGCCTGAGGAATTTCAAATCATCAACTAACAAGGAAATGCATCATTACTAGCAGCACCACTGACTGTCCAGAAATTGACATCAGTGAGGTATCTATCTTTGTCTCCCTAAAATGCAAATGTCTTTTGACTATTAAAATTTATTGCATGTCCAGACTGCATGTCTTTATTTTTCAACAGCATATCAAGAAATCATTTTCCACCCCAAAAGGAAAAAGAAAGAAAGTGAGAATAATAGTTTAATAATCACTTTGCTGTCTATCCATATTTGAGGCTGAAAATAAAGCTCTTAAGAAAAATATATGAAGTCTTCACAAATAGAGTCATCTCCTAACTTGATTGCCAAAAGAGTGAAAATGTGCTTAAACTGTTTTACAATTATTGTTGTGTGTACTGATAAAAACTCATAATCATTTATCTTAATATTGAGAGTTTATTCCTGGGTGTGGAAAACGAAATAGGGTTTATAATCTGTAATATCATCTCATGCTATCTAACTCTGGTGTTTAAGAGGCGACTATGCTTAATGAGCTATTTACATCATATCTTAGTTCTCATACCTTAGTTGATGAATTATGCATTACTTCATGATCTAAGCTTTTAATAAAGTTGTAGAGTGTAGTCATGTCTGTTGGTGTACATTGAAGGATTGTAGAGACTGATCAACTCTACGATCCATCTAGGTACATCTTGCAGAACTGACCACTACTCTGGTTCAAATACTTGGAAAATGATAAAAGCAAAATCTCATCTAAGAAGAAGGTTTAAGAATCCACATCTATTCCACTCATGTTTTCTCTCACACACACTCTCGTGCAGCATGTTTAAACTATTATCACTTATAAGCTGCATAATGCAAATTGTGAAACCACAGTCTGAAAAAGACTCGAGCCTTCAAAAGAACTAACCCCGCAGGACCCAAATAATATTGGGTACCAAGTTAGAAATTTATTTAATCTGCAGGTATCATGATTGCTCTATCCTCACTCAAGCACATTCAAGGAAGAAGTTAGAGATGGATGATCTTCATTAACAAACTTCTGGCAAGCAGCAAAGGCACAACTCTCCAATAAATCTCTCTCAGAAGTTGGAGCTCCATATAGCATAATAAAGCTCCTCAAGAAGCATACAAGAACCAGGTCTTCATTAACTCTACGATCGCAGTGTAAATGAAAGGATCGTAGAGTAATCAAAGATCCAAGACTTCATCAACTCTACAGTAGCAGTACAAAGAAAAGGATCGTAAAGTAACCAGTGCTAAAGAGAATACTCTACGATCAGATGAAGAATGATGGACAATCATCTAAGATTGGAGGATTAATTATGGGGGAGCAACAATCTGATAAGTTTAGCAAGGCTCAGTTTGACAAAAAGACAAAGAAATTGAAGAGATGAAGAGTGTGAAGCTACAAGACGGAGAAATTAAAAAGAGCCACAAAGCTACAACCTTTGGTGCAGAAGAAAGTATTTGAGCCTAACAAATGATATGTGAACATGCTGGGTCAAAAATTCTCTAGCATGTTAAGGAACAGATCAAGTCCTTGCCTGTAGATCTGAACTGTTTCATGACTCAAGCAAAATGAAGCTCCTATAGTCCTTAAGGTGATACTCCATCATACATAACCTTGTCCCAGACTCAGAGTCCCAAAATTCTGTGGCTGATGAACCAAATGAATCCTCATCTTAGATCATAGAATCCCTAAACTCTTTGACTGTCAAATCAAGTCAGCCATACTATTCAAAGTCGTAGAGTCATTATGATTGATATCATGATCGTAGAGTATGTTCACTCTACGATCACAACCTATTAAACACTACTCTCATACTTCATATCTAACCAAACCCAAGGAGTACAATGATGACATTCTATACACCATCTCCAAGCAACCCTTCCTCAGACAAGTGCCTTAGAGACAAACCAAGCCCTAAGTTTCAAACTTAGAGTCCTGCCCTTTCTAAGCTTCCTTAGTCCTGTTGAAAGACTAAATAAGAATGCATCACTAACATTTCTCCAGAGCTTAAGATGTAAATGAAACAAAGGAGAAAAGTTGATCCCTTAAAAAGAGAGTTGATCATGGGACTCTCTAGAAGAGAAAAAAGCTGGTCCTTAAGGAAAGTCTTCACCAAGCAAGTGATTCAGCTCTACTACAGGATCAGATACAAAAAATGAAGATAATCATTTCAGATGTCAAAAGAAAACAAGGTTCCTTCAAAGATCACTTATTCTAGAAGGAAGTAACTATAAGCCTAAATGAAGACTCTCTCATCAAAGTCTGCACTTACTGAGATAAGTGCAAATCAGCATTTAAGCAGCAGTAGGTGTAACTAAGCCCCATTCTCAAAGACATAATCGTAGATTGAAAATCAAAGACATCAAGTCACTCTACGAACGGGCAAAGTCAAGAGTCAAAAGGACATGGCCACGTTCTTTGGCCAGAGTAACTGATGTGCAGCAGTTATGGAAGTTTCAACAGTGTTGGCCACGTTCAGCAAATGGGTCTCCCACACGTGTACTTGACAAAAAGAAGAAACCGATATAAATGATTCAAACACTGACGGTTGTTCCTTTCCTATCAATTATCAAAATTGTCCCTCTCCCAAAGCCATGTTGAACTCTCAAAACCCTAACATCATCTTCAAATCTTCAGCAAACCAAACACAGCAACCTCCAAAAACTCTCAAAAATCCTTATCGATTCATATCTCCATCCTCAGTCAAGTATCTTTCTTTCCTAAAACCCTCATTATGGAAAACTGTCAAGTCATATCAGGTATCCAACTTGGTTTCGACAAATTTGGAGAATCATATGAGAAATTCAAGGATATCCTTAAAAGTGTGCAGCAAGCTGGATTTTCAGAATGCTTAGGGTCGAACACCAAGATCTTCTCTGATCTTATCAGGGAATTCTACCAGAATGCAGTAATCGATAGTGATGTTCTCTCTACTAAAGTTTGTGAAATGAAACTAAAGATAAATGCTGCAGAAATCAATCAATGTCTGGGATTTAAAAACCAAGGTATGTCATCCCTAGAAGAAATCGATTCTGAAGAAGGCAAGAAATTGATGGGCTATGTGAATAATCCCCATGTGAAAGGAATGAAGAAAAAAGAATTTCCTGAGAAGTTCGAATTCTTAGCTGAGATTGTGGGCAAATATATTCTATGTAAATATACTGCCCATGACACTGTGAATGACCTGCAACTGAAGATTATGACTGCCATTATCATGAAGAGGAAGATAAACTTTAGAGCTATGTAGTTTGATTGGTTGGCCAAAGAAGTCAGGAAAGTGAAGGCCTTAGACAAACTTGTCTTAAAGGTTTACTATGGAAGATTTTTGAGTATCATATTGAAGAAAAAGCTGAAAACCAAGATTGGGGATGATGAAGGAGAAACCCTAAATGTCCACAAAATCATGTCACCCAAATTATTTGACAATTGGAAGAAGAACCCCATGGAGAACAAGAAATTGAGAATATCTGGTAGCAACAGTAAAGGGACTTCAAAGGCAGGCAAAGGGAAGAGGAAAGCAAGTATATTGAAGGATGAGTCATCACAATCTAGAGAATCTCTGTCTCTTGAGCCCATTCCCTCCAAATCACTTAAGAAGAAGGTGAAAGTTGAGGTAGCCCCAGTGAAGAGTTCCTCTTCCTCCCAAGAAGAATATAAGGAAGAGAAAAAAGCATTTAAGGCACCTATGGTCAAACCCTCAAAAAGGAGATAGAATGCAAGACTAAAGCAAATGATGAAAATCCCAGGTCATAGAGGTAAAGAAGGAATTCCACCAGTGTCAGTTGATCTTGATGATGATGAGGATGATAAAGTTGAAACTGCAACGATTAGTAAACATGTGGCATCTACTAATGAATCTGCTGAAAAGGATGTGACCACAAGTAAGTCTAAATTAGAAAGTAAGGATGTAATTACATCTGCTAGAGAGAAACTCAATGAATCAACAGGAAATAATGAGAAATAATGAAGACATGGAAGCAAGCCATGAAGAACAGTCAACTGATGAGTCAGTTGAAGATTCAAAGGAAGTGACTATGAAGGAAACAGGTTCAAAGAATATGAGTATCACAAAATCTAATAAAGGAAAGGAAGTAGAAGATGATGATGAAGTTCAACAGGATTCTGATTCTGAGAATAGTGCATCAGAAAGAAACTTTAGGCCAACAACCACGAGAATGCGAAGGAAGATTGTGCTGGAGGCCTATGATAAACCAGGAGCTGTGTTGCCAACAAGATGGATAGATTATGGCAACGGTCAAATGAAAATGGTATCAATGACCATAGAAGATCTTCTTAACAATTTTCAAGACATTGAGCTTGATCGCACTACAGTTCTATATGATCCTGACAGTGAACAACTGACATGGTTCTACCCATGGATGCCCTGGTTGAAGGCCATTGAATTTGGAGATACAAGCTTCATCAGCTGGTGTTACTCTCAGTTTCCAAATCTAAAGATGATCTCTCAGAACTTCCCAAGAGTTCAATCTTTTCCAAAGATGCTGATCAAGGATACTAAACATTTCAAAGTCTATCGCCGTGCTGAAGGTATATACATTCCATACTATATGTTGGAAAACAGTGATAAAGGCAAATCAGCAAACTAGTTCATAGAGTCAATGGCTATGGAACCCCCTAACTCTACGACAACAGCTTTCCAGTCTCAGCCAAATGTCAAACTCCCTGATATCTCCACTAAAATATCCTCTGATATCCCTTCCTCATCCAACAAAGATTTCTTTGATATAGCCACTGCTCTTGACGACATCTACAAAAGTGAGAAATCTAAGACAACTACACTAATCCTTGAAGACTTCTTGATTGACCAAGAGTTATTAAAAAACTCAGAAGAATTGTTTGGGAATATTTCCTCAGTCACTAAAGAGACAAGGAAGATGGCTGAAGGTGAAGATAATGAATTCTACAAGAAGCTACAAGCCTCATTCACAGACATGTCCATAAAACTTCATCAACGAGATCAGATATATCTGAAGTCAATTGAGCAGCAAAAGACTAAAGCTTTGAAACTCCAACATCAGAATAAACGCTCTATTCAGACTTTGTCAGCAAAAGTAGAGAACCTCAGTCAGTCTCTCACTCAGCAAATGGAACTTGGCCAACAAAAGGTAAAAATGGAAGTTGGCAATACCTCCTACTTAGTTGAACAGCTCGTTACGCATGTTCAGTATCTCTCCCAAATGATTGATAACAAAAAGGGGGAGAAAAAGATGAAGCATAATAAGATGAAGCACAAAAAGAAGATAAGAGCTAGTATGAAAAGAAAGGAGCTGAAGAAGAACAAGAAGAACAAACATAAAGCGCCAATAACTGAGGGGGAGTCAGAAGGAGAAGAAGATGAAGAAGAACTTGCATGGAGTAAGGGGGAACAGAAGACAGGGGAGGATGCAAATGATGCAGAAGAATAAGAAGACAACAGCAGGTAAAAGCAGTTATAAGATACCATCAAGCAGAAGGTATATCTCTAACAAGCAAGGAGGAATTAACTGTCTTGTGCTAGTAGCTAGGATCTCCTTGTTAGATTACTATAGCTTGTGAACTGCATATGTTTAAATTTCTTAGTATGATATTAATGACTATCTTGAATGCACATCATTTTATTTCATATCTCTTGATCTAGCAATACAGTGACTTACTGTATCCTAAGTCACATCAGCACTCATACACCTGCATGTATTGCTTAAATTGAATGTTATGATATTAGTGTTTTTGTCATCATCAAATAGGGGGAGATTATTGGGAATCAGCATGCGATTATTAAGCTCATTATCATAAAGGGAGAATGTTATAAGAAAGAAAGGCTTCAACGACCATCATCAGCAGCATCCAGAAGAAGATCACAAATAGCTGCCAAGTACCTGAAGATGAAGGAGAACAAAGTTCATCTTGGCAACACAACCCAACAAACAATCTACCCACCAAAAAGGGCGAAGAATCCTTGTCTTAAGTGACTAAACAAAGTCAAGTCTGCTGGACTTGCTAAGCACCAAAGGGTATAAGATATTCTAAGGCTACTGGTCTTAGTCTACAGGATTCCAAGGCTGCTGGCCTTGAAGAGTTCTTTGTGAACTAGGTTTCCAAGTCTGCTGGACTTGAAGAGGGTCATAGGATCCTTGTCCGAGGGACTAAAAACAACTTATGTCTGCGGGACTCAAGAAGGGTTAGAGGATCCATGTCCGCGGGACTTGAGGAGGGTCATAAGATCATTGCCTTAGTGGCTAAAAACAACTCTTGTCTGCTGGACTTGAGGAGGGCAGAGAGTCCTTGTCTTTGTGACTAAAATCATTAGTGGATTCCTACTTGTTGAAGTAGAAGAGTGGAGTAGGAGTTATTAAATCTCCGAACCACTTAAAAATCTCTTGTGTCTTTTACTTTATATCATTTACCTTATGCACATTAACTGCTTTATCTGTTGTCAATCATACTATAGATTTGATGAATGAATTGAGATTATGTTTTACATCTTTGAAGGGGTTATTAAAGTATATTTCGCTGTGTATGAATTGATTCTACTATTCATAACTGTTATACTTTCACTAATTAAATGTAAAAGTTTTTAAGGATCTATTCACCCCCTTCTAGATCCCTATTGTGTCCCTGGGAACCAACAAAGTTAATCAGGCTCTCTAATGACTCAGTGAACAGGAATAGAGGAACAAGACATAAAGCTTATTAATAAAAAGATGATAAAGCAAGAAGTAGAGATCAATGTCTAAACCAATACTAGCATGGACATGCTCATAGAATGAAGATGGATCTCCAAAATTGGATCAAAGATCATAGAACAACCAAGATACTCTATGATAAGCAATGCTCATACTCTAAGAATGTTCGTAAAGCGGTTCGTATAGAAGTGACTTTGTAGAGCGATTGGAGAAATAAAATATTTTTCACTCTGTGAAGAACTAAATCAATGTGAAAGAAGCAAGTGGAGAAGCAAAAACAAGATAAAGCTGATGTGATTACATGGAGTAAGGCAAGGCTGAAGACTATACTTAGGAGGAAGACTATGACGAGACTATTATTGGAAGCCATCAAAATGTTTCTAGTTTATCAGGTTTAAAACGAGCATGATGGGCAAGTTGAATTACTTCATTGGATTTTAGATAAAGCAGACAGATCTTCACCAACCAAACTAAGAAATAGACACAATCATAGAACAATTCAACGATCGTAAAATGATGAAGAATTGTAAAGTTGAAAGTCAATCATTAATCCAAAAAAAGTTCAAAAAATGAGAAGCAGCTCGTAGAGCAACATGAAGATTGCAGAATAAAACTGCTATTCTACGACAATGGAAGACAAAGCTATCTATTTAAAGGCAAGGAATATTCACATCTAAAAGGCTCATTGAGCAAAAAGCCAATCGAGTGTGGTCCATATGATGGTTGGCAAAGTAGTCTGAGAAATTGTGTAACAACAACAAAAGCAGATCATTAAACTGAAGGATGATCGTAAAACTCAAAGGAAATTGCTAAGCTAACAAAGTTTCGTAGAGTTAAGTGACCCTTCAGAAGGTACTCTACGAAGGTTAAAATTAAGGCGGTTAATTCAAAAAGAGCGTGTTACTCACGTTTCAGAAAAGCGAGTGAAATAAGGAAGTTACGGTGTTACAGTTGTAAAAACACAGAATTGATGAGACGTGCAGCCAGTCACATCATGCCAAGTTCCCCCGCTCAGCAAAATAGAGGGAAATGGTATAAAATAATTTCAAAATCTTCATCTGACCTTTGCACTTCCAAACTATAATCAGAGTCTTACTACTTTCAAATTCTCGAGAGCCCTCAAACCCTAATTTTCAAAGATCTCCAAAAATATTAAGCATCTTTGTGCTACCTTCTATTCAACTCAACATCATAGCGAGTTATCTAATCATTCCCCGAAACCTAATTTGCTTTGATAAATTTGAAGATGTTGAGCAGAAGTTCAAGGATATACTTAAGCTGATCAAAGATGCTGGGTTCACAGAATGCTTGGATACCAGCACCAGAATCTACTCTGTTGTGATAAAGGAGTTTTACCTAAATGTTGTATATCGTGGTGGCATTCTTATTACGAAAGTGAAGGGAATCACTTTGCAAATGGGTGCTTCTGAAATCAATCGCAATTTGGGGTTTCTTAGTCAAGGAATTACTTCATTCGATGACATTGATGCGGAAGAATGACTATAATTGATGGGATACTAGAAGAAATCTCTCCTAAAGGGAATCAAGAAGAAAGACTTCCCTCAGCAGTATGAGTTCCTTGCTGATATTGTTGGGAAGTGTATTCTTTACAAGGATACTGCATATGATATTGTCAGTGAACTGCAACTAAAGTTCATGACTGCTATCGTTTTAGAGAAGAAAAATAATTTTGGAGCTATTCTTTTGGATTAGCTTACAAGCTGGATTGTAGAAGCCAAAACAAAAATAGAAGCAGGAAAGCTAACTCCGAAAATGCTCTATGAGAGATTCATCAACATCATTCTAAAGAAAAGACTTTCAAGCAGAATTAGAGATGAAGAAGGAGAATTCTTGAACTGCAATAAGAGAATCACTCCCAGGCTATTTGAAGATTGGAAGAAGAACCCAAGTAAGGCAAAGAAATCAAGAAAATCTAAAGGCAGAAATGAACCTATCAAAGGTAAAAAAGAAAAGTCCTCTAAAGCCAAAGGAAAGAGAAAAATGAATGAAGTTATGGAGGAGGAACTGCAGGAATCTGATACAAGTCCTGATAGTAGAGCACTTGTCATTTATGATGACCAATCCTTTAAAAAGAAGAGGAAACTTAAAAAAGAAAAAAAAGGTTGATGAGGTAAAGAAAGTTGAGAAGAAAAAGGCAACTCCCGAAGTGCCTCGGAGAAATTCATCCAAATCAGTTGATAAATCAACACAAAAGAAGAAGAAGGTAGAAAAGAAAACTGTCAAAACTGCTCCAAGAAAGATACGCATGAGGATAAGAGAACAATGGAAGGGTCCATTCAACACGGTGCCTCCTCAAATTATAGACATTGAAGATGAAGATAATGAAGAATCACCAAGTCTTAAAAAGAGCATATCCTACACTTTTGAAGAAGAAACATCCACGAATAATTCAGAGGTTAAATCAGATAATAATGAAGACAATATGTCTAAAGAAGAAGACATGACTATGTCTGACCAAGAAGCAGAAATAACTGTAAAGGAATTATTTCCTGAACCTCAAGGTGATGATAAAATGATTAAGACGGCCTCAGTGCATGAGCCAAGTTCAAAAGATATGATGGTTGAAATAGCGTTAGTGCTCAAACCCAGTGAACTTAAAGCCTTAGAAGACCCAGAACTAGAACTAGTAGAGGAAGAGAGTGAAAAAGATGAGGCTATGAAGGTGTTCATACCAGAGCCTAGCAAAGCTGGTGAGAAGGCTTACTCTCTTGAACCTGAAGAAGGTGACAATGAAGCTATGATGGCTAATGATGAGCCAGAGCCCCAAAGAAATGAAGAAGAACAAATAATGGAAGTTTCAAGCTCCAGAGCAAGGAAATTAAAGACAAGGAAGAGGTCAAGTAGAGATGCTGAGAAGGAAGTTAAGAAAGAAAGCACATGTAAAATTCGCAAGGAAAAGAAGAAGAGAAAGAAAATAGAAAAGAAGCTCAGGCAATAAACAGTTGTGAAAGATGGAGAAGAAGTAACATGACGAATATCGATTAAGGCAAATTGAAAAGGAGAGGAAAAGAAAGATGAAAAGGAGAAGAATCACCAGAATGGAGAAAACTACCATTCTCTATGATCATAATAATGAACACTTGCTAAATTTCATTCTTATGCTGCCATTGCTAAAAGCTCTATATCTAAATGATCAAAGTTCCATAAGATGGAGCTATTCTGTGTTTCCAAATCTCACCTTTGTTGCCCAACATTTTCCAAGGGTTCTGTCGTTTATAGCGTTGTTAATCTGCAACGAGCCCTTCTATCCTGAATATCAAAGTTTTCAGGTACTCTCCACCTCAAATCTATTCGTTTCTCACTCATTTGTTCCTTTGCTCGTTGATCGTAACGAAGAGGTCGTAGAGTCTTTCCCTATAATCCTCGAGCAACCTTATACTCACACCAACTCTTTGTTCATAGAGTCCCAACACTCTGCGAACAATGATCAGAATACTATCCTTCCAGTCGTAGAGTCCCAACACTCTATGGATCATAAAAATTCATTTATTCTTCCGCTCGTAGAGTCCCAAAACTCTATGATTAATAATACTCCGTCTTTTTCACAAACTCTTGTAACCATTTCCTATACCAAATCCATAATCCACATCCCAACATCCTCAGAGACATATTCCAGACAAATTCTTTAAACTCAGATCTGCATTTAGAGACAATCAACACAAGTGACAGCCCATCCTGGCAATGCCTCTCTCTCAAGCTGATGATGACAAAAAGGGGGAGAAAAATGAAGGCATAATAAAGAGGGAGAAAGAATGAGAAGATCATAGGGCACAGTCTAAGGGGGAACAGATAATGGAGAAATATGATACATGGGGTAACAGGGGGTATGCAAAAGAATGCAGAAGTAAGGACAAGAAGTAGAGCAAATAAATGTAGGTACTGTAAAGATAAATTTAAAATATGAAGCAACAAGAAACTATAACAAGAAGAGGATAATGAATAAAGATAAGAAGTCATCAACTCAGGAAGAGCAAGATCAATGAAGATGAATAAAAAATCAAAATGCAAGAAGACCAGTCAAAATCTTGGAAGGTACAAAGAAGTAAGTATTAGTTTAATTTATAACTGTCTATCTTTCAGACTATATAAGCAATATCGTTTAATCAATGAATTCATCATTTTGCATTAGTAGTACAATACCTTACTGTATTTTAGGACATTATTTAATTTCCAAGCAAAAGAAGTAAATGTTATAATTATTGGTTTTATCATCATCAAATAGGGGGAGATTGTCGAAGCCTATTTGATTTGATGATGATAACTGTTGTGATTGTGTAAATGAAATTATGTGCTTCATTGTCTATGTGATCATATTGGTTTATGTAACTATTTGACTGTGTACTTACATGACCATATGTTTATGTGATGAATGTGATCTATTAGAAAAATGATTGTGAATACGATGCTGAATACTGAGAATTACATACTTATTATTGATGAATGTGGTTTGATGATAACTATTTGATGCAATATAAAAGATTAAAATATATTTGGTTCTAAGCTTTGTAAAGTCCTTATATAAAAGAAATACATGTACAAGGACTTAGAATATAAATATCAAGGCTGCTAGGTTGATCTTATCATAGAGTTACTCTACATGTTCGTAATGCAAATATTGTAAGCAGAGTAATCTAAGTACTCAGAATAAAATGATCAATGTATAGTTGTATAAGTAAGCTTTGTAAAAGTCCTTCAATAAAGAATATGTACAAGGAGTTCGATTAGAAAGATCAAGAATGTTAGGTTGATCTTGCTAAACAAATCTGATGTATAGTCATTAGGATCTCAGTGTTCGTAAAGTTGCTCTACCATTTCCGTAAAGTCAATATGGATCATAGAGTCAACTACTGTTCACAACACATCATATAGATCGTAAAACAGATGCACTAGTTGTAGAGTACACTTCGCAAAGCAAAGATTATTTCGTAAAGTGAACAAGGAATCATAAAGCTCACTCTATCCTGAAAAGAAAAGTATAATATATAAAGAAATCAAAGCTACAAGGAGATCTTAGAACTAAAGTAGAAATCGCATAATCTTGAATGAAGATCGTAAAGCTGCAAAATCATAATGTGATAACTGAGACAGCAGAGCAGATAGAAGTTAGCAAAGTCTTCCTTTGCAAAGAGATATATGTCAGAGTTAAATTTCCTGATATAAAGTTCATCTCACTTTACAAAGTGCAGACCAAATTAAGGTGATTGAAGAAAAACTAAGCCAATCAGAGCGTGTTGAGCAAAGACTGAATGAAGAGTAGCTCAAACAATCGCTGAAGTAACTCAAGGAGCGTTCAGGAAGGAAAAAGGTTTAGTGAAGAATGGTTCATAAAAATACTCTGCCAATTCATAATGTAAAGGTACTTTGCCACTTCATAAAGGATAAGTCAGTTCGCAGAGTCATCTAAAAATCGTAGAGCAAAAAATTATCTCTGACATCATAAAGCCGCTGAAGGATTCAAAGAATGTAAAGAAATCTGCTAATACATCATAATGTTTCTAATCGTAGAACAGAAAATTATTAAACAGAATGTAGAGTTCAACTCTACGTTCCTCATTACTCTACTAAGGCAACAGATCGTAGAGCAAAGTCAGGTCTGATAGAAAGACTAACAATGGAACGTTGCAAGTAGTGTAACGAATGCAATTTTTGTGATTGAATAAAAATATTTATTGAATTATATAAATATTTTTATTAATTTATTGAGCTAAATAAATAATTTATTAAGTTTTTGTGGAATGGGTATATGTTAAGTTTAATAATGTTAAATGTTATTTGAATGTGATTTGTTAATTTAGTAATTAAATTAGATGATGAAAAGGTTTATTTGAATAAATGATTTATTTGAATAATATAATTTATTTGGTGTTATTGTTATTGGTTAAATAAAATTATTATTTAAGTTAGTAAGGTTTAATTGAATTTGTTTAATAATAAGTTCAATTAAATTAGAAGTGTGACAATTAAAACTATATGTTATAATGGTTTATTAAAATAAATGAGAAAGTGTTTTATTTAGTTTTACCCAAACAAGGCATTATGACCTTTGGTTGAAAATAATGAGTTATTTTAATTCTGTTTTGCCAAACAAGCCTTAGAGGCTTTTGAATTATACGTAACTGATGGATTTTAATTATAAGTTATTATTTGTTTTTAAAACCATCAGTTTTATTTTAAAACTCCATTAGTTTTATTTTTATTCTTTACATATCTTTACCAAGCCTAAAAGAAACACAGAAGAGAAAGAAAAGAACAGAGTTCAGAGAGAACTCTGTGAATTTGAGAGTTGAGAAAAAAGAGAAAATTGAGAAGAAGAGTTTGGAAATTGAAGGTAGAAATTCTAAAACCCAAGGAGATTAATCAAAGCAATAGAAGGTATAATCCTTTTTCTAAAAGTTCTTCACTATACTTCTCTGTATATGATTTCTATTTTCCTGTATATAAATTTTTATGCTAAATACATGAATTACTTGTTAATAGTTGTTAGAAAGCATGCATTAGATGATTATATGATGGATATAAACTAGTTTGAAGAGTTAATTCATGAAAACATGTTTTTGAATTTAGTTTTTAGTTTTTACAGAGTTTATTTCATGAATTGTATATATGTATGAAAATTGATGTTTAATTTAGTTATTAATTGGTTAATTGATGATTGTTTATGATTATATGATAAAAAACAAGAATAATGCAAGAAGAATGGTTTTAATTGGTTGAAAAATGAATTTACAGAGCTTAATTTCATGAAAATGGCCAAAACTTGAATAAATTGTTTAACAGTGAAATTCTTGGGTTTAAATTGGTTGTTTATGTGTTAGAATGATTAAAATGTTTAGAAAACATGTTAGGTAAATGTTTTTTTATCATATATTATGTCTGGGTATGTTTAATTTGTGTATTGGATGGTAGAATTCGGAAAATTTGGCCAAATTTGACCTAAGTTTTCACTGTTTCGCGAACTGAGAAGACGACAACAGAGTCTACCGCCCCGGCGGTAGAAATACTCTGAGTTCCTCGCCCCGGCGGCAGCTTCGCCCCGGCGACAAATTCGTTAAGAAATCCACCGCCCCGGCGGTGGAACAGTAATTAAAAAAAATATATTATTAAAAATTATTAAATTGTTTTGTGGTTTTGCTAAGTTGCTTTATGCATATCTAAAGCCTGTATTAAAGCATTAAGTGACCAATGAATTGCCAAGATGATTGTTAAGCTAGTACTTGTTGACTATGGTATGCTAAATGAGATGTTATAATAAAATGAGATAAAGAGCAAGCCTAAAATGCTTTTAATCTTGTGACTAATTATGTTACCATTTTATAATTAAATGTATAGGTTGTTTAAGGATCGTGAATTACTTAAATTTGTAATCTACACTTGAGGCAAGTTTTCCTCCCTTAAACTTGAAAATTATTTATAGCAAGATATTTCTTCCTTAAACTTGTTACTTTTATTTCAGCAAGTTTATTTCCTTGAGCAAGTTAATTAATCTTAGCTTATTGTTATTCAAGCAAGGTTGATACCATGTTGAGTACTTATATTTTTTTTCAGTTATTATATGTTCGATCATTGATTGTCATTCAAATTCCGAATATACACTTGGTTGTTTGACTTTATTGATGAATTAGACTAACAAACCCTTATTGATTCAGCTAGTCCTTAGTTGATGAGCGATTTCAAAGACTTAGAATATTTTCTATACTTGTTCCAAGCCAAGTTCCTTTTTGGTACGGATTCAGACGATAAACTGAGATGAACAACCCTAATATAGGGGATTACTTATGCTATAGCGTTAAAATGTTTGTGCACAATACATTGTACAAAGGGCTGATCCCCCTGAGTACGAGATGATGGTCCATAGTCTATGTGAGTGTTAAAGGTTACAGTAGAAATACTAGTTAACCTAGGACATAGTTCGAGGTCTTGTGACCCTCAAATATAATTTCTAAATCTTGAAATCTATTTTTCCTTGAATCGAGCATTTCAACGAGCTTTTAGACTTTGATCATTTATTGACTGAAATTCAGAAAACTATTATTCCTCAGTTGAAATCCATTTCATTTAAATATTATTGTTATCGTACTTGTGAGCAATTGTTTGCTCACTCTTGCATTAAACATTGCAGCTAAGACAGAAAAGCCGGACGAGCCGTCCACGAGTAAAGGCAAGGGCAAGATGCCGAAGTAGCAGGAGATTTATTGTTTGTTTGATGTTTATTTGTAACAAGACTTATTTAATATTATGTTTTTTTTTCGCACAGATGTAATTAAGGTTAGATAACCTGGGATTTGATTGTTTAACAGTTTGGTGATGTAACCCATTTTGGGAAGATGTTTCTTTAAGTTTATTTTAGTTATTCTTATTATGGGTAAATAGTTGTGAATGATTGATATAGTGAACACCAAATCAGTGGAAATTAAGTACACGGATTTGGGGGTGTCACAGGTTGGTATCAGAGCGGATAGGTTATGAACCTTTAGGTGGGGAAAACCTTAGGGTAGTAGCCTTTTAGAAGATAGAGAATATAGAGGTGATAAACTCTTATCGAGTTCTAAGGAATGGATTACGGAAATTCATAAAAGTTAATAAAATGATTATGTGCTATGTGCTTATTTGATAACAAACTTATGTGCTCGCGAGTATTATAAATTAGTAATTAAAACTTAAAATTTTGTTGTCAGGATGACTGATAGAGGAGAGCCCAGCCAGGCTAGGGAGGAGGAGCCCCGAGATATTCACGTAGTTCATGAGCAGTTAGTGCAGAGGGAGCCATCCCCATTGATCACAGTTGCAGGTCCCGAGTACAAGCCTGAAACTGATCCTGAGGAGGATTCGGAGGAGGTTGAGGAGGAGGAGGACCCTGAGGAGATATTACTAACCTCCTTAGGTGTTCGGATGTATGAGCAGGTGTATGATCGCAACATTGAGTTGCAAGATAGAGTGGAGGAGTTAGAGAGGCAGCTGGCCGAGCGACAGACTACCTTGGAGCACAAGAATAGTGAGATAGAGGAGCTAGATATACGTCTTGGAGACGTGGAGTGGAAGATGGTTCATGTAGAGAGTGAAAAGGAGGAGTTAGAAGAACAGGTTGCGGAACGTCAAGCCACTTTAGAGCAGAAGGATGCTGAGATCCAAGACCTTTCATCACGTTTTGCAGTGGTTGAGCAGAGGCTAGCACAGTCTGAGTATCGACGAGGACAGTTGATAGCCAGGAATGAAATTGTACGAGATGAGTTGAAAAAGGAGTCAGCCGAGCCGGCGAGAGCTGAAACTGCTTGGTTGAGAGAGGCTAACCGTGCAGATCGTGTTGAATGTGAGGTGCGGTCAAAAAAGGCCAAGATTGACGAGATGGAGTATATTTTTCATACCACGGTAGATAAAGCTCAGGATCGAGTTCAGCGTCATTCGGATATAACGGGTCGAAGGATGGTGACTCGTATTATGGAGCAGGAACGCCAGGAAGCTGTGCGTCGTGGAATGTCATCGTAGATAATAATTAGATAAGCTAGTATGAAAATTATGAAGTTAATAAGTTGTAAATCCCAGTTTTATATAATGGGATAGAATAATGATGTAATCTTGGAACTTTATGATGTCAATATAGATGATGTAAATAACTATGATGCTATCTTTATTATGTTTTAAAGCAGTAAATAAATAAAATGCGAAAGTTTATCAGATGTGTTGTGTGTTAAGTGTTGTTTTTAAATGTTTAAGTTAAGACTTAAATGTTTAAGTAATTGAGTAATAATCTAATAGAGCGAATTCTTAACAGTAAGATGCCGCCAAGAAGACAAACCCGTTAGCAAATCCCTGAGGGATCCACCAATAACAATGAAGAAGTCAACGCTAATCCAATGCAGCAGCTGGTAAATTTGTTAACGAGAGCCTTTGCGAATCAACCCCAAGCCCAGGCTATGACTTTTAAAGACTTCAAAGCTGTCGGACCTCCAGAATATCACGGCTCTATGAATCCAATTGAAGCCCAAACTTGGGTCATGGAGATGGAGAAGGTGTTTGATGTCGCTAGGGTCAACGAGGACCAAAAGACAGCATTTGCAACGTTCATGCTCAAATCAGAAGCAAGCTACTGGTGGCAAGCAAATAAAACCCAAGGTGGGCAAGGGATAATACCGTGGGAGCGATTTAAGGAAATATTTTTCGAGACCTATTTCGCAACAAGTGCTCAGAATCAGAAGGAGGTGCAGTTTCTAGAGCTGAAGCAAGGTACCATGACGGTACCTGAATATGCTGCAAAATTCAACGAGTTGGCGAGGTTTGCGTCATATCAAGTCAACACGGATGAGCAAAAGGCTAGAAGGTTTGATCAGGGACTGAAGCCCTGGCTGTATAGCCGAGTTTCAATGTTCCAACTGAACTCATTTACGGCAGTTTTGGAAAAATCAATTATCGCTGAAGGAGGCAGTGATGCTCTGTCCAAGTACAATCAGGAGCAGAAGAAAAAGAAGAATGAGAATGAAAATAAGGCAAGTGGTAGTCATGGGGGTAGCGGTCAGAAGAGGAAGTGGAGTGATAGTAACTCTGCGAGAAGTCAGCAGGGTAATCAGAAGAAGAAGATAGAGGTGTGCAACAACTGCGGAAAGAGCCATATGGGTGTGTGCTTAAAAGGTAAGAGGGTGTGCTTCAACTGCGGACAGAAGGGTCATATCGCACCAAGTTGTCCTAATCCAAAGAAGGGAGCATGTTTTATTTGCGGGTCGAAGGATCACTTTGCCCGAGACTGCCCTAAGAAAGCAACTACAGGTGGAGCCAGTGCAGGAAAAGGAAACAGCGGTGGAGGCAATCTGATTATCACAGGACCGACACAGCCCAATCGACCTACCGCTCGAACATTCAACATGACGGTGCAGGATGCTGTGCAGTCAAAGGATGTAGTGTCGGGTATCATTCCAGTCAATAATGTTAATGCTTATGTATTGTTTGACTCGGGTGCTACTTGCTCATTTATATCCGATGATTTTGCTAGAAAATTAGGGTTAACTCAGGAAGAGTTAGATTATCCCATGAATATAGAAATTGCTAATAGAGAAGTGATTCCTATTAGATTTGTCCACAAAAACTGTCAGATAGATATTAAAGGTCATGTGATGACAGTAAACTTAATCCCAATTCGTCTTGGGGAGTTTGACGTCATTCTGGGAATGGATTGGTTGTTCAACCATGGGGCACTCATTGACTGTCAAAAGAAGTGTGTAACCCTTATGACTCCATCAAGGGTAGTGCTTTATGGTAGCAAATCGCCTAGACAAGCGAGTTGTCTGACGATGATGCAGACTAAGAAGATGTTGAGACAAAGATTTGTAGGATATCTAGCCTACATAGTTGATACCCGAAAGGTGGGTGCAAAGCTGGAGGAGATACCAGTAGTTAGGGATTTTGCGGACGTGTTTCCTGATGATTTGCCCGGACTACCGCCAGATAGGGAAATTGAGTTTATAATTGATCTAGCACTGGGTACGGCCCCTATATCGAAAGCCCCGTATCGAATGGCTCCAGTGGAATTAAAAGAGTTGATGGTGCAGCTACAAGAGCTGTTAGATAAGAAATATATTCAACCGAGCGTTTCGCCGTGGGGAGCGCCGGTATTATTTGTTAAGAAGAAGGATGGATCAATGCGTCTTTGCATTGATTATAGAGAGTTGAACAAGGTCACGATCAAAAACAAGTATTCGTTGCCAAGGATCGATGACCTGTTTGACCAACTGAAGGGAGCAAGATATTTTTCAAAGATAGACCTGCGTAGTGGATACCATCAATTGAAGGTGAGAAAAGAGGACATACCAAAGACGACGTTTCGAACCAGATATGGTCACTACGAGTTTTTGGTTATGTCATTTGGTTTAACGAATGCGCCTGCATCATTTATGGATTTAATGAATTGGGTGTTCAAACTATTTCTGGATAAATTTGTGGTGGTGTTCATAGATGACATTCTGGTCTACTCCAAAACTCAAGAAGAACACGTGGAGCATTTGAGGGTGACATAGGAGGCGTTAAGGAAAGAGAAATTGTATGCAAAATTTTCGAAGTGCAAATTTTGGTTGGAACATGTGCAATTTCTTGGGCATGTGATTGATAAGGACGGAATATCGGTAGACCCATCAAAAGTCGAAGCTGTGATAAACTGGGATCAGCCGAAGACACCATCAAAAGTGAGGAGTTTCTTGGGTTTGGCAGGATATTACAGGCGTTTTATTCAAGATTTCTCCAGGATCGCCACTCCGTTGACGAATTTAACAAGAAAATCCGTGAAGTTTGTTTGGATGGAGAAGTGCGAAGAGAGTTTCCAAGAGCTGAAGAAGAGATTAAGTTCGGCACCTGTGTTGTCTTTGCCAGATGATACAGGAAATTTTGTGGTGTATAGTGACGCATCGCATAAGGGACTTGGTTGTGTGCTGATGCAGAATGGTAAGGTTATTGCATATGCATCGCGCCAACTAAAAGATTATGAAAAAGGATATCCAACCCATGATTTGGAGTTAGCAGCTGTGGTGTTTGCTCTGAAAATGTGGAGGCACTATCTCTATGGGGAGAAGTGTGAAAAGCACACCCTCTTATTGATTCAGCTAGTCCTTAGTTGATGAGCGATTTCAAAGACTTAGAATATTTTCTATACTTGTTCCAAGCCAAGTTCATTTTTGGTACGGATTCAGACGATAAACTGAGATGAACAACCCTAATATAGGGGATTACTTACGCGACAGCGTTAAAATGTTTGTGCACAATACATTGTACAAATGGCTGATCCCCCTGAGTACGAGATGATGGTCCATAGTCTATATGAGTGTTAAAGGTTACAGTAGAAATACTAGTTAACCTAGGACATAGTTCGAGGTCTTGTGACCCTCAGATATAATTTCTAAATCTTGAAATCTATTTTTCCTTGAATCGAGCATTCTAACGAGCTTTTAAACTTTGATCATTTATTGACTGAAATTCAGAAAACTATTATTCCTCAGTTTAAATCCATTTCATTTAAATATTATTGTTATCGTACTTGTGAGCAACTGTTTGCTCACTCTTGCATTAAACATTGCAACTAAGACAGAAAAGCCGGACGAGCCGTCCACGAGTAAAGGCAAGGGCAAGATGCCGAAGTAGCAGGAGATTTATTGTTTGTTTGATGTTTATTTGTAACAAGACTTATTTAATATTATGTTTTTTTTCGCACAGATGTAATTAAGGTTAGATAACCTGGGATTTGATTGTTTAACAGTTTGGTGATGTAACCCATTTTGGGAAGATGTTTCTTTAAGTTTATTTTAGTTATTCTTATTATGGGTAAATAGTTGTGAATGATTGATATAGTGAACACCAAATCAGCGGAAATTAAGTACCCAGATTTGGGGGTGTCACAGGTAGAAGTTCCCAAAGTACCAAACAATATATCCTTGGTAAAATGTGAAGATATGTCTACTGGCTAGTTTGCCGAAAGAGACCTGTCAAAGAAGTAAGTAAAGCTGCAATTTGATGTGACAAGTCCAGAGCCAGAAAGTACGCTGACACAATAGCTTCAGAAAGTCAACATCAAGGATATCAAAGTATCTGTGCATTAAATGTTCCAATGGACACTTTATAATGGGAAAATCTACATAAGACTATAAAAGAGCACCAAGATTCAAAATCGAAAAGAGACGTTGAAAAAAAAAATGGTAAATGTAGAGTTTAGAGATTCAAATAGAAAATACAAGAACACACTCTACGATCCATCAAGAACACAAAAAGCTGAACTGATAAAGATATAGAAAATGTTGACTCTACAATAGAAGATGTGTTCAGAGCTGCTAAGTATAAGAGGAAGAACATAATCAACGTCATCTTGACATCAATCATGAGAAGCTTTTAAGTACCAAAAAGAAGGAGCTTTACTATCATCTTAGAGGACCATCATGAGCAGCTATCAAGTACTGAGAATAAGGAGCTATATTGCCATCTTAGTAGCTCATCAACAATGATCATGTGTAGTTGTTGAGCACCAAAGGAAGTCAAACATCAATGTCGAATATTAACATCATTAAGAAGATGATCATGTTCAAGTTGTTGAGCACCTGAAGATGAAGGAGCCTGAATGTCAACTCAGCAGCACAACAAACTTCAACATACAAGAATTGGGGCCAGTGTGTCCTGGTCTTAGTGACTAAATTTTGGCCAGTGTGTCCTGGTCTTAGTGACTGAATTGGGACCAAAGGATCCTGGTCTTAGTGACCGAATTGCCAAGACAGAGTGTCTTGATGCGAGACTTGATGACTCGAAGGAATCTCAGTGGTTCAGTTATAAGAGGTCTCAATGACCCATCCTTAGTGGACTTCCTACTCAGTGGAGTAGAAAAATAGAGTAGGAGTAATTCAGTCTCTGAACCACTTAAAATCTCTCGTGTCGTTTACGTTATGTCATTTACATTATGTCTTTTATAATTGATGTGATTAATGTATGTGAGGAATGACCAACTTCAACATGAACTAAATTCAGAACTGAGGTCTAAATAAGTTTTTAAAGGGAGTTTTCAAATTAAAATTCTGCTATGCAAAATTGATATTGACTAAGCAAATTTCTTCGTAATATTCTTTAATAAATTTGAAAAGTTGTAGATCTATTCAATTCCTCCTTCTAGATCTCCATTGTGCCTCTAGAAAATAACAGACCTAGAAATTAATGATGACATAATTCCTTTTTTATTTGGTAAATAAAAGAGGTTGGTCATTGGTGAAGTAAATTGATGTTTATCAAAAGTGAAAATTCAGGGTAGATCTTTCCTCCCCCACAAAAATAGTCCTTAAATATATATATTTAATTTATATACATCTTTAAAATAATTATATTTTATATGATTATGAAATTTGATGACGAAAATAAAATTATTATATCATTTTATATTATTATCATCAAAAGTGAACTCATGTGATGGCAAAAAAATGACAAATATAACTCTTTTGGTTGGGGAAGGAGTAATATTTTCGGATTTAGACGGGTAATCGAATCGAATAAGAAACTAGGTGGTTGGGTCATCGATTCAACTATTGGTCGAACCGTTATTGAACCAGTGACGTCATAAATATATAAAAATATATTATTAATAATTAATAAAATTTTAAAATATCTCGTTACTGATAAACTAAAATATAATGAATGTACAATAGTACTAAAAATGGTTAATTTTAATATTAAAAAAAAATTGGTACAAAAAAAATTAAAAAATAATTAAAATCTAGTTCATTGGGTCAACTTGGTTCGGCCGATGATCAATCGGTTCAATTCGAATTTTGACCAAGTTGGTCCAACGAGGCCAAGTCGGACCGGACATAGGAATGGTTCCCGATTTAACTTGTTGAACCGGCGGGGTCGGACTTCAAAACATTTATACAATTTGACCATATACTCTCTTCATTCCAAATTAAATGTCCAGTTCTTAAAGATATGCTCTCTCTGTCCCAAATTAAATACCTGATTTTGATTTGTTTGGTCAAATTGACCATCTTTTAAACTATTTTAGCCAAAATATAGGTAAAGAGATTATAACCGAAAGAAAGTATATACAATTTGCAATTAACCACAATTTGTATAATTTTAAAAATATATTTATATAATTTAATTATTAACTCTAAAAATATTCAATTTGACTAAAAAAGTTAAAATTAGATATTTAATTTGGGATGGAGGGAGTACTTGATAGCTAAGAATTTAATAGCGGTGGCCTGATGCTAAATAGGACAGTAAGAAAATAATGATAAATTAAAAAAATTATTTCACTTTATAATTTTGAAATAGAAATAAATTTTTAATTTTGAAATTTACTCTAATTTTGAAGTGGAGAGTACTTGATTTGTTTCTTTTGTGCTAAGAATTTTTAGCCGGTCAAAGGAAAATGACATTACAATACCCGCACGCGCACGTATCTCTAACCTAACCTCCCCCTTTTTACTTTTTTTAATTTAATTGAAATATTAACAGCTCAATTCATAACACCCGGTTGTTATACCAAAGTTAAATTCTAAGAAGAGTAAAAAAAACATAAAAAAAAAAAAACAAAAACAAAATGAAAAGAAAACTCTGGGGCCGTTTTTAATGACCAGATTACAAAAGTAATTATCCACCTATATATCTTATTTTACTTTTAACATTTTCGATAGCCAAGTTTGTATTATATTCCTTCTATTCTAAAATTAAAGATACAATTTGAGTTTTAAAGTTAAATGATAGCATGTTAAACTTTAAATTGATTTGAATTTATTTAATTTTAATTGATATAATTATTACAATTGTATAGCATATAACAAAAATTATTAATCACAAAATTTATTTCATTTTAGGCTTTTTATTAGTCATACTAATTTTGAAATTTAATATGTCGTTTGACCTCAAAAGTCAAATTATATCTTTAATTTTAGAATAGAAAGTCAACATAGAATAAACAAGATAATTATTTAATTCAAGTGAAGAGGAAAGTAATAGGCTAGGGTTCATGTGCAACATGATTAACCAAAAATGACCATCATTTATTTACCCTTTACAACTAGTTATAGTCTTTTATTTAATTAAGCAAAATTTAAAAAATCATATATGCTTGTACCTCTACTTATTTCTTCCTTCTTTTTCTTTATTAATTGAAACAATTCGAGTCAAATTATGAGTTTGGAACAGATCTTAAATTAATTCTCAAGTCCGAATCGAATTAAATCTATTCAAACAAGGTCTTTCAACCACTAGCTCAATAGTATCTTTTTGGGTTATCTTAACCTATTATAGACTCAGCTAAAAGATTATATATATATATATATATATATATATATATATATATATATATGGGTTATGACCGTGAATGTGTTATTATTAATAACTTAATTCTTTATATATAAATAAATTCTTTTTATATATTTTGATGTGAGATTGTAGTGTTACAGTAATTCTTCAACAACTTCTATAAATATAAAATCCTTAATTAGGTTGACAAATGTTGTTCTGTTCATATCCATTACCGTATGGAGTTATGCCTCAACTGTCTATTGTGGGCAAATTAATTCATAAGCAATCCTCTTTTTTAATAGGTGAGGAAATCTTTTTCTAATAATTAATTTGCATGACTTATAACTGATTAATAACGGCGGTTGTTTTATCAAGCATTACTATTAATTTATTTCTCCATTAGTTTTATAATATTAAAGAGCTCTCAACAAGAGGATTAGAACAAGTAACGTAACATACATGTATGATTTTGTCCCACAAATTAAAGGAAAGAATATTCTGTTAAATTTGAAAGTAGAAGGCTAACTGGTACAAGTTGTTCCCGTAATTAAGCAACCTGAAACAATAAACAAATATATCCCTTAAGCATCCAGATTTTATGTGTAATACCCCAAAAAAAAAAAAAAAAAAAAAATAACATTTAAATCTATATTTTAAATATTTTAATTAGCTTTTTCTTGTGATTTGGTCAAATTGTAGTTAACTTATTTGGACTATAATAAGTAAGTGATTACATTAATTTGGGCCTTTAAATTAATTGAGTCTAATTTATATTTGTGTAATATTAAAATTTTATTAAAATTAAGAGAATTAATAAGATCTATTAATAAATAAATAAATGTCTAAAACCTAATTTGCTTAACATTACATCTGATACGAAGTGACTGAAAGAAAAAAAAAGGGGAACGCAGCCGCGACTGAACAAAGGAAAGAGAAGGAATCAGAGTATACTGGTATAACGTAAAGAAACAATAATTGATATCTAAATCTTGATACAAGTAAGTTATACATGTATATGTATGTGTGTCTTTATACATGTATATGCATGTGTGTCGTTTCTTTACGATCTAAAGTTAATACCGCGATGTGAGTTTTATATTAACAGTTCATATGTTCTAAATGAAAGGTGTGCATCATATAATTACTAATAGTATCGTTGATGTAGATGCATGATATATAATAATTAATAATTAAAAAATGGACAGAGATTGAAAGTTGACTTTATGAATCATATGGTGACCTGTAAATAGTTCCATTCTGATTAGTTAATATAAGATGAAGTAACTTCTATAAATTAAAGTTATGTATAGCTTGGTAGGAGTTCGTATTTTTTAATGGAACTTAATGTGAGCAAATACTCTTGTCCAACAATAAGTGACTTGCGTAAATATTATAAAATAATAAACTATAATAATTAGGCAATGTCTTATTAACAGAATTATAAAAGATAAGGGTTATTAAATCTGATAATATAATTATCATTAAGTTTATAAGTTGATTAATTATTTATTTTTTTGATTAGTTCGAACAGAAGGAGTGTAACGAATTATAATTGATATATATTTTGGGTATTATATTGCTTACTCCAAGTACGGATTCTGTACTCCTTCAACGATAATCTTTTTAATTTTAATTTGTTCGTTTTGCTTCTCATTTAGAAGTTGATTATTGTTTCACATGATTGTTCATTTTCAAATTCATGTGATAGTTTTGTTTTGGCGGTGATATTTGGAACTCATATTTGCACTCTTTAGACTAGTGCCTCATGTCTACAATTTATTTTGATGTTTGTAGTAATATACATGTTAATATATATTTGGAGACTTTGTGATGATAATTCGTTTCGGTTTAACATGTACGTATTAGAACCTCTTTGTGTTGATATTGTGTCGCATGTGTTGTGATATTGTATCTTTGTTAGAATATACCGCAGAATATATTTGAGCTATAACCACCTGTAGGGGTACCACATGCATGTCCTCTTGGCACCGAGGCATGACACCTTTTGTGACGGTGTGATCAATCTACGGTGTCTCCGTTTTGTACTCCGGTAGGAGTTGGTCATTTGGTGATTTTGTTGTGGGAGGCGTGTGAGTCGACCCTAGTTTTCTGTTCTGTTCTGCGAATTTGTGATATTTTTGCCAAACACGCCTTCCGATTTTACATGCATCTGGATCCGGCTGGTCCGATTTATGTTATGCCTGTGTGACATTATTTGACTTGCCTGTGTGACAAGATATATTTTTGTTTTGTTTTGAGCTCGGTATGAAATAACACCCAGCCATTTGATTCAGCCTATTATTTCATTGTGTTAGTTTTGTTCGTTTTAGTTCAGTTCATTTAATTGAGTTAGTTATTTCAGTTCATTATTCTTGTTCTCTATATCTGTACTGGGCATTTGGCTCCTATTGTGTTTTTCTTCTGGCAGGTAATCAGGGGGATCAAGGGCAAGTGTGACGAGAACTCCCTTTTATCCAAATGGTTTAAATATTTTGTTTAAGTTGTGATATATTAGTTTATGGAGTTGTATTAAATATTTTAGCTTGTGAATTGAGCCGGTTTGACATCTATTATGGTGTGTCTTGTGACGTTTATTGGTTATGAGGATTATTTTGATGTGGTTTAGAGCCTTGTTATAATATCATCAGTTATTTTGTGTTTTGTGAGTAACCTCTCTTTCTATTTCGGAAATGGGGTGTTACATTATGAATTCTACTAAATTTTAAGGGTCTTCTCTTTACTTATAGAGTACTGCTACACATTGCGAAATTTTCAATCGAATTATGATTTCGATATATGTGCATACATAGGATATGTAGGAATTAAGAAGGGTCTTACTTTAATTTATTCTAACTTATTGTATACACATCTACGTTGATCGCAATTCAAGTTCATCAAATATTTATCGACATATATATTATTTTTTTTATTTATATGTAGTAGCATTATTTAGGGATGACATTGATGCGAGACGGTAAACTTACATCCACGATCTTATTGAATTTTGAAAATTATTAAATAAATCTGCATATTAGAATTCACGATCATCTATAAAGAGTGTAATCATCAATGAAACTTTTACTTAATAAAAATTATCTTGGGTTTGATCCTTTGTCTCAAGAATTTCATGATTCTTTCTCCTTGTCAAATTATGGACCACAATATGTTATAATGGACATCGGTAATAAGTAAGATAATATGAGCTATTGGAGTCTTTAAAAAGATGGACAAAATACATTTTTCACGTATATTAAAAAAAATAAAGTAGAGAAAAAAGAATAGAATAAAATTTTAAATTTATCTGTAGTCGTCTCACAAGATTACATAAAGTGATGAGTATTTTTATTTTATTTTATACAAATAGACCCCATTGAATGACATACTTATCTTTTTAATTTTAATTTATGTAATTTAACTCATTCTTTTAAAAATAGAGGGAGTAACAAATTAACCAATAAATAAACTAATTGTATATAAATAACATCTTATCATAACATTGAGACATGAATGTTGATTACTTTGACTAAAACTAAACTTGAAGACATAAAAAAATTGAATAATAAAATAATAATAAGATTATTTTACAGTTGTTCTCTACTAGATTCTAGGGTTTGTTTATTAAAACTGTATTTAGTTTTATTTATTGCTTCCGCTTTGCGTCACATGCATGTCACACAAATGTCCCGCTACAAAGCTTGTAGTCTGTGTCAATAAGCATAATATTTTTAGGCCACATTTGTTTATAAGAATTAAACTTAGATTGAACTATTAATTTTAAATCTCTTTAAAATAATAAAATAATTTAAAAGATAGATTATTTAATATCATGTCCAACTATATAATATAATCACTATCATTTGGGACTAAAAACTTTATGGACAAATTTAACCTTTAACTTTGTTTAAAAAAACTGATGTATTTTATCTTATCTTATCTATCTATACTCAAACTAATGAGAATATGCATGATATATTTGTTATTAGTGGTAAGGGTATGATAGTCCAAATGATAAGTTTTTATCTAATCTTTTAAATAATTCTAGACAAAACATAACATGGAATTATTTTAAGTTATCCAATGAATAATCCCATAAAAAATAAAACATGTGATTAAGATTATTTAATCCTCAAATTGATAATCTTTGAATTATAATCCATAAAAATATAATCCCAAAATTATAATTTTTACAAACAAACATGACCTTAGTATGAGTCATATCAAAGACCAAACAGCGCAGGAAAGCTTTAGTTTGAGAGGGAGTTACTACTTCCTACCTTAATCCATATATAATTAATTAGAACAAAATAAGAGAAAAATAATTTGCCCACATAAATCAACTGACCAAAGAATCATACATACTAAAAACATATTGTGGGCCCATGTGCAAATTAGGGTTCATGTGACCTAATTAAATGTACAAATTAGGGTTTATAAAAACCTAATTAAATGCGTTAGACCCGGGGAAGTCTCCACGTGTTCCAAGGCAGAAGACTCGTGGATGCGACCTATTTTGGGAATTGATTGAGGGATTGGATTGGCGGCTAGAAGAACAGGGCAATTTGGGCATTACTTTGATGATTAAAGGGCATTTCTGGAATTTCTCCTTTAAAACATAATTAAAGGGTATTTCGGGAATTTTCCTTAAAACATGTGCCTGGCATGTGACTATTTCCCAGGAAAACTCTATAAATAGCCCCTCTATTCTGAGAAAAGAGGATGGCTTTCAAGACATTACACTAAGACTCTTGGAAGCTCATCACACCTGAAACTCTCTCACAACTCGAAGACTCTAGAAGGCTCTTGGAATCCCTGCTACCCTAACCCGGTTTCCGGATTCTAGGAGTTCTGCCACGTGTCATTGGAGTAATTGCCCACCTGTTCTTCTCCCCTCTTCAATCAATCAATCAGTTCCGTACTCTTCGTGGATTTCTCTCCTCTCCAGCCAATACGAAACCCTAACCCTAGCAAGGTGTAAATTTCCTTACCTACATTTATTTGGCGACTCTGCTGGGGAGGTGTAGAATTCGTGAAGGGTATGCCCACAACTCGAAGTGGGAGAATTACAGGAAGAGCTTCACCGACAACAAGTATCACTTCACCAGATCCGATTTCAAGGCAAGTGAATCCAGTGCTCCAAAGCGCGAATCTGGATTTTGATCAACCTATCTTAGAAGACGTTTCGGAAGGAAGCTCAACATCACCTCAAATGGCTGATCAACAACAAACCAACGCTAGACAGACAAGCGCAGGAAGGCAAGGTGAGGAAGTAACTGGAGCGCAAACGACTGCGAATGCTGTGCAGATGGAGATGCTCAAGGCATTACAGGAGGCACGAGAATGCCAAGGGATGATGATGGCCATGATGTTGGAAATGCAAAGGAAGCAGGAAGAGATGGAGAATTTCCGCCAGCAATTGATGCAAATCCCCACTTTCAGGGCTATGTTCCCAGGAAGTTCGCAGGGGGAACGAGCAGAAGTGGAGGACAACAGCAACAACAAAGAGAATCCGGCTGTGCCTCCAACAACGGAGAGTCAGCCGATTCCAATCATCCACTTGGAGCTCCAAAACAGCGGTGATGTGCCACAACTCAGATTGGAAGTGAGTCAACCTCAGCCCAACATCGTCCCGCCCACTCTCCCAGCATTTTCACAAGTGCAGATACCGACCATCCCGAGTCACATCCAACGAACAAGTCGACAAACACCGCCGATGCAAACTGTGCAGGATGCAAGTGTACACCAGCCAGTTTCCTTACCATACGTACCACCTATGCATCAATATATTACAGCCCCTCAAAGAGTCCATACCACGAGCCAGTATGTGACAAAGGATGATATGATCGATGTGATCAATCAATTTTGCAAGCAGACATCCCGACCTTCAGCGTTGGACTTTACTCCACCCTATCCGGCACATGTTCGGAGACAACCGTACCCGGCAGGGTATATTGAGCACCCCCCGCAGTTCCCAAAGTATAACGGGGAGAAAGGGAATGCCAGGGAGCATATTGCCAGGTTCGTGGAGTCGATGTCTCCATGGTTGGGTTATGATGAGGTGAATAACCATAATTTGTTTATGCGGGAATTTAACAAGACTTTGACGGATAGTGCCTTCAGTTGGTACTACAATTTGGAGAAGGGATCAGTCCATGATTGGGATGATCTGAAATTGCAATTTTTTAAGAAATTTTTCTATGTGCAAAAACAGGTAACTATTGTAGAACTGATGCGATTTGAGCAGAAGCCGAATGAGGAGCTGTCAGATTATGTGGACAGATTCAGGGCCCAAGCACAAAAGTGTGCCGAGCCAATTGAAGAGAAGAACTTGGTTAGCATATACAACAATGGTGCTCTAGACTCCTTCAAGCCCCATCTCATTACAAAGGCCTGTGATTCATTTGCAACCCTCTCATCCTTCGCACAAGATTTGGGAGGAATCGTGACAGTTCCCATCAACCATGCGATGGTTACATGGAAGGGTAAGAGAACAACAACTGTGGCTTTGGCTGACTCTCAGTCAAACCCACAAGGGGGCAAGAGGGAGAAGAATGAGCGAAATTTTGAACAAAGTAAAGAAAAACTTGGGGGCAAGTATACCAGGATGTCAGTTCCAGAGGCTATCACATGCAGTGAGAAGGCATTCAGGGGCCTGTACGAACAATGGGTTGAGCACGGAGTGGTGAAACCCCCAACGCCTAAATTTGTGGTGACGGAAGAGATGAAAAGAAGACCAGATTTCTGTGTGTACCACCAGTACGCAGGACATTCCACTATGGACTGTTACAATATGCGGAGGATATACCATGAGAAGCTGGCAGCCGGAGAAATCGAACTGTGAAAAGAAAAGCACCATGTATGAAAAGCCACTTCCAAACCACAAAGGAAAAGAAACATGCAACATTATTACCCAGGGTGTAGCCCAAGAGGTCGGAAAAAAAAAAAAAAAAAAAAAAAAAAAACCCTCAAGAGTATCCCTTGCCAAGAAATTGGATGACCAAGGGAGGAGACACAAGAATTGACGAATTAAAAATCCACCCACGATGGTGGTCAAGTCCTCGTGGATTGCACTTGCCAAGAAATTGGATGACCAAGTGACGAGGCATGCAACTTAAGCCCTTATGAAACCCTATACGCCAAACAATTGGCACGACGTACCAAGGGATAAGGCACAAAGTTATACTTTCAACTTTAAAAGTAATCGAGGCACCTGATTATAAGTCCTCAAAGTTATACTTTCAACTTTAAAAGTAATCGAGGCACCTGATTATAAGTCCTCAAAGTTATACTTTCAACTTTAAAAGTAATCGAGGCACCTGACTATAAGTCCTCAAAGTTATACTTTCAACTCTAAAAGTAATCGAGGCACCTGACTATAAGCCCTCAAACCCGAGAAAGTTACACTTTATCTCTAAAAGTGGCGAACGTTATGCTTTATCCGACAAAAGCAAAATCTATTATTATTATGAAATTTTTTGAAACATTGTGCTTTTCAATATGATTATTAATAAAAATGTCAAACTTTCACTTATACTTGGATATTCTTTGATTTTAAAAGTATGGATTCAAGTGTTAGTTTGCGAGAAATCGAAAAATTGCATGTTTACTCTCATTATTATGAATATTGTTGTCTTGGAGTATTAATTTGAATAACTTATGATTCAATACTAAACATTGGGTCTTAAGGAAAAAATTCAAGTTAAAGACAATCACTAATGCTAAAGAAACTCTACTATGATAAATGACATATAAATGAGTTCTTTGATACAGGAAATAACAAAAAGCTACAAAAAGCCATACCTAGAAGTGAGGAAATTCAGCCCCGCACGAGAAAATATTCATCGGGAGAGGAGCTGCACAAATCACGGGCTTAGAGAATGCATGTAGCTCCACGACATCTTTGTTATTGGGTGGATAGTCGAGGTCACTAAAAGGCGAGGTGGCAGAATCAAGATGAAGAAAGCGAGCTCCTCAACGGGCAAAGAAAGTAAAGCATCGATGCCCCACCCAAAGAACTCGCAACTATACCCTCCCTTTTAGGTGAAGCCTCGGGAGAATCCTTCTGGGAAGGATGGAAATCAACCATAGGTTTCGCAGGATTCCCCCTCGGGGGAGGAGGATTAACTGTCATAATAGCATCAGCATCAACATGGGTGTCACCGGTACCCTCCAAGCTGTCATGAGAAGACGTTATATGTGGGCGTGACGATGGAACTGTACTAACCATAGCAGGACCTAAGCCTACATCAGACATGAAATCGTCAACATTAAGGCTGACACGATCATCATGAGGTGAGGAGGACTTGACAACAATCATGTTATGTCAGCGAGGTTCACCAGTAGTGGAGGTCGCCACCTCACTTGCCGTATCCATGCGAAATCCAATGGGAATATCATTATCATCCTCATCATCATCATCATCATCCTTGACAATTTAAAAACAAGGATCCTCGGCTTTACTCTAGAGCAAGTACATCTCATCTCCCCGACAGCAGAGGATCCTGGGGGAGGAACTCGAGGAGGTACCCGAGATGAAGTCTGAAAGGATTGTGTCATCATGAAATCATGAAGTATAATGGTCAGTCCGCCTGAAAGCTTCTATCAAGCATGCAACGCACTTGGTATCTCTATGCACATGCGGGGAATGCGATCGGAATGGGGGAAGTCGTCCCAACCTTCGCAAGTCGCGACATAAAGAAACAAGCTTTTTTGCCTTTCCACAATCATTGACGAAGGGAGTTACCCTAGAAGTCTTCAAGTCTTCAGAGCATCCGGTACACGAGGCCTGCAAGTAAGGAAGACCCCACATGAGGATACTAAGGATGTCAAGTAAAGCATATGCGCTTGAGGAGGCTTACCATAACAAGAGGAGAATCTGAGATTTTCACTTGAGAATACCTGAAAAGAAGAAGAAATGAAGTCAGGGAAGTATCAAAATTACAATTATGAAAGAAAAATAAGATTTGAGATTTTTCTAAAAAACTTCGGACAGCCAAAATGCATCCTTCGGAGCCATTTTTTGGATTATTTTGATATATATCATGGCCGTTGGCGATGACTTTTGAAGTGCTCGTCGATACGGTCGTTTTGATATATTATGGGCCCTGAGACTCCAAACGGAACAAAAGTTATGGTCAAAACAATGATCACGCTTCCCAATGTGCAAATTTTGATACATTTTCTCCTAAGGTTCGCCCCCTAGGGTTCGGCCCCTAGGGTTCGGCTCCCTTAGGATTCGGCCCCCCTAGGGATTGGTCTCCTGCAAAAAAAAAAAAAAAAAAAATGGCTTGGTAGGGTTCGGCCACCTAGGGTTCGCCCCCTAGGGTTCGGCCACCTAGGGTTCGGCCCCCCTAGGGTTCGGCCAGGCCGCAAAAAAAAAAAAAAAAAAAAAAAAAAAAAACATTTGCTTGGCTCAATTTCCCCTATAGGGTTCGTCCCCCTAAGGGGATTTCTATTGTGTACCTTGGAAATTCTGACGCTCCACAAATCAATATTTTCGGAACGAATGCTTCTTTGTCATAATAAATATTGTATTTTTCTTTATAATCCGAGGGAACCCTACCGAGATATGATCCAAGTAACGGGGCTCGGAAGACAAAAGAAAAGCTACAATGACCTGAGAAGAAACGTAGGAGAAGCAAGTCAAGATGAAGTTCGGAAGAAAGTACTCAAATAAACTAAAAACTTGAAAGAAAAAGAAGAAGGAAGAATGATCCTATATGGTTCAACCCTTAGGTTTTGGCCTTATAGGGTGGAATTGTTTTTTTTACCTCTTTTCTAAGATGAGGAACGATTGTTTGACGACTTCTTGGTGATCTTCGGACTTGATGGAGGAGATAAGCAACCTTTATTTTCCTCTTAAGGAAGATTTCGAAATATAAAGATAAGTTTATTTGAGCTTATTTTTTTAAAATAAACATATATATTTTCGAAAATTTGTTTAGATTTGGTGTTCTAATAAAATTTCAAAATATATATATATATATATTGACTGTTTGATTTTCTTAAGGGAAAAGATCTTGCTTTATAAAATTTTAATAAAGGAAGATTTTGTTTCTAAATAATAAAATACGATTTGATTATTGGATTTTATTTAATGATATCTGATGATCTTCCTTGTTTTAATTCTCAGAAAATAAGGAAATAAATATTGAGCAAAATGAGGAAGCTTTTAGATGATCTACCAAGAGTTTCAAGGAAGAGCCCTTCTAGGTCTTGCCTCCTTAGGGTTTAACCCTAATGGTTTGGCTCCTAGGGGTTCCCTCTTCTAGAACTCTAAACTTCAAGACTTGAACAAGGGGAGTCACACAAAATCATTCGAAAGCTTGGAGTATTTTGCACGAGCGTCTCTTAGGAATCGTGACTCTCGCGCAGGGGGCAAATGTGGGCCCATGTGCAAATTAGGGTTCATGTGACCTAATTAAATGTAAAAATTAGGGTTTACAAAAACCTAATTAAATGCGTTAGACCCGGGGAAGTCTCCACGTGTTCCAAGGCAGAAGACTCGTGGATGCGACCTATTTTGGGAATTGATTGAGGGATTGGATTGGCGGCTAGAAGAACAGGGCAATTTGGGCATTACTTTGATGATTAAAGGGCATTTCTGGAATTTCTCCTTTAAAACATAATTAAAGGGTATTTCGGGAATTTCCCTTAAAACATGTGCCTGGCATGTGACTATTTCCCAGGAAAACTCTATAAATAGCCCCTCTATTCTGAGAAAAGAGGATAGCTTTCAAGACATTACACTAAGACTCTTGGAAGCTCATCACACCTGAAACTCTCTCACAACTCGAAGACTCTAGAAGGCTCTTGGAATCCCTGCTACCCTAACCCGATTTCCGGATTCTAGGAGTTCTGCCACGTGTCATTGGAGTAATTGCCCACCTGTTCTTCTCCCCTCTTCAATCAATCAATCAGTTCCGTACTCTTCGTGGATTTCTCTCCTCTCCAGCCAATACGAAACCCTAACCCTAGCAAGGTGTAAATTTCCTTACCTACACATATCCAATTTATCATTGTAAATTTCTTAAAGATATATTAAATCTTGATCTAGTCGCACATATGAAAATATCAAAATTTTATACAAAAATATCAATATCAATATCATATTAAAAATGACATTGATATTTTCATATTAAAAATGACAGTGTAATGTGTCTGCACCACACGCGCAATATCAGTAATAAATATTGAGAAGGAAAATTCAAGTAGAGAAGAGAATGCAAATGGAAAGAAACAATGTGGAAGATAAACATTCAAAGTTCTTCAATCAACTTTGTTGGCCCGCAATTTTAATTTCTGCAGTGACTGATCTTTCTTTCAACCTCCAACACAATTTTTATTTATTTATTTCACTTTGTAAATGATAAATAATAGTAGGAAAGGAAGATGATATTTGAGGTTACATTTTTTAAATTGATAAGTTAGAACGAATGACTCCACATTTACCATCAGATAAAGATAAATAAAATGTTATGTAAAAAATAGTAATATATATTATACTCTATCTTTTAATATTCGGTATTACAAAATGTTTTATATTAATTTTATAATATGTATACATATATACGGAAAACATCTTCCTCCCTCTTAAAATAAAAGATCAATTTTGATTTTCAAAAATTAATTTTAAAAACTTTTAAATTCATAATTAACGAGATTCATCTAAAGTTTGAAATAATAAATATTGTGATTAATAGTACTTTTTTAGATAATTTTTGATATTCATAATTGTTTTGATCTATATTAAATAAATTTATAAAATTTTAACTTTAAAAATATCTCAAATTAATTTTAGATGGTCAAAATTAATTTATTATTCTGAAACATAGAAAGTATGTAATACAGAGGGTCAAAGTGACCGTATAATAAATAAGAGGTTAATTAGGTGATTGATATTATCAGAGTAAAAACATTATTGTCAAAGTAATAAGTGTAGCTAAAAGTTTTAACTGTCATTAGAATAATTATAAAAGTGTTGCTAAATCTGTATTTGCTCTGGCATCATAACATTTTGCTCTGACAATATCATTGACCTAAACAAATGAGTATTGTTACACTTACAAAAAATTCTTACAAAACATAGCTTACAAAATAATGTGTCAAAGTGTAATTAGTAGATAATCCACCATATATGGGTGGGTCCAATGGTTATAAACACCCACAATCATACACATCATTTTTTATCTCCTTTTTGTAACTATTTTTTAGTCACTATAGTATTATTGTAAATAAATTATGGTATTTAACGGATTTGGCTCTCCTTTATTACACATTTCCTTCAATTTCAACTAGTATACCGATTATTTGATCTTAATAATTTTGTTAGTAATGATCAAAATATGGTAATAGATAGTTGATGATTTTATCGTTAAAAGTCTAAAAGAATTTTCATTCATTGAAATTTTAATAAAAAAATCCTCATGTTCATAAAATAGTGAAAAAATGTGGGATTATTTTTATTTTTGAAACAATTATGGTATTCAACATAATAAATTAGTTGACCAGTAACTATGGATTTCAATTATACTATTCACAATATATTATAAAAATATGGTGTATTGAATAAAATTAGAAGGAAGATGCATTGAAAGGGTCCAAATCCAGTGTTAACCATCAAATTAACAAAACAAAAATAGAGTTCATGTGTCATGATTATAGCACCTTTACATCCAATCAGTCTTTTATTCCACCGGTACTTAAAAGAATGAGTAAAGTACAATTTGCACACATATTAAAAAAAATAAAAGTAGAGAAAAAAAAATAAAAAAAATCAAATTTAACTTTAGTGGCCCCACAAGATTATAGAAAGTAATTTTTTTTAACTAACGGACTCCACTAAATGACATATTTATTTTTCACTTTATGTATTTTATCTCATTCTTTTGAGGATAAATTTTTTTGTACCTTTAGTTATTCTTTTAGAGACGGAAGGAATATATAGTTGAGCAAGCAAGCAATCTTGTATATACACGTGTACATCTACAAAATTCTTCTTGTGTTTCCTTCATTCCTCAACAACTTCAATTGATTTAAAATCCACATGTTGACGAGACTGGTTCTTTTACATTCCCATTGGCCATTACCACGCGGAGCTATCCCTCAACTTAGCTAATTGGTTATATATGTAATACTTTGAGTGACTTATAACTGCTTCGTAAAGACAGGTGTTTATTTATCATTATTTATTTATTTTTATTGTAATTTTATAATATTAAGATGGAAAATAGTATATATTTGTAAATATTTACGTTGATTTTTTGATTAACACTTACGTCAATAAGTATTAGTAATAACTCTTTTAGAGAGATGTGTAATAAGTGTAATTCTCTTATAATTCTATACACTTACGTGAATAAATGTTGGTAATAATTCTTGTAGAGATATGTATAATAAGTGAGGTTCTCTCTCTTGTAATTCTATACACTATGGGAATAAGTGTTAGTGATAACTCTTTTAGAAAGATGTGTAATAAGTGAGATATTTTTATAATTTTATCAAAGTTTATAAATTGATATATTTTGTAATTATAATTCTATATAAATTTATGATGCGAAAGAACTAAAATCTTGAACCCCAAGCTGAAGTGATGAGATTGAATATGGTGGTTAGTCGAAAACATCTTAGGTTGAGGGGGTCATATATTTGCCTTAGGCTTAGGTATAAATTTATCAGTGATGTGAAAACATTCTACTGTCATGTTTTTTTGTTAAATAGGTGTCTTTTCCTTCTTTTGATGATGGACTTGGAAATTAATGATGACATAATTCCTTCTTTATTTTAGTAAATAAAAGAGGTTGGTCATTGGTGAAGTTAATTAATTGATGCTTGCCATAAGTTGAAATTCAGGGCAGAGCTCTAGAAAAGTACTACTTCCTCCTCCACAAAAATAGTTTAAAAGATCATGACAGAATAATATATTATTGTTAATAATTTAATTTTTTATATATAAATAATTTTTTTAACATGTATTAATATAGAACTGAAGTATTACATTAATTCTTCAACGACTTTTATAAATATAAAATCCTCCCGTTACCATGTGGAGTTATGCCTCAACTGTCTTATAGGGTCAAATTGATTCATAAGCAATCCTCTTTTTTAATAGGTGAGGAAATTTTTTCTAATAATTAATTTGCCCGACTTATAACTGATTAATAAAGGCGGTTGTTTTATCAAGTATTATTAATTTGTTTCTCCATTAGTTTTATAATATGAGAGATCTCTCAAGAAGAGGATTAGAACAAGTAACGTAACATTATATACATCATACATGTATGATTTGACCCACAAATTAAAGGAAAGAAAATTCTGTTAAATTTGAAAATAGAAGGCCAACTGGTACAAGCTGTTTGTGAGTTTAGAGAGAATTGATGGAAAAGTATAAGAGGGGAAGTATAAGAGGGGAAGGGATGTGAGTTTGGAGGGATGGGAAGGGAAAATATAAGAAGGGAATGGGGTAGGAATGGAATATAATTTTCCTTTGTCATGTTTGGGAGTTTTAGAAAGTAAAAAAAATGATGATATTTTAATTATATTTTTCCTTGTTTGTCAGTTTAGAAGTAGGAAAAGAAAGAGAAAGGATTTTTACTTCTAAACTACGCTATTATCATATTACTCTAATATATAAATATAATAAGTGATAATATGATTTAATAATGTCTAGCTAGTGTATTTATTTTGCTCAATCTTTTTTATGCTTCGCTAGCTAGATACCCATTGTTGTTCCTTCTGCATAAAAAATACTAGAAACAAATAAATACAAAAATAAAAATGGTAAAGAATGATACAACCAAAATAACCATAATAGTGCGACCCTGAACTAAGGCACGGGAAAACGCTTTCTTTAAAGTGATTCACGCTATCACGAAGAGCAAGGGCGTAACTACACACGGGCTACTGTGGGCTACAGCCCACCCCAAATTAAAAATTAGCCCAGTAAGCTCACCCCAAATTTAAATACTTAGCAGTTAGCCCATATATTGTTCTAGTTCATTTATATTTTTATCAAATATAAACTATTTCTTTTTATTAAGTAATTCAGTTAATAATTGGACTTGCTTTTTATAGAGAATTAGGTCAACCTTTTCTCTTCTTTTTTCTTTACCCGTTGCCTTTCTAAAACGGCTGCTATTCTCTCTTCAGTGACCAGGTACGAATTGATTGATGGGCTTAAGTGAAATTAATTAATTTGATTTGAATTCAATAAGATATCATGATTCATTGATTCCCATTGCTAGTTGAATTGGGATTATATATCAATATATGGCCATATAGGTCTCAGGGTCTGTACGTTTGTGATTTGTGAATTGTTGTTATACTATATGATTTACTTGTATGCTATAATACATGGTTAATTGAAAATTAACAATGATTAGGTACTCAAAACATGTCTGATCATGATCGACAAGCCAAGAAAGCAAAAAAATTTAGTACATGGTACAAGAAAAAAGAGTTGCATCGCTTGAGAAGCGAGCTGACAATTTATGAGTTTGATGTATCTCATGATGATGTGCTCAAGAATGTTACTACTCTTGCTGAGTTATGCCAAGGATTATTTGAAACAAAAAAATCAACGACATATCAAATGATTGATCAGTTAATTCGTCTTGTTTTGACTTTGCCGGTTTCCACAGCAACTATAGAGAGATCATTTTCAGCTATGAAACGTATCAAAACAATGTTGCGCAACAAGATGGAGAATGACTTCTTAGCTGATAACATGATTGTCCACATCGAAAACGAGTTGACTGAGAACTATGATGCAGACTCAATAATTACATAATTTGCTTCTATTCAAGAGCGAAGAGTGCAATTTGACTAGGTATGTTATTATGTCTTGGACGTACGTTCGTTATCAAAATTTTATTAATGTTATAGTGAATTAGTGATGATTTTGTTTATTATTCAATTAGCTACGTGATTTTATGACATATACAATTATCTTAATATATGGTTTAATTTAAAAAGGAAATGTATGTAGTGAACGTTCACGAAATTTTTTTTCTAGCCCACCCCAAATCATAATCCTATCTCCCGATGAAATTGTTCGATATGTTGTAACAAGTCATTAGCATGTTATCTCTAGGATACAATAACTTAGTCTTTACGCTGTTACTATTAACGTAGTATACATAACTTGGAGAGCCCGAAACTCTATGAACACCATGTCGTTCTTTGCCCAATATAATATATATATATATATATATATATATATATATATATATATATATATATATATATATATATATATATACACCATTACATATACATACCTAGCTTAGTAAATATATCATGTTGAATGAACATTCTCTCCTTTCTGCCATGCAACTCGGAAATATATATAGTACTGTTATACATTGTGAAAATTTTCAGCCGAATTATGATTGCGACGTATGTGCATTCATGGAATAGATAGGAATTAAGAAGGGTCACTTTAAATTATTCTATTTTATCGCATACATTTTCACGTTAGTCGTAATCTAATTTCGTCAAATATTTATAGACATGTATATTGTATATTATTTTTCCATATATATGGTGTGTGGAAGGTCACTAGCAATTCAGCATAAATCGTTCATGCACATTAAGTGAAATGAGTTGTGCACATTACTAGCCTACCAACGGTCAAATGGATCAAATGACCTGATGAAACTGCCATGCAATAATAATTATACATTTAACGATAATAATTAAGTATATAATTTAATTAAAATAATTAATTTTATTAAAATATCTCCAACAATCCTTACTCTATTTTAATATAATATCAAAACACGAACTTGGGCAAAGATGGACTGTTATGCATAATGTAAGGTAGCAATGAACCTACATTTAGTGATTCAACAATTTTAATTATCAAAGCCAATTGTGAACAGTTTCTCATATTTTACAAGCACAGAACGCCACAGCCAAAGGCACAGCATGAGATGCCAAATCTAGCGTGTAACACGCGTCTCTCCTGTTTCAGCCGGCGTTTCAAAGCTACGGTGAACAAATCCCTGTTCTGACAACCACCAAATGTCAATAGTTCCTAGATCTACACAGTTAATGCCCTATACCTTGAATCATTTATCAAAATGTGTTGGGTTAGAAAATTTCAAGCTTTCAAGGATGGATTTACAAGCGGAAATCAGCGAGATCAACCTTTTAAGAGTGGAGGTTGTTCCTGTTGTGGTAGACTTAGTCATATTTCTGTTGAATAAGTCCTATTGTTTAGGAAGTTTGTTCAGGAAGTGGACCTGTTCTTTTGCTTTTTGAATCCACTAGTGGGTTGCACTATTTTAGCATTCTGTTCAACATTCTGTTATTGTAAGGCTATATATATAGCCATCTTTCATTCAATAAGATATGAGTTTTCCTCACTTTGCTTTCATTAGTCTTTTATTATCAACATCTGGTATCAGAGCTGAGTGAAACCTCTCCCATTTTTGCAGCCGCAGCTCAAAATGGCCACTGAAACTAATAATTTTGTTCAACCTGCTATTCCTCGTCTTGATGGTCACTATGATCATTGGAGCATGTTGATGGAGAATTTCCTTCGCTCCAAAGAGTATTGGCAGATTGTGGAAAATGGGGTTCCTGCTGTAGCAGAAGGTTCTCTTACCGAGGCACGGACGAAGGAAATTGCGGACCTGAAATTGAAGGACTTGCGTGCAAAGAACTATCTTTTCCAGGCTATTGATCGCTCTATTCTTGAAACCATTTTGCACAAAGATACTGCCAAAGGAATCTGGGATTCCTTGAAGAACAAATACCAAGGGAATGCTCGAGTTAAGCGTGCACAGCTTCAGTCTCTACGAAAGGATTTTGAGACACTTCATATGAAGGAAGGTGAGTCTGTCAATGACTACTTTGCTCGTACTCTTACCATTGTTAATAAAATGCGTATCCATGGTGAATCTATGAGCGATGTCACTGTGATTGAAAAAGTTATGCGCTCAATGTCTTCAAAATTTGCTTATGTGGTTTGTTCGATTGAGGAGTCCAAAAATTTAGATTCCATGAGTATTGATGAATTACAAAGTAGTCTTCTAGTGCATGAACAGCGTATGTCTGGACATGTTATTGAAGAACAAGCTTTGACAGTTACTCACGGTGCCTTTCGTGGACGCGGTAGGGGTCGTGGGCGATCAGGTATTAACAAGGCACTTATTGAATGTTATTCTTGTCATGGTCTTGGTCATTTTCAATATGAATGTCCTAAGAAAAATAGGTACCTCAAGGATGAGAGGGAGACAAAGGCTCACTTTGCTGAGACCAAAGAAGAGATACAAGAGATGCTCCTTATGGCATCTATTGATGTCGACAAAGCAACTGATGAGATTGCATGGTTCCTGGATTCTGGGTGCAGCAATCATATGTGTGGAAGGAAGGAGTTATTTTCAAACTTGGACGACACATTTCGAAAGTCAGTCAAGCTGGGCAACAATTCTAATCTTCGTGTGATGGGCAAAGGCCAGATTCAAATGATTGTCAATAATATTACCCAAGTCATCACAGAGGTATTTTATGTGCCTGATTTATGCAATAATCTTTTGAGTATTGGTCAATTGCAGGAAAAGGGCTTGGCAATATTAATTCAAAACAACAAATGCAAAGTTTATCATCCAGATAGAGGCCTTATTATCGAAACAACTATGTTACTCAATCGGATGTTCATTCTCCTAGCCACTATCAAACAGCAGGAACAACATTGCTTTCAAACTTTCTCTCAGAATTCAAATCATCTTTGGCACTGTCGTTATGGACACTTGAGTCTTGATGGACTTAAAACTCTTCACACCAAACAGATGGTACATGGACTGCCCCAATTGAAGACATCCAATTTGTTTTGTGAAGATTGCATGGTTGGCAAGCAACATAGAAATCCATTTCCTTAAAAAAGTACCTGGCGAGCATCTCAAATTCTGCAGCTTGTTCATGTTGATATCTGTGGGCCTATATCTCCTATTTCAAACAGCAACAAAAGGTATCTTCTGACATTTATTGATGATTTTAGTCGCAAAATCTGGGTATTTTTCTTAGTAGAAAAATCAGAGGCCTTTGAGTGTTTTAAACTTTTCAAAGTAAAGGTAGAAAAAGCAATGGGTACTAGCATATGTGGTTTGCGAACAGATAGGGGCGGTGAGTTTACATCCCAAGAATTCCATATGTTTTGCCAGACCAATGGGATTCGGCGACAACTTACCGCGGCCTACACTCCTCAACAAAACGGAGTGGCAGAGAGGAAGAATCGCACAATCATGAACATGGTTCGTAGTATGTTGACTTGCAAACAAGTGCCAAAGAACTTCTGGCCCGAAGCGGTTAATTGGGCAGTACACATCTTAAATCGAAGTCCAACGTTTGCTGTACGCAATAAGACACCCGAGGAAGCCTGGAGCGGCATTAAACCTTCAGTTGATCATTTCCGGGTGTTTGGATGCCTCTCCTATGTTCATATACCTGACAACAAACGCACCAAATTAGATGACAAGAGCTTGAAGTGTGTACTACTGGGAGTTAGTGAAGAGTCCAAGGCATATCGCCTATATGATCCTTTATCAAAGAAAATTGTGATTAGCCGTGATGTTATTTTTAATGAAGATGATAGTTGGCCTTGGACAACAACCCATGCTGATAATATTGATACTTCCTTAGATTGGGGTGATCAACAAGATACTGACTCTCTTGATCACAATCACAATGATCAGCCTACAACTCCAGTAGCTGACGCCTTTCCTGGTGTTGACGATGTTGTAGCACAACAGAACAGTGGCGAAGATTCACCTAAAAAAACTAATGATCCAGCACAAACCTTTGATCTTTCAGAAAGACGCGTTCGACATCCACCAATCTGGATGCGAGATTATGAAAGTGGTGAAGGGCTCTCTGACACTGAAAATCAAAATCAAGGTAATTTTGCTATGTATGTAGATGAAGACCCTCTGACTTTTTGTGATGCAGTACATAGCAGCAAATGGCGCTTGGCTATGAACTCTGAAATTGCTGCAATTCGTAAAAATAATACCTGGGAACTGACTGACTTGCCAAAAGGTGGAAAAGCAATTGGAGTTAAATGGGTGTACAAGACGAAGCTCAACGAACATGGTGAAATCGATAAGTATAAGGCCCGACTTGTCGCAAAGGGATACACTCAACAACTTGGAGTTGACTATTCAGAAGTTTTTGCTCCTGTTGCCCGCCTGGATACTATTCGACTTGTTCTTGCTGTTGCAGCTCAAAAGGCTTGGTCCTTATACCAATTAGACGTTAAATCAGCGTTCCTTCATGGAGATCTTAATGAGGAAGTGTACGTTACACAACCACCTGGTTATGAGATCAAAGGGGATGAACATAAAGTGTATCGACTTCGAAAGGCATTATACGGACTGAAGCAAGCGCCTCGGGCTTGGTACAGCCGAATTGAAGCTTATTTTGTGAAAGAAGGCTTCAAAAAGTGTCCTTACGAACCAACTTTATTTCTCAAGCACTCCTCTACCGGTAAGATCTTGATTGTGTGTCTCTATGTGGATGATCTTATATTTACTGGGAATGATGAATCTATGTTCACTTCTTTTAAACACTCTATGATGCAAGAATTTGACATGAGTGATTTGGGAAAAATGAGGTATTTTCTTGGGTTAGAAATCTTGCAACAAGATAATGGAATTTTTCTCTGTCAACAAAAATACGCTCGTGATATTCTAAAACGATTTCAAATGGCTGATTGCAATTCAGTGCACAATCCCATTGTTCCAGGCACAAAGTTGATGAAAGATCCCATGGGAGAGCCAGTGGATGATACGCTTTACAAACAACTAGTGGGTAGTCTAATGTATTTAACCTCCACTAGGCCAGATTTGATGTTTGTGGTTAGCCTTCTCAGTCGGTATATGGCTCATCCTACTGCACTTCATCTCCAAGCTGCTAAACGTGTGTTAAGGTATGTCAAAGGCACTCTTACATTTGGTGTGTTTTATTGCAAAGAAGGGAACCACCAGCTTGTGGGATTTTCCGACAGTGATTATGCAGGAGATGTAGAAGATTGCAAGAGCACTTCCGGCTTTCTATTTTTATTCAGTTCAGGGGCTGTATCTTGGTCCTCTCGTAAGCAACCTATTGTCACATTGTCCACTACAGAAGCAGAATTTGTTGCAGCAGCCTCTTGCGCTTGCCAGGCTATATGGTTACGAAGGATGTTGGAGCAGCTTGATCAAGCTCAAAGTGACACTACTGTGATTTATTGCGACAATAGCTCAACAATCAAGCTTTCCCGCAATCCTATTATGCATGGTCGAAGCAAACACATTGATGTTCGGTTCCATTTTCTTAGAGACCTTACACAAGAGGGGATAATCAAATTGGATTATTGTCGAACTAAAGACCAGCTTGCAGATCTTCTGACTAAGCCATTAAAGCTAGATGTTTTTGAGAAGCTGCGCGCACTGATGGGAGTTTGTCAAAATCCAGGCATAAAGTGATCTGATATTAGTTTAAGGGAGGGAATGTTGTGGTAGACTTAGTCATATTTCTGTTGAATAAGTCCTATTGTTTAGGAAGTTTGTTCAGGAAGTGGACCTGTTCTTTTGCTTTTTGAATCCACTAGTGGGTTGCACTATTTTAGCATTCTGTTCAACATTCTGTTATTGTAAGGCTATATATATAGCCATCTTTCATTCAATAAGATATGAGTTTTCCTCACTTTGCTTTCATTAGTCTTTTATTATCAACAGTTCCTCTTCATCAATTGGGGCACCTCCTGGCTTCCCTTTTCCGATTTACACAAAGGAATGGTGTTTTTATGGAGCAGATAAAAGGTGACTTATAGTGAAGTTTTGGGCATATACATGACCGGATACCATGTTTTGATAGCAGGTTTTGAGCTTATGTCATATTGCATAATGTTGAGGTTTTCAGTTTCAAATCTATAATGGTTTGTATTTCGTTGTGGTCCTATCCATACTTTTGAATTTGTCACACTTATAAAACTTTGAATTTTAATAACAATTCCTTTTTGCCGATCAAAAAAAAAATTGCGCCACACACATAACACTCCCGACGAAATATGGGGTTTCTTAACAAGTCTGCACTTCGTTTCGGCCTTGCTTTATCCCAATTTTCATGAACGAATTAAGAGAACAAGCCAATTCTCTTAAAGAGCGACCCCACTCTCACATTCATATAGGTGGAATCCGTCAAGGGTGCACATGTAACTGCTACACCCCAGTTATCAGGGCCGGACCAAAATTTTTAGGGGTCTCAAGCCAAATCTTAAATTGGGGCTTTTTTTACTATTCAATACTAAATTAAATTATTATCTATGATTTTTTTTAATTAGAATTTCATTTTTCTTGCTCTTTTAGATGCAAAATTATTGATCAAACTTTTATAATCAATTTTCTTACATATTGTTTTCAATTGATAAAATCGCTAATCCACTTAATCTTTCTTAGGACATAGTCGATCTTAAGCAAGATTTTATCAATTTTAATTTTGAAAAAGTTCTTTCTGCAGAAGCAACTGTTCCTTGATTAGCTAATTGATTTGTATACGTTTCTGAATTAAACAACTTGCAACAAACAAAATACACGATCTAATTCATTTGAATACACTAGCCATTTTTTTATCATATTTCTCCCCATTTAATAAAGTTCGAGTGTAATATGTAGTAAAAAAATGCCTAGAGTTTTCATCTTTAGGAAATTCTGAATCATTATGTCTAATTGGACCATTTTCTACTAACAAATCTCTCAATTTTGAGTCAATATTTTTCCATTGTGCTAGATCATAAATATTTAGAGTCCTATAATCAAGTGTTTGGTTAATATATTCTCATTAGTATCTTTTGATTGACTAGCATTAGGATTATTTTCATTGTTGTTATCTTTCGATTGACTATCGCAAGGATTATTTTCATTTGTATCTTTTGATTGTATTATTGTATTATCTTCTAACTCTTTAAAATAAACTTTTTGTTCATTTGTGGAACTTTTACCTAATTGTTTTGTGATATTTTTTTTTATTACTGGTAACAAAATTTTCAAGTGCTCTCTTTTGGGATTCAATTAATTTTTCTACTCTTCTGGTTTTTTTTTGAAGTTTTTGATACCCAGATTTATATTTTCAAGGACCCATATAGTGCTTAAAAAAATAAGATACAAGCCCAAAAATAAATAACAAACAGATACTTTTCAACCAATGAACCAAAAAATAAATAACAACACTCAACAGATAATTCCCAGCTAAAAAATAAATAACAGAACTTTTCCAGCCAAAACAAGTAACAATAGTACCTAATTAACAAATAAAATTTAATAAAATTAAAATAGAAAAGTATAGAACAATAGAACCTGATTATGCTGATTTAGTGATCTATTCTTTTTCTTTTTCACTTCCGCGCCCAAGAGCAACCAGACAGATATTCATTTATAGAAAAGGATTCGATAAAGCCGTTAGACACATATGATATTTCTGACCTGATCAAGGCATGGTCTGCTAAGGAACCACAAGGGACTCACCCAACGAAGAAATGATGCGCAACTTCAGATTCTTCAGTTTCCAATGAAAGCAGATATCACAAGTTATGGGCAATAATATTCTAGTAAGGATTTTAGAGAATCAAGAATGATCAGCATGCATGTTCCTTTTAGCTGAGTGTGCCAGCTTAATATATGAAAGTAAAGCAAGTATGGGCAGCAATATATTTTAGACAATGGAATCATTGAATGGGCATTATACTATTTAATATAAATGTTCAGCGTACACTTTAATGCATAACATATTCAATAACCAACGGTAATGGAAATATAATTATATGCCCAAGATATAGAAAGAAGTATGAAGGGAATATTTTAACTTAGTGGGGTGCATTAATTAGTCCAAGAAAGTGTAACATTATATGATGGAATGAATATACTACCTAGTTAAAAAAAAATTGAGCCTTTTTAGTTGGACTCTATTATTAAAATTTTGGGACTTTCTTAATTTTTGTGGCCTCTTAATTTTGGAGGTCTTAAGCCATTGCTTAATTGACTTAACCCCAGGGCCGGCCTTGCCACTCATAAGAGCTACATATCCATTAAGAGTTTTATAAACTTAACCCTCCAATCGTTACAAGAACATGCACTACATCATCGGGATGGACAACCGAGACTCTAATTGTGCATGTACTCAACAATCACCATATGATTCGTTTTTCCCTTTGAATCTGACTCTTGGGATCTCCAATCATAAGGATGGGTATCCTCACATGTGATTTTTTGACATTTTTGGGCTTTCCGTCTCAACATCAAACTTTTTCAATTTCTTTTCTTTTTTTATTTCTTGCATTCTCATTTCTTCTCATTGAAAAGGTTTGGAATTCACATAATTAATGCCATCAAGGCATTATTTTCTCAAATTATACTATTATTTCACACATTTTTTGTGTCACCAACTTGTTGTCATTGGTCACGTTAAATTATACCGTATAGGTGAATATACGCATATTTTTCCTTCACAATTACATATTCACCATATAAATTTGCCAATTATAAAATCACATTCATGAATCATGAATTCTTAGATTTATTTATTTAGTTAGTTATGTTTTATTATTTAGTTATTTATCTTTAATATTTACTTTAACTATTTATTAATTCAACTGTTTAAATAAGATTGAGTTGATATAAAATTGGTACTTGGGAAAATATTATAATTAATTCTTCGTAGGAACGATACTCTTCTTGCCACTATATTACTAAGTCGATCGCATATAATTGCATGTATTTACCTAGTATTAAATTAGGCAAACAAGTTTTTGGCGCCGTTGCCGGGGAATTATTTTTCTAATATTTTTTTCAATATTGATTTCAATCAAGTTGATCTTAATTTAAACTTGTATCTTTGTTGTAGTTAATTTTTTTTAGATCATGCATCTTAGCAGATATTAGAAGACGGTTGCGAAAGCGACAACTGACCTTTTTTAAGGGAAGTTTTTGCATTAATTTCTTTTATTGCATACTTTAACGATAATGTTAGTTTCAAGTTTGGGGGCCTTCCTATATTTTGTTTTGATGTGTGGGTTTATGTTTGTAATTTTATTTATGAGTTTTGAATTTTGTGGATATATTCATTGCAAACCCTCACGAGACACAACTCGTCCACTTGGGGTAACCTTGGAGTTTAAAGACTTATTGCACATGCTAAATGCAACCGTGTTTTCTACGAAAATAGTGTTGTACTGTTTCTAGGTAGTGTCTTTTGGGCAATAAATTAATTGAATTAAAGATTTTTGGTCAATGGTAGAGTTATGATTTTTATTTATTAATTCTTAGAAAAAGGATAGATATGGTTTAGTCTGAATTTTGACTTTTTGTTAGTTTTATTTTATTTGAGACCCTTTAATTCTTTTATGCACATATCCAATTGGTTGAGATAATGTTAACTTGGGAAAGTTTATATATTAAATACTTGTAAAAGACTTTTTATGAACTCTATATCTTATTTGGTTAAAACTTAAAGTGCAATATGAGGTAGAACATAATTTGGGGGAAATCTTGGTTAATTTAAAAAAAATTGGAAATTTTGAACATTCCCGAGTTGCAAAGATAGATCATGTGGTGGGTTAAGATGGAGCGTAAAACGCACTCACTCATAAACACGTGTAAGTGAGATGGAGCGTAAAACACACTCACTAGAATAAAAAAGAGAAAAAAAAGAAAAAAAATAAATTCATGGGGAAGTGTTCAAAAGGGGCTTAACTGTGTTTAATAACCTTGTGATCCTCCAGTTATATTTGTTTGTATTCGCTTTGAGTTGTGAAAAGCAAGAATATAAAGTTCTTGATACTAACCTTTCTAATATCTTTTATGATGTATTTGATTATATGAGCTTCATTGAGTTTTTCGCTAGTTTGATACATTTCGATTCACACACACAAAGGGTCTTGAGTAAAGTATGACTAATAGATTTTTGAATTCTTAGGCTTTGCGTATTTTTGATATTTTCTAGGAATTCTCATTTAATGAAATCTTTGAGGCCATGTTCAATTTCAAATTGTTTCATTGCTTGTTGCTTAGTTGGTTATTAATTTTATTTTCATAGTTTTTGGTTGTATTTTGCTTGAGGACAAGCAAATATTTAAGTTTGGAGATATTTGAGGAGTGAGTTTTATACCTATTATTTGGGTACCTTTAGACTTAATAGTTTGTGTGTTTTTAAGTATTTTATGTTATCTTATAGAGTTTTTATTTATTTTATTATTTTTATTTTATTTTGCAGAAAAAAAGAAGTTAAGTGACAAAATCGTGAATATTTGAACCAATTGGGCAAGCAAGGAAGAAAAGCAAGGAAACGGATAGAAGCTCAAGAGTCGCGGCGCTCGTTCATTAGAGCCGCGACACTAAAGGCTTGAGCTGCGGCGCTTGATAGTTCACTGGCAGGCGCGTGAGTTCCACTCGCTCGGTAGAATTGAAAGGTTAAATGGATTATTTACGTTCTTAATTATTAAGGACACTTGCTAATTGAAGCCTAAAGAGTTACAAAGCTGAAAACTTCAAATATAAAAATATTTCCATCTAGGGTTAGAAGAGTAAACTTAATTCTATTAGGGTTAGGTGGAATAACTCATATAAATAGTCTTATTTAGGGATTGTAAAGGGTGTTAGGAAAAAGCCAATGAATGCTATGTGAGGCTAATTCTTTACCAAGTTTAAAAGCAAACAAGATATCACCAATGATGAAGGCCAAGGAATGGAGAAACTTGGAGATAGAAGACTTGCAGGAGACAGTTTTTCTTCTCTAAACCTTATTTATTCTTGTCTTTCATTGATGTTGAATATTTTATGAATTATAATTTTATTTGATATGAACATGTTTTTAATTTAAGATTTTAATGGAATCTCATGTGTGACGCCCCCAAATCCGAGGTCTCTTTACCCACAGATTCGGTTCTCACGGTACTACACATTCATCATCTATTCTACCCATTCATCATCAACATAAGGATATAAATGTAATTACTAAATATTACACAACGTCTTACTCTACGAATCCCAGATTCTAAGACCTTGACATAAGTACATAACATCTTAAAATAATTAATACAATCCAGAATGATCACATATTCCTAGCACAAACTATTACAAAAGCGGATATAAGATAATATCCTCTATTCTGTTGCCTTTCCCTTGCCTTTGTCCTTGCGTGATGTCTCGCCCTGCTCTGGCTTTGCTGAAAGCATGAAGTTTATAGCAAGAATGAACATTCGATTGCTTAATAAGTAATACAGTTGGTAAAACAACAACATTAAGAATCATGCTCCCAGTTCAACAACTGATCAATAGTTGTGAACGATATCTCAAATAATTAGGAATACGATATAGTATTCCAACTCAATAACAATACTTCTAAAAACATACTGAGTGGTCCGATGACCATTGAACTCTTGCTTCTTATAATAGGTTTAATAGTTGGTATAAACTATAAACCGATATTTTTCTTCTGGGCACTTCTAGGTGATCAGCCTATATGTACCCTATGTTGTACAACATCTATGTAAACGTCTAAGCGTCAAGTGAATATGGACAACCCTTTAATTAGGGGAAAAAATTATTTGGTTTACAACTGAACTATTAAGGTTTAGAGAAGAAAAACTGTCACTTAAGGATATAGATCACAAAGATCTTTACAACTGAACTATTAAGGTTCCTTCGAGTCACTAAGTATCAGAATATGGACACTTAGTCCTAGATCACTAAGATCTCTTCAAGTCTCTTAGACTTGAAAGATTGTCACTTAGACAATAACGAACTGGTGTTTGAATGTTGTTGAGAGGTGTTGCTAAGTTGGCTTTAAGCTTCTCTTCACTGGTACATAGCAGCTTGAACTAGTTGTTCACAAACGTAGAGTATGTTCTTTTGACAGAGCTTAAGATTTTTGATCAGAGTTCGTTCTCTTTGAATTTGAATCCTTATTGCCTTTTATAGTCTGCCGGAAAATCTTCCCGTTGCTAGGTTCCGGTTGATGCATTTAATGCTCAAATATTCTGGGATCCTTGATGTTGACGTTTAAGTTAGTGTGTTAGCTACTTTTTGTCTTGCCTTTCACATCAGCCTGCAACCTCACCTACCACCTATGAGTTGTCACTTTCAGCAAACTAGATGTTAGACACATCTTCTGATCTTCGATTTCAACCAAGGATGTTTGGTGAATACCTTAGGACCTTCAATCTGCAATGCTCCCATGTCAGTCTATTTGTCAGACCTGACTTTGCTTTACGAAGATAGAGGATTGTAGAGTTTGCTCTATGTCTTGATCTCTACGAAGATTGCTTTATGAAGGGAGTGGTACTCTACGAAAGAACTCTACGATCAGGTCTACAAAGATTGATTTTATGATTCAGGAGTTGACCGTATGATCTTTACTTTACCGAATGATCCTTGAGATAATTTACGATTTGACTTTTACTTAGCGATAGCATAGAGTATTCTCCGTTCAGTCTTTACTCAACGAACTTTGTTTAACTTTGCGATTCTCTGTTCACTTTACGAACTGATCTTTACATTACGAATTGAAGTGAACTTAATGACGAGTGCAAATACTCTGCGATCAATCATTCTGACGCAATACGAACATGAGCTAACTCTGCGATCAAACTTGACATTACGAACTTGCAGAGTAACTCAACTATCAAACTGAACCTATTGACTATACATCAGATCAACTCAAATAGATCAACCTAACGTATTTGATCTTTCTATTCTAAGACCTTGTACATCAAATTACCATTAAGGACTTTACAAAACTTACTAATACAATTATACATTAATCACATTCATCATCTAATCATCAATTGGCTAGAGCTTGCAGAAATAAAAATAACTTTACTAATAATTTATATTACATTATAAATTATTAAATAATGATAAAAATACTAAAATGAAAACCTCCAAGTAGTGTATAGGTTGTTACTCTCGGCAAACCCATCATTTTATATCTATTAGTAGTGCTACTCGGGGAATCTTGAGACGCGACCCAAAGAGTCATCTATGTGCCTAATTTAATACTAGGTAAATACACACAAGTATACGCGATCGACTTAGTAATATAGCGGTAAGAAGAGTATCGTTTTCACGAGGATTTAATTCTAATGTTTTCTCAAGTACCAATTTTATATCAACTCAATCTTATTTAAACAATTGAATTAATTAAAAATTAAACTAAATATTAAAGATAAATAACTAAATAATAAAACATAACTAACTAAATAAATAAATCTAAGAATTCAACTTCACCCCATGCTTCATTCAAATCTTATAACTTTCCATTTAATTATACAGTCACGATGAACTGTTAACCGGGAATTCGTTAGTATTTATACGTCTCTTCCGATGGTCATACAAACATATCCTTTCTAAATCTACCACAAAGGGAATAGAATCGGAAAGGAACATCCTAGCTAAATAACTCACTATATTCCTATTTGAATTAAATTAACAAGAATTTTAAGCACAAATTCTCTTTAGGTTACACATGGCATATAAGTATATCCCTATCCTATACACAAATCATGAATTTATCTCATGTAAAAAACACAAATATATGTTATCACAGATCTAAACCTATAATCCATCTCCTAATTTCATATAGATTATCCCATTAATTACTAACTAGTTAATTCATGAACATACAAAATATGATAAGCCAATGCATATGGTGCCAATCAAATGGAAAGAAATTCAATTTAAACTACACATGATGTAACGATCGCGAATCTTGTGTATTTGTTTATTATTATTTAAATGAATGGATTAAAATTTTTATTTTTATGTGATGTGTTTTAAGGTTATTTAATAACCTGGATGATGTGAATGTATGATTTTTATATGTTGTGTCTCGTGGGAATGAATAATTTGATTTCGCGAAAAATCGCAAAATCACTATTCACTAGGCACGTTTCCTGAGACACTATTCATGCTCGTATATTTTTGCGTCTTTTCGATTTCTGTTAATTTCTATAAGACGTATATGCGAAGGAATAATTTTTCCAAGTGTTGGGAATTTTATTTGAGCTGATACGTGATTTAATCCGTATCCGAATGTATATTATGGGTGTTCCGAATAATTGGACAAATTCCATAATAATTATTTTTACGTGTCCCAATATTTTATGGGAGTACCCGTTTTAATTTTGGGTAGAGTTATTTACCAAATTTGGTACAAAATTGGGAGTATTCGGGTATATTTATCTATATATTCAAATTAATTGGAGAGGCAATTAAGCCTCAACCAATCAATATTTGTCAGGTATAGCATGTAGCCAATCGGGTGAAGGGAGGGGGCACGCTCAGTACACTATGTATTGAGTTTGCAAATTATAGACATTCATTCCCTCAAAAACCATTCCAAGATCATGGGTTATACTCCCTCCTCCTCCCGAAGTTTGGACCATTATTCTCTTCATTCTAATTCCATTCCATTGTCTTATCTGGTTGCTGCTATCTGAAGTTATAGAGAGAGAATAGAGAGGTTAGAGAGAGGGAAGGAGGTCATGCAGTAGTAGAAGAAGAAGAGTACGGTAGGAAAAAGAGATAGAAAGAAAGGAAGAAGAAGCTCACGGGAGCAGAAGGGGGAGAATGAGAGTTCTGAGTATCTTCAATAACTTCGTGGTAGCAGTAAGCAAAGGTAATCAAGCCTCAATCCTCTTCCTCTCCATTATTCTCCAATTTTGATGTTCTTGAGCTCAAACCGATGGGTTTGAGCTTTTTTTGTAATTTGTGTTATGAATGTTGGTTGTGGTTGCTTAATATTGCTACCAAGATACTCTGTAAATCATTAATACCTTTAAAGTGGAACAAAAATGAAGAGAAATTTTAGAGGACTTTGGAACTATGATTCCGTGTGTGTTTAATTTGGTTGATGTAATGATGTTGTAGTTCCATGGATTATGAAGTTAACCCAGTTGGAATGGAGTAAAAAGATGCAAAAACAAAGATTTTGTGATATTTTAGTGAAGAACACTTAGAACACCTAAAACAGAGCATGAGTTGATATTTTGGCCTAAGATTTGGCCATGTTAGTGTTAATGGGTAACTATGCATTTTTTATATGTTGTAGCCCCCATGAATTAGGAGTCCATAGAGTCCGAAATGGACTCATTTGGATGTCCAGATTAGGAGTTTTGAAGATCGGAAGGAGGAGAGGTCGGAATCGCGAGCTGGGAAAAACCCAGCAGATTCTGGGTTTAATGAATGGCGTTGCGGTACCGTTCATAAGACCAAATGGGGCGTTGCGGCTCCGGACACGTGTTAGGCGCAAACGTGTCCGAGTGGACTGTTTTGACGTCCCGTAGTAAAATAGACATAATTTTCTCATACGAACTCGGATTGAAGTGATTCAAGATGATTCGGAAAGAGGAAGAGTAGACGTACAACTTTCATTCTTTAAGGTTTTGGATTTGAGGTCTGTAGAAGGGTCTAAATTGGCCATTTATGGGACTAATGTGTAATTGGAGGCAATCGGAGGGTGTCGGGCATGCGCGTAAGCACGTGTAATGCTTCCAACAATGTAAAATGATGTTCTAAGTTTTAAAACATGAACATTATGTATTATAATGCCAATTATCATTAATCAATGATGAATTAGATAAGTGTATGAGCATGCTAAGCATGTGCGAATGAGGCGACTTAGGCGTGTGACGTATAGACGTGGAAACACCGTATAAAGTGTGGATGAGCTTAAATAGTGTTTCGATTCAAATGAAACGAACATTATAATATATGGAGTGGGGTTATATAAACCAATAAGGATGGATGATGATGATGGTCGTAACGTTTCCGAACGACGCGACGCCGAGAGATGTTTTGGACTTAATCGCGTTTATTAATTTATAAAACGCGAACAATATGAAATGAAAGTTATAATTTTAGTATGTAAACCAATATGAAGTCTATATTTGGCTAATTGATATGTTTTTATAAATGATATTGTGTAGGCTATTTGAAGAGCATTATAGCGTAAGTTGTAAGTAGCGCATAAGGCAAGTTTCCTAACTTACTCAATATTTACATTTGAGTAAGTTTTCTAATTCATATGATAATTTTCTTATGAAGGCTATGTGATGTAAAGTTCAAGTTACGCAATGTCTATATATATTGTGTGGATGCTAAACGTGTGCAATTTCTTTAATAATAATACTAGATGTTCAAGTTATGCTAAATTGCAAAGGTATGTATATTCTGATGTTGGAATTTCATTAGTAACATGAAATTCATAACATGAGATGAGATGAGTTATTCCATTCGGGAATCTTATTGGATGTAGATGTGCATTGTAATAATTCTTGAATTATGATTAAATAATGGTGCCTTGTCAAATAATTGGGCAATTGATGGTATAAAATTGCACTCTGTGCAATAATGTGTTGTTATAAGTAGATGTGGTCATGATTTACACCCCGTGCAATGATGTGATGGCGATTATAAATATTAACATGCTAGACCAATATTCGCACTTAGGTGCAATTCAAAGAAATGTTCTTTAATTGAATTGTTTAATATGCTAAGTCCTGGAAATCAAGAACTATGATAAGAAACAGGTTGATGTTAATTGTTTTCAAATATGGTGATGGTGAGGATGATGCTAGCAATGGTAGATGATAAGGAATTTAATTATTCCTGTTTATTCGCATGACTTCACAATTATTGTTCAATTATTGAAGATTTTAGTCAGATGTTATTTTATTCCTATGGTGTTGTTTATTCAACTGCTTATACTTGCTGGACAATTAAATGCCTACTCTTGCAAAAATTCTAAGTTTGCAGCTAGAATCGAAGGACCAGATAATAAGAAGAAGATAAGAGTAAGTAAATGCTAAAGCAGAAGGACTAAAGATTATGTTGTATTATTTGATTATTATGATGTTGTATGAAATATTATATGATGTATTAGTAAAGGGCTTCGTACCTGGGATTAGATAGGGACATGTTGTAATAATATTGTAATTACATTCATGTAGTAAGAGTATGTTGTATGGGTAGTATCGTGACGCGCCGGAATCTGGTTTAAAGACAATACTCGGATTTCGGGGGCGTTACAAGTTCTCTTTTAAACGCGCTTCAAGTCCTGATCACCACGCTAGCGAGAAAATTGCATCGTTTCTTTAATCTGCAAATAATTGCAAGCTTGAGCATGATGGCCCAACAAGTATAACAGTTTTCATGTATCGCATTTCACACATACTATACATTACAGTCATGCATCATGTTCACATTCTATGCATTTTATATTTATACATTTTAATCCTTATGCAATGTGATTACATTTATATATTCCCCATACATTTTATTATAATCATTTTCATATGCATGTTTTCAATTTCCTCATGTTGTGCTCAAACCATACTTTCTGTGTTAACAAACTTTTCATATCACATACCAAGAACAAATTGAGTTTTTGTAACTCAATTAGCTTTTAGTCATACTTTGACTTTAGCAATCTATATAACATTAAAATTTCAAACATGGATAACAATATATTCATAACAATTGCATCATGATATGACAACGATTGCACATAACAATATCAAGCTTACGCAATAAAACTGAAAAACTTGTCTTCACGTTGAAACGTTATCGATTCAACTCGTGGTTGTGTCCTCAAGGCGGTATTATTTGTATCACACCTATGTAATACACATAAGATTATTATATAGTTTAATGCTAATATATTTCATAAACTTTAATCTCAATTTGAAGTTTCAAACTTAACATTCCAACCTTAACTCCACTCATGTTAATGGACTTGTCATAAATAAATATAACACATGCTTTTATTGTTTTTCAATCATTTAATAGCTTAACATACCTATTTTCCTGTAACTATATCCGTTTTAACCCATTTAGTACATAACTATCTCTTATACTAACTTTAGGTTGCAACTAGAACCATTCGTAGCTCACTTAATATCAATATATTATGCCTTTAACTTAAACTTGTATTTAAATAATTTATTTCTAATTTTATTCCATCATTGAATTATTTATGTCTTTATATATTAACTATATTATATTAACTATTTTCATCATTTATTATAACTCATACAACTTAATGTTCCAAACCAGACCCAAGATATCAAAATAGCTCAGTAGCCCAGCCGGGTCAGTCGCTGCAGTGCGTAGCGCGCGACTGCTACTGCTGCTGCCTGCAGTAGCTGTCCAGACCAGCTGCAGCCCTTGTTTGAGTTGCCAGTTTTATCATTTTCTAGATTGCAGACCATACATCCGATTAAGATAAATTTTTAATATGTTGTAGAGGACATAGCAAGGTATTTTTAGAAAATATAACATACTCCAAACAAACAACTTAGATGGGTTTTATTGAATGCCCAATCTGCCCTGCCGAACAGTTTTCAAGCTAATTAACATCTTTAAAAATAGCTTTCCCACCTAATTCAGCTATACAAGTCATTCAATTAACATCAAATAGCATACTTACAGATATTCTTGGCCTCAAACTTCACTTAATTCGCTTATTTAAGCTTAACATCCCTTAAGAGAACTTTTAACAAACAACATATGTGCATTAGATTTATGAGCAGGGTTCATAAGTGTTTAAGGAGTGTTAAACCCATAAATTTCCTTCCTTGTTACTCCGAACAACAACAACTAGTCTCCTTCTTGCTAACTCATAGTTATCACAGGTACAATTCATATCATACCAACTAATTATTATGAATTATTCATACTAAATTTCTAGTTTCCTATGAAATAGTTAAAAGAACAGAGTACTAACCTTGAATTCTCTTCTAATTAGATGATATTATAGCAGCTTAAAATCACCTTGATCAGCCTCTTCTTGCTCGGCTTATTCCAATCAGTATCCCATTTCAATTTCTTGCTCAATTCGCTAGGTCTAACCGAAATGAAGAGGAGTTTGATATACTTTGGTGTGTAATATATAGCTAGAAAGGAATAAAAGAAAGGACCGGAGGAAATGGAATGATATCTGGACCGAAATTAATCCTTTCTTTCGTTATGTTATATAGATTACATATACTATTTTCTCCTGTTCTTAGCATGACAACTCATGCTTAAGTTTTATATTAGTCACTCCCATAAGGCTTTAAGAACTCAACAGCTCATGCTTAACAAATTTAGTGGATGCTTAGAGAGATTGTATTAGGACACCTCCTACTAACTCATACATTAACTAACTTTCAGCAAAATAACTTAATGTATTAAAGTATAATATAACCATACAATATATATATATATATATATATATATATATATATATATATTAACTAACTTTCAGAAAAAGAACTTAGTGTATTAAATTATAAAATAACCATCAATATATATATATATATATATATATATATCATATTGTTATATTTTCATATATACTATTATGCCACATATTTCCATTAAATGAGTCAATTATTTAAAACATTTTATAAATTATGGAGTCAAAATAACTCTCATAATATACGAATAACTTATTAACATAGCCTTCTCATTGACTCCAGCACATGCATTCCTTTCACATATATAATATATATTAATACCTTACTTATATACACATCACACTTGCAATATTTTTAATCAATATATTACCATTATTACATATACCATATAAAAATAAATTTGTTAGGTGACATAAATCATTTATTATTTATATAACAAATACATTATATATTCAATATTTTCAAGTAAGTAACTCATTCTCATCTTCTTTAATAAATTGTTCTTGCTCAATTTATTTAATAATAATATATTATTTATTTAAATCAAATAAATAATTTGATTTATTCAATTCATCACATAATCACATAAATATAACACACACACACACACACACACACACACACACACACATATATATACACACACACACACACAAACTTATTACATCTCAAAATAAGAATTATATATATTAAATTTTATTTTAATATTTTTTCAAAACTCGGTTTATCACAACTTATTTCTCTAAGGTTAATTATTTTCTTCAGTTTTAATTAGTCTATTATCTCTCGAGTTTGTTCCTGGGAATTTGTGCTCCTTTTTTTTCAGTTCCATTAATTCATATGGTAAATGTCGGCAGGTCTTGTTTTGCAATCCTGGTCCCTTATAGTATGTATGCATATATCATTTATCATGCTAGTACCAAAAAAGTAAAATATGACAAGTTATTTCCTTCACCAGATTCATGAAATCAAATACCATCCTTTTTTCCTTGTATATTAATGAAGAATACAACATTACGATTGCATAAGGTGCCAATATGCACCAGAAGTACCAAAAAAATAATGTCTACAGTGTGCTACCTAGGGCCGAAAAATGAAACAGATAATTCATTAGATACAAGCGATCCTTGGTTGCTAGATGAATCTAATTCCAGGACTCTCCTCTCAGTGAAAAAACCAGGTTGAATTGGCTGAGGTAGTTCATTTTCACTACTTAGCATTGAAACAACAAATGGCATGTTTGGCCTGTCTTTTGGATACGGTTGCACACACAATAACCTGATTTGGATAGGTCGAAGAACCTCAGACTGTTTACATGACTCCACAATTGCCTCATCAATTAGTTTCAAATACTTGCCCTCTTTAAAAGTTTCCATGCCTACACAATTTGGTTATCATTTATCAATAATTTAATAACTATAAAACAAAGAATTTTGATGTAGTATTAGTTCTTGGAACTTACATGACCAAGAAGGTTAAGGTTGTCCCCTGAATCATAAAACCCTCTTATTTGTTTCCCATTTATTACCTCTAGTATCACAACGCCAAAACTATAAACATCATATTTAACTGAGAATAATCCATCAATGACATACTCAGGAGACATATAACCACTGCAGGAAATCCATTGAAAATAATATTAGCTTCAATTCAAATAAATAAAAATGCAAAAGATTGCAGTGCTATAGAGATCCTTACTACGTGCCAACCACTCTAGCTGTATTTACTAAAGTTTCATTTCCTCCAAAACTTCTTGCCAAGACAAAATCTAAAATTCTCGGACTCATATCTTGATCTAGTAAAATATTGCTGGCTTTGAGATCTCTATGAATGATTCTAAGCTGAGAGTCTTGGTGAATATATAGAAGCCCCTTAGCGATGCCATTTATAATGTTGTAGCGCTTTGGCCAATCCAGTGACTTCTTTAGTTCTTTGTCTGTCCAATTTATCATCAAAGTTAATAACTACTTAGAACAGTAGTATAATTTTAGACTATCAAAACAAAGAAAATGTACAAAAATTTTGAGACAGACATACCAAAAATAAAGGAATCTAAACTTTTGTTGGGCATGTATTCATAGATCAACATCATTTCACCCTCCTCAATGCAGCATCCTAGAAGCCTCACAAGATTTCGGTGCTGAAGTTTGGCTATACATGAAACTTCATTCTTAAACTCATCTAGTCCTTGTCTCGAAGTCTTTGACAACCTTTTCACAGCAATTTCTTATTTTTCATCGAGGATTCCCTGAAACAATTAATCACAGTAGTGAAACTTGCACAACACAATCCTACAACATGATGTGGCTACAGAACTCTAATGTAGAAATAATTCTTTTTCTATTAGAGAAATAAGAGGCAATGTGTTGTCCTATTCAAACAAATAACTTATGTTGCATAACTCTGACCAATATGTGCTTTAAATTAGAATAGCTAGCTACTATGATGAGTTTTGTGCTTTAAATTAAAATAATTTAGGGAATTGTCTTGTGGTAGATAAATATGTTGTTACCTTAAGGTTGCATGTATGATGATTAGTGTATAGAAGTGTATCAATTATATATTACCTTGTATACATTTTCATGCAATTTTAGAAGCGAAAAGCATATAGTGAACAAGGTGCACATATTCACAATAACATGTATATAAAATTTAATTCAGCCTCATAAAACGAGTTTAGCAAAATAACATATTTTAAGATGTTAGAGTGCATCTTACAAACTCACTAGTAATTCTTCATCCTCATTAATTGCCCGTCTTCTCGAAATAAAATTGTCTTTTTGAGTCAAACTATTAATTCATGAAATCCCATAATTTGGAAGATGGTCATATTTATATCACTATGTGTATATCCATTTGCTATCTATCATTGTAGTTTCCATGTGGTTTGAATCTCATGAGTTATATAATTCTATCATATGTATGGAATTTTTGACTCTTCTTTAAATTAAACAAATTAAACTACAACACCTTGTTCCCGTGACATTCGGCCTCCCAGATAACCCTTCCACCAAGCAATACCAAGAAATGTGATAATGAGGCATAATCCTGAAGCTACAACTCCGACTGCAATGAATATCTTTGATTTTACGTCCTTCGAAGGAGGCTTAAAATCTGTAGAGCAAGAGAAAGATGCAAAATATATTACGTTGCAGACAAAGTTTTGTTCATAGCCAGAATAGGAAATTTTGTTTTATTGAGTAGCAACATAACCTAGTTTTCCCCATTAGAATAACTCAAGCTTGTAGAACAGAAAAACATCAACATATATATACTCATTGGGGAGGGAGGGGAGAGGGAGAGACAGAGAAATGTTGCTTCATAGTATGAAAATACATGATAGTCACGCCTTTACTAGGCAAAACTTCCAGATTCCACAGAAATAGCAGATACCAAAGGGCCATATGTTCCTCTTATAGGGACAGCTGTTGTCCCTTTCCCAGTGTAAACAAAACGAATTTGTAAATTTTTATCCTTTACAACTGCTTTAATTGTTCGATTTACTGCCTTATCAACTCCTCCTGCTTCGTGTTTGATATCAAAATCCTTGAGTTCTCGTTCATCCTGTAAAAAATTAATTTGTTGGAATGCAATACACTTTTTCACACCAATGAATGTAGCATCTAAAGTGTTAAAATTAACCTGGACATAAACATCAAACATCCATCTTCCAAGACTCTGAAAAGATCGATTATCTCTGAACATTATCTCAGCAAAGTAAAGTGTTACAGTGTAGTTTCCATTTGCTAAACAACGCACACAATAAGTGAGAGATGAAGGAGAGAGGCGGGCATTCATGTACAAATCAGAGTCTTTCATTTTGAGAGAAGATATATTTTTTGTTGTATAGAAATTCATAGTTTCGTTACGCCTCCAAAAGTTTCCTGTGCTACTCATTCCCCACTCTGCTCTACTAGGATGAAAGTATGTCGGACCTGCTGCGTCTTCATCCGCTTCAAAAGTCTTGTTTCCAATGGTGGTTTCGCTTCCACCGCAATTAATATGAACTGAGTACCTATCTATGAAACATCAAAATATTATCTCGTCAGAAAATAAAAAGGAAAGAGAAATCCTCATTCGGTATGGAAAGAAGCCTTACTTTTTTTCTTTTTCCCCCTGGAATATTAAGGTTTGCATAATTTTTTTTACTAATATTAAAGTTTAATTTTGAACAAGAAAAAATCCAAGGGAATTATGCGTGGGCATGTTTTATACAAACTAAAATTTTGTAAAAGATCAATAAAATGGTAGGAGTACTCTCTTTTCTTTTCAGACAGAGGGAAAACTTGACTTCTTCCGCTATCCTGATTAATATACCAAAAATAAAGTGGAGAAAGTAGAAGGAAACTAAACATCTTATCCTTATTTAACATCACTATTGAGGAAATATCACTTAAAGATCTAGATTATGCTATCAAAATTCTTTAGAAAAATTACTTACCCTTTCTACACGAAACGTGGCTGAGGCACGGAGCAAGTTCTCTGGTTTAAATCATACAAGAGGAGGTAAGCACAAGCTTTATGCCATTGAAAACCCTAAACTAAAATCTCAAGATCTCAATAATACGAAACAAATTTAAAGCTTACGAGTTGTTCCCACCAGAATTGCTTCTGAACAAGTTTTTGATAAAAATAGTAAAAGTAAAGTTTTAGTTGAATGTTAATGGAGAAAAGACATCATGCGGAGTCTGGGGCTTACAATGTTGGCTCGTAAGTTGATGGAACATCGGACATCTCATTGTAAGAAAAATTTATCCAGCTGCATATGAGCATATAAATTGCATCAAATGTTATAATGGTGATTGGAAACAAATGTAAGAAGAAAAGGCAGAAACCTCAAAGTAACAAAATTAAATCTACATAATAGGAAATCATTATGTAACATTTTATGCTAATAAACAAAATGTTATTACACTCATAAATTATATGTGCCTCTTCCATTATCAAGGAGAGGTTCTATATCACCATTATTAGATTACCAGATGTCTATCTTGCACATCAAGTACTTAAAAAAACATCTTTCATGTTTTAAAGCCTTCTTCATTTCAACATTTCAAGCTATCATATTGGATTAAGCATCAAGTATGTACCTAATATTCTTTAATCTTGATTTGAGTACAAGCAATAATCAAACCTCATTATCAGTCTTAGTTTAAATTGTATGATCCTTGCAGTGCCTCAGAAGGTGCAAGTTTGAATAAAGCTAGCTAATGTGAGATGGAAAACTAAAAACTGACCAAGGGAGGACAGTGGTAATCAGGCAGGATGCATACACTCGTCCAGATAGAGATGTAACAGCAACAAGAAGCACAAGAAAAAAATTCGCTAGCAAGAAAAGTCAGCAGGTAGATCGGATGTCCAGGCAGCCCAGTTACTACCATAGAGAAATTATGGCTCACAAGTTGTTCAGTAGAATTTCTTAAGAATTTAAATGGTGTACATTAACAGTTTGGAAAAAGCAATTTAGCAATAAAAATAAATTATAATTTATCATCTTAGACTTCAGTTCTATCAATTACTTGTAGCGGAATTGTGATCCATCCCACATCAATTCATCATCATCACAGATGTAGCGCACATCCTAGTAGACTAGCCCAACAATGTTGGATTACCTCCTTACTTAAAAGGTTAACCTATTAAGTTGAGTTTCCACCATACTTATTAACCCATCTACACTTTTGAATTTATCAAATGTGGTATTCATAGAACAATGATAGAAAAATTCTGTGACCCTAATTTCTACATGTACCTAGTAGAAGGAAACATGGATGATATTATTTCTTCTAGTGTTTTTGTGACTGAGCACGATTCTTATAGTGATAGAGATCCATTGACTTTTAGGGAAACTATATCCTCTCTAGATTCAAGTTTTTAGCAAGATACTACTACAAAACAGTAAATAGATAACACGTAAAAAATGTTGTGGTTTCTTTCAGCAAAACGTCGTGGTTAAGGGTGTCATCTATTTTACACCCTTATACAACGTTTTTAAACGTTGTAGTTAGACACATTATACAATGTTTTTTAAGGAAAAAACGTTGTAAATTTGTTTTTCACAAAGTAGTAGATGCTTGAAAACGTTGTAGTTTAATATATTAGACAACGTTTAGACACATGTACACAACGTTTAGAATGTGTCATCTAATAACACATTTATACAACGTTTAGAATGTGTCATCTGTTTAGAATGTGGTTAACATATATTACCAGTGCACCTGCAATATGCTAATGCCATAATATATAGCTAAAAAAGGTCTAAATTCTCATTTAAATTTAAAGCCAAAATGTGTCAACCATTCAAAATACATCCGAATAATACCATTCGTTTACAGTTTCAAATTACTACATCCACAAAAAATATACCAAACTATCCATATATGCATCTCAAATTCACTTTTCAATATAAATTACTACTATATTGAATTGAACAGCTGGTGCAATGGATCCAGAATAATTAGCACTTTGAGGTTTCATCAGCATCTTGATCAGTTGTTCTGACCATAGGCTTGACATTGACGGATCTTCATTGTACATTGGTTCCACATCTGCAACTTCTGAAGTAGCCTATAATCAAATTTAAAAACATCAGTTATAACAAAACTATACAATAACATGAAACAACTTGAACTAAGTCATCCAAGTACACCAAAAGCTTTTAAAGTAAGCCTCTCCTGATTTTGTTATGATAAAATTCCTTTTAAAGTTATTCAAAAGCTTCTCCATCATTAGAAATATTTATCCTTGTACCGCCACCTTATATATTCTATTAGATACTCGAACACATGCTCTCCCCACTTGCCACAGGGATACCTCTCCTACTTATCAAAGTAGTAGATTGCCAATATATAGAAATTCGAAATCAGATCTATCATTTATCTAAAGGACACCTATCTTACTTACCAAAATGGAAATTAAAATTCAAATCAGATCAATCATCCCTCAAAACACATGATACAGGAGGACCACAAATGGACCGCAATGACTAGTCTACCTGTAAGATACTATGTCTTACAGCTAGCCATATCACGTGCTATGTCCACGCAATAATTATATATTACAAGACAATACCATCAGCTCTACAGCTAAATGCCAGCAAGCCTCACAAGGTAGTGGCCCATCACAAAGATGCAAACTTTTGAAAAATTCACATACAAGATTTTAAAGACTACACAGCAACAAAAAAATTAGATGCCCTGGAGTTCAAAGATACAAGTAAACAACACATATAGTCAGACGAACAATCAAAATTTCCCAAAATTGAATAACATCCATTAGTTCAAAATTACATGAAGAGTAAAGGAACTTCCAGCAGAGGATATTGTAAAATACTCTAAATAAATTAAAATTAAAGATGGTCTCAAGCCTTTTAACATAAAAAAAATTAAGTAAAATTAATACTAAAAATAACAACGATAACCTCCATAAATTAAAACCTGAAACAGAACAAAAGAAAACAAAAGAACAGCTTGAGAATAACCTCCATAATGGCCATTTCTATTCGGGTTTTTTGCAGAGAATCATGTGCATTGGAGTGAAAATCTTGGTCTCACCGCCTCTAGTTAGATAATCAGCGGTCACAAACAGCATTTCATGAACATCCACAGTACCTTTAGGTGCAATTCCCAAAAATGCAATAATGGTAACAAGAATGTGGTTCCTCCAGTAAGTAATTCTCTCCATTTTCATCCTAGTCCACCACGGGTTAGCCGGAGGCTTGGCCAAATCCTTCTCCTTAACAACTTCAAACCCAACTTTCTTGGCAATCTCAGCTATGTCACTAAAATGCCTCAAATATAATTAAACCTAAATACTAACTCAACAACTTGAATCAACTTTCATTTATTATAGATGATGAGATGTAGAATAAAGTCAAAAATTGAATCTATCAGTCTACTGGAAGAATCAGAATGCTATGAGTAAAATGTGATATTTATTGTGCTTGATATGGGTAAACGGAACATGAATAGTAACAATCATCATACAACACAGACCTGAGTACAAAAGTCGTCCGTAATGTATTCATATCCCCATCCATACAACAAAGATCTGAGCAGTTTTCTTTAGATCGACAATGGCGACCCTCCAGAAATTTAAGTTCTTAGCCACTCAGTGCGCCGTAGCGGGAAGCCCAACTACAAGCCCTGTCATTCACCTACGCCGCCGTAAGACGCTCCGGATGTTTCTCAGCCGCAGCACCGGAACCGGTAGTCGCAGGAGATTTCCTCCCCGCGATGACTCCACGGATCGGCGGGGTAATTCTCCAGAGAAGGGGAAGGAATTGGTCGGCGTAAGGAGCAAGCTCAAGGATTTGTTTGTATCTTCGCCGCCGTTAGAAGAGAAGGCAGAATCTGAAGGGTTCTTACCGGCAACCACTCCTGTCGGTAGTGTATCGGCTTGGCGGCTTGACGACGGAGGGAGGAGGGGAGAGTGGCCAGTGAGGGCTTGAGAGAGCTCGGGAAAGAGGCGAGGAGAGAGAGAGTCTGTAAATGAAATGAGGCGGCTGAACAATTAGGTTTTATTTTAAGTTTTCACTTCCGCGCGATTTTTTCAAGCTCCGTGTTTTTTAGATAGATAACGTTTTAAAAAAAACGTTATCTAATTAAAACCAAAAAATGCCCTTTTAAATACATAACGTTTTTTCATATATATCTACAACGTTTTGTTAAAAAAACGTTGTGTAAAAATATACCATAACGTTTTTTATAAAAACGTTGTGGTTTTAGCGTTATCTATTTACTGTTTTGTAGTAGTGAGAAGTCGTTAATGATGAAATGGATTCTATCATGGGTAACAAGACTTGGGTTGGGTTTTGGTGGATTTACCTCTTGGTTGTAAACCCATTGGCGGTAAATGGATCTTTAAAAGGAAAAGAAAATCAAATGGATCCATAGATAAGTATAAAGCTATACTGGTAGTCAAAGGTTTTAAGCAAAAGAAAATAATTGATTATTTTGATACATATACTCCAGTAGCAAGAATTAGTACCATTGGGTTATTAATTGCATTAGCATCAATTCATAAACTTGTTATAAACCAAATGGATGTTAAAACTGTTTTTCTAAATGGTGATTTAGAAGAGGAAGTTTATATGGAACAACCAGAAGGGTTTGTTTTGAAAGGCCAAGCAAGAAAAGTTTGTAAACTTGTTAAATCTTTATATGGCTTAAAACAAGCACCTAAGCAGTGGCATGAAAAATTTGACCAAATGATTGTTTCTAATGGATTTAAAATAAACGAATCGGATAAATGTGTTTATTCTAAGTTTAGTAAAGGTTTTGGTGTTATAATTTGTTTATATGTTAATGATATGCTTATTTTTGGTACTAGTGAAAAAGTAGTATTAGAAACTAAAACATTTTTGTCTGCTACCTTTGATATGAAAGATATGGGGGAGGCTAATGTAATTTTAGGTATTAAAATTGTGCAGTCTCAGGATACCATTTATTTAACTCAGTCTCATTATATTGAGAAGTTGTTAAAGAAATTTAATCAAGAGAATTGCAAGATAGGCTCTACCCCATATATGATCATTTTGTTAAGTTATTTCCAAATAAAAGAAATAGCATGTCTCAATTAGAGTATGCAAGTATAATCGGTAGTCTAATGTATGCAATATAGTGTATTAGACCTGATATAACATTTGTTGTTGGAGTATTGAGTAGGTTTACTCACAATTCAGGTAAGTTCATTGGAATGCAGTATCAAGGATACTTAAATATCTTAAAGGCACAATGAACTGTGCATTATGCTATACAGGATACCCAGCTGTGATAGAACGGTACGCGGATGCAAACTGGATAGCGAATTCGGATGAAATAAAGTCTACAAGTGGTTGAATATTCACTTTATGAGGAAGGGTAATTTCTTGGGGTTCTAAGAAACAAACCTTGATAACACATTCAACTATGGAATCCGAGTTTGTTGCGTTATCAACTACTGTAAAAGAAGCTAAATGACTTAAGGATTTATTATTTGAGATACCACTTTGGCCTAAGCCAATGATAGCTATCTCAATATATTATGATAATGAGACAACATTATTATGGTCTTACAATAAGGTTTATAACGGGAAGTCTAGACATATAAGTTTAAGACATAGTTATGTAAAGGAGCAAATCAATAAAGGGGTTGTTACCTTTAACTATGTCAAGTCAAAAAAAAATTTAGCGGATCCTTTTACAAAAGGCCTAGGCAATGATGTAATATGTAAGACTTCCAGGGAGATGAGTTTAAAGCCTTTGAATGAGAGGTAACCTATAAGTAGAACCCAACTAAATACTAGAGTAACATCTAGTATATTAGTTCAATGAAAAAAATACTTATATTAATAACCAGTTATACACTAGACAAGTATGAAGAAGAAATTCTTCGAAATCATCTCAAAGTTAGTGTATGCTTGTATGGAGAACAAAGAGGGTAATAAATTTATGTCCGGTTTGGAGCATGCATGTCATACAAGTGCATCTAATTAGATTCACCTATGTAAGTGAAAGAAGTGGGGTTACTTTTGCTAGACTTGAGGCTTGTCTCTAAGTCACTTACGAAACCCAAGAGATAAACACAAGGCCATAAATGTGTTAGGTTTCTTTAAACTATAAGGGATATAGTATATGTCTATTGAGCAAGATATCACTTTAAGATTTCTTAGTTCAAAGCTACGTAACTCAAAATTCGGATATTTTGTGACATAGACTATGTAAAGGTTCAAATCGAAAGACGCATCTTCTTTATGCATTCTATATCCAATAAGAGAAAAAAGAAAGTCAAAGGAAAAGGATTGTAAGATTATGAAAATATGAGATGATTGTTGGATATTTTCAAATCTAGAAAGTATATAGTAAATATATTATATGCTATATATATAGCTAACAAATGGTTTGGTTCAATTGACATGACTTGAAGGGTTTCAACCACGATGTCATGGGTTCAATTCCTAGCAATTGCGAAATGGACTGTTGCATGGATTTTGTTGTGCCAAATTGGACCGTTGCATGACTGTTGTGCTGTCCAACGGATAAAACTTACAACATATCTCAACAATCTCTACCTTTCACTTAAATATCCATTACAAATATATCATAATATCTACCTTTCACCAACAAACATGTTAGATCACCTCCTTACCTTAAAGGTTAACCTATTAGTTTGAGGCTCCAGCATACTTATTAACTCATCTACACTATTGAATTTATTCAATGTGGGATTCATGTGAAAAATACCAACAAAAACTACCATCACTTATCAACCAATAATATTCTCGGTTTTCCTGTTCAATTTTTATCCATAGTTAATAAAAAGATGACAGGTAAGTTCATACTTAACAATCCTGGAGTCCCTTTAGTCACAACTCATGATACAAGTCCTTTTACATGCATATAGATTTATTTAATTCCTATATTTTCCAAAAAACCTTCCATTAAAGTTTGAGGAACCCTATCACGTCGCTCATGCCAAATCATATAAAAGAAAAGAGATACATATTACATTCTAGATCTTCCTTCACTATCCTAATACCTCAGTCTCACATTAACAGATAAGGTCCAAGTCTACTACCAAAAAACGAATAACTTGTCATAACTTTGGATGGACTTGTGGTGGGCAAAGATGACAACGTTGGTGCTCTTAGGAGTGGATTGAACCTTGATTGAAGTCTTGGGCGAGACCCTGGTTTTTATATGGTATACCATTAATTCTAAAACCTTTCATTTATCTTTTGCCATGAAAGTTTAATTCCACGAAGAAAAAAAATTGCATCTTTTAATCCCTCGAAATTTAATATGTATGGTCATCTGTAAGCTACCCTCCCATATGTTCTCCTTTTGCAACTAAATGAAGCAACTTCTCCACCGTTCTTTAGATTCTTTTTGTCTTTCAAGAAAATCCTTAGATCTTCTACACTTGTCATACTTTAGATCCCTAGTCTCTTCCCCCAAACTGTAGATCCCTAGTCTCTTCCCCCAAAGATTGTAGTATTCTGTTATAGTTTGCATATATTTTAATTTTCGCATTCTACAATAGTGATTCTGTTTATAAATTGCGGTATAGATTAACATAATATTGGGCTACTAAATCATAAGCATGAGCAGAAAATTTGCTTGAAACTAATCTAGAGTGTAGTATTAGCATACGTTTTAGGACTTCTGCTTTCGATCCACTTCGGAATGGGCCCAGTAAGAAAGTTGCTAGTAAGAAACCTGAGTAGCACGCACACAAATTTAAGTCGTTAGACACTAACATATTAGTGATGAATAAAATAGAGCTAAAGAAGATATACTGATGGTACTTGGTAAACCTAAATCCTGGGGGAGTTGAGTATACCTGCCATTCAAAATGTGGCAGTAATGGTTCTCACTACTTATTTTCAATCTAAAACAAGGTTCGGTTAAAATATAAAACTGAAAATTAGACCGTTCATGTGTAGTGCATCACATTAAGATACTTTATTACATATGTATATCAGAAAACTGGAAAGGTTTGTTAAGCAAGTTAAATGATCTTCCTGAATGAATTTTGATTGCTTACACATTCTGCAACTGTGATAGGCCTTCAAGATTTGGTACCTTTCCTTCCAACTTGTTAAAGCTAAGGTCTCTGCCAATGAATAAAACAGAGATGCTATAATTAATAAGCAAAGAGGAACACTGATCAGATGATGCTAATGGAAATAAAATTCTGACAAATTATAACCAAAACGACAGACCTACTTCATTACAAAGTACATAGTGAGAAAATAGAAGGTCGACATAAGTATGTGATGGAACTACTTAGAAGATTATCACCTATAGTTCATGCGCTTTAGTAGAAGGATGTCTAATCTTTAGTTTTTTATTTTTTAAGTTTCATTTTACTTTGAGTCTCATGGTGTTGTCTTTGTATCCAAAAAACAATTCTTTTTAATTGATTCGAAAAGTTTCTGCATATGCAAAGCAACCAACATCTGCATCTTTGATAACTCCAAGTAGTTGTCATCTTTTTCCTAAAGCACTCTCAGTAGAATATGAACAGTGGTCAAGATTCTACAAGCCAAAACTTCATTTACATTCCCTCTTCTAGACTAAGATCGTAATTTGCATTGCACTATTGTAAAGGGAAGCTTAAGAGAACTAAAAGGGCAAAGAGAGAGAAAGAGAGAGAGAGGGAAAAAAGTGAAAGTAGTAAAATTACAATCTCTTCAGATCTGGCATTTTTGCTATATAATCAGGGATTGTCCCCGAAATGTTACACCTCCTCAGCATCCTGAAACACAAATCAAATTTGTGCTAATAAAATTGCTGAATAATTAAATCACAAGAATTTGAAATATATTTTTTTTGTGCAATCATCACTTCATTACTATGACTCACAATGAGTTCATGTGTATCATGTTTTTTAGCCGAGGAAATTCTGAGCCCCCACCATTTAAGTCACTAATAACTCTGCATACACATTCTGTCAATATATAAGGAATGTTTCTGAAACAAGCAACTCAAGAAGAGGTTAAAATGAGTTACTCACAGTTTAGTTAAGTTGCTCAAGACAGAAATGCTAGAAGGCATTGGTCCTTCAAAACCACCGGCTACGATCTCTCTGTCATTAAGCCCAAACAGTTTTACTTTCAAAACTCTCGTCATTTTTAAAGAACAAAACTGAATATAAATTTTAAAAAAACTTACAACTCTTGAAGTTGTTTCCAACTTTGAAAATTAGGTAGTTTCCCACTGAAATTGTTGCTGTTTAGCCTACTGTATAGGCCAAAATGAGTCATATTTATAGAAAAAGAAATGAAGGGAAAACAAAACATATCTTAAAATTCAAATATATTATTGGCAAAGGAAAATTCAAATATAATATGGCAAATGGCCATTGGAATACTTACAGTTCTCTCAACTTGCTTAACTTATAAAGCTCCGATGGTAACTGACCCGTGAGGTAGTTAGCATTAAGAATGCTTCAATTAACAATAAGAAGAAAGGTACGCGGTATGAAGTCATTGTATACATAAATATTACTGGTAAATAAGGTACAATAAATAAATAGACAAAGACTTGGATAATCAGATGACATATAGAGAAGGCCTTACAGATTTTCCAAATTGACTAGTTTTCCAAGCTCAGGCGGAACACTTCCATCAAACAAGTTGTCTTCTATGCTCATGAGAATATGATCTTTTTTAAATTAATGAATAAATTAAACATGTACTTATTTGAAGTAGATCTTCCACTGATGTATATGCATGTGTGGCCCACTGAATGCATGGGCATGGGTGTTTTTGTGTGTGTGTGAGAGAGAGAGAGGATGGCGGCAAACAATCTGACGAGAGTGGTAATATTTCTCAAGTACTCCGGGAATGGTCCTGATAAACGATTCACACTGACAATTCTGAAGAATATCTTCACTGTTAATTTGAGAATATTGTGGATAAATAAAGAATTTAATAACATCAAGTATAAAGTGCACGTGTTACTCACATAGATTCCAACTTCGTTGATTCCCATTCGCGAGGTATCGTGCCATGGAGGTAGTTCGAGTAAGTTCACCGTAACAATAGGTAGTGTTATTTTTTGAGTGAAAGCATAAAAATCCAATAAAAATGTCAAGAAACAAACATGAATATGAAAGTATTTCTTACATTGTCTTGATGTAGGGTAACTTTACCAAGGATGGTGGAAGTTTACCATCAAGATCCTGCCCCGTAAGAGATCTGTTTTACCAGGAAATAACAGGCTCTTCAATATAAAATTGAATCCCCAACTTTCAAAAGTATGGTGTTATAGATAATTGATACAGTTTCACAATTATAAATGAAATGAATAATCAAAGATTAATGATAATATAACAATCACAAAAACACATCTTTGATAACAGTAATCAATCAATGTTGCAAATTGTCCGAATAGCTGACTTTCAAAAAGCCAAAATCTCATCATATGCCGTCATATGTATCATTACTAAAAACAAATAATACCGGATGTGCACTACATCAGTCAACTGGCCATATTTCTTTGCTAAGACGTTACTCATCATGCGTGGTCAGTAGATATATAAGGAAATGCAAAATTTATTAACCAGGAAAGATAATCCATTAACATTGAGACCCTTTTAAGTCTTAACTTGTAATTTGGTTAAAAATAGAGAGCAGAGTATTTCTCCTTGTTTTTGTTTTGTTTTCTGCTTTTCTCTTTTCCCTTGCCCTTTTTATTTTATCATTTTTCCCATCTGTTCTTATCTTAACTTTTTGTATGCATATATGTATGTATTTACGTATGTTTGTATGTGTGTATGTATGCATGTATGTAAGTATATAATTCTATTTGGGAGTATGTTCTTATTTTCTTTATTTCCATCAATTTCTATTCTTTTAATTTATTATTCATTATTTTATCTTTTGGTTTTAATGCTTGTTTTTATACTTTTTCGGTCTATTAATGAATGCGTATTTTGCAGGCATCAAACCATTTTCGCAAAATGAAGAAAATATTTGCAATTTTTTTTTCTTCATTTTGCGGTTTATCAATCATCATATAAAGAATATAACGAACAATTTTTTTTTAGTAATTGCAAGAAGCATACATATTTTCCACGTGACATACTCCGCCTGGGAAGGAGCAATTGCAGATGACAGCATTTGTATACCATGGCCTTTCTTTTATTTGTTCTGTCGTGTACCAGTTTGGGTTCTCATCACAAGGATTCAGATTGAAATCCCAGTCCTTTTTGCCCAATTGTTGAGCTATTTCTTCAAGTGCTTTTTCTACATAAATCAAATTCATGTTAATTTCAGAAGCATGTTGGATGGAAGTTGGATACAACCTCTATCCACGTATAACTTAGAATAACACAAGCACTGAGAAAGGGAGATAGATAGATAAGCAGTACTGGAAGAACATATTCTCTTGCATAAAATTTCAACTAGTTGATCCTTAAAATATCTAATATTGCTCTAACAAATTTGATTGATTCAGGCATACTCCATTCTGCACAAAATTGGCTGCATACAACTGATAGAAATCGCAAACACATAAATATTAATTATATCCACAAGTAGACATGAAAGTCAGAGTGGTACCACCCACAGAACCAAACAGACAGAGGCAAGGGTATCATATTCATTTCCAAATACAATATATTCTAAACAATCATCTCCATCTCACTTGGTCTTAGTAATGAATGGACGTACGTGCTAAGGACTCATATATTACTAGACTTTCGATTGAAGTTTTTGTTAAAAGGACTCATATATTACTAGCTATATATCATCTCCTGCGGAAGCTGCCCAGCCTGTGCTCCAACGAAATTTCTTTCAAAGCATGCGAGTATGGAAAAGAAGAGCATGAGAATACAGAGAGAATTTAAAGTACCAAAAGTTATTGCCATCTCCTCTTTTAATTCCTTGAGCTAAAACATGCAAAGCTATATATACAAGAGTAGAGACATTCGTCCAGGATACCGCATAAGGGTTGCCAAATACGATTTGTTCTTCTTCTTTTTTTTGAATATGAACGGCAAAATTTCTCATTAATAAAGGAATCAAATTATAAAAATATTATAGTCGATGTGATACCTTCTCCAGTCACAAATTAAAACTCGATAACATATAAATTTCTAAAAAATATACAAAATAAACAGATTTGAGCAGTTTTTCAACACGAGTTGTGAAAAAGAAGGCAGTTGTGATAACTCACACCCAAATATAAATAGATCTATCTTTATCTTCACCGATTAACGTAAATCAAACCTCCTATACAGAGAGATCATTAATCTCCACAAAATGAAAAATCACAAACTAAGAAAAGAAGACTCCGTAGATTGGAAAAATTCCAAGCCAGAAGAAATAAAACCCCGTCAAAGGGTAAAGAAACCAAACGAAAAAAGGTAAAAAAAATACTTGGGGGGAGAGTTTCTTTAATACAGATAAGAGACCTTCCCAAGATTTAAAAATATGGAGACCAGAGTTTTTTGTTTAGAGAAATAGAGAAGAGGTAACAAAGACAATTTTGAATTAAGAACAGTGGGGACTTTAATTAATATGCCGATTACTACTGCACATAATTTTTTCAAATTCCGTAACATTTTAGTTCTGAATTCATAAAAAGGAATCATTTCGGAGAATTTTACAACCGTTCCTTCACTTCTTGGATGTAGGGTAAGTATGTCTACGCAACAGTACTTGGTTTTAGAATGTGAAATGTACTTAGGGACATGATGACACATAATTGATATCTACCCTTCAGACATAAGAGAACAACATATCAACTTGTATGAACTGACATTTGTGGTATATTAATGTACTATAAATCTATAATCATACTAAAATCGATCTGATTGAAGTTAGATATTTCACCGATTATTTATCATAGATTTTTCTAAAATAGTTAAATTATTCCACCCTTCAGGATTTTGATAGGAACTTTTGCTGTTGAACTACCATTGAATTGTCAAATAAAAATTTTAAACCACTTTATCAATATTTCCAAAATTTATACCGCGGACAGTGTTGAATTAGATTATATATATATATATATATATATATATATATATATATATATATATATATATATATATGTATATGTTGGAATTTTAAAAAAATTAAATTAAACTAATTCGGAGCACATAATTGTAGTACGGCAAAAAAATGACTACCAGAGTTTAAATCATCTTAGATCATTTTTTCAGTAAATATAAAATAAAATAATATTGAGCTACATTATTGAAGTTACTACAAATGATTTATAGAAATTGATATTTTCATATAAATATTTTTCATTTCGATATTATAAAGCGGGTACTTTTACTGACAATCGAGGTGCGAGTTTACCATAATTTGTATTAAAACATAGTACTTAGTATTACCAAATCAAAATCCCACTTAAAATAGTAGTTACCCACTACAAAGTCAAAATCACACTTAAAACAGTAATTACTCTTACAAAAAAAAGGCTCCACTCAAACTATTACATATTTTGATTTGATAATGATGAGATAATATAATATATATTTGTAAATAGTAATTTTTGTAAAGTACTTAAAGTGAAATTGATGTACAAAGACTTAAAATAGAAGATCAAATTTGTTAGATTAATTTATTGAACTAAACGATTATATAGAATTAAATTGATCGTGTAGTTGATTAAACGATCGTAAAGCTGCTTTAAGAAATCGTAAAGTTTGTTGAAGATCGCAGAGTAAACCAAGCAATCGTAGAGCACTCAGTTCAAGATCGCATAGTCTGGCAGGAATCGTAAAGTAAAATCAAGATCGCAAAATCTGCAAAGAATCGTAGAGTCTGCCGAAGGATCATAAAATTGATTGAAGATCGTAAGGCAAGACAAAGATCGTAGAGCTCGAAGAATCATAGAGTCAATCAATCAGATACTTTACGATCACCATGAAACTCTACGATAAGTAAAATCGTAGAGTACTTCAATTCTGACAAGAGGATTGATAGCGTCCAGGGTCCTAGAGTTCAGATCCCAAAGCAAGTTGATGACTACCTTAAGATTTAAAAAGAAGATCAGACCAATGTGTGTCTAACAGCTAGTTCGATGATGAAGCATCAACCCACGTGATTGGTCACTGTCGTAGTCTGATGTGACATATTAGAGCTGAAAGCAAGCTGACACATTCACCCTAAAAGTCAAACATCAGAGATCTTCTAGGATCGGAGCATTTAATGAAGCAACGACAACTTATCAACGGGAAAGCTTAAGGACGTCTATAAAAGGAAGTTGATTCAATCCAACAGTAACCAACTAACAAATAATCAAGATTTGTATTGTTGTAACTCTCAAGCTCAACTCTACGAAAATCAAAACTACTAGTTTTGCTAGTAAGTACTTTAGAAGCTATGCATAGCGCAACTTAGTAACACCTTAGAAAACAACCTCATATCTTGTGATATTCTGGTCTAAGTGACCTATTGTTACCAAGTCTAAGTGACTTGAATAGTTCTTAGTGAACTAGTCTTAGTGAACCTTTGTCTCATTGACATCTGTCAAATCTGAGTGACTTGAAGGAATCTTAGTGATTGTAATAGATCTTAGTGATCACCCTGCATCCTTAGTAGATTTTCTACTCGTAGAGTAGAAGAGTGGACTAGGAGAATTCTGTTCTTCGAACCACTTAAAAATTCCTTCTGTCATTTACTTTCTTGGACTTATATTTCTGCAATTATCTTTTAGTTGTTTGTGACTTAATTCCAGGTGAACTAAATTCAGAGCTGAGATTTCATTAAATCTTTGAAGGGGTTTTCAAACTAAAATTCTGTTGTGCATAATTAAATTAATCTGATTAATGTATTATCTGGTAATACTTCCTTAAAAGAAAAAAGTTTTAAAGGATCTATTCAACCCCTTCTAAATCTCTGAGTGCCTTTAGGAAACAGCAAGTGGTATCAGAGCAGGTTCTCTGAATCTAAGCTTAAAATGCTTGAGTAGATCTATGGCACACAACAAAACCAGTTCTGAGCTTGGTGGTGGAAACAAGCCACCCCTTTGCAATAAAGATAAATTTTCTAACTGGAAAGTTCGTATATAGGCGTACATGGATGCTATTGATGAAGATTTATTTAATGCAATGTTCAGGGGTCCCTATGTCGTCCCAACAAAGTTTGTTCCAACAACAGATGATCCGAACAAGATGGCAGTAAAGCAAAGAGCAGAGTGGAAGAAGTTTGTGCAGTTGGACAAGAGGGCCAAGAACATCCTGTTCATGGCTCTAGAAGATAAGTTGTTCGAGAATGTCGTTAACTGCAAAACAACTAAGGTAGTCTGGAAAGCCTTACTGGTTATGCATGAAGGTGCCGAAGAAGTTAGGGAGAATAAGCAGTCTTTGCTACATATGAGAGGTTCAATATGCTGCTCAACTCTCTGAGAGCGTTTGGAAAAGTCTACCCAAACAAGGACCTCAACATTAAATTTATGAGGGCCTTATCTAGCAAGCGGGATGCCAAAACCACTGCTATTTGAGAGTCAAAGAATCTGCGAAGCTCTATGATATAACCTCATCTTTACCTACGAGCTAGAGCTAAATTAGCGAGCAAAAACTATCTTAGAATGCAAGAAGAAAGAAATAGGAGTTACGCTCAAAGTATCAAAAGCAACCTCTAAAGCTTTAGTTAAAGTAGAGTCTGATGAAGATGTTGATAAAGATATTGCTCTGCTAGCCAAAAGACTGAGAAAGATTATGCGAAAGGGCAAAAGCAGCAGACCACGAAAGTACTTCAACAACAACAACAACAGCAGCCATAATCATGCTAAGGATCTGTGCTACAACTACAAGAAGCCAGGTCACTTTATCACAGAGTGCAACAAATCCCTGCAAGAAGATGTAAAGAAGGACAAGAAGAAGTCAGCTCCAAAGAAAGAGTTCGGAGGCTACAAGAAGTTCTAGAAGAAAGAAAAAGGTCTTGTAGCTAAAAGACCGTGAAGTGATTCGAAGAATGACTCAAGCTCTGAGTCAAGTGAAGATAAAAGACCTCATGTGGCCAACCTGTGCTTAATGGCCATAGAAGCAGACAAGGGCAACACCACTGATCGTCAAGAAGTTGACATCAGTGAGGTATAGAGCTCCACTAGCTCCATCTGGTATCTGGATAGTGGATGCTCAAGTCACATAATTGGCAACAAGGCTCTCCTGTCGAGTTTTAAGGAAAAAAGATGGTATTGCGGTTGTCTTTAGATATAACAACTCTAGGAAGACTCGAGGATATGACTCAATTAGAAATGGTGCAGTATTATTTAACAAAGTTGCGTATGTTGAAGGGCTAAAACATAATCTGTTAAGCATCAACCAACTATATGACAAAGGGCATCGAGTAATCTTCCTCGACAACCAGTGTCAAGTCAGAGACCTGGAGTCAAACTCATTGAAGCTGACTGGGACTAGGGAAGGCAATGTTTATGTGGTTAACCTTGCTGAGCTAAGTTCAATCGAGACAACCTGCTGCTTTTCTAAAGCATCAGAAGATGTTAGCTGGCTGGGGCAACGAAGGTTATCACACTTGAATTTCAGAAGTATGTCAAAGCTTGCCTCCAAAGACGTAGTCTCAAACTTACCAAAACTCAACTTCGTCAAAAAAAGACCATGTAAAGCTTGTGAGCTTGGAAAGCAGACAAAAAGCTCATTCAAAAGCAAGATAATTAACTACAACGATAGGCCCTTGTAGTTGCTTCATATGGATCTCTTTGGGCCTATCCCAACTGTCAACCTTGGAGGAAAAAGGTACTCACTGATGATAGTAGATAACTAAATTAGATTCACATAGGTATTCTTATTAAACTCTAAGGATGAAAGTAGCTCTCAACTGATCAAATTCTTCTTATTGATAAAATTCTTCTTGTAATAAAATTGATAAAATCAAAAATAAATTTTCTTAATTTTAGAAGTTCCTTTTTCTTGTTAGAGGTATAAAAAATAAAAAACACATTCTTTTTGTTTTTTTAATCGGTTGAGGTTCCTTTTGAATACGTTACAAGTTTAGATAGTAGTTAGTTGTAACAAATTTGAAAAGTAATTACACTAATTTAAATAAGAAATAAAAAAGTTGAATCGAAGAATTATAATTATTACAAATTTGGATAGTATTTATACATTTGAATAAGAAAGAAAAAGATTAAACCAAAAATTTATAAAACCAAGTTTGTACATTTAATTATATAGTTTGGTGTAGCTTTTTCACATTTTAAGTTACCAGATAAAATGCAATTTATCGCCTATAGTTTAATTTTTTTTTGGATGCAATCCACTTATAATTTATAGGTTGGTGCATGTCACCACCTATGATTTAGAAACCATTAAATTACCACGTTTGATTTTTTTATATTTGCACGTTACCTCAAATCCGTTCAACTAAATAACATGTGTAGCCCACTCGCCCAATTGCATGTGGTTTAGTGTCCAACAATCATATTCCTTATCCAAATGTCTTAAATATCCTCCATAACTCCTATATATTTAATATATTAACTACTTTATTTGTTTTTTTATAGTTTAGACTGAATTTAAATACACACAGCCTACTTTGACTATTGTCAATGATTGAACCTAGAATCTCGTGTTTTGTAAAAGACTTAATACACCAACTGAACTAGAACTCATCGGTTACTTTACTTATTTTTACTTAGTTTTTCTCATTTTATCATCAATACTTACCAAAATAAACCTCAAAAAGTCAAATCAGTTGGACTACCCAACAAGGTAGTTAATAATTTGTTTTTAATTTATTTTTATTGTGTGTTTGATAAATAAATTTAGTTTTAAAAAAATTATATTGAATAAATATACATTAAAAGTCAATAGTAAGTAATTCTTTCTTACCAAGTATAGTAGTAACGAATAATGTTAGAGATATCTTTAACTAATTATTTCTTGCATGTCTTGTAAAAAAATTTGCCCTCTTGTTTTTGTATAATGTACTAATAACTGTATTTAGTATGTATTTAGTATGTATTTAGATTGTTAATTAAATATTTTTGGAAAGAAAAAACATATAACCATAAAATTATTATCTAATAATTAAAAAATAAAATGTCAAGTTATAGTAGATATCCTTTTCAGTTATATTAAAACTAGAAGATTGGAATAAGGAAAAAAAATCTAATTATTTATTCTTTATTTTTTAGAAGAAAAAAAACCCTCCAGTTATATAAAAAAGGTATCAGTCGCAAAAATGAAAAAAATAAAAATAAATAATAGGACTTAATTAAGCATGGTCATAGAAACCACCAAATTAGACTCTGTTAAATAGTTATATGATTATTAATTTATTAGACATGATGATATTGACTTAAATAGGTGTGATCAGTAAAAGTCCAAATTTGAATTTGGAGAGAAATTATAATAGTGTCAACTAAATAAAAGAAAATGATGCACGTTGCAACTTTTAATAAATTACAAGTGATAATTTGGTGATTTTTACACCATAAATGGTGACATGTAATATAACCTATAAACCACATATAGTAAATTAAATTTTATCCTAAGTTATTTGATGTAATTTTTCGAATATGAAAACATTTATAACTGAATGTAATTTTTCACATCCCACAATTCTCTTCCAATTATTTTAGTTTTTCATGTTCAAAATTTTATTTCAAAAAAATATACATACATATAAATGTGTGCCACCCATACTAGTTCCAACTAAACTGCCATTCATGCCATATCATTGTGATCATATTAGAGTCAATGAAAAAACAAAATTTGAGTAAAAATGATACTAAATTGCAGTTAGATGTTCCTATTATTTATTATTTTATTTCTTGAAGAGAGTATAGAATAATTCATTTTAATTAAGAATATTGAAATAAATCATTTTACTTATCATTCAATTCTTTTCTTTATTATATATTTTTTTTCTATTCTATTATTTTATTAATTTTATTCTTTTAATTCAAACTATTATAAATATTAAACTTTTTTATAAATATTTTCTAATTCCGAACTTTATATTCCCTTTGACCAAAGTGACAATCAATCAAATGTCACAACGTGCACCCCAAGGCTACACAGTTCCTCGACATTTCCATTCACCTCGGTCCCCGTCATACTTCTAAACAATAATTCTACCGCGACCGTGGCGATCGGTCCAAATATATATATATATATATTTTTGGTTTGACAACATTGTTTTGTATATATATTCAAATTACACTTAAATTACTATTTTTTGTAAAAATTTCAGTTCTAATAAATTATATAAATTATTTGAGAGTCAAACAAAAAAAAAATTGGACCAGTCGCCCAAGTCGGTCGCCGTAGAAGGACTCAAAGTTTGGGAGTTTATACTTTTGGGAGAGAATTATCTGAGGGTCAATTCTTGTACCAATTTTATTTTTTCATTTACCGTTGTAGTACTAGGTGAATGTCCAAAAAATTACTCCCTCCGTCTCACAAGAATGACTAAATATATAAAAAAAATTGTCCTAAAAAAATGAGAAAAAATACAAAAGTGAAGAGTAACTAAGTCATTTAATAGAGTCCATCAGTATACAAAAATAAAAATACTCATCACTTTATATAATCTTATGGGCTTCTGAAGATAATTTTAATTTTTTTTTACTTTATTTTTTTTACTTTTATTCTTTTTTAATATGTGTACAAATTATATTTGTTTATTTTTTTAAGACAGGGAGTGTGACGCCCCCAAATCCGGGTACCTCAAACCCGAGTTCGGTGCTACACGGTACATCCCATTCTATACAACATAATAGACATGAATGTAATTACTATAATATTACAACACGTCTTACTCTCAATCCAGGTTCTATTACCATAACATCATTCCAAATACATAATAAGTCTTAATATTACATCATTACTAATACAAATAAACTATGACGCCATCTAGACGTTCATCTTGCCATTTCCCTTGTCCTTACCGAAATCTTCGACCCGCTCGGCCTTAGCTGCAATGTTTAATATAAAGCAAGAATGAGCATTCAATTGCCCAGCAAGTATAACAGTTGAATAACAATAATATCAATAATCATACCACTTCTTTACTCTACAACTGGAACAATAGTTGCGAGCCATTCTGAATAACAAGAATAATACTTTGCTTTTGTTTTAAAAATATATTTTTGAAACGACATTGAGTGGTCACAAGACCTTGAACTTTCTTTTGCTTTCTTGAAAAGGTACACAGCAGTATAACTGTAAACCGTCTTACTTATGAGCACTTCTAGGTGATCAGACTATTGTACTCTATGTTGATCAACACTCTAGCTGAAAACGACTATATGCGTTTGTTTTAGGCGCTCGATGCCTTGTCAGAATAACTGACTAAAACTGCCCCAAATATTAGAGTTGTTCATCTCATTCATGTCTTGGAATCCTAACCAAAACAATTCGATTGGATAGCTCTACTTAATCATCAATAACACTTCAAGGATTTATTATCAAATCAATAAAACATTTCAATATCTGTCTAGCCGAAACAAATGGCATCGACGTTCTCTATAACAGTTCATATATATGTGAACTTGAAAGCTTCAACAATTTATGTCGTAACATAGCTCGAATACTTGTGCAAATACTGAAAGATTTACATAAGTAAGGAATTCACATAACCATATATGTATTGCGTAAATCGGAACTTCAAACATCGCATGAGAGTCATGAGAATATAAAATCAAATGAATCAAATGAACTTGCCCAACAGAAGGGTTAGACAAGCGTTAGAAAACTTGCCTTAAGCGCTTGCTACTATTTGACGTTAATCGTCCTTCAAATGTCCTACATATTGAAGCACATAGCCACATACCAATTAGCCATATAATTAATGCCAAATATTGGTTTACATTACTTTATAATGTTTATTCTAATTAGAAACATAATATCAAACAAAGTTACACACACTTGATACGACGTTTCAACGTTCACACAACGCACGCTCGATTCGCCTCTTATGCATAAGTTTAGCATGCTCATACACTTGTCTAATTCATCATTTATTAATGCTAAGAGTCATTATAGACCATAATTTACAAGTTTTAGAACTTAGAACAACACCTTCTAGCGTCGGAAGAATTACACGTTACATACGCGCATGTACGACGCCCTCCGTTTGCCTTCTAATGCACAATAGTCTTAAAAGTGGCCAATTTAAAAATTGATCAAGTCTGAAATTACCAATTCTAAATAATGGAAATTGTAGGTCTACTTATTAGCTTTTCGAATCATCTTGAATCATCCAAAACGGAGTTCGTATAAGAAAGTTATGCCCATTTTACTAAAGTAGGTCAAAGCTGTCTAGCCTACTGTTGCTCTAGCGCGGGGCGCGCCAATTTAGCCTTATGGTGGACGCGGGGCGCGCCCAACCGGTAGAGTTTTAGTTGCTCATCATCCAGCATGCTCTGTTTTTGCTAATATACTCCAAAGTTCATAACTTCTTCATTTTAAGTCGGAATTAGGCCATTCCGGAGGCTATGGAAAGCTTATAACATGAACTACAAAACCCTCATGGATTCATAATCTTATAGACTCTTTAATAAATCGAAATAGTGGCTCCAAAGAGCCTAGTCCAACTAGTTTTCAGCGAAACTCAAAGTTAGGCCAAGTCATTCTTCCTCTTTGTGTCTTAGCTATTATACAACAAGTCAATATGACTTAACACATGCTTCTATTACTAAGCTAAGCAACATAACATCATTTCATCAATTAATCAACACCTAGTTCTCAAGTTCTTAGAGAAATCATTCTCTTGGACATTAAACCAAATAGTTGGTGGGCATGGCTTTAGAGTTCATAACTCATAGCCTATCATTACATAGTTACCCTTGACTTCACATATGAAATTAATTCCCATAGCATCTGGACATATGCCAACAATATACAACCAATGCATACCACCAAACAAAGTGATTACAACTTCATTAATACACAATAAAAGTCCTTAACAGTCCACTAATGTCCATCTCAGTCCATTTCTTGATTCCTTATGCATAGGTTCTAATTTTCATTCATTATTCCACTTTCATACATTATTAACAAGCTTTAATAGAGCTAACAACATTCATACATGTTTGTCGACACCGGTTTTTCGTCTTTCCCGATTTTGTCCTTTTCCGATTTTAGCCTTTGATTGAATGATTTTTGGAAAAGATCAGCATTGATGTCGACGGGGTTTTGAAAGATCGTTTTTTATGATGAGCCAATTAACCAGAGTCGCCAGTTGGTATATTTGAAATGGATGTACCAACTCATCCGAGTTTTCATTTTTTATAAATCCCTGGCTCATATGTGACTCCGAATTAATTGGTCTGCGAATCGAGATTCATAGAGTTCGGGGGCTTGCTTAAGCGAGGGGAAGGTGTTAGGCACTCCCCGACTCCCGTGAAACACGGTTACCGCAACCTTGATGTTTTCCTATCATTTAATTCATGAAATATGTATGTGTGCGTGTGTGTGTGTGTGCCTAATGAATGTTGTGGTGAGTTTTGTATAAAAAAAGAATTCTTTTTGGTGTTTTAGGAAAGAGACGTGTTTTATTTGGAGAATGCTTTAGAATGTCCTTGGCCTATTCGAGAAAGCTTTATGAGAAAGGTTTGGTTTTAATTGGCAAAAACTATGAGATTTTTCATTAAGTGTGGTTTTGACAAGACATGAATTTGTTAAACCTTAACCAAAATAGGAATCGAGATTTATACGTTGCTTTCATAAATGATGGGCAATTTCTAGGATCTCTTTCGCCCTATGTATCAAGGTTTAATAAAACGTTTATTTCTTTTTTATAAAACCATTTTTCGTGATATTTGAAAACAACTTCTTTTTAGCTTTCTCGTAAAATAGGAATCGACTTTCATTAGCGCTTCCAATTCTTAGCCTCGTGATGCTAATATCCTACTTTGATTGATTTTAGAAAAATCTTTATTGTTTTGGCTTTGAAATCTTTTGTTTGGTGTTACAAATCAAATTAAATATCAAAACGCGTAGGGGGCTATTCACGGGCATGTAAGCCATCAAAATATCCCCGAACGCCAACAATCACATATTTCACTACTACGGGACCTTAAACCCGATTCTCGCATTAGCGTCGTTTTAAGGCCCGACGATTACATATTACAAAAAAACGAACACCTTGAATCTATTACATACATCAAAACGTCCATCATCGGATTTGGACCACGGGGTCGCGTTCCTAGGCTGACACCCGAGATTAATACATGCCCACAAAATGAATACTACAAAGCTAACCAACACGGATTTGTCTAATTACCCCATGATATCCGAAAATGATGATCTAAATAATTTACACCCAATACATCACCATAAGCAAGCTAGAAATTTCACCAATTGGATATCCGCGGGTTATTAGGAAGAAATTTTGTTCCAATGGAACCCTCACTAATAATCCCTAATCCATGATTGTTCAACAAGATAGATGAAAATTACATTTAATTTAACCAAACAATATGATATAAATTGCTAGAACAAAGGGAAATTTCACCTTGCAATTGATCTTAAATGGATATGGACCCTTGTATTTGAATAGGATAAGGAGTATATTTGATACAATCAAAATCAAAAGAATATAAATCCTCTCTTTTTCCTCTCTTTTCTTCCTATTTGATTGCAAAAACTTGCTATATTTCCTCTCTATTTCCGTGCTTCTTGCTGCTGCTGAATTCTTTCTTTCTCCAAAACTGCTCAAACTTTCAACTCTCTGTATGCTGAAACGAAAATGAGCTGAAATAGGCTGGCCGCCAGCCTTCCACTCACCTGGTTTCGAGTTCTGTGTTTCGAGTTCCGTGTTTTCAAAAAGGTGCACTATTTGGCCGCAGATCAATCTGCGGTTGGACGGTTTGACTTTCTTGATTTTCGTGCCACGCCTCAATTTTCGTGCCTTAATGTCGGTTTTTGCTGACAGGCTCGTATTTTGCAGTCCGAGAATTTTCGGAAGACGTGCGACGTTATTCGGGAATGCCCGCCTCGGATGGCCTTATTGTCATGTCAGCTTTGGTCGCCAATCATTGCGGTGGTGTTGGACGCTCGCACTTTGTGCCCACTCCTTTGCTCCCGCAAGCCGGTTCAATTGACGATTTTGCCCTCCTGTCACGGTTAGTATAGGGAACGCAAATTTTGGGTGTCTACAATGTTCATGAACCAACTAAGCAAAATCAGCAACATACTCCAACAAAGCAACCAAAGCAAAAACCATAACTTGAAGCTATCATGGAAATGAGTTGGGCTCTATATTACTAATCTCTTGGAGCTCCTTCTAGGTTGCTAATTGGATTAAACATAGCTGCTAGAATCCTCTCTTCTCCTTCCTCAATTCACCCGAACACTCCCTTTCTCACTCAACTCTTATACTCTCTCAATTTTCAGTTTCAACACTTAGCAAAAATCAAAGGAATGGAAGCTAAACAATAGGGGAGTATATATAGAAGAAGAACTGAGCTTCAAGGATGGGTTGACGGCAGAGCATGCCAGACATGGCAGCTCCCCATGCTCGGGTGGGAGAGCTTCGGCTCCTCCAAGGCTTGGTCGGCAATTTGGGTTCTCCCCCTCCCTTCTCTCGAGTTGTTCTTCCTTCACCAAATGCAAGGAATTGAAGCTCCCCATGCTCTCCCACGTTCTTGGATCTTCTCCCTCTCATTCTCTTCTTCTCCCGTACTCTTCTCCTTATCCAATTCAGCTGATGAATTTATTACCCATTTCCCTTCATGGGTCATGGGTTTGGGTCATGGATGGTGGGTTTGGTTCATGGACTTGGTCCATGGGTTATGGGCTACTATTTAGGCCACTCTTGGACTTCTAATTTAATTCCAATTGGGCTCCTAATAAATATTTACTTGGGCTCAAATAAAATCTCACACTCGGATTATTAATCCCTCTCATTAACGCTTTGGCGAAATTATGAAAAGTCATAAAATCGAAAAAGGCGTCTTTGACGTAAATAGCGCTTTAGCGCTATTCCTTAAAATAATTTAATCAATACCATGAAATAACAACACTCAAAAATTAACACATACACGTCATATGTAGTAATAAAATATTCAAACACATAACACGGAATAATATTAATAAAAGTTCAATTTATTCAATAAAATTCATAGGCTCGAATTACAAAGCTACCCACGATTCGTGGTCGTTACATCCTCCCCCCTTATAAGAATTATGTCCCTAGAATTACGACATAAGGTTAAACAAAAAGATGGGGATAATTCTTCTTCATCTTATCTTCGAGTTCCCACGTCGCTTCTTCGGCGTTGTGGTTCCTCCATACTACCTTCATAGAATATATTGTCTTACTTCGTAAGACTTGTTCCTTCCTATCAATTATCTGAATAGGAATTTCTTCATATGTTAAGTCTTTCTCAACCTGAATAGGTTCATACTCTATCACATGCTTATAGTCTTGCTTATAAGGCCGTAGTACCGACACGTGAAACACGTTATGGATGTGTTCTAACTCAGGAGGTAAGGCTACCTCATAAGCCACTTCTTCTGCCCTTCTCAATACTTCAAACGGTCCTATAAACCTCGGACTCAGCTTCCCTTTCTTTCCGAAACGTATCTTCCCCTTCCAGGGAGACACCTTCAAAAATACGTAACTACCGGTGTCGAAGTCTCTCTTTGTGGCGATGCTTGTCAGCATACTTCTTTTGCCTGTCTTGGGTCGCGAGTAGTCTCGCTCTTATTACCTTGATGATCTCCGCAGTTTGCTGTACCAATTCCGGTCCTAACAATTTGCGTTCCCCTACCTCATCCCAGCACAATGGCGTTCTGCATTTCCTTCCGTATAATGCTTCGTAAGGCGGCATGCCTATACTAGCGTGATAACTATTATTATAGGCGAACTCGACTAAAGGTAGGTGGTCATCCCAATTCCCTTTAAAGTCCATCACACATTCCCACAACATATCTTCTAAAGTCGGTATCGTCCGCTCGCTCTGCCCGTCCGTTTGAGGATGATACGCTGTGCTCAACCTCAGCTGTGTTCCCAATTGCTTTTGTAGACTCTTCCAAAAATTCGACGTGAAACGTGGATCCCGATCCGACACAGTCGAAATTGGCACTCCATGTCTAGAAACAATTTCCTTCACATAGAGTTTAGCTAGTTGGTCTAATTTGACCCTAATTCTGATCAGCAAGAAATGCGCCGATTTCGTCAAACGATCCACTATGACCCATATAGCGTCGTATCCCTTCTGCGTTGTTGGGAGTCATACCACAAAATCCATCGTGATATGCTTCCACTTCCACTCTGAAATCTCTAAGGGTTGAAGCAACCCACTTGGTCTCTGATGCTCGGCCTTGACTCTCTGACAAGTCAAGCACCTACTAACACACTCTACGACTTTTCTCTTCATGTTTGGCCACCAAAAATGTAGTCGGAGGTCTTGATACATTTTTGTACTTCCCAGATGGATCGAGTACCTCGAACTATGGGCCTCTTGCAAAATCTCTTCTCGTAACTCGGGTACTGGCGGTACCCAAATTCTTCCTTCAAATCTCATCACTCCATCATTATCGAGTTTATACTTAATTTCCTCTCCTCGAAAAATTCTCTGCCTTATTCCCTCGCACTCCTCATCGCTAAGTTGTGCTTCATTTACTCGGTCCAATAAAATTGGACGAGTCTCTATTGTGAACAACTTCTCCCCCGATTCTGTCGGGAACCTCACTTCTATCTCCAGTTTAGCTATATCTGATATTAGCTCATCCTGAGCCGTTAACATTGACAATTTTCCCCGACCCTTCCTACTTAAGGCGTCGGCCACTACATTCGCCTTCTCTGGGTGATATAGAATCTCACAATCATAATTTTTGATCAATGCTAACCACCTCCTCTGCCTTATATTCAACTCATTCTGTGTGAAAATATACTTTAGACTTTTATGGTCCGTGTATATCTCACATTTCTCGCCGTATAAGTAATGCTTCCAAATCTTCAGGGCAAACACAACGGCTGCCAATTCGAGATCATGAGTAGGGTATCCCCTCTCATAATCTTTCAACTGTCGTGGCGCATACGCAATGACTTTACCGTGTTGCATAAGCACGCATCCAAGTCCCTTGTGTGACGCGTCACTATAAACTACAAAATCACCTGTATCATCCGGTAAGGATAATACTGGCGCCTCACTCAACCTTTTCTTGAGCTCTCGGAAGTTCTCCTCGCACTTCTCCGTCCAAACATACTTTACCACCTTCCTCGTCAATTGGGTTAATGTGGTTGCTATCTTCAAAAAATACTGAATAAATCCTCGATAGTAGCCCGCTAACTCTAAGAAACTACACACTTCTGTCGGCGTCTTCGGCTGCTCCCAGTTAATAACCGCCTCCACTTTCGCTGGATCTACGGATATACCATCTTTTTCGATCACATGTGCCAAAAATTGGACTCTCTCTAACCAAAATTCACATTTCGAGAATTTCGTATAGAACTTCGCCCTCCTCAAGGTTTCCATCACTATCCTTAGGTGTTCAGCATGATCTTCTTGTGTCATTGAGTAGACTAGAATATCATCTATGAACACAACTACAAATTTGTCCAAATGTTGCTTCACTACAAGAAAATGGGCCTTTAGCAACGATTTTTCGGGCAACGACTTTATAAGTCGTTGCTAAAAGTGTATGTTTAGCAATGAATTTTGTACTTCAGTGTAAATTGTGTCAGGTTTTCACTTTTTGCAACGAAATTCATAAGTCGTTGCAAAATTTCGTTGCTAATTCATTGGCGGGAAAACAATTCGTTAGAAATTCGTTGTAAAATTTTCGGCTACTTGATTTCTCCTCATCCTGGGCAACTAAATTTTTTTTGTTGCTAAAAATGGGGCTATAGCAACGATTTTTCAGGCAACGACTTTATAAGTCGTTGCTAAAAGTGTATGTTTAGCAACGAATTTTGTTCTTCATTGCAGATTATGTCAGACTTTCACTTTTCGCAACGAAATTCATAAGTCGTTGCAAAATTTGGAAAAAAATTCGTTTAGAAATTCGTTGCAACATTTTCGACCACTTGATTTCTCCTCATTGTGGGCAACAAAAAATTTTTTGTTGCTATATTTCGTTGCCTAATCTCCACATTCATTGGCAACAATTTTATTTTCATTGACTATTTTATATAGCTTTTTGCAACGACTATTAAAATGTTGCCTTAAATTAAAATAATCCCAATAAGCATATTTTTGTAAAAGCATATCCGTTATTCAGAGAATTGTCAAAAAATATCCGTATTTAATATTTGAAAATTATGTCCAATTAAATACGGAATATATTCGTTTCCGTTTTTTATTCGAATAAACAAATTATTCAAATATCCGAATTCGAATGTCAATCACCTAATAAACAATTTATTTATAAAAAGTCAAAATAAATAAATATTGACCAATTACTAACAAATCACAACCATTTAAAGTCGTAAAAATACATATCATAATTGGAAGACATCAAATATATCATCATTCATAATTGCACATAAAAATCAATTAAAATTTACTAATATAATTGTACATATAAACTGTGTAAATTGTACATATAAGTTGTTCTATATTATTATTATTATTATTTTGATAAATTTAAATGTATATAAAAGAAAAGAGATACATATACTTAGGGGCATTCCCATATCAATACAAAATGTCAAGAAAGTGAACTTGACATGACAAATAGTGAAACTCATATTCTAAAATAAGGCCAAAACAGAGTAAATGACCACTGCATTGGACTTCAAGAACACTGTAGAGCAGCCGACCAACAAAATTTTAAACAAAACCATATCCCGAACAGGACTGCAAAGTAGTAGCACACCAGGAAGCAAACGAGCTGCATAGCAGAAGCAACAACATCGCTGCCAGCAACACCTTCATTCAGCAGTTTTCCCCAAACGATGCTACACAGTATAACAAGAAAATCAGTTGGTGAAACCAAAAGATTATAACCTGCAGCCTAAACCCAATAACAGTGCCCAAAAATAGTACAACTTCCTAGATAAAAGCACAAAGGCTGTCATACTAAAACAAACAACATACTAGAATCTAGCTGCCCATTCAAACACAAATTAGATATAATAGATAAACCCACAAACACACAAATTAACAGAGTGCAGACTGTTGCAGCCCATTCAAACACACCAAGTTAAACAAACAGCAGACTGTTGCATTGGTTTCAATAGAGTGCAGAACTTTTCCATACCTTGTAATGCACAGTTTTAATTTCCAAGTGGTATGATACAAACTAAGCCACTCGGTGCAAGTTGCACTTAGATGAGTTTTTGCATGCAGACTCATATAAACCAAAGGCACAAGAATATCCCTATCCTCGGTAAAGAGAACTAGAGAATGTATAACAAATAAAAAATGGTTCTTGTGAGTTTTTAGGCTGCTACTTTTTTGTGGCAGTTAGAACCCATCACCTAAGTGGGTTGGATGTGCTGCGTTGGATTTTCTTTCGAAACATTATGTCACTTTTAAGTCTATTTTTATTAATGTGGCTCTCTTTCGGGGGCGGTGGGAGTATAAAGAATTGTTAATGCAAACTGTTACTATTCGTAAATGCAAACTGATACTTTTGAAGTCTGTTTTGCATATTGAGAGCAAGCAATTTTAAGCAATCACAGTCCCTCTGTATGCTCAAGGACATGAAATAAGAAAGTTTTATGAAACAGATATAGTATAAGAAACATCATGAAAAAAGAATTCATTTTTGGATCTTAAAGCAGTTGATTTTTGGTTCTTAAAGTAGTTGTGTGATTAAAGGATATGGATCACGTCGACAACTAAATTAGTGAAAACCCAAAAATTCAAATTCAAATTCAAATTTCATACGTTAAAAGATAACTGTTAATAATCTTAAATTTTATAGTTTTTCTAAGCCAGGCATTCACAGGAGTCAAAATCATAATGACTTCTTTGAAGTTTGAACAGGGTAAAGGATTCTGCCAATTCAGGACCAAGAAGTAAGATTTGACAGCAAGATGCAAGATATTTGTACAAGAAAAAAGTCAACTTCAGATTCCATGTCAATTTCTTGTAAAATCTAAAATCAACTATACACAATAATACCCAATTCTAGACAATATTCATTACTTATCAAGGACTTAGATGCAGCCAATAAACTATTTTTGAATGGTTATTGGAAATGAAATATGTTTTTAATTCCTTCTCAAGGATATGGAAGCAACACGGACGCCAAAATCCTACTGAGGTGTGCTTCCTATTTAGTTTTGTGGAATTTGGAATTAGCGTGTAAATGCAACTGTTTAGAGGGAGCTGCATATCTTTATAGTTGTTGAATGATATGTGCTTCTCTTGGGGTACCTTTGGCACCGATTTGTGTAGGCAATGAAGGCGTGCACTTGTTTAAGTTCTCTTTTGGACTTGTTTATCTTTTGTCCAATGAGGGCAAAGACATCTTGTCCCCCTGTTTATTATATCCTCTCTTTTCTTTTAATAAACTTTCTTCTTATACCAAAAAAAAAGAGGCCAAGACGCTTAAGATTATCTAAAGCTTGTACCTGTAGGTTGCTGAAGTGGCCAAATTATTATTAAGACCTTATGGATGGAATTTGATCAGCTTCATCCAGTATTATATGCATTTATTAAGGGCAACTTTTTGCAGTAAATTCCATACAACAAAAAATAAATACTCCAAAACCTTGTATTGAAAGCTCTATTGGTGTTTTTTATTTTTTGGGTGATAGGTGAGAGCTACAGGCTTATTCCATTCAATCATGCAAAGTAGTCAGCAACAAAATCACATTATTGTTCATAATAACAACAATTGAACTTAGCAATGGCAAATCATTTGAAAAAAAACGTACTTTAGCAATTCCCTCAAGAACATCAACACCCAAAACAATTGGATCCTTCTTGTTAAAAACGCAGTTTGGCATAATCCTTAGAACACAAGGAAATACTGCATCCTCAGCAGATTCCTTCTTCTTTTCCACCTTCAAAGTGTCAATATAGGCCTTAAACTGCTCGAACAAGTAGTAAATGATATCAGCAATAAATATTTTGGCACCATATTCATTTGCAAGCTCCCGAGCCTCTGGCGTCACTTTAATATCAAAGGCCAAGATGGTGGGGTACTCTTTCATCTTCTCAAACATTACACTGGCCTTCATGACATCCTTCTTATGAACAGGGCCTATGCTTATACCACTAATAGGTATATTTACTACTGGGGTCTTTAAGAACTCCAACAATGCTTCCAATGATCCAAGAGTAGATGCTTGAACACAAACTCATTCACCAGTTTTATCAATCATGTTCATCACTGACCTCATATCTTCCATTGTGGACTCTTTAATATCTTCTAAATCATCATTAGGCCTAACCACATAAAGACCGGCACCTGCAATTGCATGTTCAAGGCCCTGCATGAACGGAAAAGAAGAAAAGTACAAGTCACGTCATAGTCCGAAGAAGAAGAGTAGATGGAAGGAACCAATTGGGTTCGGCTATTGTCAATGGTGTTTCAAGGAGGGAGAGCTGCATCTATTTATTATTTAAATAACAATAACAATAACCCGTATGATAGACAGTATAACCATATAACATAACACCAAGCTATCCAAAATTCTCAACAGAATGGGAACCAAAAAAACTATAAAGCCAAAACGGAATTTAATAACTCAAATCATTTCTTAAAGAAGTGAGAAAGTCATAAGTACAAAAAATATACAAAAGAATAATTTAGACTATTAAATTCACCCGTGTGGTAATCTTGATACCCCGTGCAGCCTTAATTTCTTTATGATTCAGATAAGTTCCCCGAAATCAGAAAACCCAGCAGATACGTCATTTCATTGGATGAAATATTATGCTAATTCCAAAATACCAGAAAAAAGTCATGTTCTAGAGAAAGTGAAAACATATACGATGTATTAGTAATTATCAAGGTGTAATAACCATCTTTGTCAAAGAAAGAAAAAAACTATAGTATAACTATAAATATGTTCTTTGTTCATTAAGTTCCATAATAAGGCAAAGGTACAGGGTCTACGAATTCTATGAAGAGATGCCAATTAATTACTTAAGTTGTATAAAACTGAAGCTAAGCGGAGCATAAAGATCATTAATACACAACTCATTTTGCTTCATATTATAATTATGTAGCATATGAAAGTCAAACATTCATCAACAAACCTATAACATGTAAACTATCTTGTGCTATTTTATTTGAATTCATAAAGATGATGCAAACCCACAATCAACAACTTTCTACCCATCATGGATTCTACCCATTATTAAACTACAACAATTATAGCCCAAGAGTAAAAAAAATGGTTTTGGATTTCTTTTGATGCATATAACAAGGCCTGGGAAACAATGCCCCTTAATCACATTAAGATTTGAAAAATACTTTTGATTGTATATGCTAATGAAAATCCTCAGCAAAATCAGATTTAGATTACTCATTTCTGTAATTGGAATTGTTAGTAAACTCTGGTACACCTCCTTGTAAACTCATATTCTAAATCTTTCCTAATCATGTTTCATTATCCAATCTTAATGACATATTTATTCCTAAAACAAATATAAAAAAATTTGCCTCAAAAAATGGTATCATTCCCAAGTGTACTAAATTACCCAACTAATCCTAAAAGTGGTTCAAGCATAATTAAAATTTTCATATTCCTTCTCTTTTCATCAATTTAATTTACAACCAAACGAAATTACAACTTCGTAAGTGATTCAAAAAGTATGAATAATGCCAATATCTCTCTTATACAAACAAATACATACATATAAATCATTTCATCAAACAGTGGAAGTACTTATAGGTGTTTAAGCTATATTATTACGGAGAGACAAAGTTGTTGGAACAAATACCTGTACAAATTGGCGGATTGACGGGTCTTTTGGGCCTTTGCAGCTAGGGTTACTGCAATTGGGATAGAAAGAACAAATTTCTTAGCGCCGAGGTGAATTTAAGGGATGGGGGATTTGGGATTCATGTTAATCCCTTTAGCTATAAGAAACATTCTTCACAAAATCAATTATCAATCTCGCTAATTGCTGCAAAATTTGGCGATATAGATTTTCATTCGTCCCGTGTAAATTGATAAGTGCATATTATTCATTTATTTTTATTCCTTTATATCTAGTTTATTGCGTGTTTTATTGTGTATATGCACTTATTAGGTTATTTATTGATTTCAGGAGAATTCAAGGTCAAAAGTGGAAAAAGATGGAAAATTGGAGCTTAAAATACACATGGTGGCATTTTTGTAAATTCGAGGACTAGGGCTAGCGCCAGCAGCGCTAGTGGCAGCGCTAGCAGCGCTTGGGACAGCGCCAGCGGCGCTAGTTGGCGTTTTTGAGTACTAAAGGCCAGTTGAAGGAGGAAAAGGAAGTTGATTCGGAAGAGGATTCTATTCATTATGATCAGATAGTAAGAAGGAAACTCTAAGTAGGAACTTGAGGACTTATATATATCTTATTCTATTTTTCTAGAGAGGTATCTTGGCAACTACAATTGTAACTCTAATAGGAGGAGATTGAAGGCATGTCAGGCTAAACTCTTACTTTCAGTTCTAAGGGATGTTGAACCTTTTTCATAATTAATGGTTTAATCAGGTTTTATTTATTTATTCCTTCTTGCATGAGATTTATTCTAATAATCTGTTTTTAATTGATTATATATTATTTAATCTTTTGATTTGATTTGGCCAATTGAATTAATTTGATTGATACCATCTGCTAGATTAAGATATAGTATTAAGTAAACGATATTATGTCTGATCATAGGTAGCAATTGATAGTATCTGATTGTGGACAAGCTTTTGGATATTATTAAGATTATTAGAAGGCAAGTTAAATAATTCCTGATTGTGCAATTGTTGCTTGGAATAACCTAATTCTCTCATTCTTTATGCTGCTGTTATATTAAATCTAGACTGATAGTTCTAGGTTATATGATAGTTAGAGTCTCTTGAGGCGATTGTCACATTAGATTTACACATAAGGAGAATTACGGATAATTAGCGATTGCGGTTATCTAGGGTTATTAGTCTCATTGAAGGATAAATATTGTTAAACTTGATTTTCCCATAATTGTGATAAGGTGATACTGAACTGAAGAACTGAAGCTTTTTATTCATTGATCATTCTTAATTACTTTTGTTAGTTTAGTGAATCAAACTCAAAAACCCCTCATTAATAGAAATAATATGAATGTTAGAATAAGTAAAAGATTAATTCACTTCTCTGTGGGATCGATCCTTGCTTGTCATTATACTAAGTTTTGTGCTAGTAGAGTGTTAGTAAGGTATTAATTTTGGAGTGTAAAACGATAGCTCCCAAATTTTGGCGCCGTTGCCGGGGAAGTGTTATTTATCTCTATTTATTCTTCATTTTACTTTATTTCATTTTATTTTTGTTTATTATTGTAGTTTATGACACGATCCTCTCAATCCGGTGATTTGAATTTTGATCCAGAAATTGAGAAAACTGCACGCAGGCTAAGGAAAGAAGCTCGTCAAGCTCGAGGTATCACTGCAGAGTCAGACGAAATTCCATCACCGGGACTCAACATAGCACTTGAGTTACTGTCAAATACATCATCCACTGATTCAGAGAAGGAAGAAGAAATGGCGGTGCCAAATAACAACAGAACACTCAAAGAATTAGCCACTCCCAATCTTAATCAACAACCCTTGTGCATTGAATATCCTACTTTAACTGCTGCTTTTGAACTTAAATCGGGACTAATTCATCTTTTGCCTACTTTTCGTCGTCTCACAGGTGAAGATCCATACAAGCACTTGAAGGAATTCCATGTGGTGTGTTCAACCATGAAGCCACATGGAATAACAGAGGATCAAATCAAGCTAAGGGCATTTCCATTCTCACTGGGAGATCTAGCGAAGGACTGGCTGTACTATCTTCCTTCAGGGTCAATACAGTCATGGAATGACATGAAAAGGCTGTTCTTGGAGAAGTACTTTCCTGCTTCAAGAGTTGCCAACATCAGAAAGGAGATATGCGCCATTCGACAGTTCAACGGAGAGACACTGTATGAGTATTGGGAAAGATTTAAAAAATTGTGTTCCAGTTGTCCTCCCCATCAAATAGACGATCAACACCTGATTCAGTACTTTTATGAGGGACTATTACCAATGGATCGGAGTATGATCGATGCTGCAAGTGGAGGAGCACTAGTGGATAAGACACCGGAGGCTGCAAGGACTCTAATTGCAAATATGGCTGCTAATTCTCAGCAGTATGGGACAAGGAATAACCATGCACCTGCAAGAGTGAATGAGATGACCACGAGCAACCTTGAACAACAAATTTCTGATCTAACTGTGCTGGTTAAACAAATGGCTACAGGAAATACACCAGCAGCAAAAGTTTGTGGGATTTGCTTAATGACTGGTCATAGTACCGATTCTTGTCCGACATTGCAAGAGGATGAAACCGCACAGCAAGCTAATGCAGTGGGAAATTATCAAGCACAACCGCAGTGGAAGTATGACCCATATTCAAATACTTACAATCCAGGATGGAGGGATCACCCTAACCTTAGTTATGGAGGACATAGGCCACCAGCGCAAAGCATGTATCCGGTTAGACAACAAGGGTTCCCACAAGGCTCTCAACCAACTCAACCTCAATATCAACCTAGACAGGCAGCTCCTGCAAATCCTGGAACATCTTTAGAAGACATGTTCAAGGCATTCATGACACAGACACAGCAGTTCCAGCAGGAAACGAAAAATTCTGTTCAAGACTTGAGAAGTCAGATAGGTCAACTTGCCACCACAGTGGGGAGGTTGGATGCTCAGGGTTCAGGAAAGTTGCCCTCCCAAACAGTTGTCAATCCAAGGGAGAATGCTAGTGCGATTACACTAAGGAGTGGAAAAGAGTTGGAAGTACCCAAAACAGTGACAGAAATTGAAAAGGAGAAGGCTAGTGATGAGATAGAGACACCGAGGGAAGCTGTTACCCCATCTACTCCAGTTAAGACTCCACCGTTGCCGTTTCCACCTAGAACACACAAGACTTCAAAGAAGGAGGAAAAGGATAAGGAAATCTTGGAAACCTTCAGGAAGGTAGAGGTAAATATTCCTCTATTGGATGCCATCAAACAAGTGCCCAGGTATGCAAAGTTTTTGAAAGAATTGTGCACTAACAAAAGAAAATTGAAAGATGATGAAAAAGTCACTGTAGGAGAGAATGTGTGTCAGCAGTGCTTCAAAGGAAAATGCCTCCTAAATGTAAAGATCCAGGAATGTTTACAATCCCATGCAGAATAGGTAATACCAGATTTGAGAAAGCCATGTTAGATTTAGGAGCGTCAATAAATGTCATGCCATTATCTGTATTTGCTTCTTTAAATCTAGGACCTTTGAAACAAACTGGTGTTATCATTCAACTTGCTGATCGTACTAACACTTACCCTCAAGGGGTAATTGAAGATGTCTTAGTGCAGGTGAATCAGTTAATATTTCCTGCAGATTTTTACATTGTGGATATGGAAGATGATAGATCTCCAAATCCCTCGCACATCTTGCTAGGAAGGCCATTCTTGAAAACAGCAAGGACAATGATCGATGTGCACAATGGGACCTTGACCATGGAATTTGATGGAGAGAAAATTCAGTTCAATATATATGACGCCATGAGGTACCCTAGTGATGTTGATCATGTTTTTGCCATTGACATCATTGATTCTATAGTGCAGGGATCTTTTGAACAAGACCACAAGGAAAGCTTGGAGATGGCTATTGCTAACAACTTGGACATGGATAAAGAGGAAGAATTTGACCAGAATCAAGAATTGAAGGAAGTTGTGGCTGCATTGCACTCTTTACCAAAATTCACAGATAAGTATGCAGTTCAATCAATTCAATTGCCTCTTTCTCATAAAAAATTGTTACCATCTGTGGAGCAAGCTCCAATCTTAGAATTGAAACCCTTACCTGTTCACTTGAAATATGCATATTTAGGGACAAATGAAACTTTACCTGTGATTATTGCTAGTAATCTAACCAAAGTGCAGGAAGAGAAATTGTTGAGAGTTCTAAGAGACCATGTCACAGTGTTTGGTTGGACGATAGCAGATATCAAAGGTATAAGCCCCGCGATGTGCATGCATAGGATTCTTTTGGATGACGGAGCAAAGCCCACGAGAGAAGCACAGCGAAGATTAAATCCACCCATGATGGAGGTAGTCAAGAAAGAGGTGATTAAATTACTAGATGCAGGCATAATCTACCCCATCTCCGACAGTCAGTGGGTGAGTCCGGTACAGGTAGTTCCGAAGAAGTCTGGAATAACTGTCATCACGAATGACAATAATGAGTTGGTGCCCACACGGATACAAACAGGATGGAGAGTGTGTATTGACTACAGGAAACTAAATGCTGTAACCAGAAAAGATCACTTTCCTCTTCCTTTTATTGATCAAATGCTAGAACGATTAGCGGGGCATACTTATTATTGCTTTCTAGATGGTTTTTCAGGATATAATCAGATTGTGATTGCACCCGAAGACCAGGAAAAGACCACATTCACGTGTCCATTTGGTACTTTTGCATACCGGAGGATGTCGTTTGGACTTTGTAATGCACCAGGTACTTTCCAGCGATGCATGGTAAGCATTTTTTCTGATCTTTTGGAAAATTGCATCGAGGTCTTTATGGATGATTTCACAGTACATGGTGATTCTTTGGATTTGTGGCTTGGAAAATCTAACGCGTGTGCTAGATAGATGTTTGGAAACTAACCTTGTTCTTAATTGGGAAAAGTGTCACTTTATGGTAGAACAGGGTATAGTGCTTGGTCATGTTGTGTCAGCTAAAGGTTTAGAGGTTGATAAAGCTAAGATAGATATTGTGTCTGCTTTGCCTTACCCTGCTAGTGTGCGGGAGATTCGCTCTTTTCTTGGACATGCAGGTTTCTATCGGCGATTTATCAAAGACTTCTCCAAAATAGCTCTGCCATTATGTAAATTGCTGCAAAAAGATGTGGAATTCCAGTTCGATGAAACGTGCAAGAAGGCATTTGATATGTTGAAAAGCCTATTGACTTCCGCACCCGTGATTCAACCGCCAAATTGGAATATTCCCTTTGAAATAATGTGTGATGCAAGCAATTATGCAGTCGGAGCTGTTTTAGGCCAAAGAGTTGACAAAGTTGTCCATGCCATTTATTATGCCTCTAGAACATTGAATGCAGCTCAGATTAACTACTCGACAACAGAAAAAGAACTTTTATCTGTTGTTTTTGCTTTAGATAAATTTCGATCTTATTTACTTGGCACTAAAGTTGTAGTTTATTCTGACCATGCAGCTCTCAGGTATTTGTTAACCAAGAAGGACTCTAAACCCAGGATTATCAGATGGATTCTGCTGTTGCAGAATTTGACTTGGAAATCAAGGATAAGAAGGGAGCAGATAACTTGGTAGCAGATCACTTGAGTCGATTGATGAGAGATGAGGAGGCACTACCTTTGCATGATTCCTTTCCAGATGAGCATCTCTTTTCTATTCAGGAGGAATTGCCTTGGTACGCGAATATTGTTAATTATTTGGCAAGTGCATTTATTCCCAATGAATTTTCTAAAAACCAGAAGGATAAGCTTAGGAGTGATGCTAGACATTATGTTTGGGATGATCCATATCTGTGGAAATTTTGTGCTGATCAAATAATCCGTAGGTGTGTGCCTAATACCGAAACATTGTCTATTCTAAATTTTTGCCATTCCTATGCTTGTGGAGGTCATTTTGGACCCAAACGGACTGCTCATAAAGTTTTAGAAAGTGGTTTTTATTGGCCAACAATTTTTAGAGACTCATATCTATTTTGTAAATCATGCGAGAATTGTCAACGAACAGGTAACATATCACATAGAAATCAAATGCCACAAACTCCCATTTTAATTGTTGAGATTTTTGATGTTTGGGGTATTGATTTTATGGGACCTTTTCCTGTTTCTCATGGTAATGTTTACATTCTCTTGGTTGTTGACTATGTTTCTAAATGGGTGGAAGCTAAAGCCACCAAGACTGATGATTCTAAAGTTGTTACAGATTTTGTCAAAACTAATATATTTGTCAGATTTGGAACTCCTCGAGCTATCATCAGCAATAGAGGAACTCACTTTTGCAACAGGATGCTAGCAGCACTTTTCCGGAAATATAATGTTTTGCATAAGATTTCTACATCTTATCATCCGCAAAGCAATGGTCAGGCTGAAGTATCCAACCGTGAAGTGAAATCGATTTTGGAGAAGGTTGTCAAGCCAAGCAGAAAAGATTGGAGTCTGCGGTTAGAAGATGCATTGTGGGCGTATAGAACTGCATACAAAACCCCCATTGGTATGTCTCCGTACAGATTGGTTTTTGGGAAGCCATGTCATTTACCCGTGGAATTAGAGCATAGAGCTTTTTGGGCGATCAAGCAATGTAATATGAGTTTGGATGACGCGGGAATGCATCGGAAGTTCCAGCTACAAGAATTGGAAGAGATGAGGAATGAAGCTTATGAGAGTTCTAGACTATACAAGAATAAAACAAAGGCCTTTCATGACAAGCAGATTTTGAGGAAAGATTTCACCGTTGGCCAACAAGTTCTCCTATTCAATTCGCGACTGAAGTTATTTCCAGGTAAGTTGCGCTCTCGTTGGGAAGGTCCATTTGTTGTTACTAATGTGTTCTCTCATGGTGCTATAGATATAAAGAATCCAAAGACAGGGAAAGTATTCAAGGTCAATGGACATAGGCTGAAACCTTTCCGTGAAGGATTTTCGATGGAGAGTGTGGAGATGATAGACTTAGTGAATCCAAGTTATGAGTGATTGCGGAGAATCGATGTCGGGATAACGACGTTAACCAAATGCGCTGCTTGGGAGGCAACCCAAGACATCAGATTTGCTTTTCTATCCCTTTTTATTTCTTTATTTCTTTTTTTTTATTTATCTCGTCTTTGCATGATTGTCTTACATTGGGGACAATGTAAGGTTTGAGTGTGGGGGAGGGGTTTAGGTAGGATAGTATAGGGTAGGTTTGCTTTAAATGTGAAAATCTGAGTTGTTTTGAGTTGTTTTGTGAAAAATTTGTGCTTGGTCAAGTTTTCAAAGGTTTTTGGTTTTAGAATGAAAATTGATGCTAATTGATAGAATTTGTTTGATGCTGAATTAATTGATAAAAGATGATAATGAAGTTAGGACCCATAGTTGACTGATTTAGATTGAGTTGGTATTGCATGAGTACTTGAATGTGAGATACATGTTTACTTGACTGGGTTAGTTGTGGAGTTGACTATGTGCACTGCTTTCATGATTTAGAACTGTTTAACTGCTTATCTTGTTTCTAGGATCATGTGAAGACAAAATCAAGAATTGAAAATTAGAAAAATTGAGAGCAAGAAAAAAAATTGAGGAAAAAAAAAACATTTTGTCTCAAAAGGAAAACATGTGGTGGGTTGAGATGGAGCGTAAAACGCACTCACCCATAAACACATGCAATGAGATGGAGCGTAAAACGCACTCGTTGGTGAGAAGAAAAGTGAGATGGAGCATAAAATGCACTCGCTTGAAAAAGAATGAGGAAGGTGAAATGGAGCATAAAATGCATTCACCTGAATGAAGAAAAAATGAATGGCAGGGAAAAAAAAACATGTTCTGGTTGTGAGTCAGTGTGCATGGTTGTTGTTCCATATAAACTGAGTTGAGTATCTGTGTTAATCATAGGAGCTGCTTATGTGGTTTCAATTTGATTTAGAGATGTTCAGTGGGGACTGATGGGATTATTGTTATGAATTGATTGATGATGTATAGAATGAATTTCTGTTGATTGGTGTTAGTATTCATGGATGCTAATTGAATTTGAACCTTTGGGAGCTTGGTTGAATAGAATTCAAATGATTCCATTATAACCTTTGTTTGAGTTTACACGAGGACGTGTAAAGACTAAGTGTGGGGGAATTTGATAAGTGCATATTATTCATTTATTTTTATTCCTTTATATCTAGTTTATTGCGTGTTTTATTGTGTATATGCACTTATTAGGTTATTTATTGATTTCAGGAGAATTCAAGGTCAAAAGTGGAAAAAGATGGAAAATTGGAGCTTAAAATACACATGGTGGCATTTTTGTAAATTCGAGGACTAGGGCTAGCGCCAGCAGCGCTAGTGGCAGCGCTAGCAGCGCTTGGGACAGCGCCAGCGGCGCTAGTTCGCGTTCTTGAGTACTAAAGGCCAGCTGAAGGAGGAAAAGGAAGTTGATTCGGAAGAGGATTCTATTCATTATGATCAGATAGTAAGAAGGAAACTCTAAGTAGGAACTTGAGGACTTATATATATCTTATTCTATTTTTCTAAAGAGGTATCTTGGCAACTACAATTGTAACTCTAATAGGAGGAGATTGAAGGCATGTCAGGCTAAACTCTTACTTTCAGTTCTAAGGGATGTTGAACCTTTTTCATAATTAATGGTTTAATCAGGTTTTATTTATTTATTCCTTCTTGCATGAGATTTATTCTAATAATCTGTTTTTAATTGATTATATGTTATTTAATCTTTTGATTTGATTTGGCCAATTGAATTAATTTGATTGATACCATCTGCTAGATTAAGATATAGTATTAAGTAAACGATATTATGTCTGATCATAGGTAGCAATTGATAGTATCTGATTGTGGACAAGCTTTTGGATATTATTAAGATTATTAGAAGGCAAGTTAAATAATTCCTGATTGTGCAATTGTTGCTTGGAATAACCTAATTCTCTCATTCTTTATGCTGCTGTTATATTAAATCTAGACTGATAGTTCTAGGTTATATGATAGTTAGAGTCTCTTGAGGCGATTGTCACATTAGATTTACACATAAGGAGAATTACGGATAATTAGCGATTGCGGTTATCTAGGGTTATTAGTCTCATTGAAGGATAAATATTGTTAAACTTGATTTTCCCATAATTGTGATAAGGTGATACTGAACTGAAGAACTGAAGCTTTTTATTCATTGATCATTCTTAATTACTTTTGTTAGTTTAGTGAATCAAACTCAAAAACCCCTCATTAATAGAAATAATATGAATGTTAGAATAAGTAAAAGATTAATTCACTTCTCTGTGGGATCGATCCTTGCTTGTCATTATACTAAGTTTTGTGCTAGTAGAGTGTTAGTAAGGTATTAATTTTGGAGTGTAAAACGATAGCTCCCATAAATTATAGGTAGAGAAGAAACCTAACCCCTCCCTGATTGAAACATTTGTGCATGCACCTCTTTGATTGAAACATATCCGTATATGAATTTTGGCTCAAGGTGGAGTGGAGAAACCTAAATTGGTCTTTGTTTCGTGGCTAACTCCTTTTCCATATCAAGTACACAACTCCTAAATTAGGGACTATTCAAAAAAAAGAGTTTGATTTTAACTTATAAAAATAATTAATATTGTAAACTCTTTAAAAGTATTATTGTAAATAAAATTATTATTTCAAAAACTTAAATAGATTTAGATTTAAATTTAAATTTTATGATGTCATAAATTATTTAATAACAAATTAAAATATAACTCTTTTGTAGAACAGAAAAGTAATAATTTAACATATTTGTGATCTATTGCAAAAGTCTTAATTATTATAATTTTTTATTATTAATTTACAATATTTTATAATATAAATTATTATAACTTAATATTTTAATTAATAAAATATTTAATATTATAAATTATTTAAAAAGTATTATTAAAAATATAATTCTATTTTAAAAAAATAATTACATTACAATTTGAGTTGTAAGATATCATAAATTAACTAAGAATAAACTCAAACATAACTTTTCATGTGGAATAGATGAGTAAGTTTTTAGCATTCGTCGTATATTCCACATAAGAACCTTATCTTCTTCCTTCTTTTTTTTCATGGTTAATGTATGAAATTTTTAAGTTTAAATTATTATAAATTTATTTACTTTGATTAAAGAAATATTAGATATTATAAGTTATTTAAAAATATTATTAAAAAAAAATTTGTTACTGTAGAAAATTAAATATATTTATATTACAATTTATGTTCAAGACAATTAATTCTAAAAAAATTATTTAGAACAAAATAGTGACCAATTTTATCTCTCGCAAAAAATCTCTGAACAATAATATATAGTGAGTAATAATTTCTTCATTAACAATTTTTTTCCTCGCAAATTTTCATCACAAATTGGCGCCAAATATCCATCTACCATCTTAATTTTGCGAAAGAAAAAATATAAATTGTGAAAGATATTTCTTTCGCTAATAACTATATTGTCACTAAATTTTTTTCCTTCACTCTTCCTTCTCTAGAAAACTCCTCATGTAAAGGAATGAATTCTTTCAAAAAATTTTATTCACTACATCCCTAATTTCTTGTAGTGTAACCTGACCGATTTAACCGACAACAGAGTAAAAATTTGAGCGATTTGGATTTTTAATTTTTTATAACAGACGTATATATTTTGGTTATTTTTTTACGTATATCAAACAGACCAAACCGATCGTTGTTCACCCCTAATATCAAGTAAGAATTGATATTTTGAATTCATACACTAATACTTATAGTTTCATTAATATTATATTATCTATGAATTTTTATTTATTAATCTCATGATAAATGTATTTAGTTGTTCTAATTTAGAGATATGAAATAATTATCAAACAAATATCATGTAGGAGTTGATATTTTAAATTCCTACACTGATACTTATAGTTTCATTAATATTATAATGCATATTATAATAAATGATAAAATATATCATTAATTATTGTTTTTATTTTCTACATTCACAATCATAATTTCATTTAGTAATGTTTTACATCATTATACAATTATTCATAAACTCTATAAATAATTCTGATTTCTTTTATAAAAAAATAGTTTCATTTAAAAAAATATTTCGAATATTAAAATGAGAATGTATACCCTAAAAATAGTAAGTTATATTAGTCTATAGTAAATTATATTTATTTTTTGTTAATTTATGACATCCTAAATTTTAAATTATAAATGCAAATTTATATGTTTATCAAAATAACAAATTTATTTTTAATTTTCTTTTTATGTTTTTAGAAATATCAAGTAAAATATTAATTAAATTAAATAAACTTAAAATATTTTGACAATCATTTAGTCATTTAATTACAAAAAAGAAGCTATTATTAAAATATAAAAGAAAAGAAAAGAAAGGGTCCTTCTACACTTACCTGGGTAAGTCTAGAATTATTCGAAAAGAAAAACAAGCCGCAAGCATCTAGGAGGGAAAACATAAGTTACGAACTTGTACCAAATAGCTAGGAGGGAAAACCTAATATCTTTTCAAAATATTTTTTCCCGCACTAAATTTCCAAAATCTTCTCTCCCTATCAGTAGACCAAAAATCTCCCCCAAATCAATCGATCTCTGAGGTTGAAACGATTAGTAGCACAACCTTATCAGCGATGAAAACTTGGAAGCAAGTAGAAAACAAAGCACAACGAGAAATAGAAATCAGTAGCAAAAATCCCCCTTAAATCGCTAAATCGGTGTAAAACCAACAGTTGGTGTACACAAGGTATTCTACTTTCTCTCTATATTAAAATTTTTATGTGTATATACCGAATACATGTCTTACTTTCATTGTAATTGGGTGTTGTTGGTTTGATTTGGCGAATTTATTTTCATTTACAAGTAACCCTAATTGATTATTTTATAGGTATGTTTGTTTTAATTTTGACCCCTGCGCACCTCTTTGTTTTGTAAGTATGTTGATTCTGAATTTTAGAACTGCCTGGGATTTTTTGTTTTTTTTTAACTTTCTTAGGATTTAATTGGTGTTATTTTGAACATAGGGTATTGATGATATCTTGTGAGAAAAAACCTTGGAAAAGCGTAATTTATTCGTCATAAGGTACAAATTTTCTACCTCTAATTTGTTTTGAAACTGGGGATCTTAATTCCTTAAAAGTTAGTTTATCATGTAAAAGTAGTATCAAGTTATATATTTATTTTATGAAGGTGTATTTATACATGATGATATCCTATCAGGTTTCATAGTATTAAATTTCTAATGGTTAAATGGATCAATCCTTTTACAAAGTATCTTGAATAGAAGTTTTAAACTTATCCCTTAGCCTAGCCTCGTCTTCTGAATTATTAACCACAATTCCCAATTATTAGATCATCCCTCTCTTTAACATGTTTGTCCTGTTTGAATCAATAAATAAGTGGTCTCCATAATCAACATCTCCTTATGTTCTTCTATAATTATCAGTGAGCCATCACCCAAACGACACTGAATGGTGTAGAAACAAGCAAAATCTAGGTAACTTGAAAAGTAAAAAGTCTGTGCATTACAATGCCATTGTACTTTTTATAAGTAAATTGCAATGAGCCTAGTACTTCGGTGAATAGAATAACCATCCCACTCATTATCAAATATGTTAGCAACTTTGACTTGCGAACTTGAACTAATGCAAAGTTGCAGTGCGGTTGATTTAACTTCTAATCTACAAAATCCACCAGACTGCAAAACAACAAATGCGTTGTTCTAAAAAGCAGGTATATTAATGCTATACTAATGAAATGAACATGTAAAAAGGCTCTCTTATCCGTATCAAATGACATTTATTTGGAATCTAATTATTCCATTAAGCAATTTGTTAACTACAAAGCTTCTTCAAATGTTTCATCTTTACACTGACACTCTCAAATGTTTCATCTTTATATACTAAGTTGTAATGTTTCTGTATCTGAAAAGGTTATAAATTATCAAAATTCATCATCAGAATATGATTAATGATTTTTGAGGTTACTAACCAAATCGTAAATCTAATCTGTGTATCTATATGAGTTCAGCCTCTGAGCATGCTTTCAAATGAATACTGACAAATCTTCCCAAGCCCGGTGGTGGCGAGTTTGTATTTCTATAAATGACTTAAAGTTTCAGGTGGGTATTATGCAGTACACAGATTGTGTTATCCATTGCATGAGATACCTTCAACAGGTTCTTTTTTAATTGTCTTATCCATTGCATGAGATACCTTCTTTGATTACTTAGTTTAGTAACTTTCAACTTTTTTGATGCTCACTTAGGTTAAGAGATTGGTTGTGATTGAGACAGAATAAATGTACAAATTACGTAATCAAAAGGATGCAGACCACCGAGCTATCTGTCCACCACTAGTTGTAAACCATCTCCCTTCCCCTACAAGTGATTCTTCCTAGCAACCAATGTAATTCTTTTGAAGTAAGCTTCCTGTTTCTCAAGTATAAGTGCCTTGGTAAACAAATTGACATTTCATTGTTGCATGGGTGGTGGTGCCTTTTTTGCCCATAACTTTCACAACTTTGTAACTATAATTCGTTACTTATTGCTTAGAAAATTATAGCTCAAGAATGTCATGTGTTTTCATGTATTACTTCATATGCACTTTACGTAGGGTACACTGTATACTTTTGTTTCAAACTTGAAGTTAGTGAATAATATTCAGTAAATGTTACTAATATAATTCTTGTGTTTTTAAGGCTTAAGGTAGATTAAGAAAGTAAAAAATTTGCACCTTGATTTTTCTAACTGGACATGTAACTTGGGACATTGCAGAATGGAAAAAAAAGATTCAAATATTAACATGTGTATACAAGCATCTTACCCATGTAGATAAGCCAAGATAATGCTTGGGTTACAAATGATAGAGTATAAATCTCCCAAGAATTAATTTATTAATATGGTTTCCACATGCAATTTCATGGTGTATGATTACCTTGTCCTTCATGGAGGCAGTAGACACCTCGTTAAAGAAAATGGGGTTGGGGTTGGGGTTAGGGGGGAATGATAACATGGCTTTAGTTATTTTTTTGGGTGTTAATTTTTAATTTTTATGATAAGTAAAGCATAACAAGCTTTAGTTTATTATATTTCATCTGAAACATCCAAAGATACAAGAAGTATATCTACTCGAACCTAACATATCTTATATTGTCAATGTGGTTTTCTTCTATTCCTTCTTTTTATTTCCCAATTAAGGTATATCCGATGGTTTGATGCACAACTGGTAGATCGCATACAATGAAATGGTCAATTCATGTTAAGCGGGTTCCTCTAACATGGTAATAATAACCGAGTTTTTTTTTGTATGAATCGCCTGATACAATTGCTATTTCCTTGTTTTAATCACATTGAAGATTTATCTTCTATACCTTTAGGTTGAACACATGTCAAACGCACTGCACATGATACAACAAACTTACTGGTCAGAACAACATTAATGCAATGAACAAATGATGAGGGAGTAGCTAACTTCTAGTAGTGGTTGTGGTATGCTTCCTATGTACTCTTATCAACTTGATGGTTGCTTGAGATAATGATGAATCGTCAATTCAAACTCTGTTTTAGTAATCCAGTTGGCCACATTTTTACTTATTCAGTTTTCTTCATATAATCCCTTGGAATAGTTTAGAATTTACTGAAGTTTTCAACTCTTGCTGTGAAAAAAAGATTTATATTCTTTATAAATGGAGAATTTTCTTTGCATCATTCTAATTGTATATACCGAAAAAGTATATTTATCGGTATATGCCTTTGCATCATTCTAATTGTATATACCGGAAAAGTATATTTGTCATTTGAGGTTAGCATGTTACTATGTCTTTCCTTGTTTTTCTTCTTTTCTATGTGATTTTGGGAGTGCACAAATTCTGGTAAGTTGGTATTTAAGGGATTATGGATTTCTGCTATGTGATCTCTGTTATTCTGGTAAATATTTGTATGAGTAACTATTGATGGTTATGTTATAAGATTCACATTAAGAAAGAATAAAAAATTTCATAATGCAGATAAAAACTTGTTACTGAACCTAATGCTATAAAATTAGAACAAAACGAAAACATGACTTAGAACTTCTGGTGAAGTTTTTTGGAATCTAGTATCAAGGATATGTTCACACCAAAGATGGTCTCCTTGGAAAACTTCCAAAAGATATGGTACTAATCCCCTCATCAGTCTTATGATAATTAGTCTATCAAGCATAACTATGCATTCTTCTCAAATCTGTCAAAAAATGGTAACTAGTCTATTACTAAGCATATCATGTACTTCTAGCACCAATATATTCCGATGCTCATTTAATTTCATATATCTTTTACTCCCTAATTGTTCTATATTTTATTAGTTGAACTTCTTTGCCTTGGTGAATACTGAATAGTAGAATGGATTAAAAACTTCTCACTTGGTTCTGTTTTAGCTTTCAAAATATGTAAAACAAACAAAATAAAATACATGTTGAAGGTCTTTATCTTTATTTGATTATCCCTGCGTGGAGGTGTTAGAATTGTTCCCGGATGAAAATGTTACATGGTTACAATTTTTCAAAAATATTATCGTAATTTAAATATAGAAATTCATCTCTTAGATCATGTGCTTTCACTTAATTTTATATTTATTTGGTTTTTTAATTTTGCAGGATATTGAAAATGTATGAATATTGGAGTTTGCATCACTCTAAAACTTGAGTTTGTGGGCATTGAAGACTTTGAGATTTTGTTTATTACTAATATTTTTAACATGTAACATTTTCACTTTAACAGACAATTTCATAGGAGACGAACCTATATTTTTATTTGTACTAGATAATAATTTGTTATGGGGTCATTGAGCCAGGATTTATTTTGTTTGTAAAATAATTCGACATTCGTTACAGAATAGGATATTGTTGAAATAAAGGCAACATTTATATCGTTGCAAATTAAATCAACTTTCGTTGCAAATCATATTAACTTTCGTTGCAAATTAAATTAACTTTCGTTGCAAACCAAATCAACTTTCGTTACAAATCAAATCAACTTTCGTTGCAAATTATATCAACTTTCATTGCAAATAAAAAGCAAACAACAACGTATAGTGTTGTTGCTAATCGACAACTTTCGTTGCTCTTTAAAATTAATCTGTAACGCATATTATCGTTGCTAATTGATCATAATCTCGTTGCAAAATAATATATGACCGATGTACTATGTACATTTAGCAACGAAAATCGTTGCTAAAAAGTATACAATTAGCAACGAAAATAAGTTTAGGCAACAATTCCCAAGTTGTTCAGCCACGACAAAATTCGTTGCCAAAAGTATACCAAACGCAACGAAATTTCATTTTCGTTGGCAAAGAAAAAATGCTTTTCGTTGCTAATAAGTAGGCTTTTGCAACGAAAATTGGTTTTTAGCAACATTTTCTAAATAAATTGGCAACGAAATGTTTCGTTGTTAAATGATCTATAATTTTGCACGAAATTCAAGTTTGTTGCTAAATGTTTCACTTTTTGCAATGTTCAAAATAATTTCGTTGCAGAATAATTAGCAACGCTCATTCCGCAACGAAAGCTGCAACATCCGAAAAATCGTTGCAAAAGACCTTTAGCAACAAAATATTGAACCTTTAGCAACGAAAACGTGTTGTTACCAAAGGGCTTTTTTTGTAGTGCTTGAACATTCTATTCATTAAATCCATAAATGTGGCTGGTGCATTTGTTAACCCAAATGACATCACCAGGAACTCATAATGGCCGTAACGAGTCCGGAACGCCGTCTTAGGTACGTCCTCTCCCCTCACCTTCAACTGGTGATATCCCGTTCTCAGATCTATTTTAGAAAAAGTATTTTGCCCCCTTCAACTGATCAAACAAATCATCGATCCTGGGCAACGGATAATTATTCTTGATCGTTACTTTGTTCAACTCCCGATAGTCGATACAAAGTCTCAGCGATCCATCCTTCTTCTTCACGAATAACACTGGCGCTCCCCACGGAGACAAACTCGGTTGGATATACTTTTTATCTAACAATTTTGCAGTTGAACCATCAACTCTTTCATCTCTACTGGTGCCATCCTATATGGTGCCCTTGAAACGGGTGCCGTTCCAGGCACTACGTCTATTACAAATTCGATCTCCCTATCTGGTGGAAGTCCTGGCAATTCGTCTGGAAATACATCCAGGAATTCATTCACGATAGGTATCTGCCCCATTTTGGCTCCCTCTCATTGGGTATCAATAACATGGCACAGATAACCTACACACCCTTTTTCATCGAAATTAAATCCATTCCTAGTATTATGTCAAATTCTCCCAGTTTAATCGGAATTAAATCTACCGATAATTTATGCCCTCTAATCATGACACAACAATTTCTATGAACATGTTCAACAGGGATTACTTCCTTATTCGTAACTTTTATGCTCAAGGGAGACTCTAGTTTCTCTAGAGGTAAGCTTAAATGTCGAGAAAATTCACATGATACAAAAGAACAGGTCGCACCCGAATCAAACAACACATATGCATTAATATTATTGATTGGAATGATACCTGAGACTACGTCTCTTGATGTCACTGCATCTTGGACCGTCATTTTGAAGGTCCGGGCTGTTAGTATACTCGGTGGAGCTGGACCAGTCATAGTCAGTTTGCCACTGCTATTCCCATTGCCTCCCCCCGTCTGCCCCCTTCTTTGGGAAATTCCTTGCCATGTGGCCTGGTGCTCCACAAACGAAACACCCATCAATCTTGTTCGGGTTAGGACAGTTAGGAGAGATGTGTCCCTCCTGCCCACAGTTGTAGCATGCCGTCCTTCCCTTCAAGCAGACCCCCAGGTGATTCTTCCCGCAGGTCTTACATGGCTCTACCCTCTTCTTTGGGTCTCCTTGTTTATTCCCAGTTTTCCCAGAATTGTTCCATTTCCTCTTCTGGTTACTTCTACTTCCACTGGCTACATCAGTCTTACTTCTTCCTTCGCTCTTATTCTTCTTCTCCCTATTGTAGAGGCTCAGTGCCTCACTTCCCCCTTCGGCTATAATAGCCTTCTCCAAGATTGATCCAAAAGAATTAATCTGCAACACACTCACCTTTTTGTAGATACAGGGTTTCAGGCCCTGTTCAAACCTCCTCGTCTTCCTTTCCTCGGTGTCCACTTGGTGTGGAGCAAACCGAGCAAGCTCGTTGAACTTGGTAGCATATTGGGGTACTGTCAGGTTATCTTGCTTCAGTTCTAAGAATCGCATCTCGGTAGCCCCCTTAAATTCGGGTGGTCCCACATACTTAAAGTCCTTAAAGTTGGCAATACGCGCAACTGGAGGAACGACAGGTGGTACAGTTGGAACTCTATTCAAACCCCCTACTAGTAAGTCTATGAATTGCTGCATAGGGTTTCCTGTTTCCCTAGTCTCACTCTCATTATCGGATTCCCTATTCTCATTCTTCTGCGTTCCCTGTCTTCCTCTTCCTCTCCATCTCGGTGGCATTTTCTATTAAACAAATTATGCCCCTATTAATCTACTATTTACCCTCGCGTACTTTAATAAACCCAACACATACACATACTCATCATAAAACACATTTAATAAACAAACTTATATTAATATGCTTCATATTTCATACATCTTGCAACACATAGCTTCTGCTATTCGCACACAATATATCCCTCTATTACTAAAAAGATGAGATTTACACCAGATAATCCATTACATAAACAAAATTTAGGATTTACATCCTTACAAGGTACACATCTACACCTCGTCAAATCACTGAACTAGACCACGCCTAATGGCGTCTGCATACTCGTCGTCAGCTATGGCCATCACCAGATCCCTACTAATGGTGTGCCTGGTCTGGCCCTCCTCTGCTGGGTAATAGGTCACCCTACGCTGAAATCGCCCATGTGACGACCTGAACGCATAGTTAGACCTATCGGTCCTCACCTTCTTGATCCTCGCCTCTTCTTCCAGGTCATCGGCCCGATCTTCGGCCCTGATCCTATCATCGATCTCTGCCTCCCAGTAGGCCTCTAACTCATATCTCTCTTGCAAGAGTTCTTGAACCCTCACCTCTAAGGCTTGAACACTACCTCTTAGTGCTACATTCCTGTCAAGTACCACTTCAAACAGATTATTCATGTCTGATGGTGCCACCTCTTCCTCTTCAGAAGGCACATCATCCGATAATATATCATCTACTTCCTCCTCATGCTCGGATGGATCCTCATCAAGTGAAAGGTCCATCTCTGGTTCCTCCTCCGGATCCTCTTCTGGGTCACTATCTACTTGAGCCTCAACCTCTGCTAGCGGCTCGAGTGTTGGCTCGGGTGGAGTGATCAGCTCCTCGCTCACTACATGGATATCTCTATACTCGGGCTCTTCTCCAGACATCTACAAACCAATATACTTGTGACACCCCTAAATCCGGGTACCTTAACCCTCGGATTTAGTGCTCACGATCCAACACATACATCATATAAACTACCCATTAAATAAACATTATATAAGATAATCCTTAATAAAAGATTACATACATAAACGTATCCCAGGTCAACTAACCTTTAATAACATAATAACAACGGAATAATATAAATAAATTCATTACATAATTTGTGACGCCCCAAATCCGGGTACCTCAAACCCGAATCCGGTGCTCCACGGTACATCCCATTCCATACAACATACTAGACATGAATGTAATTACTATATTATTACAACACGTCTTACTCTCAATCCCAGGTTCTATTACCATAACATCATTCCAAATACATAATAAGTCTTAAAATTACATCATTACTAATACAAATAAACTATGACGTCATCTAGACGTTCATCTTGCCCTTTCCCTTGTCCTTACCGGAACCTTCGACCCGCTCGGCCTTAGCTGCAATGTTCAATATAAAGCAAGAATGAGCATTCAATTGCCCAGCAAGTATAACAGTTGAATAACAACAATATCGTCAATCATATCATTTCCATTCGACAACTCAACAATAGTTGTGAAATATTCTGAATAAACAAGAATAATACTTTGCTTTCGTTTTAAAAATATATTTTTGAAACGACATTGAGTGGTCATAAGACCTTGAACTTTCTTTTGCTTTCTTGAAAAGGTACGCAGCAATATAACTGCAAACCGTCTTGCTTACGAGCACTTCTAGGTGATCAGCCTATTGTACTCTATGTTGATCAACACTCTACTTGGAAACGACTATATGCGTTTGTTTAGGCGCTCGATGCCTTGTCAGAATAACTGACTAAAAACTGCCCCTAATATTAGGGTTGTTCATCTCATTCATGTCTCAGAATCCTAACCAAAACAATTCGGTTGGATAGCTCTACTTAATCATTAATAACATTTCAAGGATTTATTATCAAATCAATAAAACATTTCAATATCTGTCTAGCCGAATCAAATGGCATCGACGTTCTCTATAACAGTTCATATATATGTGAACTTGAAAGCTTCAACAATTTATGACATAACATAGCTCGAATACTTGTGCAAATACTGAAGGATTTACATAAGTAAGGAATTCACACAACGATATATGTATTGCGTAAATCAGAACTTCAAACATCGCATGAGAGTCATGAGTATATAATCAAATGAATCAAATAAACTTGCCTAACACAAGGGTTAGACAAGCGTTAGAAAACTTGCCTTAAGCACTTGCTACTACTTGACGTTAATCGTCCTTCAAAAATCCTACACATTTAAGTACGTATTCACATACCAATTAGCCACATAATTGATGCCAAATATTCGTTTACATTGCACTATAATGTTTCATTCTAATTAGAAACATAATATCAAACAAGGTTACACACACTTGACACGACGTTTCGACGTTTGCACAACGCACGTCCGATTCGTCTCATATGTATAAGTTTAGCATGCTTATACACTTGTCTAATCCATCATTGATTAATGCTAATAGTCATTATAAACCATAATGTACAAGTTTTAGAACTTAAAACAATAAATTTTAGTATTGGAAGCATTACACGTTACATACGTGCATGTACGACGTCTCGTTTTTGCTTCTTAATGCACAATAGTCCTAAAAATGGCCAATTTAGAAATTAATCAAGGCAATAGCATTTAATTCTAATCAATGGAAGTTGTAGTTCTACTTTTTAGCTTTCCGAATCATCTTGAATCATCCAAAACGGAGTTCGTATGAAAACGTTACGCCCATTTTACTAAAGGAGGTCAAAGCTGATTTTGGCCTAACATTGGCCCAGCGTAGCTACGCCCAAATTAAACCTGTGACCGGTGTACGTATGCCCAAGTCAGTAGCTTCGGTGTAAGGGCGGCGTACGTACGCCCAAACATGGTTTTCTTCTCCCCTGAATTTCCAGCATGCTCTGTTTTGACACATTTACTCCCAAATGTCATAACTCCCTCATCCGAAGTCGGAATGTGTTCGTTCCAAAGCCTACAGACTCCTAACTCAATGTACTATAACTACCCAAAAGCTTAGAATTTGATTGATAACACAACAATGCCAGAATTGATTCGAAGGTCATCGATCATCTAAGTTTTCCTATTAAGGCATAGTTTACTAAATCGTTTGCCATTGTTTCATTTCTAAAGCTCTTACCCTCGTTCCAATTGGGTGATACTCATCACTCATAAGAGTACATCATAACACCCTTGAACTTAACTTCTAGTTTCTAATCATCTCACAATGTAAGTCCAAAACAGTCCATAGATGTCCATATCTTCCTCCTTTATGCGCATGCTTGTGTTTTCATTCCTTGTTCCACATTAGCACTTTATTAACAATGTTTTAAGGTGTTAACAACATAAATACTCATTCATGAATAACTACCAATAACAATAACATCTAATTCTCACATTTCAACCAATCTTTCTCATTGGAGCATTTAATCGAACACGTTGTAGGCGTAGTCTTAGAAACTTGATTTCATAGACATATAATCATAGGTTAGCCCAGATTTCTTCATAGAAATCCTCTTTTACAGATTATTAACAATGTTTTAAGGTGTTAACAACACCTATTCTTGTTCATGAACAACTAAGCAACAATAACAACATTTATTCCCCAAGCAATCAAAGTAAACACCATAAACTTGAAGCTATTATGGAAATGAGTTAGGTTCTTTATTACTAACCTCTTGAAGCTTCTTCTAGGTTGCTAATTGGATTAATAACAGCTGCTACAATACTCCTTCTTCTTCCTCAGTCCACCCGAACTCGCTCGATTCTCACAACTCTCTCAATGTTCAGTTTTTATTTTAGCAACAAACAAAGGAATGTGAGGCTTGCAATGGGAGGAGTATTTATAGAGGAAGAATCTAAGCTTCTTGGAGGTGGAGGAGCTGAGCATGCTCGGGCATGGCAGCTCCCCATGTATGGGTGACTGAGCTTTTGCTCTCCCCATGGCTCGGGTAATCCCCTCCTCTTCTCCCAAGTTGCTTTCTCTCCCTTTTCCCCCACCAAATGCAGAATTTGTTTCTACTCATACCATCCACGTTCTTGATTCTCTCCTCCCTCTCTTCCTCCTCCTTCTCCCGTACTTTTCTCCTCCAATTCCCAGCTGATTGATATAACCCATTTCCCTTATGGGTTATGGGTCATGGGTTGCGGTTTTGGGTCATGGACTTGACCCATGGGTTTTGGGCTTCAAATTGGGCCACTCTTGCACTTCTAATTTAATAATCTATTGGGCTTCTAATAAAAATTCAATTGGGCTAAAATAAAATTCCACACTTGGATTATTAACCCCTCTCATTAACGCTTTGGCAAAATTATGAAAAGTCATAAAATCGAAAAAGACGTCTTTTGCATAAATAGCGCTTTAGCGCTATTTCTCTAAATGATTTAATCAATACCATGAAATAACATCAATCAAAAATTATCACATACACATCATATGTAGTAATAAAATATTCACACACATAACACGGAATAATATAAATAAAAGTTTAATTTATTCAATAAAATTCATAGGCTCGTGTTATAAAGCTACCCACGATCCGCGATCGTTACATCCTCCCCCCCTTATAAGAATTCTGTCCCCAGAATTACGACATAAGGTTAAACAAAAAGATGGGGATAATTCTTCTTCATCTTATCTTCGAGTTCCCACGTCGCTTCTTCGGCGTTGTGGTTCCTCCATACTACCTTCACAGAATATATGGTCTTACTTCGTAAGACTTGCTCTTTCCTATCAATTATCTGAATAGGAATTTCTTCATATGTTAAGTCTTTCTCAACCTGAATAGGTTCATACTTTATCACATGCTTATAGTCTTGCTTATAGGGTCGTAGTACCGACACGTGAAACACGTTATGGATATGTTCTAACTCAGGAGGTAAGGCTATCTCATAAGCCACTTCTCCTACCCTTCTCAATACTTCAAACGGTCCTATAAACCTTGGACTCAGCTTCCCCTTCTTCCTGAACCGTATCTTCCCCTTCTAGGGAGACACCTTCAAAAATACATAGCTACCGACATCGAAGTCTCTCTTCTGGCGATGCTTGTCTGCATACTTCTTTTGCCTGTCTTGGGCCGCGACTAGTCTCGCTCTTATTACCTTGACGATCTCCGCAGTTTGCTGTACCAATTCCGGTCCCAACAATTTGCGTTCCCCTACCTCATCCCAGCACAATGGCATTCTGTATTTCCTTCCGTATAACGCTTCGTAAGGCGGCATGCCTATACTTGCGTGATAACTATTATTATAAGCAAATTCAACTAAAGGTAGGTGGTCGTCCCAATTCCCTTTAAAGTCCATCACACATGCCCGTAGCATATCTTCTAAAGTCTGTATCGTCCGCTCGCTCTGCCCGTCTGTTTGAGGATGATACGCCGTGCTCAACCTCAGCTGTGTTCCCAATTGCTCTTGTAGACTCCTCCAAAAATTCGACGTGAAACGCGGATCCCGATCCGACACAATCGAAATTGGCACTCCATGTCTAGAAACAATTTCCTTCACATAGAGTTTAGCTAGTTGGTCTAATTTGAACCTAATTCTGATTGGCAAGAAATGCGCCGATTTCGTCAAACGATCCACTATGACCCATATAACGTCGTATCCCTTCTGCGTTGTTGGGAGTCCTACCACGAAATCCATCGTGATATGCTCCCACTTCCATTCTGGAATCTCTAAGGGTTGAAGCAACCCACTTGGTCTCTGATGCTCGGCCTTGACTCTCTGACAAGTCAGGCACCTACTAACGCACTCTACGACTTCTCTCTTCATGTTCGGCCACCAAAAATGTAGTCTGAGGTCTTGATACATTTTTGTACTTCCCAGATGGATCGAGTACCTCGAACTATGGGCCTCTTGCAAAATCTCTTCTCGTAACTCGGGTACTGGCGGTACCCAAATTCTTCCTTCAAATCTCATCACTCCATCATTATCGAGTTTATACTTAATTTCCTCTCCTTGGGAAATTCTCTGCCTTATTCCCTCGCACTCCTCATCGCTAAGTTGTGCTTCTTTTACTCGGTCCAATAAGATTGGACGAGTCTCTATTGTGAACAACTTCTCTCCCGATTCTGTCGGGAACCTCACTTCTATCTCCAGTTTAGCCATCTTTGTTATTAGCTCATCTTGAGCCGTTAACATTGACAACTTCCCCCGACCCTTCCTACTTAAGGCATCGGCCACTACATTCGCCTTCCCCGGGTGATATAGAATCTCACAATCATAATCTTTGATCAATTCTAACCACCTCCTCTGCCTCATATTCAACTCCTTCTGTGTGAAAATATACTTTAGACTTTTGTGGTCCGTGTATATCTCACATTTCTCGCCGTATAAGTAATGCCTCCAAATCTTCAGGGCAAACACAACTGCTGCCAATTCGAGATCATGAGTAGGGTATCCCCTCTCAAAATCTTTCAACTGTCGTGACGCATACGCAATGACTTTACCGTGCTGCATAAGCACGCATCCAAGTCCCTTGTGTGACGCGTCACTATAAACTACAAAATCACCTGTATCATCCGGTAAGGATAATACTGGCGCCTCGCTCAACCTTTTCTTGAGCTCTCGGAAGCTCTCCTCGCACTTCTCCGTCCAAACATACTTTACCGCCTTCCTCGTCAATTGGGTTAATGGGGTTGCTATCTTCGAAAAATCCTGGATAAATCTTCGATAGTAGCCCGCTAACCCTAAGAAACTACGCACTTCTGTCGGCGTCTTCGGTTGTTCCCAGTTAATAACTGTCTCCACCTTCACTGGATCTACAGATATACCGTCTTTGTCGATCACGTGTCCCAAAAAGTGGACTCTTTCTAGCCAAAATTCACATTTCGAGAATTTCGCATACAACTTCTCCCTCCTCAAGGTTTCCATCACTATTCTTAGATGTTCAGCATGATCTTCTTGTGTCAAGGAGTGGACTAGAATATCATCTATGAACACAACTACAAATTTGTCCAAATGCTGCTTGAACACTCTATTCATTAAATCCATAAATGCGGCTGGTGCATTCGTTAACCCGAATGACATCACTAGGAACTCATAATGGCCGTAACGAGTCCTAAATGCTGTCTTAGGTACGTCCTCTCCCCTCACCTTCAACTGGTGATATCCTGTTCTCAGATCTATTTTAGAAAAGTATTTTGCCCCCTTCAACTGATCAAACAAATCGTCAATCCTGGGCAACGAATACTTATTCTTGATCGTTACTTGGTTTAACTCCCGATAGTCGATACAAAGCCTCAGCGATCCATCCTTCTTCTTCACGAATAACACTGGTGCTCCCCATGGAGACAAACTCGGTTGGATATACTTTTTATCTAACAATTCTTGCAGTTGAACCATCAACTCCTTCATCTCTACTGGCGCCATTCTATATGGTGCCCTTGAAACCGATGCCGTTCCAGGCACTACGTCTATCACAAATTCTATCTCCCTATATGGTGAAAGTCCTGGAAATTCATCTGGAAATACATCCGTGAATTCATTGACGATAGGTATCTGCCCCATTTTGGCTCCCTCTCGTTGGGTGTCAACAATGTGGCACAGATAACCTACACACCCTTTTCTTAACAGCTTCCTGGCTTGCATCGTCGATAACAAACTCGAACGTCTAGGAGATTTACTACCATAGAACACTACCTTAGACTGCTTCGAAGTCTGCAAGTTTACGCTTTTCTTCTGGCAATCGATTATTGCCCCGTGGTTAAACAACTAATCCATTCCCAGTATCACGTCAAATTCTCCCAATTTAATCGGAATTAAATCTACCGATAACTTACTCCCTCTAATTTCGACGCAACAATTCCTATGAACATGTTCAACAGGGATTACTTCCTTATTCACAACTTCTATGTTCAAGGGAGACTCTAGTTTCTCTAGAGGTAAGCTTAAACGTTGAGCAAATTCATATGATACAAAAGAACAGGTCACACCCGAATCAAACAACACATATGCATTAATATTATTGATCAGAATGATACCTGAGACTACGTCTCCTGATGTCACTGCATCTTGGACCGTCTTATTGAAGGTCCGGGCTGATGGTCTACTCGGTGGAGCTGGACTAGTCATAGTCAGCTTGCCACTGCTATTCCCATTGCCTCCCCCGTCTGTCCCCTTCTTAGGGCAATTCCTTGCCATGTGGCCTGGTGCTCCGCAAACGAAACACCCACCGATCTTCTTCGGGTTAGGGCAGTTAGGAGAGATGTGTCCCTCCTGCCCACAGTTGTAGCATGTCGTCCTTCCCTTCAAGCATACCCCGAGGTGATTCTTCCCGCAGGTCTTACACGGCTCTACCCTCTTCTTTGGGTCTCCTTGTTTGTTCCCGGTATTCCCAGAATTGTTCCATTTCCTCTTCTGGTTACTTCCACTTCCACTGGCTACATCGGTCTTGCTTCCTCCTTCGCTTTTACCCTTATTCTTCTTTTCCCTATTCTAGAGGCTCAGTGCCTCACTTCTCCCTTCGGCTATAATAGCCTTCTCCAAGATTGATCCAAAAGAATTAATCTGCAACACACTTACCTTATTGTAAAGCCAGGGTTTCAGGCCCTGTTCAAACCTCCTCGTCTTCCTTTCCTCGGTGTCCACTTGGTGTGGAGCAAACCGAGCCAGCTCATTGAACTTGGCAGCATATTGGGGTACGGTCAGGTTATCTTCTTTCAGTTCTAAGAATCGCATCTCCATGCGACTCTGCATGCTATTGGGAAAGTAGTTCTCGAAGTACAACTCTTTGAACCGTTCCCAAGCAATGACTCCTTCCCCAGCCCTATTCAGGTTTGCTTCCCACCAGAAGTTGGCCTCACCCTTTAGTAGGTAGGTAGCAAAAGTGGTCTTTTGCTCCTCCCCAACTCCAGCAATGATGAATGCTTTCTCCACCTCCTTAACCCATGATTGAGCCTCTATAGGCTCGGTGGTCCCCTTAAATTCCGGCGGTCCCACGCTCTTAAAATCCTTAAAGTTGGCAACACACGTAACTAGAGGAACGACAAGTGGTACGGTTGGAACTCTGTTCAAAGCTCCTACCAGTAAGTCTATGAATTGCTGCATTTGCTGTTTCTCTAGTCTCACTCTCATTATCGGATTCTCTATCCTCATTCCTCCGTGTTCCTTGTCTTCCTCTTCCTCTCCATCTCGGCGGCATTTTCTGTTAAACAAATTATGCCACTATTAATCTACTATTCATCCTTGCGCACTATAGTAAATACTAAGACGTACACATATTAATCGCAAGGCACATTGGAATAAACATACTCATCACAAGGCACATTAAAATAAACATACTTATATTAACATGCTTCTTACTTCATACATCTTGTAACACATAGCTTCTGCTATTCGCATACAATATATCCCTCTATTACTAAAAAGATGGGATTTACACCAGATAATCTATTACATATACAAAATTTAGGATTTACATCCTTACAAGGTACACATCTAGACCTCGTCTAATCACTGAACTAGACCACGCCTAATGGCGTCTGCATACTCGTCATCTGCTATGGCCATCACCAGATCCCTACTAATGGTGTGCCTGGTCTGGCCCTCCTCTGCTGGGTAATGGGTCACCCTACGCTGAAATCGCCCATGTGACGACCTGAACGCATAGTTAGACCTATCGGTCCTCACCCTCTTGATCCTTGCCTCTTCTTCCAGGTCATCAGCCCGATCTTCAGCCCTGATCCTATCATCGATCTCTGCCTCCCAGTAGGCCTCTAACTCATGTCTTTCTTGCAAGAGTTCTTGAACCCTCGCCGCTAAGGCTTGAACTCTACCTCTTAGTGCTACATTCCTGTCAAGTACCACTTCAAACAGATTATTCATGTCTGATGGTGCCACTTCCTCCTCTTCAGAAGGCACAACATCCGATAATATATCATCTGCTTCCTCCTCATGCTCAGACGAATCCTCATCAAGTGAAAGGTCCATCTCCGATTCCTTCTCCGGATCTTCTTTCGGGTCACTATCTATCTGAGCCTCAACCTCTGTTACTGGCTCGGGTGTTGGCTCGGGTGGAGCGATCAGCTCCTCGCTTACTACATAGATATCTCTATACTCGGGTCCTGCTCCTGACATCTACAACCCAATATACTAACTGAATTAGTACATAACAATAACAATTAATATAATAACACTTAACAAATATAGTTTATTTTAAGTATACTCTTAGTTCTTTTGATGAATTTCCTCAATTCACCCTTAACAACTCTATTTGAGTTCATTTACTAACTCTATTATTCTCTCTACGGTCATATTCCTAAGGTTTTCCCCCAACGTAAGGTTTAAAACCTATCAGCTCTGATACCAACCTATGACGCCCCCAAATCCGGGTACCTCAAACCCGAATCCGGTGCTCCACGGTACATCCCATTCCATACAATATACTAGACATGAATGTAATTACTATATTATTACAACACGTCTTACTCTCAATCCCAGGTTCTATTACCATAACATCATTCCTGTAACGATCGCGGATCGCGGGTAGCTTTGTAACGCGAGCCTATGAATTTTATTGAATAAATTGAACTTTTATTAATATTATTCCGTGTTATGGGTATGAATATTTTATTACTACATATGATGTGTATGTGATAATTTTTGATTGTTATTATTTTTATTGGAGTTGATTAAATCATTAGAGAAATAGCGCTAAAACACTATTTACGCAAAGGACGCCTTTTTCGATTTTATGACTTTTCATAATTTCGTCAAAGCGTTAATGAGAGGGGTTAATAATCCAAGTGTGGGATTTTATTTGAGCCCAATTAGAATTAAATTAGAAGCCCAATAGATTATTATTGGAAGCCCAAAACCCATGGACTTAGTCCATGAACCAAACCCACCATCCATGACCCATAACCCATGACCCATATGGGAAATGGGTAATAGAAATCAGCAGCTGGGTTGGAGAAAGAAGAAGAACGCGGATGAAGAGAAGGAAGAGAGGAGGGAGCAGCCAAGAACGTGGGAAGAGCATGGGGAGAAGCATTCTCTGCATTTGGTGAAGCAAGAATGTCAGAAAGCAAACTCGGGAGAAGGGAGGGGGAGAGCCCAATGGCTGACCACACCTTGGAGGAGCCGAAGCTCTCCTACCCGAGCATTGGGAGCTGCCGTGTCTGGCATGCTCAGCCCACAACCCATCCATGAAGCTCTGATCACTTCTTCTATAAATACTCCTCCCTTGCCATACATCCATTCCTTTGATTGTTGCTTAGTAAGATAGCTGAAACTTGAGAGAAAATAGTGAAGAGAGTGTTCACGGGTGATTTGAGAAAGCAGAAGGAGTATAGTAGCAGCTGGCTTTAGCTCATTAGCAACCTTAGAAGAAGCTCAAGAGGTATGCAATATAGAGCTTAGCTCATTTCCACTTTCTTTCCAAGTTTCTAGTTTTGCTATGATTGTTTGTTGGAGTAATGTTGCTGAAATTTCTTGGTTGTTCATGAACGTGTGTATATGTTGTTAGCTCTGTATAAAGCTTGTTAATAATGTGTAAAAGTGGAACAATGAATGAGAATCAAACCTTTGCATAAGGAATCAAGAAATGGACTGAAATGGATATTAGAGGACTGTTATTCATATTTTGTTAATAATGAAGTTATAACCATCTTGGTTTGGTTATGTGCATTGGTTGTGTATTGTTGGTATATGCCAAGAAGGTTTGAGTAATGATTTCAGTGGGAAATCTGGACTAGAGTATAATCAAACTCTACTCCAATGTGAGTTTTCAACTCATGCCCACCAACTATTTGGTTTAATGTCCAAGAGAATGATTTCTCTAAGGAACATGAGAATGAGGAATGATTAATTGATTAAATGATGTTATGATGCATAGCTTAGTTGTAAAAGCATGCTTTAAGTCATATAGACTTGTTGTATAATGGCTAAGAAGCAAATGGGACTGAATCATTGGGTTGGATTTTTGGGTTCTGCAGTAGTTAGCAGAACTTGAAGGTCCCTGGATGCAGAGTGGCGCAGCTGCGCCACTCCCAAGCATAGCACCTGCGCAGCTGCGCAGGGTGCCAGACCTGAAAGTCCCTGGACGCAGAGTGGCGCAGCTGCGCCACTCCCAAGTACAAGACCTGCGCAGCTGCGCCGGTCTGCAGAACTGAAATGCAAGGTTGTTTCGTGTTGTTGATTTGATGCATGTTTATATAGTCCCAACATGTTATAAATACCCCAAGACATATGCATGATATATTAGTGTAATAGTTGGATGACCCCAAGTATGAAATGACTAAGTCACGTGAGATTTGCTTAAATGAAATGAATAGCGTAGTTGCATTTTTTGTTTGGCTTTCAGGGGGTGCTGCCCCCTACTCCCCCGCCAGCTCACCGGCGAGCTGGGCAGCCGCTCGCTCACCGGGGAGCGAGACCCCCGTTTGGGTAAGCGTAGTGGCAATCAATGTTCGTAATGATTATAATGTCTTGATTAATGTAAGCCAATGTTTGGTGTCTATTGAAAGACTAATTGGTATGTGAATATATGTTTAAATGCGTAGGGCATATTTGAAGGACGATTAACGTCAAGTAGTAGCAAGCGCTTAAGGCAAGTTTCCTAAACCCTTGTCTAACCTTGGTGTTGGGCAAGTTCTCTAGCTTCATTCATTTTCAGTATTGAATGCAAGTTTCGTATCTTATACAAGAGACGTATATTGTGCAAGTTTATTTGATTCATTTGATTATATTCTCTTGACTCTCATACGATGTTTGAAGTTCCGATTTACGCAATACATATATGGTTGTGTGAAACCCTTACTTATGTAAATTTTTCAGTATTTGCACAAGTATTCGAGCTATGTTATGACATAAATTGTTGAAGCTTTCAAGTTCACATATATATGAACTGTTATAGAGAACGTCGATGCCATTTGTTTCGGCTAGACAGATATTGAAGTATTTTATTGATTTGATAATAAATCCTTGAAATGTTATTGATGATTAAGTAGAGCTATCCAACCGAATTGCTTTGGTTAGGATTCCGAGACATGAATGAGATGAACAACCCTAATATTAGGGGCAGTTTTTAGTCAGTTATTCTGGCAAGGCATCGAGCGCCTAAAATAAACGCATATAGTCGTTTCCAGCTAGAGTGTTGATCAACATAGAGTACAATAGGCTGATCACCTAGAAGTGCTCGTAAGTAAGACGGTTGGCAGTTATAATGCTGTGTACCTTTTCAAGAAAGCAAAAGAAAGTTCAAGGTCTTATGACCACTCAATGTCGTTTCAAAAATATATTTTTAAAACGAAAGCAAAGTATGATTCCTGTTTATTCAGAATATTTCACAACTATTGTTCAGTTGTCGAAGGGAAATGATATGATTGATGATATTGTTGTTATTCAACTATTATACTTGCTGGGCAATTGAATGCTCATTCTTGCTTTATATTAAACATTGCAGCTAAGTCCGAGCGGGCCGAAGGTTCCGGTAAGGACAAGGGAAAGGGCAAGATGAACGTCTAGATGGCGTCATAGTTTATTTGTATTAGAGATGTTGTAATACTAAGACTTATTATGTATTTGGATTGATGTTATGGTAATAGAACCTGGGATTGAGAGTAAGACGTGTTGTAATAATATAGTAATTACATTCATGTCTATTATGTTGTATGGAATGGGATGTACCGTGTAGCACCGGATTCGGGTTTGAGGTACCCGGATTTGGGGGCGTCACAATTCCAAATACATAATAAGTCTTAATATTACATCATTACTAATACAAATAAACTATGACGCAATCTAGACGTTCATCTTGCCCTTTCCCTTGTCCTTACCGGAACCTTCGACCCGCTCGGCCTTAGCTGCAATGTTTAATATAAAGCAAGAATGAGCATTTAATTGCCCAGCAAGTATAACAGTTGAATAAGAACAATATCGTCAATCATATCATTTCCATTCGACAACTGGACAATAGTTGTGAAATATTCTGAATAAACAAGAATAATACTTTGCTTTCGTTTTCAAAATATATTTTTGAAACGACATTGAGTGGTCATAAGACCTTGAACTTTCTTTTGCTTTCTTGAAAAGGTACACAGCAATATAACTGCAAACCGTCTTGCTTACGAGCACTTCTAGGTGATCAGCCTATTGTACTCTATGTTGATTAACACTCTACCTGGAAACGACTATATGCGTTTGTTTAGGCGCTCGATGCCTTGTCAGAATAACTGACTAAAAACTGCCCCTAATATTAGGGTTGTTCATCTCATTCATGTCTCGGAATCCTAACCAAAACAATTCGGTTGGATAGCTCTACTTAATCATTAATTACATTTCAAGGATTTATTATCAAATCAATAAAACATTTCAATATCTGTCTAGCCGAATCAAATGGCATCGACGTTCTCTATAACAGTTCATATATATGTGAACTTGAAAGCTTCAACAATTTATGTCATAACATAGCTCGAATACTTGTGCAAATACTGAAGGATTTACATAAGTAAGGAATTCACACAACCATATATGTATTGCGTAAATCAGAACTTCAAACATCGCATGAGAGTCATGAGAATATAATCAAATGAATCAAATAAACTTGCCTAACACAAGGGTTAGACAAGCGTTAGAAAACTTGCCTTAAGCGCTTGCTACTACTTGACGTTAATCGTCCTTCAAAAATCCTACACATTTAAGTACATATTCACATACTAATTAGCCACATAATGGATGCCAAATATTCGTTTACATTACACTATAATGTTTCATTCTAATTAGAAACATAATATCAAACAAGGTTACACACACTTGACACGACGTTTCGACGTTTGCACAACGCACGTCCGATTCGTCTCATATGTATAAGTTTAGCATGCTTATACACTTGTCTAATCCATCATTGATTAATGCTAAGAGTCATTATAAACCATAATGTACAAGTTTTAGAACTTAAAACAATAAATTTTAGTATTGGAAGAATTACATGTTACATACGTGCATGTACGACGTCTCGTTTTTGCTTCCTAATGCACAATAGTCCTAAAAATAGCCAATTTAGAAATTTATCAAGGCAATAGCTTTCGATTCTAATCAATGGAAATTGTAGTTCTACTTCTTAGCTTTCCGAATCATCTTGAATCATCCAAAACGGAGTTCGTATGAAAAAGTTACGCCCATTTTACTAAAGGAGGTCAAAACTGATTTTGGCCTAACATTGGCCCGGCGTAGCTACGCCCAAATTAAACCTGTGACCGGCGTACGTATGCCCAAGTCAGTAGCTTTGGCGTAAGGGCGGCGTACGTACGCCCAAACATGGTTTTCTTCTCCCCTGAATTTCCAGCATGCTCTGTTTTGACACATTTACTCCCAAATGTCATAACTCCCTCATCCGAAGTCGGAATGTGTTCGTTCCAAAGCCTACAGACTCCTAACTCAATGTACTATAACTACCCAAAAGCTTAGAATTTGATTGATAACACAACAATGCCAAAATTGATTCGAAGGTCATCGATCATCTAAGTTTTCCTATTAAGGCATAGTTTACTAAATCGTTCGCCATGGTTTCATTTCTAAAGCTCTTACCCTCGTTCCAATTGGGTGATACTCATCACTCATAAGAGTACATCATAACACCTTGAACTTAACTTCTAGTTTCGAATCATCTCACAATGTAAGTCCAAAACAGTCCATAGATGTCCATATCTTCCTCCTTTATGCACATGCTTGTGTTTTCATTCCTTGTTCCACGTTAGCACTTTATTAACAAGGTTTTAAGGTGTTAACAACATAAATACTCATTCATGAATAACTACCAATAACAATAACATCTAATTCTCACATTTCAACCAATCTTTCTCATTGGAGCATTTAATCGAACACGTTGTGGGCGTAGTCTTAGAAACTTGATTTCATAGAGATATAATCATAGCTTAGCCCAGATTTCTTCATAGAAATCCTCTTTTACAGATTATTAATAATGTTCTAAGGTGTTAACAACACCTATTCTTGTTCATGAACAACTAAGCAACAACAACAACATTTATTCCCCAAGCAATCAAAGTAAACACCATAAACTTGAAGCTATTGTGGAAATGAGTTAGGTTCTTTATTACTAACCTCTTGAAGCTTCTTCTAGGTTGCTAATTGGATTAATAACAGCTGCTACAATACTCCTTCTTCTTCCTCAGTCCACCCGAACTCGCCTGATTCTCACAACTCTCTCAATGTTCAGTTTCTATTTTAGCAACAAACAAAGGAATGGGAGGCTTGCAATGGGAGGAGTATTTATAGAGGAAGAATCTAAGCTTCTTGGAGGTGGAGGAGCTGAGCATGCTCGGGCATGGCAGCTCCCCATGTATGGGTGACTGAGCTTTTGCTCTCCCCATGGCTCGGGTACTCCCCTCCTCTTCTCCCAAGTTGCTTTCTCTCCCTTTTCCCCCACCAAATGCAGAATTTGTTTCTACTCATGCCATCCACGTTCTTGATTCTCTCCTCCCTCTCTTCCTCCTCCTTCTCCCGTACTCTTCTCCTCCAATTCCCAGCTGATTGATATAACCCATTTCCCTCATGGGTTATGGGTTATGGGTCATGGGTTGCGGTTTTGGGTCATGGACTTGACCCATGGGTTTTGGGCTTCAAATTGGGCCACTCTTGCACTTCTAATTTAATAATCTTTTGGGCTTCTAATAAAAATTCAATTGGGCTAAAATAAAATCCCACACTTGGATTATTAACCCCTCTCATTAACGCTTTGGCAAAATTATGAAAAGTCATAAAATCGAAAAAGAAGTTTTTTGCATAAATAGCGCTTTAGCGCTATTTCTCTAAATGATTTAATCAATACCATGAAATAACATCAATCAAAAATTATCACATACACATCATATGTAGTAATAAAATATTCACACATATAACACGGAATAATATAAATAAAAGTTCAATTTATTCAATAAAATTCATAGGCTCGTGTTACAAAGCTACCCACGATCCGCGATCGTTACATAATTCATCACAAATAGAAGATAGACTATGAGTCGTCTATTCATGCATCTTGCCTTTGCCTTTGCTTGAAGATGGTTCCTCAGGCTTCTCATTCTTAGCTGAAATATTTTGTGCAAGGGTGAGCAAACAAATTGCCCACAAGTAGAAAAAAATATACAATAAACAATATATGATTGAGCAAATGCTTATTCATTGGAATCAATCAACTGATAATCAAAAGCTTGTGAATTCAATGGAATAATCGTCTATCAAATCAAATCATCGATATTGGGATCTACTGTATATATACTGAGGGTCTCAAGACCACAAACTATGTCCTAGGTTTACAAGCATATATACTGTAACTTTTATCAGCCTAATGGATGTGGACTATCCATCTCGTACTCCAGGTGATCAGCCTTTTGTACTATGTATTGTGCACAAACATATTATCGCTATTGCGTAGTTCGGAATTATAGTTTCCGATAACATCTGCCCTTTATATAGGGTTGTTCATCTCAGCTTTATCATAGGAATCCGCACCAAAGACAATTCGGTTTGGAATAACATTAGAAAGAATTCTAATTTTTTTAGAACGTTCATCGACTATGTACTAGCCGAATCAAATGAGTTTGATAAACAATCAAATATTTAATAACAACATCATCTCGAATAATTGCAGTAAATATGCCATGATTCAATAATTTATATTTGAACGAGTATTATTCATCAAAGTAATGCTTTCAGAAAAGAATTAGAAAGCTTGCATGTCCATAGGAAACTCGCACAAATATGAAAGAATTATACGGTTTAGGAAACTTTGCTTAATATTAAAGTATAAGCAAAAGTTAGAGAACTTGCCTTTCGTGTTCGCTACAAAGTTATGATATATGTTCTTCAAATATCCTACATAACATTATTAATAATAACATACCAATTAGTCACATATAGACTTCACATAAAAGTTTACAACTTCTATTATAACTCACATTTCATGTTGTTCGCGTTTTATAATAACGCGACCAATCTTCAAAAATGTCTCTCGGCATTCGAAAATGACACGACCGCTTATCGCCCCCTTATGATATTTTACTTCAAAATATATCATTGCTCAAAATTCATTTCAAACCAAGTTATAAAACTCATTTTCGCAGTTTTTCTTTAACAAAACATTGTTCTTGTTTTTATCATATCTCCTTCGTTACTCATTCGTTTTCGTTCATTCTTACGTCAAATTAAAACTTATCCAGTGTACTTTAATACTAGCTAGGCCCTGGTTCCAGCCCCTTCTTCAATAAAAATAGATTTTCATTTTTTTTAAGCAACATCAGATTGCTACAAAAACCTGGCCAGCTTTACCCTTGCTCGCTAAAACAGTCATAACTAATTCGTTTCAAAAGCTTTTTGAGCGATTCTTGCGCCCACGCGAAGCTAACTTCCGGGGCTACAACTTTTATTTTTACACCACTTTCAAATTCTGAACACATAAAACCAGAAACTTCGCACAAGAAGCATGTCAGAATCTGTCCATTTCTACGTTTTAGCTTTATCCCATCTCGCTAAAAAAATCATAACTAATTCGTTTTAAGCTCGTTTCAGTTCATTCCAACTGGGTTGTCTTCGTATCTCAGAGAAGTATAACATATAATCTTCAAACTAAATTTTTAAACGTAACAACACAACCATAATAACCTCTAAACAGTCCAAAATGTCCAAAATCAGTCCATAGGTCTATATCTTTCTCCTTTATGCATATGATCGGATTTGTTTGCTTTTGATTCTACTTGTAAGTTGTTACTAATTTCTTTAACACTTGAAATAACTTATACGAATTCTTTAACAACTCATGCAACCAAAATAACAACTAACCACGAAAATCTAAGAAATGAAGGTTTAAAGCTTTAGAGTTAATTCATTACCTCTTGGCTCCTCTTTTGCTTGGCTAGAGAGTGTAAAATGCTTGCTTAAACTTCTCCTTGGTTCTCCTTGATCTTTTGGACAGTTTGCATTAAGTTCTTCGAAGACCCATTTCACTCTCTCTAGAAAGCTTAAGCTTTAATGGAGTTTTTGGAGATTAATGGAGGTTAAGGATGAAATGGAGGATGGAGTGTGTTTTAGTTTAGCTAAAGAGCTTCAATCTTCTTCTCAAATAACAAATGAACTCCCTTCGTTCACCTTCCGATAGTTTTCTCCGGCGACCTTCTCTCTCTCTCTCTCTCTCTCTCTCTCTCTCTCTCTCTACTGTTAGTATGCAAACTGAGCTTAGCCAAGGAAATGAAAATGCAGAATGAGAGTAGGAGAGTTACATTTAGTTAAACTGTTAGGAGATGAAAGGTTGGAGAAGTTGAGTCGTTGGCGACGTTTGGCTTGCCTGCAAGTCTATTCCTCTCACCTTCCTTGTTAGTCCAATATTGCAAGCTAAATTCTAATTGGTTAACAAATGTCATGCTTAATTCTAATTGGTCGACACATGCTTGTTTTGTCTGCTAAATAATAACCTGATACTAATACCTCCACAATACATAATATTAATGGATAAAAGTAACTACCCACTTGCATTTTCGTAGCTCACATTTGTTCCTAAATACTAAAATTTATAACCCATTTATTAACCATTAAACCAATTTTTTTTAAACATTACAAATTGGATTTTAAATTGGGTTTATTAAGGAATTAAATAAAACATTTAATTCCCACATATATTTGGTCAACACATAAACACCAAATAAATTATTACAAAATTAATAATACTCATTAAAATATTTATTTAATAAATATTAATAACTATATTACGAAATTTAACTCGGGTTACTGTGACGCCCCCAAATCCGGGTACCTCAAACCCGAATCCGGTGCTACACGGTACATCCCATTCCATACAACAAAATAGACATGAATGTAATTACTATATTATTACAACACGTCTTACTCTCAATCCCAGGTTCTATTACCATAACATCATCCAAATACATAATAAGTCTTAGTATTACAACATTACTAATACAAATAACTATGACGCCATCTAGACGTTCATCTTGCCCTTTCCCTTGTCCTTACCGGAACCTTCGGCCCGCTCGGACTTAGCTGCAATGTTTAATATAAAGCAAGAATGAGCATTCAATTGCCCAGCAAGTATAACAGTTGAATAACAACAATATCATCAATCATATCATTTCTCTTCGACAACTGAACAATAGTTGTGAAATATTCTGAATAAACAAGAATAATACTTTGCTTTCGTTTTAAAAATATATTTTCGAAACGACATTGAGTGGTCATAAGACCTTGAACTTTCTTTTGCTTTCTTGAAAAGGTACACAGCAATATAACTGCAAACCGTCTTACTTACGAGCACTTCTAGGTGATCAGCCTATTGTACTCTATGTTGATCAACACTCTAGCTGGAAACGACTATATGCGTTTGTTTAGGCGCTCGATGCCTTGTCAGAATAACTGACTAAAAACTACCCCTAATATTAGGGTTGTTCATCTCATTCATGTCTCGGAATCCTAACCAAAGCAATTCGATTGGATAGCTCTACTTAATCATCAATAACATTTCAAGGATTTATTATCAAATCAATAAAACATTTCAATATATGTCTTGCCGAAACAAATGGCATCGACGTTCTCTATAACAGCTCATATATATGTGAACTTGAAAGCTTCAACAATTTATGTCATAACATAGCTCGAATACTTGTGCAAATACTGAAAAGTTTACATAAGTAAGGAATTCACACAACCATATATGTATTGCGTAAATCGAAACTTCAAACATTGCATGAGAGTCATGAGAATAAAATCAAATGAATCAAATAAACTTGCCCAACACAAGGGTTAGACAAGCGTTAGAAAACTTGCCTTAAGCGCTTGCTACTACTTGACGTTAATCGTCCTTCAAAAATCCTACACATTTAAGTACGTATCCACATACCAATTAGCCACATAATTGATGCCAAATATTGGTTTACATTACACTATAATGTTTCATTCTAATTAGAAACATAATATCAAATAAGGTTACACACATTTGATACGACGTTTCGACATTCGCACAACGCACGCCCGATTCGTCTCATATGCATAAGTTTAGCATGCTTATACACTTGTCTAATCCATCATTGATTAATGCTAAGAGTCATTATAAACCATAATGTACAAGTTTTAGAACTTAAAACAATAACTCTTAGCGTTGGAAACATTACACGTTACATACATGCATGTACGACGCCCTCCTTTTGCTTTCTAATGCATAATAGTCCTAAAAATGGCCAATTTAGAAATTGATAAAGTCACTAAATTACAGTTCTAATTATTGGAAATTGTAGCTCTACTTCTTAGCTTTCCGAATCATCTTGAATCATCCAATTTGGAGTTCGTATGAGAAAGTTATGGCCATTTTAGTAAAGGAGGTCAGAGCTGTCAAACCCATGCGCCCAACGCGCGCGCCCGCGCGCGCCCAACTGCGCCCAGCAGCGCCCAGCGCGCCCGCGCCTGCCCCCTGGCCCCAAAACTTGATTTCCTTCTCGTTTTGGTAGTTTGACATACAAACTTCAAACCTTCATAACTCCTTCGTTATAAGTCGGAATTAGGCCGTTCCGGAGGCTATGAAAAGCTTGCAACATGAACTACAAAACCCTCATGGATTCATAATTTTATAGACTCTTTACTAAATCGAAATATTGGCTCCAAAGAGCCTAGTCCAACTAGTATTTAGCGAAACTAAGAGTTAGGCCAATTCATCCTTCCTCTTTATGTTTTAGCTATTATACAACAAGTCAATATGACTTAAGACATGTTTTTATTACTGAGATATGCATCAAAACATTCGTTTCATCAATTAATAACACTTAGCCTTCATGTTCTTGGAGAAATTCCTCTCTTAGACATTTTATCAAACAGTTTGTGGGCATAGCCTTAGAATTCAGAACTCATAGCTTTGCCCATATATGGGTGCCCCAGATTTCACATTGAAATCATTTCTCATAACTTCTGGACACATAGCAACAATTCTCAACCATCTAACACAACCAATACATAGTGATTACATTATTAACAAAACATGTATAACAGTCCACTAATGTCCATGTCAGTCCATTTCTTGATTCCTTATGCATAGGTTTGATTCTCATTCATGGTTCCACTTTTACAGATGATTAACAAGGTTTAATGGAGCTAATAACATATACACATGTTCATGAACTAACTAACGAAATTCAGCAACATTACCAACAAAGCATAGCAAAACTAAAAGCTTGAAGCTATCATGGAATGGGCTAAGATATCATTGTGTGTACCTCTTGAAGCTTCTTATAGGATGCTAGAGGAATTAATCACAGCTGCTACACACTCCTTCTGCCTTCTCAAATCACCCAAACTCACTCAACTCTTACACTCTCTCAATATTCAGTTTCAACACTTAGCAACAAGAAAGGGGTTGAAGGCTTGCAATGGCATGAGTATTTATAGAGATGAAGAACTGAGCTTCAAGGAGGTGATGGAGCTGGGCGTGCTCTGCCAAGGCAGCTCCCCATGACTGGGGGAGTGAGCTTTGGCTCCTCCAAGACTCGGGTACTTCCCATCCCTTCTCCCCATGGCTTTATTCCCTCCTTGCTTCACCAAATGCAGACTTTCCTCCTCCCCAAAAGCACCACGTTCTTCCTCCTCTTCTCCTCTCTTCTTCACTCTTCTCCCGTACTCTTCTCCTTCAAATGATCAGCTACAAACTTATTACCCATTTCCCTTCATGGGTCATGGGTTTGGGTCATGGATGGTGGGTTTGGTTCATGGACTAAGTCCATGGGTTTTGGGCTTCCAATAATAATCTATTGGGCTTCTAATTTAATACCAATTGGGCTCAATTAAAATCCCACACTTGGATTATTAATCCCTCTCATTAACGCTTTGGCGAAATTATGAAAAGTCATAAAATCGAAAAAGGCGTCCTTTGCATAAATAACGCTTTAGCGCTATTTCTCTAATGATTTAATCAATATCAATAAAAATAATATCAATCAAAAATTATCACCTACACATCATATGTAGTAATAAAATATTCACACACATAACACAAAATAATATTAATAAAAGTTCAATTTATTCAATAAAATTCATAGGCTCACATTACAAAGCTACCCACGATCCGCGATCGTTACATCCTCCCCCCTTATAAGAATTCTGTCCCCAGAATTACGACATAAGGTTAAACAAAAAGATGGGGATAATTCTTCTTCATCTTATCCTCGATTTCCCACGTCGCTTCTTCGGCGTTGTGGTTCCTCCGTACTACCGTCACAGAATATATGGTCTTACTTCGTAAGACTTGCTCTTTCCTATCAATTATCTGAATAGGAATTTCTTCATACGTTAAGTCTTTCTCAACCTGAATAGGTTCATACTCTATCACATGCTTATAGTCCTGCTTATAGGGTCGTAGTACCGACACGTGAAACACGTTATGGATATGTTCTAACTCAAGAGGTAAGGCTACCTTATAAGCCACTTCTCCTACCCTTCTCAATACTTCAAACGGTCCTATAAACCTTGGACTCAGCTTCCCCTTCTTCCCGAACCGTATCTTCCCCTTCCAGGGAGACACCTTCAAAAATACATAGCTACCGACGTCGAAGTCTCTCTTTTGGCGATGCTTGTCTGTATATTTCTTCTGTCGGTCTTGAGCTGCAATCAGTCTTGCTCTTATTACCTTGACGATCTCCGCAGTTTGTTGTACCAATTCTGGTCCCAACAATTTGCATTCCCCTACCTCATCCCAGCACAATGGCGTTCTGCATTTTCTCCTGTACAACGCTTCGTAAGGCAACATACCTATACTTGCGTGATAACTATTATTATAAGCAAATTCAACTAAAGGTAGGTGGTCGTCCTAATTCCCTTTAAAGTCCATCACACATGCCCATAGCATATCTTCTAAAGTCTGTATCGTTCGCTCGCTCTGCCCGTCTGTTTGAGGATGATACGCTGTGCGCAACCTCAGCTGTGTTCCCAATTGCTCTTGTAGACTCTTCCAAAAATTCGACGTGAAACGCGGATCCCGATCCGACACAATCGAAATTGGCACTTGGGAGCTGTCGTTTTACACTCCAAAATTAATACCTTACTAACACTCTACTAGCACGAAACTTAGTATAATGACAAGCAAGGATCGATCCCACAGAGAAGTGAATTAATCTTTTACTTATTCTAGCATTCCTATTATTTCTATTAATGAGGGGTTTTTGAGTTTGATTCACTAAACTAACAAAAGTAATTAAGAATGATCAATGAATAAAAAGCTTCAGTTCTTCAGTTCAGTATCACCTTATCACAATTATGGGAAAATCAAGTTTAACAATATTTATCCTTCAATGAGACTAATAACCCTAGATAATCGCAATCGCTAATTATCCGCAATTCTCCTTATGTGTAAATCTAATGTGACAATCGCCTCAAGAGACTCTAACTATCATATAACCTAGAACTATCAGTCTAGATTTAATATAACAGCAGCATAAAGAATGAGGAGAATTAGGTTATTCCAAGCAACAATTGCACAATCAGGAATTATTTAACTTGCCTTCTAATATAATCTTTAATAATATCCAAAAGCTTGTCCACAATCAGATACTATCAATTGCTACCTATGATCAGGACATAATATCGTTTACTTAATACTATATCTTAATCTAGCAGATGGTATCAATCAAATTAATTCAATTGGCCAAATCAAATCAAAAGATTAAATAACATATAATCAATTAAAACAGATTATCAGAATAAACCTCATGCAAGAAGGAATAAATAAATAAAACCTGATTAAACCATTAATTATGAAAAAGATTCAACATCCCTTAGAACTGAAAGTAAGGGTTTAGCCTGACATGCCTTCAATCTCCTCCTATTAGAGTTACAATTGTAGTTGCCAAGATCTCTCTCTCTAGAATAATAATATCATAAATCATAAAAGTCTCTAAGTTTTTATACTTAGGGTTTCCTTCTCACTATCTGATCAATATAGACTAGAATCCTCTTCAGAATTGGCTTCCTTTTCCTCCTCCAGCTGAACTTTAGCATCAAAATTCGTGACCTAGCGCCACTGGCGCTGTCCCAAGCGCTTCTAGCGCTGCTATGCAGTATGCTTGATCAAAGCCTAGCGCTTCTAGCGCTGTCTTGCAGTTTGTTGTGGCATGGTGTAGCGCTGCTGGCGCTATGTAAGCGCTTCTGGCGCTGGTTTGGGCGCTAATGGCGCTAGGGTGCAGCAAGTGGAGCGCTTCTAGCGCTGGTCCTAGCGCTTCTGGCGCTAGGCTATGTCCCAGTAATTACAAAAATGCCATTTTAAGCCCCAATTTTCCATCTTTTTCCATCTTTGACCCTGAATTCTCCTGAAATCAATAAATAACCTAATAAGTGCATATACACAATAAAACATGCAATAAACTAGATATAAAGGAATAAAAATAAATGAATAATATGCACTTATCAAATTCCCCCACACTTAGTCTTTACACGTCCTCGTGTAAACTAAAACAAAGATTATAATGAAATCATTTGAATTCTATTCAACCAAGCTCCCAAAGGTTCAAATTCAATTAGCATCCAAGAATACCAACACCAATCAACAGAAATTCGTTCTATACATCATCAATCAATTCATAACAATAATTCATCAGTCCCCACTGAACATCTCTAAATCAAATTGAAACCACATAAGCAGCTCCTATGATTAACACAGATACTCAACTCAGTTTATATGGAACAACAACCATGCACACTGACTCACAACCAGAACATGTTTTTTTCCTGCCATTCATTTTTTCTTCATTCAGGTGAATGCATTTTATGCTCCATTTCACCTTCCTCATTCTTTTCTTAAGTGAGTGCATTTTATGCTCCATCTCACTTTTCTTCTCACCAACGAGTGCGTTTTACGCTCCATCTCGTTGCATGTGTTTATGGGTGAGTGCGTTTTACGCTCCATCTCAACCCACCACATGTTTTCCTTTTGAGACAAAATGTTTTTTTTTATGTTTTTTTTTTCTCAATTTTTTTCTTGCTCTCAATTTTTCAAATTTCCAATTCTTGATTTTGTCTTCACATGATCCTGGAAACAAGATAAGCAGTTAAACAGTTCTAAATCATGAAATCAGTGCACATAGTCAACTCCACAACTAACCCAGTCAAGTAAACATGTATCTCACACTCAAGTACTCATGCAATACCAACTCAATCTAAATCAGTCAACTATGGGTCCTAACTTCATTATCATCTTTTATCAATTAATTCAGCATCAAACAAATTCTATCAATTAGCATCAATTTTCATTCTAAAACCAAAAACCTTTGAAAACTTGGCCAAACACAAAAACTTTTGGAAAATTTAAGTCAACTCAGATTTCCAAACTTAGAACAAAAGCAAAACCTATTCTATATTAACCTAAACCTAAACCTAAACCTAAACCTAAACCCCTCCCCCACACTCAAACCTTACATTGTCCCCAATGTAAGACAATCATGCAAAAGACGAGCAAAATACCTAAAAAACAATAAATAAGTAAAAAGGTATAGAAAAGCAAATCTGGTGTCTTGGGTTGCCTCCCAAGCAGCGCATTTGGTTAACGTCGTTAGCCCGACATCGATGCTCCTCAATCATTCATAGCTCGGATCCACTAGGTCTATCATCTCCACACTCTCCATCGGAAATCCATCACGGAAAAGTTTCAGCCGATGTCCATTGACCTTAAATACTTTCCCAGTCTTTGGATTCTGTATATCTATAGCACCATGAGAGAATACATTAGTAATAACAAAAGGACCCTCCCACCGAGAGCGCAACTTACCTGGAAATAACTTCAGCCGCGAATTGAATAGGAGAACTTGTTGGCCAACGGTGAAATCTTTCCTCAAAATCTGCTTGTCATGGAAGGCCTTTGTTTTATTCTTGTATAGTCTAGAACTCTCATAGGCTTCATTCCTCATCTCTTCCAATTCCTGCAACTGAAACTTCCTATGCATCCCCGCGTCATCCAAACTCATATTACATTGCTTGATCGCCCAAAAAGCTCTGTGTTCTAATTCCACGGGTAGATGACATGGCTTCCCAAAAACCAATCTGTACGGAGACATACCAATGGGGGTTTTGTATGCAGTTCTATACGCCCACAATGCATCTTCTAACCGCAGACTCCAATCTTTTCTGCTTGGCTTGACAACCTTCTCCAAAATCGATTTCACTTCACGGTTGGATACTTCAGCCTGACCATTGCTTTGCGGATGATAAGATGTAGAAATCTTATGCAAAACATTATATTTCCTGAAAAGTGCTGCTAGCATCCTGTTGCAAAAGTGAGTTCCTCTATCGCTGATGATAGCTCGAGGAGTTCCAAATCTGACAAATATATTAGTTTTGACAAAATCTGCAACAACTTTAGAATCATCAGTCCTGGTGGCTTTAGCTTCCACCCATTTAGAAACATAGTCAACAGCCAAGAGAATGTAAACATTACCATGAGAAACAGGAAAAGGTCCCATAAAATCAATACCCCAAACATCAAAAATCTCAACAATTAAAATGGGAGTTTGTGGCATTTGATTTCTATGTGATATGTTACCTGTTCGTTGACAATTCTCACATGATTTACAAAATAGATATGAGTCTTTAAAAATTGTTGGCCAATAGAAACCACTTTCTAAAACCTTATGAGCAGTCCGTTTGGGTCCAAAATGACCTCCACAAGCATAGGAATGGCAAAAATTTAGAATAGACAATGTTTCGGTATTAGGCACACACCTACGGATTATTTGATCAGCACAAAATTTCCACAGATATGGATCATCCCAAACATAATGTCTAGCATCACTCCTAAGCTTATCCTTCTGGTTTTTAGAAAATTCATTGGGAATAAATGCACTTGCCAAATAATTAACAATATTCGTGTACCAAGGCAATTCCTCCTGAATAGAAAAGAGATGCTCATCTGGAAAGGAATCATGCAAAGGTAGTGCCTCCTCATCTCTCATCAATCGACTCAAGTGATCTGCTACCAAGTTATCTGCTCCCTTCTTATCCTTGATTTCCAAGTCAAATTCCTGCAACAGCAGAATCCATCTGATAATCCTGGGTTTAGAGTCCTTCTTGGTTAACAAATACCTGAGAGCTGCATGGTCAGAATAAACTACAACTTTAGTGCCAAGTAAATAAGATCGAAATTTATCTAAAGCAAAAACAACAGATAAAAGTTCTTTTTCTGTTGTCGAATAGTTAATCTGAGCTGCATTCAATGTTCTAGAGGCATAATAAATGGCATGGACAACTTTGTCAACTCTTTGGCCCAAAACAGCTCCGACTGCATAATTGCTTGCATCACACATTATTTCAAAGGGAATATTCCAAATTGGCGGTTGAATCACGGGTGCGGAAGTCAATAGGCTTTTCAACATATCAAATGCCTTCTTGCACGTTTCATCGAACTGGAATTCCACATCTTTTTGCAGCAATTTACATAATGGCAGAGCTATTTTGGAGAAGTCTTTGATAAATCGCCGATAGAAACCTGCATGTCCAAGAAAAGAGCGAATCTCCCGCACACTAGCAGGGTAAGGCAAAGCAGACACAATATCTATCTTAGCTTTATCAACCTCTAAACCTTTAGCTGACACAACATGACCAAGCACTATACCCTGTTCTACCATAAAGTGACACTTTTCCCAATTAAGAACAAGGTTAGTTTCCAAACATCTATCTAGCACACGCGTTAGATTTTCCAAGCACAAATCCAAAGAATCACCATGTACTGTGAAATCATCCATAAAGACCTCGATGCAACTTTCTAAAAGATCAGAAAAAATGCTTACCATGCATCGCTGGAAAGTACCTGGTGCATTACAAAGTCCAAACGACATCCTCCGGTATGCAAAAGTACCAAATGGACACGTGAATGTGGTCTTTTCCTGGTCTTCGGGTGCAATCACGATCTGATTATATCCTGAAAAACCATCTAGAAAGCAATAATAAGTATGCCCCGCTAATCGTTCTAGCATTTGATCAATAAAAGGAAGAGGGAAAGTGATCTTTTCTGGTTACAGCATTTAGTTTCCTGTAGTCAATACACACTCTCCATCCTGTTTGTATCCGTGTGGGCACCAACTCATTATTGTCATTCGTGATGACAGTTATTCCAGACTTCTTCGGAACTACCTGTACCGGACTCACCCACTGACTGTCGGAGATGGGGTAGATTATGCCTGCATCAAGCAATTTAATCACCTCTTTCTTGACTACCTCCATCATGGGTGGATTTAATCTTCGCTGTGCTTCTCTCGTGGGCTTTGCTCCATCATCCAAAAGAATCCTATGCATGCACATCGCGGGGCTTATACCTTTGATATCTGCTATCGTCCAGCCAAACACTGTGACATGGTCCCTTAGGACTCTCAACAATTTCTCTTCCTGCACTTTGGTTAGATTGCTAGCAATAATCACAGGTAACGTTTCATTAGTCCCTAAATATGCATATTTTAAGTGAGCAGGTAGGGGTTTCAATTCTAAGATTGGAGCTTGCTCCACAGAAGGTAACTGTTTTTTATGAGAAAACAGGCAATTGAATTGATTGAACTGCATACTTATCTGTGAATTTTGGCAACGAGTGCAATGCAGCCACAACTTCCTTCAATTCCTGATTCTGATCAAATTCTTCCTCTTTATCCATGTCCAAGTTGTTAGCAATAGCCATCTCCAAGCTTTCCCTGTGGTCTTGTTCAAAAGATCCCTGCACTATAGAATCAATGATGTCAATGGCAAAAACATGATCAACATCACTAGGGTACCTCATGGCGTCATATATATTGAACTGAATTTTCTCTCCATCAAATTCCATGGTCAAGGTCCCATTGTGTACATCGATCATTGTCCTTGCTGTTTTCAAGAATGGTCGCCCTAACAAGATATGTGAAGGATTTGGAGATCTATCATCTTCCATATCCACAATGTAAAAATCTGCAGGAAATATTAGCTGATTAACCTGCACTAAGACATCTTCAATTACCCCTTGCGGATAAGTGTTAGTACGATCAGCAAGTTGAATGATAACACCAGTTTGTTTCAAAGGTCCTAGATTTAAAGAGGCAAATACAGACAATGGCATGACATTTATTGACGCTCCTAAATCTAACATGGCTTTCTCAAATCTGGTATTACCTATTCTGCATGGGATTGTAAACATTCCTGGATCTTTTACATTTAGGAGGCATTTTCCTTTGAAGCACTGCTGACACATTCTCTCCTACAGTGATTTTTTCATCATCTTTCAATTTTCTTTTGTTAGTACACAATTCTTTCAAAAACTTTGCATACCTGGGCACTTGTTTGATGGCATCCAATAGAGGAATATTTACCTCTACCTTCCTGAAGGTTTCCAAAATTTCCCTTTCATTTTCCTCCTTCTTTGAAGTCTTGTGGGTTCTAGGTGGAAACGGCAATGGTGGAGTCTTAACTGGAGTAGATGGGGTTGGTAACAACTTCCCTCGGTGTCTCTATCTCATCACTAGCCTCCTCTTTTTCAATTTCCGTCACTGTTTTGGGTACTTCCAACTCCTTTCCACTCCTTAGTGTAATCGCACTAGCATTCTCCCTTGGATTGACAATTGTTTGGGAGGGCAACTTTCCAGAACCCTGAGCATCCAACCTCCCCACTGTGGTGGCAAGTTGACCTATCTGATTTCTCAAGTCTTGAACAGAATTTTTTGTTTCCTGCTGGAACTGCTGTGTCTGTGTCATGAATGCCTTGAACATGTCTTCCAAAGATGTTCCAGGATTTGCAGGAGCTGCCTGTCTAGGTTGATATTGAGGTTGAGTTGGTTGAGAGCCTTGTGGGAACCCTTGTTGTCTAACCGGATATACACCTTGCGCTGGTGGCCTATTTCCTCCATAACTCAAATTAGGATGATCCCTCCATCCTGGATTGTAAGCATTGGAGTACGGGTCATACTTCCGCTGTGGTTGTGCCTGATAGTTCCCCATCGCATTAGTTTGCTGTGTTGTGTCTTCCTCTTGCAATGTTGGACAAGAATCGGTACTATGACCAGTCATTAAGCAAATCCCACAAACTTTTGCTGCTGGTGTATTTCCTGTAGCCATTTGTTTAACCAGCACAGTTAGATCAGAAATTTGTTGTTCAAGGTTGCTCGTGGTCATCTCATTCACTCTTGCAGGTGCATAGTTATTCCTTGTCCCATACTGCTGAGAATTAGCAGCCATATTTGCAATTAGAGTCCTTGCAGCCTCCGGTGTCTTATCCACTAGTGCTCCTCCACTTGCAGCATCGATCATACTCCGATCCATTGGTAATAGTCCCTCATAAAAGTACTGAATCAGGTGTTGATCGTCTATTTGATGGGGAGGACAACTGGAACACAATTTTTTAAATCTTTCCCAATACTCATACAGTGTCTCTCCGTTGAACTGTCGAATGCCGCATATCTCCTTTCTGATGTTGGCAACTCTTGAAGCAGGAAAGTACTTCTCCAAGAATAGCCTTTTCATGTCATTCCATGACTGTATTGACCCTGAAGGAAGATAGTACAGCCAGTCCTTCGCTAGATCTCCCAGTGAGAATGGAAATGCCCTTAGCTTGATTTGATCCTCTGTTATTCCATGTGGCTTCATGGTGGAACACACCACATGGAATTCCTTCAAGTGCTTGTATGGATCTTCACCTGTGAGACCACGAAAAGTAGGCAAAAGATGAATTAGTCCCGATTTAAGTTCAAAAGCAGCAGTTAAAGTAGGATATTCAATGCACAAGGGTTGTTGATTAAGATTGGGAGTGGCTAATTCTTTGAGTGTTCTGTTGTTATTTGGCACCGCCATTTCTTCTTCCTTCTCTGAATCGGTGGATGATGTATTTGACAGTAACTCAAGTGCTATGTTGAGTCCCGGTGATGGAATTTCGTCTGACTCTGCAGTGATGCCTCGAGCTTGACGAGCTTCTTTCCTTAGCCTGCGTGCAGTTTTCTCAATTTCTGGATCAAAATTCAAATCACCGGATTGAGAGGATCGTGTCATAAACTACAATAATGAACAAAAATAAAATAAAATAAAATGAAGAATAAATAAAGATAAATAACACTTCCCCGGCAACGGCGCCAAAATTTGGGAGCTGTCGTTTTACACTCCAAAATTAATACCTTACTAACACTCTACTAGCACGAAACTTAGTATAATGACAAGCAAGGATCGATCCCACAGAGAAGTGAATTAATCTTTTACTTATTCTAGCATTCCTATTATTTCTATTAATGAGGGGTTTTTGAGTTTGATTCACTAAACTAACAAAAGTAATTAAGAATGATCAATGAATAAAAAGCTTCAGTTCTTCAGTTCAGTATCACCTTATCACAATTATGGGAAAATCAAGTTTAACAATATTTATCCTTCAATGAGACTAATAACCCTAGATAATCGCAATCGCTAATTATCCGCAATTCTCCTTATGTGTAAATCTAATGTGACAATCGCCTCAAGAGACTCTAACTATCATATAACCTAGAACTATCAGTCTAGATTTAATATAACAGCAGCATAAAGAATGAGAGAATTAGGTTATTCCAAGCAACAATTGCACAATCAGGAATTATTTAACTTGCCTTCTAATAATCTTAATAATATCCAAAAGCTTGTCCACAATCAGATACTATCAATTGCTACCTATGATCAGACATAATATCGTTTACTTAATACTATATCTTAATCTAGCAGATGGTATCAATCAAATTAATTCAATTGGCCAAATCAAATCAAAAGATTAAATAACATATAATCAATTAAAACAGATTATCAGAATAAACCTCATGCAAGAAGGAATAAATAAATAAAACCTGATTAAACCATTAATTATGAAAAAGATTCAACATCCCTTAGAACTGAAAGTAAGGGTTTAGCCTGACATGCCTTCAATCTCCTCCTATTAGAGTTACAATTGTAGTTGCCAAGATCTCTCTCTCTAGAATAATAATATCATAAATCATAAAAGTCTCTAAGTTTTTATACTTAGGGTTTCCTTCTCACTATCTGATCAATATAGACTAGAATCCTCTTCAGAATTGGCTTCCTTTTCCTCCTCCAGCTGAACTTTAGCATCAAAATTCGTGACCTAGCGCCACTGGCGCTGTCCCAAGCGCTTCTAGCGCTGCTATGCAGTATGCTTGATCAAAGCCTAGCGCTTCTAGCGCTTCTAGCGCTGTCTTGCAGTTTGTTGTGGCATGGTGTAGCGCTGCTGGCGCTATGTAAGCGCTTCTGGCGCTGGTTTGGGCGCTAATGGCGCTAGGGTGCAGCAAGTGGAGCGCTTCTAGCGCTGGTCCTAGCGCTTCTGGCGCTAGGCTATGTCCCAGTAATTACAAAAATGCCATTTTAAGCCCCAATTTTCCATCTTTTTCCATCTTTGACCCTGAATTCTCCTGAAATCAATAAATAACCTAATAAGTGCATATACACAATAAAACATGCAATAAACTAGATATAAAGGAATAAAAATAAATGAATAATATGCACTTATCAGCACTCCATGTCTAGAAACAATTTCCTTAACATAGAGTTTAGCTAGCTGGTCTAATTTGAACCTAATTCTGATTGGCAAGAAATGCGCTGATTTCGTCAAACGATCCACTATGACCCATATAGCGTCGTATCCCTTCTGTCAGGAGTCCTACCACGAAATCCATCGTGATATGCTCCCACTTCCACTCTAGAATCTCTAAGGGTTAAAGCAACCCACTTGGTCTCTGATGATCGGCCTTGACTCGTTGACAAGTCAGGCACCTACTAACGCACTCTGCGACTTCTCTCTTCATGTTCGGTCACCAAAAATATAGTCGGAGGTCTTGATACATCTTTGTACTTCCCGGATGGATCGAGTACCTCGAACTATGGGCCTCTTGCAAAATCTCTTCTCGTAACTCGAGTACTGGCGGTACCCAAATTCTTCCTTCAAATCTCATCACTCCATCATTATCGAGTTTATACTTAATTTCCTCTCCTTGGGAAATTCTCTGCCTTATTCCCTCGCACTCCTCATCGCTAAGTTGTGCTTCTTTTACTCGGTCCAATAAGATTGGACGAGTCTCTATTATGAACAACTTATCTCCCGATTCTGTCGGGAACCTCACTTCTATTTCCAGTTTAGCCACCTCTGTTATTAACTCCTCTTGAGCTGTTAACATTGACAACTTCCCCCGACCCTTCCTACTTAAGGCGTCAGCCACTATGTTCGCCTTCCCTGGGTGATATAGAATCTCACAATTATAATCTTTGATCAATTCTAACCACCTCATCTGCCTCATATTCAACTCCTTCTGTGTGAAAATATACTTTAGACTTTTGTAGTCCGTGTATATCTCACATTTCTCGCCGTATAAGTAATGCCTCCAAATCTTCAGGGCAAACACAACTGTTGCCAATTCGAGATCATAAGTTGGGTATCCCCTCTCATAATCTTTCAATTGTCGTGACGCATACGCAATGACTTTACCGTGCTGCATAAGCACGCATCCAAGTCCCTTGTGTGACGCGTCACTATAAACTATAAAATCACCTGTATCATCCGGTAAGGATAATACTGGCGCCTCGCTCAACCTTTTCTTGAGCTCTCGGAAGCTCTCCTCGCACTTCTCCGTCCAAATATACTTCACCGCCTTCCTCGTCAATTGGGTTAATGGGGTTGCTATCTTCGAAAAATCCTGAATAAATCTTCGATAGTAGCCCGCTAACCCTAGGAAACTACGCACTTCTGTCGGCGTCTTCGGTTGTTCCCAGTTAATAACTGCCTCCACTTTCGTTGGATCTACGGATATACCTTCTTTGTCGATCACGTGTCCCAAAAAGTGGACTCTCTCTAGCCAAAATTCGCATTTCGAGAATTTTGCATACAACTTCTCCCTCCTCAAGGTTTCCATCACTATTCTTAGGTGTTCAGCATGATCTTCCTGTGTCAAAGAGTAGACTAGAATATCATCTATGAACACAACTACAAATTTGTCCAAATGCTGCTTGAACACTCTATTCATTAAATCCATAAATGCGGCTGGTGCATTCGTTAACCCAAAAGACATTACTAAAAACTCATAATGGCCGTAACGAGTCCTGAACGCTGTCTTAGGTACGTCCTCTCCCCTCACCTTCAACTGGTGATATCCCGTTCTCAAATCTATTTTAGAAAAGTATTTTGCCCCTTTCAACTGATCAAATAAATCGTCGATCCTGGGCAACGGATACTTGTTCTTGATCGTTACTTTGTTCAACTCCCGATAGTCGATACAAAGCCTCAGCGATCCATCCTTCTTCTTCACAAATAACACTGGCGCTCCCCATGGAGACAAACTCGGTTGGATATACTTTTTATCTAACAATTCTTGCAGTTGAACCATCAACTCTTTCATCTCTACTGGCGCCATTCTATATGGGGCCCTTGAAACGGGTGCCGTTCCAGGCACTACGTCTATCACGAATTCGATCTCCCTATCTGGTGGAAGTCCTGGCAATTCGTCTGGAAATACGTCAGCGAATTCATTCACGATAGGTATCTGCCCCATTTCGACTCCCTCTCGTTGGGTATCGACAACATGGCACAGATAACCTACACACCCTTTTCTTAACAGCTTCCTGGCTTGCATCGTCGATAGCAAACTCGAACGTCTAGGAGATTTACTACCGTAGAACACCACCTTAGACTGCTTCGAAGTCTGAAGGTTTACGCTTTTCTTCTGGCAATCGATTACTGCCCCGTGGTTAAACAACCAATCCATTCCCAATATTACGTCAAATTCTCCCAGTCTAATCGGAATTAAATCTACCGATAACTTACTCCCTCTAATTTCAACGCAACAATTCCTATGAACATGTTCAACAGGGATTACTTCCTTATTCGCAACTTCTATGTTCAAGGGAGACTCTAGTTTCTCTAGAGGTAAGCTTAAACGTTGAGCAAATTCACATGATACAAAAGAACAGGTCGCACCCGAATCAAACAACACATATGCATTAATATTATTGATCGGAATGATACCTGAGACTACGTCTCCCGATGCCACTGCATCTTGGACCGTCATATTGAAGGTCCGGGCTGATAGTCTACTTGGTGGAGCTGGACTAGCCATAGTCAGCTTGCCACTGCTATTCCCATTGCCTCCCCCGTCTGTCCCCTTCTTAGGGCAATTCCTTGCCATGTGGCCTGGTGCTCCGCAAACGAAACACCCACCGATCTTCTTCGGGTTAGGGCAGCTAGGAGAGATGTGTCCCTCCTGCCCACAGTTATAGCATGCCGTCCTTCCCTTCAAGCAGACCCCCAGGTGATTCTTCCCGCAGGTCTTACACGGCTCTACCCTCTTCTTTGGGTCTCCTTGTTTGTTCCCGGTATTCCCAGAATTGTTCCATTTCCTCTTCTGGTTACTCCCACTTCCACTAGCTATATCAGTCTTATTTCCTCCTTCGTTCCTACCCTTATTCTTCTTCTCCCTATTGTAGAGGCTCAGTGCCTCACTCCCTCCTTCGGCTATGATAGCCTTTTCCAAGATTGATCCAAAGGTATCGATCTGTAACACGCTCACCTTGCTGTAGAGCCAGGGTTTCAGGCCCTGCTCAAACCTCCTCGTCTTCCTTTCCTCGGTGTCCACTTGGTGTGGAGCAAACCGAGCCAGCTCGTTGAACTTGGCAGCATATTGGGGTACTGTCAGGTTATCTTGCTTCAGTTCTAAGAATCGCATCTCCATGCGACTCTGCATGCTTTTGGGAAAGTAGTTCTCGAAGTACAACTCTTTGAACCGTTCCCAAGCAATGACTCCTTCCCCAGCCCTATTCTGGTTTGCTTCCCACCAGAAGTTGGCCTCGCCTTTCAGTAGGTAGGTAGCAAAAGTGGTCTTCTGCTCCTCCCCAACTCCAGCAATGATGAATGCTTTCTCCACCTCCTTAACCCATGATTGAGCCTCTATAGGCTCGGTGGTCCCCTTAAATTCGGGCGGTCCCACACTCTTAAAGTCCTTAAAGTTGGCAACACGCGCAACTGGAGGAACGACATGTGGTACGGTTGGAACTCTGTTCAAAGCTCCTACCAGTAAGTCTATGAATTGCTACATAGGGTTTGCTATTTCTCTAGTCTCACTCTCATTATCGAATTCTCTATCCTCATTCCTCCGTGTTCCCTGTCTTCCTCTTCCTCTCAATCTCGGCGGCATTTTCTGTTAAACAAATTATGCCACTATTAATCTACTATTCATCCTTGCGCACTATAGTAAATACTAAGACGTACACATACTAATCGCAAGGCACATTGGAATAAACATACTCATCACAAGGCACATTAAAATAAACATACTTATATTAACATGCTTCTTACTTCATACATCTTGTAACACATAGCTTCTGCTATTCGCATACAATATATCCCTCTATTACTAAAAAGATGGGATTTACACCAGATAATCTATTACATATACAAAATTTAGGATTTACATCCTTACAAGGTACACATCTAGACCTCGTCTAATCACTGAACTAGACCACGCCTAATGGCGTCTGCATACTCATCATCTGCTATGGCCATCACCAGATCCCTACTAATGGTGTGCCTGGTCTGGCCCTCCTCAGCTGGGTAATGGGTCACCCTACGCTGAAATCGCCCATGTGACGATCTGAAGGCATAGTTGGACCTATCGGTCCTCACCCTCTTGATCCTTGCCTCTTCTTCTAGGTCATCGGCCCGATCTTCGGCCCTGATCCTATCATCGATCTCTGCCTCCCAGTAGGCTTCTAACTCATGCCTCTCCTGCAAGAGTTCTTGAACCCTCGCCTCTAAAGCTTGAACTTTACCTCTCAGTGCTACATTCCTGTCAAGTACCACTTCAAACAGATTATTCATGTCTGATGGTGCCACTTCCTCCTCTTCAGAAGGCACAGCATCCGATAATATATCATCTGCTTCCTCCTCATGCTCGGACGGATCCTCATCAAGTGAAAGGTCCATCTCCGGTTCCTCCTCCGGATCTTCTTCCGAGTCACTATCTACTTGAGCCTCAACCTCTGCTAGCGGCTCGGGTGTTGGCTCGGGTGGAGCAATCAGCTCCTCGTATACTACATAGATATCTCTATACTCGGGTCCTGCTCCTGACATCTACAAACCAATATACTAACTCAATTAGTACATAACAATAACAATTAATATAATAACACTTAACAAATATAGTTTATCCTAAGTATACTCTTAGTTCTTTTGATGAATTTCCTCAATTCACCCTTAACAACTCTATTTGAGTTCATCTACTAACTCTACTATTCTCTCTACGGTCATATTCCTAAGGTTTTCCCCCAACCTAAGGTTTAAAACCTATCAGCTCTGATACCAACCTGTGACGCCCCCAAATCCGGGTACCTCAAACCCGAATCCGGTGCTACACGGTACATCCCATTCCATACAACAAAATAGACATGAATGTAATTACTATATTATTACAACACGTCTTACTCTCAATCCCAGGTTCTATTACCATAACATCATCCAAATACATAATAAGTCTTAGTATTACAACATTACTAATACAAATAACTATGACGCCATCTAGACGTTCATCTTGCCCTTTCCCTTGTCCTTACCGGAACCTTCGGCCCGCTCGGACTTAGCTGCAATGTTTAATATAAAGCAAGAATGAGCATTCAATTGCCCAGCAAGTATAACAGTTGAATAACAACAATATCATCAATCATATCATTTCTCTTCGACAACTGAACAATAGTTGTGAAATATTCTGAATAAACAAGAATAATACTTTGCTTTCGTTTTAAAAATATATTTTCGAAACGACATTGAGTGGTCATAAGACCTTGAACTTTCTTTTGCTTTCTTGAAAAGGTACACAGCAATATAACTGCAAACCGTCTTACTTACGAGCACTTCTAGGTGATCAGCCTATTGTACTCTATGTTGATCAACACTCTAGCTGGAAACGACTATATGCGTTTGTTTAGGCGCTCGATGCCTTGTCAGAATAACTGACTAAAAAACTACCCCTAATATTAGGGTTGTTCATCTCATTCATGTCTCGGAATCCTAACCAAAGCAATTCGGTTGGATAGCTCTACTTAATCATCAATAACATTTCAAGGATTTATTATCAAATCAATAAAACATTTCAATATATGTCTTGCCGAAACAAATGGCATCGACATTCTCTATAACAGCTCATTATATATGTGAACTTGAAAGCTTCAACAATTTATGTCATAACATAGCTCGAATACTTGTGCAAATACTGAAAAGTTTACATAAGTAAGGAATTCACACAACCATATATGTATTGCGTAAATCGAAACTTCAAACATTGCATGAGAGTCATGAGAATAAAATCAAATGAATCAAATAAACTTGCCCAACACAAGGGTTAGACAAGCGTTAGAAAACTTGCCTTAAGCGCTTGCTACTACTTGACGTTAATCGTCCTTCAAAAATCCTACACATTTAAGTACGTATCCACATACCAATTAGCCACATAATTGATGCCAAATATTGGTTTACATTACACTATAATGTTTCATTCTAATTATAAACATAATATCAAACAAGGTTACACACACTTGATACGACGTTTCGACGTTCGCACAACGCACGCCCGATTCGCCTCATATGCATAAGTTTAACATGCTTATACACTTGTCTAATCCATCATTGATTAATGCTAAGAGTCATTATAAACCATAATGTACAAGTTTTAGAACTTAAAACAATAACTCTTAGCGTTGGAAACATTACACGTTACATACATGCATGTACGACGCCCTCCTTTTGCTTTCTAATGCATAATAGTCCTAAAAATGGCCAATTTAGAAATTGATAAAGTCACTAAATTACAGTTCTAATTATTGGAAATTGTAGCTCTACTTCTTAGCTTTCCGAATCATCTTGAATCATCCAATTTGGAGTTCGTATGAGAAAGTTATGGCCATTTTAGTAAAGGAGGTCAGAGCTGTCAAACCCATGCGCCCAACGCGCGCGCCCAACTGCGCCCAGCAGCGCCCAGCGCGCCCGCGCCATGCCCCAGCGCGCCCGCGCCTGCCCCCTGGCCCCAAAACTTGATTTCCTTCTCGTTTTGGTAGTTTGACATACAAACTTCAAACCTTCATAACTCCTTCGTTATAAGTCGGAATTAGGCCGTTCCGGAGGCTATGGAAAGCTTGCAACATGAACTACAAAACCCTCATGGATTCATAATTTTATAGACTCTTTACTAAATCGAAATATTGGCTCCAAAGAGCCTAGTCCAACTAGTATTTAGCGAAACTAAGAGTTAGGCCAATTCATCCTTCCTCTTTATGTTTTAGCTATTATACAACAAGTCAATATGACTTAAGACATGTTTTTATTACTGAGATATGCATCAAAACATTCGTTTCATCAATTAATAACACTTAGCCTTCATGTTCTTGGAGAAATTCCTCTCTTAGACATTTTATCAAACAGTTTGTGGGCATAACCTTAGAATTCAGAACTCATAGCTTTGCCCATATATGGGTGCCCCAGATTTCACATTGAAATCATTTCTCATAACTTCTGGACATATAGCAACAATTCTCAACCATCTAACACAACCAATACATAGTGATTACATTATTAACAAAACATGTATAACAGTCCACTAATGTCCATGTCAGTCCATTTCTTGATTTCTTATGCATAGGTTTGATTCTCATTCATGGTTCCACTTTTACAGATGATTAACAAGGTTTAATGGAGCTAATAACATATACACATGTTCATGAACTAACTAACGAAATTCAGCAACATTACCAACAAAGCATAGCAAAACTAAAAGCTTGAAGCTATCATGGAATGGGCTAAGATATCATTGTGTGTACCTCTTGAAGCTTCTTATAGGATGCTAGAGGAATTAATCACAGCTGCTACACACTCCTTCTGCCTTCTCAAATCACCCAAACTCACTCAACTCTTACACTCTCTCAATATTCAGTTTCAACACTTAGCAACAAGAAAGGGGTTGAAGGCTTGCAATGGCATGAGTATTTATAGAGATGAAGAACTGAGCTTCAAGGAGGTGATGGAGCTGGGCGTGCTCTGCCAAGGCAGCTCCCCATGACTGGGGGAGTGAGCTTTGGCTCCTCCAAGACTCGGGTACTTCCCATCCCTTCTCCCCATGGCTTTATTCCCTCCTTGCTTCACCAAATGCAGACTTTCCTCCTCCCCAAAAGCACCACGTTCTTCCTCCTCTTCTCCTCTCTTCTTCACTCTTCTCCCGTACTCTTCTCCTTCAAATGATCAGCTACAAACTTATTACCCATTTCCCTTCATGGGTCATGGGTTTGGGTCATGGATGGTGGGTTTGGTTCATGGACTAAGTCCATGGGTTTTGGGCTTCCAATAATAATCTATTGGGCTTCTAATTTAATACCAATTGGGCTCAATTAAAATCCCACACTTGGATTATTAATCCCTCTCATTAACGCTTTGGCGAAATTATGAAAAGTCATAAAATCGAAAAAGGCGTCCTTTGCATAAATAACGCTTTAGCGCTATTTCTCTAATGATTTAATCAATATCAATAAAAATAATATCAATCAAAAATTATCACCTACACATCATATGTAGTAATAAAATATTCACACACATAACACAAAATAATATTAATAAAAGTTCAATTTATTCAATAAAATTCATAGGCTCACATTACAAAGCTACCCACGATCCGCGATCGTTACAGTTACAATCGTTACATTCTTCCCTCCTTATAAGGATTCTGTCACCAGAATCACGATACAATTAACACATCTGTTATATTTTACCTTCCTTACAAGGATTCTGTCCTCAGAATCACAATACATGAATTAAACAAATAACTCAGGATAATTCTGCATTATCTTATCTTCGAGTTCCACCGTAGCTTCTTCAGCGTTGTGGTTTCTCCGTATTACCTTAACAGAAGGTATTACTTTATTCCTGAGAACTTGCTCTTTCCTATCAACTATTTGAACAGGAATTTCTTCATAAGATAAATCCTTCTCAACTTGTAAAGGTTCATATTGTATGACATGTTTGTAATCGGGTTTGTATGGTCGTAGTACCGAAACATAAAATACATTATGGATGTGTTCCAACTTAGGAGGTAACGCTACCTCATAAGCCACTTCGCCTACCCTTCTAAGGACTTCAAAAGGTCTAACGAACCTCGGACTCAATTTTCCCTTTTTGCCAAATCTTATTTTCCCCTTCCAAGGAGATACTTTTAAGAATACGTAGTTACCTACGTCAAAATCTCGCTTCTGTCGATGCTGATCGGCATATTTCTTTTGTCTGTCTTGAGCAGCTAACAATCTGGCTCTTATTACACTGATGATCTCTGCAGTTTGTTGTACCAGTTCAGGTCCTAACAATTGGCGTTCACCAACTTCATCCCAGCATAGTGGAGTCCTGCACTTCTTTCCGTACAACGCTTCGTAAGGCGGCATTCCAATACTTGCATGGTAACTATTATTATAAGCAAACTCTACTAAAGGTAGGTGGTCGTCCCAATTTCCTTTAAAATCCATGACACAAGCTCTCAACATATCTTCCAATGTTTGGATCGTACTTTCGCTCTGGCCATCGGTTTGGGGATGGTACGTCGTGCTCATTCTCAAATGTGTTCCCAAGTGTTCTTGCAAACTCTTCCAGAAATTCGATGTAAAACGTGGATCTCGGTCTGATACAATTGACACTGGGACACCGTGTCTTGAAATAATTTCTTTAACATACAATTTTGCCAATTGATCTAATTTAAATCTAATCTTGATTGGCAAGAAATGTGCTGATTTCGTTAGTCGATCCACAATAACCCAAATCGCGTCATAACCCTTCTGAGTAGTTGGAAGACCCACCACGAAATCCATCGTAATATGCTCCCACTTCCATTCTGGTATCTCCAATGGTTGCAGCAAACCACTTAGCCTCTGATGCTCTGCTTTGACTTTCTGATATGTTAAACACTTTGCAACATATTCAACAACTTCCCTCTTCATATTTGGCCACCAAAAATATTGTCAAAGATCTTGATACATTTTTGTGCTCCCAAGGTGAATCGAATATCTCGAGTTATGAGCTTCATGCAAAATTTCCTCTTTTACGTCCGGTACTGGCGGTACCCAAATTCTTCCTTCAAATCTCAATAACCCTTCGGTATCGAGTTTAAATTTGACATCTTCCCCTTCGGAAACTCTTTTCCTAATCTTTTCACACTCTTCATCCTGGAATTGTGCTTCCTTTACCATGTCTAGTAAGGTTGGACGAGTTCCCATTTGAAAAAGCTTTTTTCCTCTGACTCTTTCGGATGCTTTACCTCTAACTCCAATCTTGTCATCTGTGATATTAACTTTTCCTGATTCGTTAACATTGATAACTTTTCACGACCCTTCCTACTTAAGGCGTCGACCACCATATTCGCCTTCCCTGGATGGTATAGAATTTCACAATCATAATCTTTGATCAATTCTAACCATCGCCTTTGATGCATATTCAATTCTTTTTGTGTGAAAATATACTTCAGACTTTTATGATCTGTGTATATCTCACATTTCTCCCCATATAGGTAATGTTTCCAAATTTTCAAAGCAAAAACTACTGCTGCCAACTCTAAATCATGGGTCGGATATCCTTTTTCGTAATCTTTCAACTGTCGCGATGCGTACGCAATGACTTTGCCATTTTGCATAAGCACACAGCCTAGTCCCTTGTGCGATGCATCGCTATACACCACAAAATTTCCTGTATCATCGGGTAAAGACAACACAGGTGCCATACTTAACCTCTTCTTCAATTCTTAAAAACTCTCTTCACACTTCTCTGTCCATACGAATTTCACCGTCTTTCTTGTCAGATTAGTCAACGGAGTGGCTATCTTGGAGAAATCTTGAATAAATTGTCTATAATATCCTGCCAATCCTAAGAAACTCATCACCTCTGTCGGCGTCTTTGGTTGTTCCCAATTTATCACGGCTTCTATCTTTGATGGATCTACCGAAATTTCGTCTTTGTCAATCACATGTCCAAGAAATTGTACACGTTCCAACCAAAATTCGTATTTTGAAAACTTCGCATACAACTTCTCTCTTCTTAACGCCTCCAACGTCACCCTCAAGTGTTCTACATGCTCTTCTTGGGTTTTAGAATATACCAATATGTTATCGATGAATACCACCACAAACTTGTCCAGAAATGGCTTAAACACCCTATTCATTAAGTCCATAAATGCTGCAGGTGCATTAGTTAAACCAAATGACATTACTAGAAACTCGTAATGACCATATCGAGTTCTAAATGCCGTCTTCGGTATATCTTCCTTCCTCACCTTCAATTGATGATATCCACTCCTCAAATCTATTTTTGAGAAATACTTAGCTCCTTTCAACTGATCGAACAAATCATCAATTATTGGCAACGGATACTTATTCTTAATAGTGACTTTATTCAACTCTCTATAATCAATGCAGAGTCGCATCGATCCATCCTTCATCTTGACAAATAACACTGGCGCTCCCCACGGCGACACGCTCGGTCGGATATACCTCTTATCCAACAATTCTTGTAATTGGACCATTAACTCCTTCATCTCTACTAGAGCCATACGGTATGGGGCTTTTGATATAGGGGCAGTCCCTGGTGCTAAATCGATCACAAATTCAATTTCTCGATCTAGCGGAAGTCCTGGCAAATCGTCTGGAAACACATCTGCAAAGTCTCTAACAACCGGTATCTCCTCCAGTTTTATACCCACCTTCCGAGTATCGACTATGTAAGCTAAATATCCTGTACATCCTTGCCTCAACAACTTCTTACCCTGCATCATCGTCAGACAACTCGCTTGTCTAGGCGACTTACTGCCATAAAATACCACCTTTGACTTCTTCGGAGTCATAAGGTTCACACACTTTTTTCTGACAATCAATTATTGCTCCATGGTTAAATAACCAATCCATTCCTAGGATCACATCAAATTCCCCAAGTCGAATTAGAATCAAATCCACCGACATCACATGACTCTTAATATCTACACGACAATTTTTGTGTACAAACTTAATAGGAATCACTTCCCTATTCGCAATTTCTATGTTTAGAGGATAACCTAACTCTTTTGGAAGTAATTTTAATTTTTTTGCAAATTCATCAGATATAAATGAACAAGTAGCACCCGAATCAAATAATACGTAAGCATTTATGTCATTGATCGGAATGATACCTGACACCACATCCTTTGACTGCACATCATCTTACACTGTCATATTAAATGTTCGAGCGGTTGGTCGGGTTGGCGATGCTAGTCCTATGATGGTCAACTTGCCACTGTTGTTGCCTCCTCTGTTTCCATTTGCTCCTCCTGTCGCTTTCTTTGGACAATCTCGAGCTAAGTGTTCCTTTGATCCACATGTGAAACATGCACCTTTCTTCGGACTGGGGCAATTTGTTGCAATATGACCCTCCAAGCCACAATTGTAACATGCCCTCTTTCCTTTCAGGCAAACTCCGACGTGATTCTTTCCACAGCTACTACACGCCTCCACTTTTTTCTTCGGATTCCCTAGCTGATTCCCAGCATTGGTATTATCATTCCATTTCCTCTTCTGTGCATTACCACCACTACTACTTCCTGCCTTATGCTCTCCTTCACCTTTCTTCTTCTTCTTCTGCTCCTGATTATACTTAGTGAGTGCATCACTTCCACCTTCTGCGATAATTACTTTCTCCAGCACTGTCGCGAATGAGTTCAATTGAAACATTGAAACTCGACTGTAAAGCCAAGGCTTAAGTCCTTGTTCGAACCTTCTCGCTTTTCTCTCGTCAGTGTTGACTTGATACGGGGCGAATCTCGCCAACTCATTAAATCTTGCAGCATACTCAGATACTGTCATTGTTCCCTGTTTGAGTTCTAAAAACTGAACTTCCATTTGATTCTGCGTGCTAGGCGGAAAGTACATTTCGAAGAATATTTCTTTAAACCTTTCCCATGGAATAACTCCTTGACCACCTCTATATTTATTAGCTTGCCACCAGTAGCTCGCTTCTGCTTTTAACATAAAGGTAGCAAAAGCAGTCTTTTGATCCTCCGTGACCTTAGCAACCTCAAATACCTTCTCTATTTCTATAACCCATGTTTGGGCTTCAAATGGATTGGTAGTCCCTCGAAACTCTGGAGGTCCTATAGCTTTAAAGTGTTTAAATGTCGTGGCATGGGTAGGAGTTTGATTCATAAGTGCGCCCATTAGCAGATTCACGAACTGTTGCATCGAGTTCACGTCCGCTTCCCCATTACTATCCGTAGATCCCTCATGGGTTGGTGGAGGTTGTTGTCTTCTTTTAGGCGGCATCTTACTGTTAAGATTTATATTATTAGCTCATTATCCATTTACTGAACACATTCAAGAGTTATCTAAGCACTTATAAATAACATGTGACATATATAATAAACATTGATATATATTCATACGTCGCGTTCAGTACATAGCATAAGCAACATATAACCATAATAATATTACGAAATTACATCATCATCATAACCCCTTACTTATATCAAAAGTTGGGATTTACATCTCATTAATAAGCTCACAAACATATATATATATATATATATATATATATATATCATAACATTCCTCTTCTCACAACCTACAGAAGCATTCCACGCCGCACCGCATCATCGCATTCTTGGTCCATAATATGAATCATCGTTCTGCGATCCATGACGTACCAGGGGTACTCCTTAAACTCTATAGGATAATGGTAGACTCGATCTTGAGCTCTTCCAATTGCAGTGCGAAACGCGTAATCCATCTCATCCATCCTTGCTTTCTTAGACCGAACTTCTCTTTCGACACGATCCACGCGTCGATCAGCCTTCATCCATGCATCTTCTGCTCTCGCTCGTTTTGCTGACTCCTCACTCAAGTCATCTTGCATGTTCTCATTCTCAGCCACTAACTGTCCCTCTGATATTCAGACTGTGCTAGTTTTTGTTCGAGCTCTATAATTCGTGCAGTGAGATCCTGAGTTACTGTTTCTTTTTGCTCTAGGGCAGTTTGATGCTCTACGACTTGTTCTTCTAACTCTTCGACTCTATCTCGCAACTCAATGTTTTGGTCATACACTATATCAAACATCTCAGCTCCGAATGAGGTAGGTGGTACCCCATCCAAATCTTCCTCGATTTCATCTTCTACCTCAATTTCCTCAGTTTCCTCTTCAGGATCTGATTCAGGCTCATACTCTGGGCCTACTACAGTAATCAATGGAGATGACTCCCTCGGTGCTAACTGCTCCGAAACTGTGTAAATGACTCGGGGCTCCTCTTCCCTAGTCTGACTAGGCTCTCCTATCTCAGCCATCCTGTCACCAAAATTTTAAGTTCTAATTACTACTCGGAAAAACATAAGTCTATTAACAACAAGTAAGCACATAAGCCATTTTATTAAACATCTTTAATGAATTTCCTCAATTCATTCCTTAGAACTCGATAAAAGTTTCATCATCTGTTATATTTTCGCTTTCCTAAAAGGCTATATCCTAAGGTTTTCCCCACCTAAGGTTTATAACCTACAGCTTTGATACCAACTTGTGACACCCCCAAATCCGGGTACCTTAACCCTCGGATTTGGTGCTCACGATCCAACACATACATCATATAAACTGCCCATTAAATAAACATTATATAAGATAATCCTTAATAAAAGATTACATACATAAACGTATCCCAGGTCAACTAACCTTTAATAACATAATAACAACGGAATAATATAAATAAATTCATTACATAATTCATCACAAATAGAAGATAGACTACGAGTCGTCTATTCATGCATCTTGCCTTTGCCCTTGCTTGAAGATGGTTCCTCAGGCTTCTCATTCTTAGCTGAAATATTTTGTGCAAGGGTGAGCAAAAAAATTGCCCACAAGTAGAAAAAAATATACAATAAACAATATATGATTGAGCAAATGCTTATTCATTGGAATCAATCAACTGATAATCAAAAGCTTGTGAATTCAATGGAATAATCGTCTATCAAATCAAATCATCGATATTGGGATCTACTGTATATACACTGAGGGTCTCAAGACCACGAACTATGTCCTAGGTTTACAAGCATATATACTGTAACCTTTATCAGCCTAATGGCTGTGGACTATCTATCTCGTACTCCAGGTGATCAGCCTTTTATACTATGTATTGTGCACAAACATATTATCGCTATTGCGTAGTTCGGAATTATAGTTTCCGATAACATCTGCCCTTTATATAGGGTTGTTCATCTCAGCTTTATCATAGGAATCCGCACCAAACACAATTCGGTTTGGAATAACATTAGAAAGAATTCTAATTTTTTTAGAACGTTCATCGACTATGTACTAGCCGAATCAAATGAGTTTGATAAACAATCAAAGATTTAATAACAACATCATGTCGAATAATTGCAATAAATATGCCATGATTCAATAATTTATATTTGAGCGAGTATTATTCATCAAAGTAATGCTTTCAGAAAAGAATTAGAAAGCTTGCATGTCCATAGGAAACTCGCACAAATATGAAAGAATTTTACGGTTTAGGAAACTTTGCTTAATATTAAAGTATAAGCAAAAGTTAGAGAACTTGCCCTGCGTGTTCGCTACAAAGTTATGATATACGTTCTTCAAATATCCTACATAACATTATTAATAATAACATACCAATTAGTCACATATAGACTTCACATAAAAGTTTACAACTTCTATTATAACTCACATTTCATGTTGTTCGCGTTTTATAATAACGCGACCAATCTTCAAAAATGTCTCTCGGCATTCGAAAATGACACGACCCGCTTATCGCCCCCTTATGATATTTTACTTCAAAATATATCATTGCTCAAAATTCATTTCAATCTAAGTTATAAAACTCATTTTCGCAGTTTTTCTTTAACAAAACATTGTTCTTGTTTTTATCATATCTCCTTCGTTACTCATTCGTTTTCGTTCATTCTTACGTCAAATTAAAGCTTATCCAGTGTACTTTAATACTAGCTAGGCCCTGGTTCCAGCCCCTTCTTCAATAAAAATAGATTTTGATTTTTTTCAAGCAACGTCAGATTGCTACAAAAACCTGGCCAGCTTTACCCTCGCTCGCTAAAACAGTCATAACTAATTCGTTTCAAAAGCTTTTTGAGCGATTCTTGCGCCCACACGAAGTTAACTTCTGGGGCTACAACTTTTATTTTTACACCACTTTCAAATTCTAAACACACAAAATCAGAAAATTCGCACAAGAAGCATGTCAGAATCTGTCCATTTCTACGTTTTAGCTTTATCCCATCTCGCTAAAAAAATCATAACTAATTCGTTTTAAGCTCGTTTCAGTTCATTCCAACTGGGTTGTCTTCGTATCTCAGAGAAGTATAATATATAACCTTCAAACTAAATTTTTAAACGTAACAACACAACCATAATAACCTCTAAACAGTCCAAAATGTCCAAAATCGGTCCATAGGTCTATCTTTCTCCTTTATGCATATGATCGAATTTGTTTGCTTTTGATTCTACTTGTAAGTTGTTACTAATTTCTTTAACACTTGAAATAACTTATACGAATTCTTTAACAACTCATGCAACCAAAATAACAACTAACCACGAAAATCTAAGAAATGAAGGTTTAAAGCTTTAGAGTTAATTCATTACCTCTTCGCTCCTCTTTTGCTTGGCTAGAGAGTGTAAAATGCTTGCTTAAACTTCTCCTTGCTTCTCCTTGATCTTTTGAACAGTTTGCATTAAGTTCTTTGAAGACCCATTTCACTCTCTCTCTCTAGAAAGCTTAAGCTTTAATGGAGTTTTTGGAGATTAATGGAGGTTAAGGATGAAATGGAGGATGAAGTGTGTTTTAGTTTAGCTAAAGTGCTTCAATCTTCTTCTCAAATAACAAATGAACTCCCTTCGTTCACCTCCCGATAGTTTTCTCCGGCGACCTTCTCTCTCTCTCTCTCTCTACTGTTAGTATGCAAACTGAGCTTAGCCAAGGAAATGAAAATGCAGAATGAGAGTAGGAGAGTTACATTTAGTTAAACTGTTGGGAGATGAAAGGTTGGAGAAGTTGAGTCGTTGGCGACGTTTGGCTTGCCTGCAAGTCTCTTCGTCTCACCTTCCTTGTTAGTCCAATATTGCAAGCTAAATTCTAATTGGTTAACAAATGACATGCTTAATTCTAATTGGTGGACACATGCTTGTTTTGTCTGCTAAATAATAACCCTGATACTAATAACTCCACAATACATAATATTAATGGATAAAAGTAACTACCCACTTGTATTTTCGTAGCTCACATTTGTTCCTAAATACTAAAATTTATAACCCATTTATTAACCATTAAACCAATTTTTTTTAAACATTACAAATTGGATTTTAAATTGGGTTTATTAAGGAATTAAATAAAACATTTAATTCCCACATATATTTGGTCAACACATAAACACCAAATAAATTATTACAAAATTAATAATACTCATTAAAATATTTATTTAATAAATATTAATAACTATATTACGAAATTTAACTCGGGTTACAATCGTTACAATACTAACTCGATTACTACATAACAATAACAAATAATATTATAACACTTAATAAATATAGTTTATTTTAAGTATACTTTTAGTTCTTTTGATGAATTTCCTCAATCCACCCTTAACAACTCTATTTGAGTTCATTACTAACCCTTCTATTCTTCTCTACGGTCAAATTCCTAAGGTTTTCCGATACTAAGGTTTATAACCTATCAGCTCTGATACCAACCTGTGACGCCCCCAAATCCGGGTACCTCAAACCCGAGTTCGGTGCTACACGATACATCCCATTCCATACAACATAATAGACATGAATGTAATTACTATAATATTACAACACGTCTTACTCTCAATCCCAGGTTCTATTACCATAACATCATTCCAAATACATAATAAGTCTTAATATTACATCATTACTAATATAAATAAACTATGACGCCATCTAGACGTTCATCTTGCCCTTTCCCTTGTCTTTACCGGAATCTTGGACCCGTTTGGCCTTAGCTGCAATGTTTAATATAAAGCAAGAATGAGCATTCAATTGCCCAGCAAGTATAGCAGTTGAATAACAACAATATCAATAATCATACCACTTCTTTACTCTACAACTGGAACAGTAGTTGCGAGCCATTCTGAATAACAAGAATAATACTTTGCTTTCGTTTTTAAAATATATTTTTGAAACGACATTGAGTGGTCACAAGACCTTGAACTTTCTTTTGCTTTCTTGAAAAGGTACACAACAATATAACTGTAAACCGTCTTACTTATGAGCACTTCTAGGTGATCAGCCTATTGTACTCTATGTTGCTCAACACTCTAGCTGAAAACGACTATATGCGTTTGTTTTAGGCGCTCGATGCCTTGTCAGAATAACTGACTAAAAACTGCCGCCCCAAATATTAGGGCTGTTCATCTCATTCATGTCTTGGAATCCTAACCAAAATAATTCGGTTGGATAGCTCTACTTAATCATCAATAACACTTCAAGGATTTATTATCAAATCAATAAAACATTTCAATATCTGTCTCGCCGAAACAAATGGCATCGACGTTCTCTATAACAGTTCATATATATGTGAACTTGAAAGCTTCAACAATTTATGTCGTAACATAGCTCGAATACTTATGCAAATACTGAAAGATTTACATAAAGAATTCACACAACCATATATGTATTACGTAAATCGGAACTTCAAACATCGCATGAGAGTTATGAGAATATAAAATCAAATGAATCAAATGAACTTGCCCAACACAAGGGTTAGACTAGCGTTAGAAAACTTGCCTTAAGCACTTACTACTATTTGACGTTAATCGTTCTTCAAATGTCCTACATATTTAAGCACATAGCCGCAATACAATTAGCTATATAATTGATGCCAAATATTGGTTTACATTACTCTATAATGTTTATTCTAATTAGAAACATAAAATCAAACAAGGTTACACACACTTGATACGACGTTTCGACGTTTGCACAACGCACGCTCGATTCGCCTCTTATGCATAATTTAGCATGCTCATACACTTGTCTAATTCATCATTAATTAATGCTAAGAGTCATTATAGACCATAATTTACAAGTTTTAGAACTTAGAACAACACCTTCTAGCGTCGGAAGCATTACACGTTACATACGCGCATGTACGACGCCCTCCGTTTGCCTTCTAATGCACAATAGTCTTAAAAATGGCCAATTTAGAAATTGATCAAATCTGAAATTACCAATTCTAAATAATGAAAATTGTAGGTCTACTTCTTAGCTTTCCGAATCATCTTGAATCATCCAAAACGGAGTTCGTATGAGAAAGTTATGCCCATTTTACTAAAGTAGGTCAAAGTTGTCTAGTCTACTGTTGCTCTAGCGCGGGGCGCGCCAATTTAGCCTTATGGTGGGCGCGGGGCGCGCCCAACCGGCAGAGTTTTAGTTGCTCATCATCCAGCATGCTCTGTTTTTGCTAATATACTCCAAAGCTCATAACTTCTTCATTTTAAGTCGGGATTAGGTCATTCCGGAGGCTATGGAAAGCTTATAACATGAACTACAAAACCCTCACGGATTCATAATCTTATAGACTCTTTAATAAATCGAAATAGTGGCTCCAAAGAGCCTAGTCCAACTAGTTTTCAGCGAAACTCAAAGTTAGGCCAAGTCATTCTTCCTCTTTGTGTCTTAGCTATTATACAACAAGTCAATATGACTTAACACATGCTTCTATTACTAAGCTAAGAAACATAACATCATTTCATCAATTAATCAACACCTAGTTCTCAAGTTCTTAGAGAAATCATTCTCTTGGACATTAAACCAAATAGTTGATGGGCATGGCTTTAGAGTTCATAACTCATAGCCTATCATTACATGGTTACCCTTGACTTCACATATGAAATCAATTCTCATAGCTTTTGGACATATACCAACAATACACAACCAATGCATACCACCAAACAAAGTGATTACAACTTCATTAATACACAATAAAAGTCCTTAACAGTCCACTAATGTCCATCTCAGTCCATTTCTTGATTCCTTATGCATAGGTTCTAATTCTCATTCATTATTCCACTTTCATACATTATTAACAAGCTTTAATAGAGCTAACAACATTCATACATGTTCATGAACCAACTAAGCAAAATCAGCAACATACTCAAACAAAGCAACCAAAGCAAAAACCATAACTTGAAGCTATCATGGAAATGAGTTGGGCTCTATATTACTAACCTCTTGGAGTTCCTTCTAGGTTGCTAATTAGATTAAACACAACTGCTAGAATCCTCTCTTCTCCTTCGTCAATTCACCCGAACACTCCCTTTCTCACTCAACTCTTACATTCTCTCAATTTTCAGTTTCAACACTTAGCAAAAATCAAAGGAATGGAAGCTAAACAATGGGGGAGTATATATAGAAGAAGAACTGAGCTTCAAGGATGGGTTGAGGGCTGAGCATGCTAGGCATGGCAGCTCCCTATGCTCGGGTGGGAGAGCTTCGGCTCCTCCAAGGCTTGGTCAGCAATTTGGGTTCTCCCCCTCCCTTCTCCCGAGTTGTTCTTCCTTCACCAAATGCAAGGAATTGAAGCTCCCTATGCTCTCCCACGTTCTTGGCTCTTCTCCCTCTCATTCTCTGCTTCTCCCGTACTCTTCTCCTTCTCCAATTCAGCTGATGAATTTATTACCCATTTCCCTTCATGGGTCATGGGTTTGGGTCATGGATGGTGGGTTTGGTTCATGGACTTGGTCCATGGGTTATGGGCTACTATTTGGGCCACTCTTGGACTTCTAATTTAATTCCAATTGGGCTCCTAATAAATATTTACTTGGGCTCAAATAAAATCCCACACTCGGATTATTAATCCCTCTCATTAACGCTTTGGCAAATTATGAAAAGTCATAAAATCGAAAAAGGCGTCTTTGGCTTAAATATCGCTTTAGCGCTATTCCTTAAAATAATTTAATCAATACCATGAAATAACAACACTCGAAAATTATCACATACACGTCATATGTAGTAATAAAATATTCAAACACATAACACGGAATAATATTAATAAAAGTTCAATTTATTCAATAAAATTCATAGGCTCGAATTACAAAGCTACCCACGATTCGTGGTCGTTATAGGGAGTATATACTTTTTGGAGGGGGGCAGGGAAATCATGTTTGTTGGGCTTAATGAATGCTCACTTTAAATTGGTTATTATATTTTTAAGCTCACACTATGACGAGAAATTACAAATAAAATTTTATAATTAACATCCACCATCTCAGAATTATAATAAAACACTATCTTGCATAAAAAAATAAAATATAAACTCACATAAAGGAAAAATAAAGTTTACATATTTTGAAATATAAATATGACTTCAAAGTTTCAAACTCTCAGTTTTAATCAAAAGACTAAAATATGAGAGTTTGAAACATTTGACTGACACATGAGTGTGAACGGTACACTAAAATATTATTTATAATTTGGTTATTGGGTCATTATATATGATTCATGTGTTCATTTTCATCCACATTGTCATATGATTAGATTGGACCATAGCTAGGTGTGAATCAAATTGATTGAAACATTTGACCAAAACATGAGTGTGAATGATACAACTAAAACATCATTTATAATTTGGTTATTTGGTCGTTGTACATGATTTAGGTGTTCATTTTCATCTATATTTTTGTATAATTAGATTGGGCCATAGCTAGGTGTGAACCAAATTGATTGAACACATAGTCCCCAACACATGATTCAGGTGTTCATTTTCATCCACATTTTCGTATGATTAGATTGGGCCATAGCTAGATGTTAACCAAATTGATTGAAAATATAGTCCCCGACACGCATTAGTGAGTTTTTTTAATTATTTATGTGAATTGTATTTTTATCTTTTTTTTAGGAAAGGTTGTAAGAGGCTTAGTTCACTAACTGAACTAAAGCCGTTGGTAAGTGTGTTTTCATCTTTGTTTGATGTTTAATTGATTATTAATATTATAATAATATAATTATGTATTTAATTATCTATATAATAAAACAGAACTCATTTTGAATCTTTTCCCACTTTAAGCACAATGATGGTTTAGATTTCATCTTAATTCTTCCAACTTAATCTAAAGGCTCGCATTTCATCTCACGCACAAAAAATCCCGCCCAAATTTCTCTCTCTTCCTTCTCTTTCTGTCTCATCTCTCCTTCTCCTTTTCTCTCTCCTCTCTCCTATTTCCTCCGCCTTATCTCTTTCTCTCTCCTCCTATTTCTGCTCCTCATTTTCTTCCTCTCTCTCCTCTTCCTCGGTCTCTCTCTTCCCTTTTTCCTTCATTTACTTAATTAATTGTTATTTTAATATTTTATTTTAAATTGTAATAATTTTTTGGAGTGTATATATATATGCATACATTTAAAATGTATAATACATAAAAAACATCAATGGTAATGAGACAAAATTAAAAACAAGATCATAACTTACTTATAAAAAAATAATTACAAAATAATTACAAAATCAAAAAATTAAATAGATTCTTTTTCTTTTTTCTAGATAAGGAACAAATAAAAAAGATTGTCAACTGGTATAACTTTTAATCCTATTCTTTTCTTTCTGTTTTTACAATGGATTTGGATGCAACTGTGGCTATGGTGTTTTATTTTTGCATCGAACAAAAACTTTATTATAATTATAATGTTGATAAATGGTTGGGTAGATAGTTCTGTTAATGCAACACTTTATTGTCATGTTACCTCATGTTGCTATATATACAAAGTGGAAAACGATACGATATACGTTAAATCAACAAAATAATAATTAATTCTGTATGAGTTTGTAAAGTTAACTACTTATACATGGTTATGATGATTTTGGGTATGAAGTGATGGTTGTTTTGGTGGTTTGGATATATATTGATGATTGTAAGTTTTGTAGACAATTTTTAGACTTTTCTGGATATCTATTATTAAAAGAAACTCTGTCGAAATTTCTTGAAATTAGTAGCGACTAGCTTGATGTTTTGGCAGTTGGATATGTGTTGATGATTGAGTATGTATTATTTATTGTGGTTGTATGGTGAATTATGATAATTGTTATGTCTGATTGTAAGTTATTTTAGCTTGCAAAGAGTCTTTAGGTAATGTAATATTTTTTGAATTTTAATCTAATTTTTTGTTAAAGGCACGGACAATTACTAGTAAAATTATATTGTGACACATCAAAAAGGTTTTTTTGACCAATCCTTTTGTTTTGGCCCATTGCCGATCCGGGCACCCGTTTGTCAGGTCGGGTTTGAGGATCTACATTTCCCTTCGGAATGATTCTGCTTTTTTCCTTTCCGTTCATTTTTCACTAATCCAAACAAGACATAACATTTATTTTCACGTTATCCTTTCGTCCCGAATTTATTGTCATTCCGCAATGCACACAATCTGACTGATTAACCGATCGTTCGAAATCATTTCTTTCCCTTTTCACCTTCGAATCGTCTGTACATAATGTAGCGAAACCCTAGCCGCATCCATTTCATTATTTCAATGGAAGAATCTAATTCAAACACCATAAACAACGACGAAAACAATTTCTTCTTCGAATCTCTCGAAGAATTCCCTTTCTATGATTGCATTGATTGTAGTGAAAATAATTTACCCATTTCGCAATCTACTTCAAATTCTCTGCTCCAGCCAATTGAGGAATCAAATGCCGACGCATTACACAAATCCAAGCCTCGTCGGCGGCGACCTTTCTCTCACCACGACTCCGGCAGGGATTCAAAGGACTCGAACCCTAATTCTTCTGTAAGTTTCGATATTAATGACGCTCGGGTAGCTGATACGGTTAGAAAGTTTAGATTTTTACGAAATTTGAAAGGAAATGAGGCAGAACATGAGGATTCTGATTCATATAATGTTCAATTTGGCTCGAGAAGAAATAATAATCGCTTAAAAGGAGAAATTAAACCGGACTCTGTGATTACAGATGCTAATAATGAAGGACCTGATCATGAATTGGATACAGTTCATTCCCATGTTGACGTAGTTGAAGAGTCTTCTTCTACTTTTTTGTTCTCTTTAGCTGGTTTAGTGACTAAAGCTATTGGTTTTCAAGTAAATTTACTTGTTAAGTTAATCACATTTCCTGTATGGTCATTGTACTCTTCATACATGTTTATAACTGATCCATTTCGTATAAAACGGCGCTATATAGAGTATTTTACAAGGATGTTGCTAAGAATATCTGGTGCTATATATGGGAGTATTTCGCCATTGGTGAATGGTTTAAGGAACATAAATCGATATGGAAGTTGGGTTTACGACTCTGTTGGGGACCGTTGTGGTCAGTTTACATCTGCTTCATTTTGGCTAGTTTGTTGGTATTTGCACTTTTTGTTAGTGGTTTGGTTATGAGAGTTTTGGTAAAGTAGCCGTTTCAGATGAAAGAGTCATTGATTTTTGATTACACAAAGAACATTCTATAATTTCGTGTGTGCACACCTAGAAGGGGGGTTGAATAGGTGTTTATGTTCAGGGTGATTATTAGTTACAACTTCAAACTTTTCTACTACAGGTTAAAACCAGACGGGTAAGACCTGTCTGTTATGGTGTCTGCTTTAGTATAAGTTCTACTTCAGTTTGTATTCAGACAGGACAGCCCGTCTGCATTGGTGTCTGGATTAGTGTAAGTTCTTCTTTAGTTTCTATCCAGACAGGACAACCTGTCTACTTTGGTGTCTGGATTAGTGTTAAATGTAGCAGAACAATATATACAGATATTTGAGTGCAGAATTGAATGAATAAGAACGAGACAAACTGAAGGAGAAGCAACACCAAGATTTTTACGTGGTTCAACCCTTAACCTATAGTCTAATGGCTTAATCCACGTCCAATATCAACTGGTATTGGAGACTCTTTTATTAATCAATTTGGTTTACAATTAAACTCCTTTACAAAACAAGTTCCACAAACTTTGAGTACTAATACTCCCTGAGCACCTCTGCTCCTTGTGCACCTCTGCACCCTTAGGCACCTATGCCTTCTTAAACTTTCTTGTAAAGACCCCAATCCAAACCTGATTAGAAAACACTAGACTAACCACTTAGTCTATCAACTATTTACAGAATTTATTAAAAGATAATAACAAAATAAATTATGATCAAAGTAATAATTATATCAACAATATAAGGCTCAATTAATATGCAATGATCAAGGAGTTGGATAAAGATATCACCAGTTTAAGCACAATGAATTCAAGCTGAAATTAATTGATACTTGATGTAGCGCAGCAACTTGGAATGATTTCTTCACAAGGAAAAATATAGCAGTTCTTTTAAGGCTTGTGAAGATAAGAGATTATCAGAAGGTAGTTCTTGGTTGTTCTCTTAATCTCTTAATATGTGTGAAGAGAGAATTTCAGAGTGTATATCATTTTCTTTGTGTTCTTCTCTCTTCTTTTGCTAAAGCCACAGCTAGAAAGATTTATAGGAGAGAATAATAATATTGTCGTTGGCTATTGAGAGAGATAGAGAGACTGCTGATGTTTTTCTCCCGTTGGAATGGAGCTTAGTCATCAAAGGAATTAATTAGACAATCATACCCGTGATGATTATGGGCAGTCAATTTCTTAAGGCATTAAACAAATCTACCCATGAAGAGATGATAGGAGTAGTGGGCGGTATGGACTAAGCAACTTTGGAATAATACTTTTTTTTAAGAAATCATGCTAAGAAGATGAAATTGGCAACACGTTATTAATTCCTTTAGCAGCATGTGGAGAAGTGTGATAGGCAACTTTTGGGATAAAACAAATTTACACATGATATGGAAGGAGATGGGCATCACTTTCAAACTATTTTAGAGAGAGAGGAAGGCTGATAAATTATTCTCATATAGGACCACGTGTCAGCCACTAGATATTTGAGAGAGAGAGTTTGAGGTAAAATTGTTGTTGATTATTCCTACTGTTGGAATACATTTTGGTCTGCTAAGGAAAAAGGAGAATCAACCCCATGAAGATAATGGACTATGATATTTAAAAAAGCTTTGAAAACAATTCATACCCATGATGTTATGTTGGCAAGCTTTGGGAATTAAAACAAGAATGGGATGCATTAATATGGTCGGATTCCAGCAGCTTTGGTGACTTAATATATTTAGAGAATATTATATTAAATGTAATGGAGAGCATGGGCAGCCTTAATATGGACACAATAGAATATTCAACTCATATGCTCAATTCTTCCAATGAGTCATGCTGCAATCAAACTTGGTAAGTAATGTTTGACCCAATAAATATTACAAGCTTTTGGTCAGCCACTGACTACTAAACAATTAAGGAAGAGTCCATAAAGAATTCCATAATGAAAGGCTTCAGTTTTCTAAAGAGGATGCTAGCAAATACACTATTATTAATATGGAACCAATTGCTTGAGTGGGTCTAGAATATAAGGTATTATGGAAGATTAACTTTATATATTCTAGATAAAGGTAGACATATTTCCCATGAAACCATTAGCATGTCCCAGCCATGTAGGGAATGAGTAAATCAAAGAATGGGCAGCTTCGGATATAGTAAGAGAATCTTATCCATGATATGTGGGAATTATGGGAAGTATGGTCAGCATATTAAAGTATGTGGAGAATCATGTTAGGCAACCTTTGCAAGATAGTTAGCATTAAACATAACCTACCCATGAAATATTATTCCCATTTTAATTAATTACTTCCATGATTATTACCATGCAATGCAAATCTTAGAGCCTTGATTGAGATATAATTAGAGCTAGGATCTTACATTGATTTCCTAAAGACTCAAATCATTTCTTCAAGACTTCAAGAAATCTTTTGTTCTCTCATCAATAACCTGTAAATGCATAATAACACTACAAAGCCAATTGTCATCATTAAAACCAAAAAATATAAACTAATATTCTTCCCCTTTTTGATGATGACAACCTATAATATATATACTCCCCCTAAAACCATGCATTTAATCATTAAGCACAAGTTGACTTATTTTGCTCCTCATGAATTATAGCATATGCATATTAATTTAGATATCTCTCTCCCCATTTGTCATCAACAAAAAAAAATTCAGAAGAAGTATTTAAACTCATATCGATTATCTCTCGCTCTAAGATTATGCATATTAAAGATCAATAAATACTATGATCGTAAAAACTGTCAACATAACCAATAAACAGCTTAGCATGAATAGAATGCACACAAGTTTAAACAGATTTTCATGTCTCATTATTAATCATATCGCAGAGCCATCAAAGCAAATAATCAGACCCATTAGACTCACATTAGTTCATCAGAATTCAAAACCAAATCAAATTAATAATTTGTCCCCATAACCTCCAATACCAATTTTCTCCCCCTTTGACAAAAACAAATAGTTCATAAGAAACATTTAAAGCCAAATAAATTCTCTCTTCCCTTTTCATTATTACCTTTGAGTTCATTTCTATTTTATGAACTGGTCTTGAAACAACAGTCTTTCCATCAACTCACAAGTACATTAGAGACCCAACTCCCAGTTAACCTCTCTAAGACTCTGGTCTTGGTCAAAGGAATACTCGTCTTTCTTACAGGTACATAAAAAAAGCTAACTCACCTTTTTCAAGTTAAGTTTAGAACATATATGTTTCCAAAAAGGGAAAGGAACACAACAAAGACCCTTGGGCTTTCTAGATCCTGCTAAAAAAATTTTTTAATAAGTTTCCAAAAATATCCCTGATTACCATATATTTTATTTGAATTTTGGAAGCCATAGTTTGAAAGATAAAACTATTAAGCACAGAATAACCATAATATTAAGCCCAAATGTACACATATGAATGTTATGCACGGATAGTTATGCCCAATTCTCTTCTTAAAGTGCAAAAACGTTCTTTGCAAAAAGTTCTTGTAAAAATGTCAGCAGATGATGCTCAGTTGGGACAAATACAATCTTAATTAATCCTTTAGCAACATTATCTCTTAGAAAATGATGTCTAACCTCAATATGTTTAGTACGAGAATGAAGCATAGGATTTTTTGGAATATTTATTGCACTAGTATTGTCACCCAAAATAGGCACATTTTCACATATATCATAAAGATCATGCAAAGATTGAATCATCTATAGAATGTGTGAACAACAACTGCCTGCTGCCATTCACCTTTTGTAGTGGATAAAGCAATTGATGTTTGTTTCTTACTATGCTAAGATACAAGACTTTGAATAATAAATTCATAAGCACCATTTAAACTTTCTATAACGTGCATAAGCTAATAAAATTCTTATTGCTTCCAACCTTGCAACAGGGGCAAAAGTTTCTTCATAATCTATACCTTCCTGTTGATTATAGCCTTGAGCTACCAATCTAGCTTTGTTTCTCGTGATTATGCCATTTTCATCAAGTTTATTTTTGAAAATTCATTTTGTACCAATAATAGATGTATTTTTAGGAGGTTTAACAAGTTCCCATACCTGACACCTTTCGAATTGGTTTAATTCTTCTCCAGTCATTTGCACTTCAGGTTTAGGCTCTGGAATGTCAAGTTCTGCATCTGACTGTTCGTCTGACTTTTCTTCTAATGCAGACGGGTCGAGCTGTCTGCATGTCTGAGTTTCCTTCTAAAATGGATGCGTCAGGCTGTCTGGATTTAAATGTCTGCATGTCTGAGTTTTCTTCTAAAACGGACGGGTCAAACTGTCTGATTTTGTCTGTCTTTCCTTCTGATACAGACGGCTTAGACTGTCCGGATTTAACTATTTGGGTTTCATGATTCAAATTGTCATTTCCTGCAAAATTCTCATCTTTTGACAGATCATAATTAAATTCATCAAATATTACATGCACAGATTCCTCATCAAGATTGTCATTAAATATGAAGTATTTAGCACAAGATTCACCCAAATAATTTATAAGTATCTTACTCTCTCAAAGCAAGTACTCTCCAATAATATAGCCAATAATATACTCATCTGAGTACCATCAAAAATTAATTAAATGAACATCATAACCATATCAAAGTAACCCAAAAATAGTTTAATAAATCAGTTCCTAAGTCTCACTAATTATAAATTACCCTGCTTCAACAGAGACAACATACTTCATCAAGCCTTTTGTCCATTCCCTTAGACCTTTTTAGTTCAGGCTAAAAACATTTTAGTACTAAGTACAAACATATCCTTTGGTGAAATACCCTTATTTGATTATGTTAAAGTGACCAAGGCATGAATAACAATACTAACCACATATAAATGCAAATAATATATATATATATATATATATATATAAAGCACCAAATACATTATGGTCTGCCATCATCATGCCTTGGAGATAGGATATGACGGCGGTCCGTTAGTGTTCAAAAACCACCCACCATTCTCATGGATTTCCTTGCTAAGGATATATCTTCATTCTGAATTTCCATAAGTGAAGATTTTCAACTATCCGAAGCAACAATGGTGGTCTGACCTTAGTGGGACTGTCCTTCTTGAAAATTTTAGGTGTGTGCCATAGGGATCTTACTCCTACAGCCCTGTAAAGGAACAATGTTAGTAGAGCCCAAAAGTTTCTGATACCAAATGTTAATTTCCGTGTTGTGCACAACCTAGAAGGGGGGGGGGGGGAAGTTGAATAGGTGTTTATGTTCAGGGTGAGTTATTAGTTTACAACTTCAAACCTTTTCTGCTACAGGTTTAAAAACCAGGACGGGTAAGGACCTGTCTGTTATATGGTGTCCTACTTTAGTATTAAAGTTATAAAAGATAAACCACCACAGTCCCGTATGCTTTGTGTGCCAATAACATCTTCTCCCAAGTTGTCTCTTGTGATGGGTGAACTTTAAGGAAAAGATTGAAACTGGGAAGCCTGGGAGATCACGAATTTGTCCCTCCCAATCAGAACAACTGCATGATACTGTTTCTATTAACGCTCAGGCAGAGTCCAGACTACAAACAGAAAACCTGGGGATATTCCAGGTAACTCATATCGGATAATTTAAATTTGTCGTTGGTTTATTTGTTGGTCTGAAATAAGCATTATTTTATGTGCCTCGGGTAGTATGGAGTAATGCCATAAATTTGATACCAAATAATTACCTATTAAGGGATGAGTCATGTTTAATACAAGTAAAAAATTATTTTGAACCAAATTTCCCAAAGGCGATCACCTGTATTTGGCAAAAATATCATCCTTTCCTACATTGCACGCTATTATAAATGTTGTACTTTCGTGTTCAATGAACATTTAGATACCTTGTAATTTCAGAAACAGGATCAAATGGGTTGCCAAATTGTTGATTGAGTTGCTCATTCTTTCATTTACTGGCATTAACTCTTTGTATTGTGCGGATTATAATTCATTTTAATTCAATGTAAACTCATTTGTTCGCTGAAAGTTCTGTACTCAGAAACGGTCCATGACCCATATACCATGCATTTTCTGTGCCAAACATATGCTCCTTAATTTATATCATCTGTAGGTGCCTGGTATGTTTCCGACTGTGAATTTGTATAGCTTTCATCATAACAATTCTCAAACTAAAAAAGTTATTTCATTTTAAATAATATGATAAAGGCCCACAACTAACCAATTAATCAATAATAATAAATTAATGTACTTGGTATGGTTAATCAAATATGTGAGCTTGAAATGTTGAAGAAAAGTTAGCTGTAAGGCATGACAGGTGTTTTTCAAGTGCTTGATAGGCGTGTGATATATAACCTTTTAATGATAATGGAAGGAACAGATATAATGTAGGAATGTTATAAATAATATGCAAACCAAGAAATAACAATTCAAACCATCACCCAAATAAATGGCTTGGCTGTGATTTTTGTAGGAGAAATAGTACCAATCATAAGATCTGGAAGCTACGGCTGAGGCATGCAAGTTTCGAATGGATAATATACAAATAAGGAATACCATCGAATACAACAAGAAAAGGTTAGAAGGTAAACATTGAACATACAGTGTTGGAACCATCAGATCGCACCCACAGATAGCACTCTAGTTCAGTCATGACATATCAAAATGTTAGCGGAGCAAGAAGATCAGACACCAGCAGTAGTCATCCCTCTATCTCTCTCTCTCTCTCTCTCTCTCTCTTCCCCCCTCCATCCCTCTCCCCCCCCCCCCCCCTGTGCGCGCGTAACAAAAGCACCCCCAATTACTTGATTTTGACCGATTTGCTGGATGGCTCCAGATTAGGTCAGAGGGCCGACTGAAATAAACTTTTGAAGGGGAAGTCTGGATCATTTTGGCTGGTACAAATGGATTTGACAACTCTGCCGCTAGCAAAGACCAAAAAAACTAAATTATAGTAATTATGAGTAATGCATCTCAGTCCAGAAACTTCAAGTTTTCATCTGATTCTTAGGCATAACTACCAAGAAAGCTGATTTCCCTGTTTTTATTATTTATTTCCATTCAAGCTGAAATGCATCAAATTTTGGGGAGAAATGAATTCTGGAAGGAAGAACAAACCTGATTTACAGGAGTGATATCATTTGCATCTCCAGATGCAAGCTTAGCAAAAACATAATCCCCATAAACAAGTGACGACCTTGTCTCAGCAAGTCCTGGGACCTCAAGGGTCAAGAACTGGGACCCTTCACTCTTCATATAGACGCACTCCATTTCATAGCCCCTCATGTTGTCCTAAAGAAAAAATTCAAGCACTTAAGCTCTGGAAACAATAAATTTATCATCATAAGTATCACTATTTACTTGAATGGAAACTTACCTCCATTTTTAACTCTTCCATGATAAGTAAATGTTTGAAGTATGGAGCATAGTTTTCTTTTGTCGAGCCTTCTTTAATAGCCTCTGGGATCTGTCTTTTTCCAATCAATACCCTAACACCCTCCGGAATCGAATATGCAGGAAGCCTATGTCTGAATCCTTGTGTTGAAGCTCTGGGAGGACGCAACCCCGAAACAAAACCATGTGGAGAAACTAAATTCGACCACGGCTTCTTTCTCCTTTCTCTCTTACCCGTCTTGTCAGAAGCCAAAGAGTGTGCAACGTCTTCTGCCAAGACAAAAGCAAGCCGCTCGATTGTCTCATCATCCATTGTAAAATGCACGACCGATGTGTGCAGCCCAATTTCCTTAGGCTTACACGACAACCAAATTGTTAAACTTTGACCTGGCCGCAGCAGTCTGTCCTCAATTGTAAAATATTCCATGAACTGTTGGGTATATCCGAAGTCTGAACTTGCTGAAGGAGGTTCCATCAGCGAAAGTGTAAATGACTCATCAGGTTTTGAGTCATAAATTTGAACCTTCCAGAGATTTACTGGTTCAGTGGTGGTGGTTCCAAATATTTATGGAATCTACAATTCTCTCTCCCACAGATCCTGAGTGAGGTTTTCCTCCGACTAAAGGAAGTGGGATAGATATATGTATGGTATGGGTCCCTCTATACTTGGTTTGTAGTTGCACATGAAATCGTCATTCACGAAATCAATGAACCCTATATCTCCCTTGTCAGCAATGACGGATCGCTCCTCATCGCAGTCACGAACTGAATTTATCATCAACATGATAACAAATTGAAAGAACTGCAAGTTTTAACTAGTAAAGGTGAGAAAGCCTCATCCAATCATTTGCAAATAAAACAACAAAAATTGTCATTGCAAAAGATGTGACTAAAACAAAGTAAACATAGAACAAGATCAGTAAATAACTTAGCCAGTAAGTTTTCAACCAGAAAAAAATGCATAGTCATCCTGGATCATAGTACAGAACAGCCATTTTCATACATCCTTTTAACCAAGTATTGCAAAACTTTCATATATCAATTTAGTTATTTTCTTCTCATAATTAACTTATGCCAAACCAAAAAATATAATTAAGAAAAGAAAAAGAGAATCCAAAATAGTCAAATTTAGTATGGGCTACAATAGAAGGAACTGTATATATTAAAATAACTGCATGTGTATGTGTATATCTGTTTATACATTTATGTGCATGATGCCAGCATGATTGTATATAAGGATTTTATTTAATTTGAAAAAACCATAATAATATACAGAAAATGGTATATGATTGTATGTACGGAAAACTGTCTATTTGGCATCATCACCAAATTCCACCAATTGCAGAGCTAAGAAATTTTATTAAAAGGGAGCTAAGCGGTACCTTTCACTTGGTAAAACTTCTCCTGGGGAAAAACAAAAACTGATTTGGGAATTAGCTTAACCAATTAAGACAGAAAAATCACTTAAAAAGGGTGTTAACGCCAGATTCTTACCATCCGATGGAATCACCAAAACAGCGGGCCCAAAATCGCGTCAACGAAAGATAGTGTAGTCTTGTGGATTTTAACCCACAAAATATATAAATATCAACATACACCAACAATGTAAAATAGGAACACAAGAATTTACGTGGAAACCCAAAATGAGAGAAAACCACGAAGAGAGCAGTAATAATAATATCTTGATTACAGAGAGTATTTGTGTTGTGTTTCCTCCTCCTGTTGTATATTGTATGTCCTCCTTTATGACCCCTGCCCACTACCTATTTATAGAAGAACTACAAACCTATGTGCAATATGGCCCACCAAAATATCTAGCTCAATAAATCCCAACCCAACATTGCCCCCCAGTCTCTTATTTACAAGAAACTTTAAACAAGAGACTATACAAAAAGTCCACCACACCAACTACGAGTGTCCTTTCGAAAAAACAAAGCTTTCTTGAGTGATGTCCATCCGAAGGGATTTTTATCCGTTCAGGAGGAACACTCCTCTTCGACCAAGGGCCTGAAGAGGAGAGGTCCCCGACTTTTGCCTGGGCGACCCAAAATGCTCCGCTCGACCAATGGCATGAGCTGAAGAGATCCCCGTTCCCCACCGAAGGATGTATATCCGCATGAATATTCACCATTTTTGGAAAAACTAAGCATTTCCAACGGACGCCTCGGAACCGAAGTTGCAACTGTTCATCTGCACTTTTCTCAAATTCTTTATTCTGCCAAAGCTCGCCAAGCATAATATAATAAAGTGAAATATGAATCAAAATGTCAAGCTTGCATTGATTAAGCTGCTCCATTCTTTCCATCAATTTAACTGTCTTATCAACCTACTCCCATTTGTATAACATGACAGAATATAATGGTGAAAAGCATGGCAAATAAGTTTCCACTTGATGATGATGCTTTAGCAACTTTCATTTTTTTTTCAGTGCCTTCATCCGGTCGATCCTTGCCCGCTTCCTCATGGCTAATTCAGCAATCTCTTGTATTAGCTTCTCCATTTTAATCCATATCAAAAACCAAAACTATATTTCTAATTTGATCCCAACTTCAATTCCAGAGGAAATTGTGAAGCCTCCCCTCCTCCACATATAAGCCTTAGAGCTTCTTTCAAACTACGAACAAGTACCAGCTCCGTGGCAAGAAATCTCAGATGGGCATTCTGTCGAGCACTAGCCAAATCCATGTCCCAAACAACGGCCCCAAAACCAAAGAGCAACATTACCTCCAATGGACACAAAGCCGAAGCGGAATCATGCCAGCCGAAGTCCGACAGCGGCCCGTCGAGGATGACTGCCGAAGCCAACTCAACTGTGCCGGAACTATCCGAATCGGAGGCCCGACGCCGGAGCGGATCTGGAGTAGAAGCTGAAACCCATCGGAAGCCGAAGCCTGACGTGATCCGAAGCCATGACGAACCCGAATTTGAAGTGGCGAAGGCAGCGCTGAAGTGGAGATCACCTTTGCCGAAACCAACTCCGAAGCTTAGCCAAAGCCAAGTTACGACGCCGATGTGATCCGAAGTCAGCCCGAAGCTATGGTGGTATTCTGCTTGTAGTAACGGATTTTAGGTGATTACATCGGAAGCGGCGGTGATGCCGAAGTCTTGCTAACCACCCCATCACCAACAATTATATATTTAATGAACCATTCACCCTCCTCAATCAAGGACTCGCTGAGTCCGTTGTTTCCGACGGCGGTAGCCGAAGATATGCTAGGGGAGAGATTGACATGAGAGACGATAACCCACTTTCTTTATCTAACAGGGAACAGAGAACAAACATGAAACTCAAAATAAGTTTCATTTAATACATAAGTGGGCTCGTATATTAAAGTAGTTACCATGAACCCACTTGTCTAAAAAGTCAATATGCCCATACCGATGGTACAAGTGCAGTGTGAAACTAATCCAATTAATTTTATTTATGACATGAATATCATAATGTATAATATATATATTATTGATTTGAAAAAAGAACCACTTATCTTTTATATGTAAAGCCTCCTCTCTTCTTGGTAGATCGGTGATTTTGATTCAATATTAGAATGACGATTCCCACAGACGGCGCCAATGTTAACGTCAGATTTTTACTACCCGATGGAATCACCAAAACAGCGGTCCCAAAATCGCGCCAACGAAAGATGGTGTAGTCTTGTGGATTTTAACCCACAAAATATATAAATATCAATATACACCAACAATGTAAAATAGGAACACAAGAATTTACGTGGAAAGCCAAAATGGGAGAAAACCACGAAGAGAGCAGTAATAATAATATCTTGATTACAGAGAGTATTTGTGTTGTGTTTCCTCCTCCTTTTGTATATTGTATGTCCTCCTTTATGACCCCTGCCCACTACCTATTTATAGAAGAACTACAAACCTATGTGCAATATGGCCCACCAAAATATCTAGCTCAATAAATCTCAACCCAACAAAGGGGAATTAGAAGGGGGGGAAAACAAAAACTGATTTAGGAATTAGTTGACTAAATAAGAGAGATAAAGCCCTAGAATTTTAAATTGAAAGAAAAAAGAAATTAAAGAGGAAAAAAAACAATCTAAAATGTTTATGAGAAGCAGAACAAGTGTAGAGAAAAATAAAGCGAGCCCCACCTCTTCTGAAAGCTCAAAGATTTCAATTAGTAAAACTTACTTTGGGGAAAAACCATTAATTTCCTATTTTTTAAGTTTCATTTACCTTCCGAGTCCAACTGTGTTGTCTTTATATCAGAAAACAAATCTTGTTAATTAATTGCCAAAGTTTCTGCATAGGCGAACTAATTAAAATCTGCATCTTTGATAACTCCAAGTAGCTATCATCTTTGTTGGGTCTTGGGTTCGGGAAAGCCGACCCCGACGTGGAGGATCCGACACTGTGTGGGTTTTGGTTGGGAGAAGCGATCCAGTTAAGGAAAGTAACTTCCTAACTGGGTTGACTTATATTTTGACTGGAGCATTTAATATGATTTGATTGATGGTGATATATAATTTATACTGTCAAGTGGGGTCCAGGCTTAATGAGTAGGAAATAAGGTATAAATACAAGGCTTCCCTCTCCATTTCAAAGGTAATGCAAATTTTAACACTAAGCTACAAGCCTCCATTGTTATCAAAACCTTGAGACAGCCTGTACTAATTCTCACGCCTGAGCTATCCCCCGGCGGCAAAACCGCCCGGAACTCTGAGTGTGATCTCGTTATTGTGCAGGATTAGCGCGTTCTTGGTGATTGAAGCGCGTGGTCAAATCTTGGCGTTAACAATCTTTTTCTTAAAATTCTATCTCAGTAGAACATGAAACTGTGGTCAAGAGTCTACAAGCAAAATTAACTCAGCACAAACTTCGTTACTATTTATTCCCTCTGCAGTACTAAAATCGTAATTCGCTTTGCACTATCCTTGTTATAAAGGAAGAGAGAGAGAGAGAAGGAAAAAGAAAAAAAAAGAGGCAAATGGAAGTAGTAAAGCTATAATTTGCGCAGTTCATTCATTTGTGCTATATGAATAGGTATCTTCCCGGATATGTGACAGTTCCTCAGCATCCTACACAAATCAAATTTGTGTCAATAATATTGCTGAAGAAAGAAAGTGCAAGAATTTAATATACATATTTCTTTCACAATCATCACTTCATTAGTATGACTCACAATAATCTCATGTCTGTCATGTTTTCTAGGTTAGGAAATTCTGAGCCCCCTCCATTTAAGTCGCTAATAATGCTACATATTAACACAGGCGGCCTTCAACAGTAGTTAACTTTATTGCAAAAATTAGGAATGGTTCTGAAACAAGCAACTGAAGAAGAGGTTAAAAGCACTAGTAACTCACAGTTGAGTTAAATTGCTCAAGACAGAAATGCTAGAAGGTATTGGCCCTTCAAAACCACTAACTTGGATCTCTCTGTTATTACACAAATAAAACGGATTAAAATTTCACTTGCACCCCCCAAATAGGTTTACTTTCAAAACTTTTATCAAGTTAGAACAAAACTAAAATAATATGCAATTTAGAAAACTTACAACATTTGAAGTTGTTTCCAACTTTGAAAACTAGGTAGTTTCCCCGTGAAATTGTTGCTGTTTAGCCTACTGCATAGGCCAAAAGGAAAAACAATCGTAAATTTTACTGAAAACAGATAAAGAAAAAACAAAACATATCTTAAATTTTCCAATATAATACTCGCAAAGGGCAATTGGTATACTTACAGTTCTACTAACTTGGTTAGGTTAGTAAGCTCAAATGGTAACTGTCCCGTGAAATAGTTAGCATTAAGAATACTACAATAAACAATAAGAAGAAAGCGCATTCGTACCAGGTCTTGTATACATAAATTTCATTGATTAGTGAGGTAAAAAAAAAGGCCTTGGAAAATCCGATAAAATATAGAGGAGGCCTGACAGATTTGTCGAATTGATTAGCTTCCCAAGCTCAGCCGGAACACTTCCATTAAATAAGTTGTTCTCTAAGCTCCTCAAAATATATCTTTTTCAAATTAGTGAATAAGTTAAACATGTACTTATTTGAAGTGGATTTTTTTTAATTTTTTGATGTATATGCATGTGTGCCACTGAATGCATGTGTGTGTGAGAGAGAGAGAGAGAGAGTGGTGACATACATTACTCTGAGAGTGGTAATGTTTCCCAAGTACTTCGGGATTGGTCCAGATAAATGATTTACACTGACAACCCTGAAGCATATCTTCACTCAATCAATTCGAGGAAGATAAATAAAGAATCTAATAACATCAAATATAAAATGCATGTGTTACTCACATATATTAATTCCAACTTCGTAGATGCCCATTCGCGAGGTATCGTGCCATGGAGGTAGTTGCGAACAAGATCACTGCAAGGCACGAAGGTAGTTGCGAACAAGATCACTGCAACAATAGGTAGTGCTGTTTTTCTTATGGAAGCATAAAAATCCAATAAACATGTCAAGAAACAAGCATAAATATGAAAATATTTCTTACATTGTCTTGATGTAGGGTAACTTTACCAAGGATGGTGGAAGTACACCATTAAGATCCTGCCCTCTAAGAGCTCTGTTTTACCACGAATAAAAGAGGTCTTTAATATCAAATGGTATGCCAAATCTCAAAACAAGATGTTGCAAAAAATAAGTGAAACAGTTTCAATATCATGAAGAATATGAAAATAATAAAAGGTTAAAGAGAGATAAAACAATAAAAAATAGCACATCTTTGATAACCGTATGTTAATAAATAGCCAACTCTTGAAAGACCAAATCTCATCATATTGCCACCATATGTATCATTACTGCAATGAGCAATACTGAATTGGCACTAACTATGTAAACTGGCCATATTGCTTTACCAAACGCATTACTCATCTTCCCCAGTCCCTAGATATCTTAGGAAATGCCAAAAAAAAAAAATTAAGGACAGATAATCCATAAACATTAAGGTACTCTTGAGATCATCTTCACTTGTATTTTGTTTGTTTAAAAATAATGATTATGCAAAGAATGCTTATTTTGTTGCTAATTAGTAACCAACTCCAGATGAATTACTTATACCATCATCATGAATGAGAAAATATTTAGACGTAATCAATCATCATATAAATAATTTGAGCGCAGAAAACATATATAATTACAAAAAACATACATGGTTTCGATGTGACATACTCCACCAGGCTAGGAGCAATTGCAAAGGACAACATTATTATACGCTGGCATTTCTTTCATTTTTGGTGTGTTCCAGTTTGAGTTCCCATCACAAGGATTTAGACTGAGGGGTTGTTTGTTTAGCACTGAATACATCTGAATGGCTGAATCGGTCAGCTATTAAGTGTGTTTGTTTTGGATAAAAATCATCCGAATGGCTGAATCGGTCAGATGATTGAGCTGAATGACTAAGTCAGATTTTTTTGGCTGAATAACTAAATGAGCAGCTGAATCAAGTAAAAAAATTAAAAAATTAAAAATTATTAACTATTATATTAAGTAATATTAAAGAAATTTACAACAACTTTGAATTTTTTCAAAGGGGTAAAATAATAAAATTATGTCATTCAAATGTTTCAGACATGTCAATTATCAAACAACTTTTTTCATTCAGTATTCAGAATTCTGTTTCATTCAGCTCATTCAGATTGCTTATCCATTCAGAACTTTTCATTCAGTTTTTATCAAACACCCCCTGAAATTCCAGTCCTTTTTACTCAATTGTTCAGCTATTTCTTTAAGTGTGTTCACTGCATATTTCAAACTCATATTAATTTCATAAGGAAGTTGGATAGAAGTTGGACACAACATCTATCCAAGTTAAGTATGTGATGGATAATTAGGAAGAAAATATATTTTAGGGAGGAAGTGAAATATAACTTAGGAGAATATTAGAATACTTTGATTTCACTTGATTGAAATGATCCAAGTACATATGATACTTCTAGAGCTACCATAATAATTATTATATGACCACATTCATGTACATGAACCTAACCATTATATGTTCTAGTACATTTTAAATACATTCATGTACATTCATGTATTATGTACTTAGATATCACCAATTCATGTATTAACACTAATTAATTAAGATAATTCTTGAACAATCTAGAAATATTTATAAATTTGGTTTAGTTGCTAACAAGGCCTCTCGTAAACCAAATTTATTCTTCACTCCGAGTTTAGCGATTTGCCTCTTGAAAACTTCTCCAGAAACAGGCTTTGTAAAAATGTCAGTTAGCTGCTCCTCAGATTTACAATACTTGATATTTATAATTCCATCATTCACAAGTTCCCTTAAGAAATGATATCGAATGCGAATATGCTTTGTCTTTCCATGAAGAACTTGATTTTTGGTAACTGAAATTGTTGAAGTGTTATCACAAAACAATGTTGGATCAGCTTCTAGTTTTTGCTTAAGATACTTCAAAATTCCTTCTAACCAGACTAGATGACATCCAGCATGTGAAGCTGCTATATATTCAGCTTCAGTTGTTGAAAGACGACAATTGGTTATTTCTTTGAACTCCAAGAAATAGCTCCATTTCCAATATTGAAAACATAGCCTGAAGTACTTTTGCTATCATCAATGCTACCTCCAAAATCACTATCTGTGAATCCAGTAAGACTAACTGGAACTCCAGCTTCATAGAAAATTCCATAATCAACTGTGCCTTTCACATATCTCAAAATTCTTTTTGCTGCTTCCCAATATTCTGAGTGAGGCTTCTCCATGAACCTGCTAATCATACTAACAACAAATATAAAATCTGGTCTTGTGGCAGTTAGATACATCAAATTTCTAACCAAATTCTTGTAAATAGTTGGATCAACAAGCTTTCCTTCACCTTTCTTGCTTAACTTAAACCTAGTAACACATGGAGTTAAAACAGAATTAGCATTTTCCATCTTGAACTTCTTCAAAATTTTCCTTGCATATCTCTCCCTTGAGAAATAAAAATTCCCTTACTGGATTGATTAACTTCAATGGCAAAAAATGATGTAACTCTCCCAAATCAGTCATGCCAAACTCTTGTTTCATTGAAATTTTGAAATCATTAAGCATCTCCATATCATTGCCAGTAAAAATGAGATCATCAACATAAAGACTTACCACCATAAACCTTCCTTTTGAAGAATCAATTTTGGTGTATAAAGTATGCTCTTGTGGACATTTTTGAAAACCATTCTTTTCAAAGTACGAATTGATGCGGTTATACCAAGCCTTGGTGACTGCCTCAAACTATATAAAGCCTTCTTTAACTTGTAAACTTTATCTTCTTCACTTTTTTTTACGAAACCAGGTGGCTGGTCGACATAGATCTGTTCCTCAAGAAACCCATTTAGAAATGCCGATTCGACATCCATTTGGAACAATTTTCAATTGTTTGAGCTGCAAGAGATATAATTAAACGAACAGTATCAAGTCTTGAAACAGGTGCAGATACCTCATTAAAATCTTCTCATTCCTTCTGCGCATACCCCTTTGCAACGAGCCTTGCTTTGTACTTATTGACAAAGCCATCTGAATTTAACTTTGTCTTGAAAATCTATTTAACTCCAATGGGTCTGTTGTTTGGTGGTAAATTGACAAGCTCCCAAGTGTCATTGTTTTCAATAGCCATCATTTTTTCCTTCATGGATTGGTTCCATTTTCTTCTTTTGCTACATCTTTAAGAGAAATTGGATCTTCTTCGGCATAGAAAGCAAAGAAAATAGCTCCTGCATCTACCGGCTTTATAGTATCATAAATCTCCTGCAAAGTCCTTGTCTTGATTCCTTCGGGGCTACTACTAGAAGACTCTTCTGATAATGGAACATCATTTGCGTTTAAGGATGGATCATCTTCACTTGGCATGCTGCTACAACCATCCAAATCCTCCATGAGCAATGGTGCCTCATCTGCAGTGTTTATGTCAGCATCATTGAAAAAAGATTTTTCATCAAAGGTTACATCCCTGCTAATAACAATTTTCTTTGTTTTTGGATTATACAGCTTGTAGGCTTGTGTAATAAGTCCACATTTTTCTTGTGTAATCATCAATAAAAGAAATGAAGTATTTGTTATCTCCAAAAGATGACACTGTGATAGGTCCTCACAAATCTGAATGAACAAGTTCAAGTGGCTGCCTTGCACCCCAAGAAGATTTTGAGGGAAATGGGTTACAGTGCAACTTTCCCAACTGGCATGCTTCACAAATCTCCTCCATTTTATTAATCTGGGGTAAACTTTCCACCATTCCTTTCACCGCTAACAATTTTAGGCCGTCGAAATTCAAGTGGCCATACCTGTCATGCCATAACTTGGAAATTTTTTCATTAAAACTAGCAAAACAATGAAAATTTTCCACTTGGAGTGGAAGTGGAAATAAATTATTCTCCGCCAAGCTAATCTTTGCCACAACCTGATTATTTTTTGACAAGGTCCATAATTTATCATGAAAAAATATATCAAATCCTTTTCACAAAAGTTGTCTAGTACTTAGCAAATTGCTTTTGATGCCTGGAACAAAATAAACATCCGTCATTTTCTCAAACTTTCCAGATTTTGTTTTGAAAGTGACTTCTCCAACTCCTTTAATTGTATAGGCTCTAGCATCTCCAATTTTTATTTGCCCAAAATTTGACTCCACCAGGGTAGAAAATAAATCCTTATTCCCTATCATATATTTGCTGGCACCACTATCCAAATACCAAATATGATTATTATTTTCTTGACAAACAATTAATAATGACTCTGAACAATCTTTCTCAACTGATTCATTTTCATGCACCAGTCCGGTTTCCTTTTTGTTAGATGGTGCAAACCAACATTCACTAATTTTATGACCAGACCTATAACAATGAAAACATTCAATATAGCCTTTTCTCCCTCTTTGATCAATACCACAACCTTTTCCTCTTTGAGCATTATTTGAATACTCAAATGACCCTTATTTAAAACAATTATTGTTACCTGGTGATCCTCTTCCATTGCCACGAAAGTTAAAGCCTCTACCTCTGTTTCCTTAGAAGCCACCTTTTCCACGTCCACGACCTCCTCCACAGCCGCGACCACAGGGAGCACCACGACCTCCCGCAATTTTAGACTTGAGAGCTTGATCATTAGAAGGTGGATTTCTTTGATTAACACAAAACTCATGTGCCTTTAAAGACTCCTGCGAATATTCCAAAGAAAGTTTTGACACATCTTTGGACTTTTCGATAGCTACCACGATAAAATCAAACTTTTGTGGTAAGCTCCGAAGAATTTTCTCAACTACTTTTTGATCTTGTCAAACTTCTCCATTGTTTGCCATTTGATTAACAATTGAAGTGACTCTTGAAAAATAATCAGCACTAGTCTCATTTTCTTGCATTTACAACTTCTCGAATTCTAAATGCAAAGACTGTAGTCGTACCTTTTTTACCTTTTCTTCACATTTATATATTGATTGCAAAATATCCCAAGCCTCCTTTGAAGTTTCTGCCTTTGAAATTCTATCAAAAATTGGCCTTTCAATTGCTTGATAAATTTGAAAGAGAGCCTTGTTATCCTTCTCTCTTTTATCATTTAGGCTATTTTTCTGAAATTGTGACAAACCATCTTCAGTTTCCGGTTCATCATAGCCATATTCAACAATACTCCACAACTTAAAGAACTTCAATAATACCTTTATATTATGCTCCAATAATCAAAGTCTTCTCCGTTGAAGCGGGTAATTAGAGAGACTAGATTGTTTTAATTTGTCATCACGACGTTGCTTTGAAAATCAACAATTATTTTGCTAAGCCTCTGCTGGGTACTTTTGATAAGAAAAAAAATCTGCAACTTTCCAATTGATAGCTCGGGGACACCTCTGATCCTAATTATAACGTAGGACCACCACTTATATAACAAATACTCACAAAACTTGTTTCTTAAAAAAATAAGGCTTCAAAACTTTTGAGGTTGTATAATCCAGACATGCCCCACTATGTAAATCTTGAGACTTCCTTGACTTGTTATTTGCCAATTGAGACTCTGGGTCTTTTTTTTCGACAGGCTCTGATGCCAATTTGATGGATAATTAGGAAGAAAATATATTTTAGGGAGGAAGTGAAATATAACTTTGGAGAATATAAGAATACTTTGATTTCACTTTATTGAAATGATCCAAGTACATAACTATTTATAGTACTCATAGGATACTTCTAGAGCTACCATAATAATTACTACATGACCACATTCATGTACATGAACCTAACCATTACATGTTCTAATACATTTTAAATACATTCATATACATTCATGTATCATGTACTTAGATATCACCAATTCATGTATTAACACTAATTAATTAAGATAATTTTTGAGCAATCTAGAAATATTTATAAATTTGGTTTAGTTGCTAACAGTATGCTTTAGCTTAAAATGACATCAAGGATCGAAAAGGATTGAAGTTACTTTCAAATGAAATATTTACTAGTCACACCTACGAAAGTTGTGCTACAACGAAACTTATATAAGAGCATGCTAGTATAGTTATGACAAGCATAAGAAGAAAGAGAGAATTTGGAGTATCAAAAGTTGTTGCCATCTGCTCTGCCTTTTAATTCCTTGAGCTAATACATGCAAAACTATTACAAGGGTAGATAAATTCGTCCCAGAAACAGCATCAAGGGGAAATATATGGGACTTCAATTTGGGAGAGAAAAAAAAAAGAAAAAGTACAGTGGAGGTTTTAATTAATATGCCTGTAACTACCACACAAAGGAAAAGTTGAGGATTTTACAATTGTTCCTTCACTTAACTGCTTGGATCCACTATATGGTAAAATATTTAAACTACTCTGTGACACGCATCAAGAAAAAAAATAATTTCATTTTTTGAGTAAAAGTTTTAAAACAGGGGTGAGAGAATAGTAGAGGAATGATAAAAAGTAGGATAGAGAAAGTTATTTTTTCCTTTTGAAAAACATTTTACTCCTGTTATAACCTTTTATATGCAGGACTCTCAAACTGTTGTATAGCTTGTTTTATAATGTAGAATGCAGGAACAGTACGAGCCATAATTGATGCCTACGCATCAGACGTAAGAGTATTATTTTCAAATCGATGTGAACATCTATGAATTGTCTATTATTTTAATCATACTAGAATCAAGGAAAACCTTCCACATTTTGAGAAAGAAAATGATACTGAATTGCAGTTAGATATTCGACCTAGATTATTGTCTTACTTTGTTCGTAAATGGCTTAACCTTTCCACTGTGTTAATTTCATGGTTTTTAGAGGAACTTCTGTTTATCGAATTGCTATTGACTTGTCAATTCAAATGCCATTCTATTATAGATTATGCAAATAGATTGTTTTACCAACGTTCAAAAAAACATTATACAATCACATAACCATGCAATGTATCATCAGCAAATCATTTGTTTTTGTTTCCACAAGAGTCTCTTTTCCCAAAGTTTTGTGGAATGCATGTAGCAGTTATAATCAATTCAAAGTAAGAAAGGAACAAAATTTGGATATTTTCAAATCTAGAAAGTATATAATAAATATATTATATGATGTCTATATAGCCAACAAATGAATTGTTTCAGTTGGATAAAATAAAAGGTCTTAATATTAAGAACTTGGGTTCAAGTCATGGCAATAACATTCTTACAATTTTTAATTAATTATTTTAATTAATTATAATATTTAATTATTTGATTATAATTAATTAATTAACAGAGTTTGGCAAACAAAGTTGGGATTTGGGATGCGACCAACCCAATTGGGATGAGATGCCAAGATGGGATACGACCATGCATTGGGATGCGACCATTGCAGCAATTGAAACTCTTCAGGAAATTGGAACCTCTTCAAAGGGGTGTTAGGAAACCTATAAATAGGTTCCAAGTCTACCCAAAACAATCACTTCAAATCAAATCAATCTTTTTCAAGTTCTTAAGGAAATATTATTCTAATATTTTCTTGTTATAATTTCTTCTCTAGTATTTATAGTTTTGCACTAGATTTGTTACTACACAACAAATTCTAGTACATAATAAAATCTGGGCTTGTCTTATCTTGGGAGACTAATTCGTAGTAACCTTGTGTACCAAAAGTAAGGGGCGAATATAGTCTTAAGGAAAAAGTGGCCAACCATTCGATTCAGGCGGTAATATTGTTGTTCTATATCAAATAACAAAGCGGGTTTCAACAATCTTAAGACTATATTAACAATGGAGGACAACAATTCAAAAAATAGCTTAAATCAAATTAAATTAACAAACTCGAGAAATTTGATGGATTCTTCTTCAAACGTTGGAAAAGCAAAATGTATTTTTGTTTAATTGCCTTAAAACTCTCTCATATGCTAAATGAAGAGAAAATGGAAGAAAAAGAAAATGAGACAGCGGCAGAAATGAAGAGTCGAATTAAATGGGAACAAGATGATGTCATATGTAAAGGGCACATTCTAAATGCCTTATCCAATCTATTGTACGATGTGTATAAAGCCAAATTCACGGAAAAGACGACAAGAGAATTATGGGAGGATCTTGACAACACGTACAAAATTGAGGACGCAGAAAATAAAAAATTTCTAGTAAGTTAATTATTTGATTATCAAATGATAGATAACAAATCTGTTATGCTGCAAGTACATGAACTTCAAATTATTATGAATCAAATTGTGTCGAAAGGTCATAGCCTTGACGAAGGGTTTCAAGTATCGACAATTATTTCAAAGTTACCATTTTCGTGGAAAGATTGTCGAAAGGAATTGAAACAAAAGAAAGATGCAATGACTATGCAAGAGCTTATTAAATTTCTCCAAGTTGAAGAGAATTCTCGGAACTTGGATAAATTAGAAATATAAAATAAAAGTGCTAAAGCACTTGTCATAGAAAATGCATCTAAACCAAAGGGCAAGAGCAAAAGGAAGCGTGGCGGTCAAGATAATACTTCCAGAAATAAAAAACCAATAGGTACTTGTTGGAAGTGTGGTAAGCCAGGACATTCCAAGAAACAATGTAATTTGTACTTGAAGCAAAGGCAACAAAAGAATGACCAAGCAAATATGGTAGGCAATGAAGATATTGCTGCTATGATTATGGAGACTACCATGATTGGAAATGACATGGAATGGTGGATCGACTTTGGAGCAACCAAACATATTGCCAAGAATAAAACAATGTTTAAAGTCTATGAACCTATGAAGGATAGTCAAGAACTATTCATGGGAAATTCATCAACTATAAAGGTGATGGGCAAAGGCAAAGTGGTTCTCAAGTTATCATCCGGGTAGACAATCACTCTTAATGATGTTCTTAATGTTCCAGAAATTAGGAAAAATCTTGTATCTGTTAGTCTTTTAAACAAATATGGCATAAAAGTCTTGTTTGACGCTAATTGTATTGTCTAAGGATGGCATGTATGTCGGAAAAGGATATGAATCTAATAGCATGTACAAACTAAATATTATTAATGAAAATTCATCTTTTGCTTATATGGTTTCTACTTTTGATGTTTGACATGCTAGATTAGGACATGTAAATTATAAAAGTATGCATAATATGAGTAATCTTAGTTTAATTCCTAAGATTAATTTTTCTGATTTAGGAAAATGTGTTATATGTGTTAAGTCTAAAATTGTTAGGAAGTCTTTTAAAAAAGTATAAAGAAACTCACAATTATTAGAATTAATTCATTCCGATATTTGTGAATTTGATGGCATATTAACCAGGGGAGGTAAAAGATATTTTATAACATTTATAGATGATTGCTCAAGATACACTCAAGTTTATTTGTTAAGGACTAAAGATGAGGCTTTAGAAAAATTTAAAATCTACAAGGCTGAAGTTGAAAATCAATTAGATCGAAGAATTAAATTTCTTAGATCGGATAGAGGAGGAGAATACTTCTCTTATAATGATTTTTGTGAAAATCATGGTATAATTCATCAAACTATAGCCCCTTATAGTCCTCAACAAAATGGAGTGGCAGAACAAAAAAATAGAACATTTGAAGAAATGATTAATACATTACTTCTTACTTCTGGTTTGCCTAAAAATTTATGGGAGGGGAAGCTTTAATGACTGCTTGTTATATACTTAATCGTATTCCCTATAAGAAAACTCACATTACACCTTATGAATTGTGGAAAAAGAGAAAACCTTCTATTAAACATTTAAAGGTGTGGGGATTAGGGCATTAGTAAAGTTAACTGATCCTAAAAGACCTAAGCTTGGAGCTAAAGCAATCGAGTGTGCTTTTATAGGCTATGCATAAAATAGCAACGCCTATAAATTCTTGACCATGGAATTCACAGATTCTGTTAGCCAAAAATATAATTTTGGAGTCTAGAGATGTTAGGTTCTTTGAGAATTCTTTCTTTAGGAAAAGGTCAAGAGAAGACACTGATAAAGAGGATCAAGGAACAGTTCATCATGAAACAAATGATGAAATGGAATTTACTACATCTACTGAAGAAATAGAACCAAGAAGAAGTAAAAGAGCAAGGATAGAAAAATCCTATGGCCCTGATTTCTGCATGTATCTAGTTGAAGGAAACAGGGATAATATTGTTTCTTCTAGTGTCTTTGTGACTGAGCATGATTCTAGTGATAGAGATCCATTGACTTTTAGAGAAGCTATGTCCTCTCAAGATTCAGGTTTTTGGCAAGAAGCCATTAATGATGAAATGGATTCTATCATGGGTAACAAGACTTGGGTCTTGGTGGATTTACCTCCTGGATGTAAACCCATTGATTGTAAATGGATATTTAAAAGGAAAAGAAAACCAGATGGATCCATAGATAAGTATAAAGCTAGATTGGTAGCCAAAGGTTTTAAGCAAAAAGAAGGAATTAATTACTTTGATACATATGCTCCAGTAACAAGAATTAGTACCATTAGGTTATTAATTGTATTAACATCAATTCATAAACTTGTTATACACAAAATGGATGTTAAAACTGCTTTTTTTAAATGGTGATTTAGAAGAGAAAGTTTATATGGAACAACCAGAAGGGTTTGTTTTGAAAGGCCAAGAAAGAAAAGTTTGTAAACTTGTTAAATCTTTATATGGCCTAAAACAAGCACCCAAGTAGTGGCATGAAAAATTTGACCAAATGATTGTTTTCAATGGATTTAAAATAAACGAATCGGATAAATGTGTTTATTCTAAGTCTAGTAAAGGTTTTGGTGTTATAATTTATTTATATGTTGATGATATGCTTATTTTTGGTACTAGTGAAAAAGTAGTATTAGAAGCTAAAGCATTCTTGTCTACTACTTTTGATATGAAAGATATGAGGGAGGTTAATGTAATTTTAGGTATTAAAATTGTGCGGTCTCAAGATACCATTTCTTTAACTTAGTCTCATTATATTGAGAAGTTGTTAAAGAAATTTAATCAAGAGAATTGCAAGATAGCCTCTACCCCATATATGATCATTTTGTTAAGTTATTTCCAAATAAAAGAAATATCATGTCTCAATTAGAGTATGCAAGTATAATCGGTAGTCTAATGTATGCAATGCAGTGTACTAGACCTGATATAACATTTGCGGTTGGAGTATTGAGTAGGTTTACTCATAATTCAGGTTAAGTTCATTGGAATGCAGTATCAAGGAAACTTAAATATCTTAAAGGCACAATGAACTGTGCATTATGTTATACAGGATACCCAACTGTAGTAGAAGGGTACACGGATGTAAACTAGATAACGAATTCGGATGAAATAAAGTCTACAAGTGGATAGATATTCATTTTAGGAGGAAGGGCAATTTCTTAGGGTTCCAAGAAACAAACCTTGATAACACATTCAACTATGGAATCCGAGTTTGTTGCATTATTAGCTGCTGTAAAAGAAGTCGAATGGCTTAAAGATTTATTATTTGAGATTCCACTTTGGCCCAAGCCAATGACAGTTATCTCAATATATTGTGATAATGAGGCAGCATTATCACGGTCTTATAATAAGGTTTATAACGGGAAGTCTAGACATATAAGTTTAAGACATAGTTATGTTAGAGAGCAAATCAATAAAGGGGTTGTTACCTTTAACTATGTCAAGTCAAAGGAAAATTTGGCGGATCCTTTTACAAAAGGCCTAGGCAAGGATATAATATGTAAGACTTCCAGGGAGATGGGTTTAAAGCCTTTAAATGAGAGGTAACCTATAAGTGGAACCCAACTAAATACTAGAGTAACATCTAGTATATTAGTTCAATGGAAAAATACTTATAGTAATAATCGGTTATACACTAGACAAGTATGAAGAATAAATTTTTCATAACCATCTCAAAGTTAGTGTATGCTTGTATGGAGAACAAAGAGGGTAGGGTAAACCTTTAATGAATCTATGTCCGGTTTGAAGGATGCAGGTCATACAAGTGCATCTAATTAAATTCACCTATGTAAGTGAAGGAAGTGGGGCCGCTTCTGCGAGACTTAAGGCTTGTCTATAAGTCACTTACGAAACCCAAGAGGTAAAACACAAGGCCATAAATGTGTTGGGTTTCCTTAAACTATAAGGGATATAATATATGTCTATTAAGCAAGATATCACTTTAAGATTTCTTAGTTCAAAGCTAACGCTACTAAGAATTCTGATATTTTGTGATATAGACTATGTAAAGGTTCAAGTCGAAAGACAACATTTACTTATGTATGCTATATCTAATAAGAGAAAGAAGAATGTCAAAGGAAAAATATTATGAAAATAGGGGAGGATTGTTGTATATTTTCAAATCTAGAAAGTATATAATAAATATATTATATGATGTCTATATAGCCAACAAATGAATTGTTTCAGTTGGATAAAATAAAATGTCTTAATATTAAGAACTTGGGTTCAAGTCATGGTAATAACATTCTCACAATTTTTAATTAATTATTTTAATTAATTAGAATATTTAATTAATTGATTATAATTAATTAATTAATTGGGCCAACTGTAATCCAATGGTAAGATGCCAAAACAGAGTTTGGCAAACAAAGTTTGGATTTGGGATGCGACCAAATTAAAATTACAGAGTAATTGAAACTCTTTAGGAAATTGGAACCTCTTCAAAGGGGTGTTAGGAAACCTATAAATAAGTTCTAAGTCTACCCAAAAACAATCACTTAAAATCAAATCAATCTTTTTCAAGTTCTTAAGGAAATATTATTATAATATTTTCTTGTTTTAATTTCTTCTCTACCATTTATAGATTTGCACTAGATTTGTTATTACACAATAAATTCTAATACAGAATAAAATCTAGGTATGTCTTATCTTGGGAAACTAATTCGTAGTAACCCTGTGTAGCAAAAGTAAGGGGCGAATATAGTCTTAAGGAAAGAGTGGTCAACCATTCGATTCAGGCGATAATATTGTTGTTCTATATCAAATAACAAAGCGGGTTTCAACACAGTAAACTGTTGCTGACTTGTTATAGTCAAAAGGGGAATTCAATTTTTAATTGAACTCATGACACATGTTAAAATGTATCCATGTCTTTACTTTGATACCTACCGCATTAATCTTGGACTTGTGATAACTACCCATACATAAATTCCAAATGTACATACCTAGCCCAAAGCCATGTACATTGATTAAGTCGGAACAAACATAAAATCCTAAACTTAAAATTTTTCAAATGTTGTAAAGTCTCAAAATAACTAAGATTAGATCTAATAACCTTGTGATTTAGATGCTTAATTACGACCAGATCTTGGACCCACCTGCAAAGTTTCCAAGCAAACCCTTAAATTGTGTTTGAATATATGCAATCATACAACATGAACTTTCCAGTTGTAAGTTCTAAATTTCCAAACACATGATATCAACCTCATGTCCCCAATTCTATTTCGTTCGGTAAACTAAAAACTGCGAAAAAAACAAAACTTCAAATTTTCATTAGTAAAATGGCTATTTCGTTCGGTACTCAGTAAAATGTCAAGCAGCTGGAACCATTGGTTTAGTACCAACAAGTTTTAGCTGGCCAACGCTCTGAACGGGTATTGAGTCTGGGAGAACATAGCATCTTGGCCCATTGGAGATGCTTGGGAAGAGAAATCGGCAACGAGCAAATCATGGTATCATCCTGCGACATGTACACAATCTTCATTTGTATTGCGTAAGTATATATGTTATACATATTTTCAACTAACAAAAAAATATATAAGTAAATTTTTACATTAATTAATATTCAGTTAATTAGGGGCTATTTCTTGGTTTGCATGCTAACAATAATATTCAAATGACCACATTACTCAAAAGTTTTAGTTATTATAAGTTGAAACTCCGTCAACTTGTTTATTTATCAACATTTTTATTTATTTTTTTGATGTAGAATTTATGTGAAATATCAATAGTTTGATTCTGTTAACTTGGAATTTCTGAGATAAATTATTATATTTTGAGTTTGATATTATGCAAGAAAAACTGATTTGTGGAATTAACATTTTGATATATTCTTTTTCAGGTGAGTAAACATTAGCAGAAGGCTAGAAGTTTGAGAAATAAATCTTTTGGGGCTATTTATCAAATTAAATTCACAAGGGTACTAGGCATTGATCCTTAGACCTTTTGAAACCGCCCATTTGTTTCTCATTATTGAATTTAGCGGTGAAGGATTCTGAGAAAATTCTTCATCTTCCCTTTTTTTTCATTATTGAATTTATCTTCTTTGCGTTTTTTTTTGCCTCAAAGAAAGAAATATGAAGTTAGCTTAATAGCATGTAGTTCTTCCCAAAGAGAGAATCATCAAGTGAGCTAATGGATTGTTGTTGCATGAGATAATCCAAAAAAATTATCGTTTTGCAAAGGTCATCGGAATCCACTTTCACGTTGGAAAATGTAGGTTGTGATAAATAAATCCTTAATTCTATATCAAGAATATTGTTCAATCTGTTTCAAAATTAGAGATATATTTTCTTTTCTAGTCCATTTCAAAATAAGAGATACTTTTTTATTTTAAGACTATAAAATGATATAAAATTCCTAATTTGTTATTATTTTTTTACTATCATTTTCAATATCACACCATCACGACTAAATCTCTAACTATTATTAAGACTATATTTGAAAATATAAAGATATTTTTAAAAATTATTATTTTATAAATATATCTCTAATTTTAAAACGGAGAAATATTAGTTTGTCATGTCATGAACTTTTTGTGAATTTTTGGTAAGTTAAAGAGGACTCAACTGTTGCTTTTGGATAATAAATTAAATACTATTATTTTGAGTTTGGTTTGGACGCACGTGGTTATCCTTTTAGAACAGAAGAATAACCTTTCGTGGTGTTGTGGGTATGAATTATGAAAACCCACATTTTTGTATTTATATTGAATTTGACAATGGACTAAAATTGTGAATGTGGGCTTAACGTTTGAATGATGAGAAGCGAAAGAAAAGTAAAAATAAAATTTATTGTTTTAAGTTTTCATAAGTGTGTTTGTGTTTTGTGAAAAATTGTAGATTCTATCTCCAATTATTCTTCTATGGGAAATATTTACTCGCAAATTTCGTCTTACATTTTTGACAAACTTATTTTTGCATATATTAAAATGTCAACCAAACATTTGTAACAAAATAATTTTTTTTTAATTTTTTTTTTGCTTTATGTTTCTTAAAAGTCATTTTACAATATAAGATTCTCGACATTCAAACAAAGCTATATGTGTTTAAATAAGAAACACCTTTATCTTTCTTCTTAGTTCCATCTGTACACTTGTGACCTCGTTTTTTTTCTAATTTCATCATTATTATAAAGTAATTTTTTTCAGTGAAATCAATAGATTCCACTTTCCTCAGCTAAGCTTCGTCCCTGGTCACTCACGTTGGGCAGGGCTGCTCTATGCCACCTGTCTTTACCTTGACACTATTGTCTTAGCAAAACTAATGATAGCCCTAAAAGATTTGGGACCATTTTTCTTTTCATGTCAATATGGCTCAATCGTCTTTATCATAATCTTTATGGGCCATTCGAATTCTCAAGAAATTAATTGGTCAAATGAGTCTCCAAAACTTAATATGGTAGGTTCAAATCCCATATTAAATCCATATTAGGTGAAATGGCAACATTTTGGTTAATTTATACTAAGCCAAGATGATCTAACTGAAACTATTAAACAAATTCTTCCATCAATCCAACTATTTGACTCACAAGAGTATACTAAATATTAATCTGATGCAAATATTTAATAGGGTAAAATACATTTTATATAATATTTTAAATTTGAATTGTTTACTTATATTTTTCATAAAACATTTTCTATTTCTATATTTCAACAACTTTTACATACATTGATACATGCTAACTATAAATAACAAAAATATCAGCTATTGGATAAATTTAGTCAAAACTCAAAGAGTGTAGCAGCTTAGTTTATCCATTGGAGAAATCAGCACCCACCTTGAATCACTGTGTGAAATCACCAAAGATTTGTATGCCATTCCAACCCAGTACGTATACAGGTATGCATTTAGTCACTCTGTTTTGTGTAATTGTGTCCCATTTATTTTCACATCTTATTCTTGTTCAATTTATTTTTTTTCACCCATTTACATTTCAAATTTATCAACATTTTCCTTCACACAAAATATTTACTTACCATAACTGGTAGATGGGGCATGAAACCTAAACCTAGAACCCTAATTTCGAAGAAGGTCATTATGGTTATAAGAATGCCTAATTGAACCCATAACAACTCTCTTTTATGTAAAAGAGGGTATATAAATCACTATTCGTTAAATACTTTTTCATCACTGAACTGAACCCGGATATATTAGTTGTAGACTTTTTGAAACAATATTAGTTGTTGACTTTGTGTGCAACCAAGTTTATGATAAAGATTGTCATCCTTTAAGTATTACTATAAGAAAAAATGGGTTATACCTAATTGAGGAGGTTTGTGATGATTTTGAAATCTTTTTTACTAGATAATCTATATTCTTATGCATGAAGATAATCAATTTGGTCGTTGTGGTCGGATTCTATTATGGATTTCTGACCACATTTTCTATAGCGCCCTCTTTTCTCTTCCTTCTCCGAGTTCGGATTATGGAAGAAGGAACCGAGAGGAATGTATTAATTATTTCTCCCTAAAAAAACAACTCTTTTAAGTGGATCTGACGGGTTCCTCCCCTTCTATGAAAAATTTATGAAAGTATTTTTTTAATAGCTAGACAAATTTTCACTAGAAAGATTACAATCATGCTGCGATCAGTGACATTCATTTTTTTATTGAAAAAATGCACTTACATTTATCTTATGGGTAAGAAGATTTTGATTGCTCAAAATTTTGGTGTAATAATGTTGTTTAATTGGATAAATTAAGTGATGTGCTCAATTTATTTACATTCAAAAATTTTAGATATTCATCGATAGAAGAAAATTGTTATGAATACCCATGTGAGTTTGGCATATGGAAAGCAGATCTCATATTGATAGTATGACATATCAATGTGGGGTTAATACAAATTTAAATCTGCGAGGATAACTAACTTTTCGAAAAGAAATAAAAGTTTGAGCCTATATAGTAATAAAAATTAAAGAGAATCTTAATAGAGAAGGGCAAAATCGCACAATATCCTAAAAAACAGAACTAAAAAAAAATCCCCATTTAAGGAATCTAAACCAATATAGACCAAATTTGTTTTCGTGCTTTATGTTTGGAGCAGGATTTTAAAAAGAGTAAATACTTAACAACATGCAGCTTGAGAAAGAAAATACAAAAATTCAACATAACATGAGATCAATTGCACATGCATCACAAAATTTTACTTCCAAACACACACACACACACACATGTATATGTTACGCCTCCAAATTCGGGTTCCTTGAATCTCGAGTTCGGTGCTCACGATACATCATAATCACCTGCCTCTAAACAACAAATTAATAACTAATGCGGAATATATAAACATATGTTTTTCATTACAAAAGGTTTACTACGGTCCTAATGTTTATAATCTTAAACAGAATACAACACTTAACCCAAAAATATTCTCTAGGGTTCAGGTTTCAATAGCTGATAGTAAAACAAAACAATAAAACAGTTAGCCGAAGTCTAAGACTTCATCTTTCTTTTGTCCTTCTCTTTGCTTGAGCACTCGACTTAAATGTAATTTATCCATGATATAACAAGGGTGAGCAACGAGTTTGCTCAACAAGTTTAACAATGAATCACGAAGATATATTATGAATAAAGAGAATAATAACTATAATTAATTCAACAATAAGAGATAACTAATGAAAATTGATTATTAAAATGCCGAGTGGTCCAACCGACCATAAACATACTCTAAGGCATGAACCACTTGATTGACCCTTATTAGGTTACTATCTCCAGAATTGTACTTGAGGGGATCAGCCTCTCATACACCATGTATATGCATAACATTTAATTCTGTCATGTATCATACATTAGATACTTAGGAAACTTCCCTATATAGGGTTTGTTCATCTCAGTCTAAGAGTCCGCACCAATAGCTGGTTTGGATAGCTTTTAAATTACTTAACATACATACGTCTAATCGAACGAATGACTTAGACTTCTCTTTGAATAGTTCATGAATGACAGAACTTTAAATAATGACATAGTCCGATGATCGAACTGAATTTAAGTGCGCTGGGTGTTAGAGTTTATGCCCTAAAAGCCAATTCGTTGATGTAATTGCTTAACATTTCTTTGATATTATATTTGATTGAATAAATAAATTATTTTATTATGGTTTTATTTACTGCGTTATATAAATGTTAGCATAATAAAAGTCCTTAGAATAATGATACAAATTATATAGCTTCAAGTATGTGACTTGAACATGAGATTATGTAATTACAATTAGTATCATTACTCTTAAATGTCCCTAGTCGAGTATCATTGTTAATGCAACAACAATGATACATTGAGACTAGTACGTGAATTGACTGATGGCCAAATCTCATTGGTCATAAATATATGAGATACTTAGTCAATGCATAGGTACATGTTAGAGAACAATGTACTGGACAGACCTACCATGAGAATTCTACGTGGAGTATTATGCAAAGTGTCATAAACAATTCTCATAGTGACAATGATGTAATGATCCTCCGACCTGAAATCACTATATTACTACACGGGAATTTATGTACTTTGATATCATCAAAGGTCACCTTTAATAGGGTGGACAATAAATGTGATTATTGGGTACATTATAAATTGTGTGAGGAATATGAGTGATCTAGATGGAATTTAACCCTCCTATATATTAGGGGTGATATCCACAGGCCTTTTGATTGAGTAGGACTATGAAATGCATGACCATGCTCAAATAGTGATTTGTTTCATATAGTCTTCTCATTGATCAAGAAAACTTAGATTAAATTATGAAGAGTATGACACATTCCATGGCTCAAGTTTAATCTAGGATGTCAAGGTTAAAAGGATTAAATTACATTGAAACATTGGTCATGAAAAGGTTGCATCGAATCACTGATCTTATTATTATTTGGATAGTAGTGATGCATTACTAGATGCCGCTCACTGTTTATAATTTTATAATATGATTTTAAAATTATTGTCAATATAATAATAACCTATAGGGTCACACACTTAGAACGTAATTAAAAGGGAATTAATTTAAATTGTAAGGATTTAAATATGTCAATATGATTGATTGTATTTAAATTACGAATTTAAATTAATAGGATAATTTGTATATATGTATATTAATTAAGACTTAATTAAGATATAATATATATAAATTCGGATTTTACTTTTCTAATTGGATTAGGGTTTTGGTTAATTCTTTTTGACTGCTATATATATATATATATATATATATATATATATGATATATCAGCTATTTTTTAAGAGAGGGGGAAGAAAAGAAAAACCCTAGCCATTTTAGAAAAGAGAGTAGAGAGAAAAACTTCAGAAAATCCAGATCTTGGCGGCTAGTACCGCAGTTCTCTTTGCTGCAGACCGTGTGACGATTTGTGGGACGTTCGTGTGGATACCGTAGAGGCGCAGTTTCGTTGGATTGCGTTGATGATTCGAAGCTGTTCCAGATTTTTAATCATTTCCATTCAAGCTTGGATAATCGGCAACACAAATCTAAACCTCTGAATTAATGTGCTTTCACAGGGATCTTGTTTTAGGTTCAAAAATTGTTTTAAAAATTTTAAATTCCGCTGCTTTATATGTCGAAAACCCTATAGTGGTATCAGAGCTACTTGCGAAACGATTAATTCAGATTACGTGTTTTAATTGTATTCGATATATATGATATATGATGATGCATGTTTGCTGATCTGAAACTAAATATATGATATTCTGCATGTATGCATATTCTGGAAATTAGTAATATATATGCATGTATATGATGTTCTCTTAATCGTATCCTAGAAGGTGTAATAACAATACAACTTCTGTTCTAATTGGATTAAAGGCATGAAAATTCGGTTTAATATGATTAATCGAAACTGGACATATATGATATGATTCTGAAAATTGTTTCAGAGATTCGTATGAAAAATAGACTACCGCCAAGGGGGGAGACCCCCCTTAGACCCCCCCTGTCGTAGGGCACGATGGTCGCGACCCTAATATTATATATATAGTTTTCTTTAATTATAAAATTGTGTTATGTGCTTATTATGATATGCATGGTGCACAGTTATGGCCCCTTTGACCCATAGGTTAGTGTTTTTTTTTGTTTTGAAATACGGCTTGCATGTCGTGCCATTGTATAAATTCTGATGTAATATTCTCTTCTCATCTAAATCCCCTCGAATGTAACTTGAGGTTTCTTTATGACATGTAATGTACAAGTGTAACCTATCAAGATAACAAGATGATGAAGGAGAGAAGACACATGCATGCATGAGGAAGGCCCAAGGAAGCTACTATTTTGATGATCTTTTACCACTTTAAACTGACCTTCAATCTTTTCATTAGCTTGAAAAAATTGACATAGGGTTGGGCCATAACTGTGACACATTTAATTTTGCACTTTATTTATGCTTGTATACGATATGATATGATAAATAATGTGCATGCTTAATAAGATTAAAATTGGTGAGATCTAAATTAATTAATAAAATCCCTCATAAAATTATTATGTCTAAATCAGATGGCTTCCAATGAATAACACTCATTAATGTGACGCCCCCAAATCCGGGTACCTCAAACCCGAATCCGGTGCTACACGGTACATCCCATTCCATACAACATAATAGACATGAATGTTGATATAATTAGGTTCTAAGTAATGAATCATAATATCAATTATGAATTATTGAACTTATATTAAAACCCTAAATGAAAGATTAAAACCCTAATTATAGAATTGAAAACCCTAAACCCTAATTCGGAACCCAAAAACCCTAATTTGATTCAAGAACACTACATTATAAATTGATAAACCTTAATTATGATATAATAGCTTAATTAAGGTATTGCTAAACATGATTAAACACCCTAATCATGATTAGCAAAAATTTAGGTTTAATTAGTAAGAAAAAAATCAAAAATAAAAATTAAACCAATAGAAATTGAGCTAGGAGTGTGCAAGCTTATGCTTAACACACTCCAGCACAAGCATGTCAACAAGATCAGATTGCAAGCAACACACGTTAAGTTGTTAGGATATTTATGGGGACAAGTTAGTAAAAATGGCCTAAAAACCCTAATTCTGAAGTTGCTATAAATAGAACATCATGCTAGTCAGTTAAGCCACGAATTTTACAAAGCCTAAACACTTACAACCATACCATAACAAGCCTTTGCAACCACAAGATCAGAATCAAAAGCCAGAGATTAAAATTTGAAGAAAAAGGTGCAAAAACCCTAATTTTATGCTAGATCTTCAAGCCTACAAAAATTTTATGTTTTAGATGTTTAGGATTATGTGTAAGCATGTTATTTGATAATCTGGGTTGGTTAATCATGTATCTATAACATTTAAAGGATCGAATTTGATGAAAAACTCAAACTGTTCTTGGCAGTCAAGAACAGTCTGACAGGCTACTTTGTTAGAGCTTTTGATCGACTTAAATTGTTTGTTTGATGTGTTTTAAAGCATGAATTAGTAGTATGCCATGTTAGCTATAATATCAAATTGATAGAAAGTTAAAATTATCTCTAGGATGAAAGTTCTAGGTGGTCAAAATGCGTTGACCGACCATGGGTGACTGATTTCTTGGTAACCCAGAAATCATATGAACACACTAACAAAGTCTAACAAGACTTTGTCAAGCCCAGATCTTGATCACATGATATATTTTAGGAGGTTTTAAGGTTTGTATGTGTTCTTTGCCATGAAAACTAGAAGTACAAATCAATTAAACATATTAAGCTAACACGGAATCAAAGTTAATAGCGGTCAAACCATGCTGACCGACCATGACTGACTGAGTTTCTGGGTAACCCAGAAACTCAACAATAGTATGATCGGGCTAGTTTGACCATGATTTTCTAGCAACAATTGATGTTGTTTGAGTTGAAATTTAACATGTCGTTGTACTCTGCCATGTTGGCTACAACAACAAACAAAAATCAAGCATAAACATTAACGCATCAAAGAGAAATTTAAGGCCAAATGTCACTGCTCGACATTGACCGGTTGTTCTTCATGAAGAACACCTTTAGCGACGAAATTCATATCCAAACCCAGAAAACTAATTTCTTATGCAGACCGTCGTTAAAGCCCTTTTGCGACGATTTTCAATAAAAATTAATAAAAATAATTAAATAAATTATAAATAAATATTAAAAATTCATAAAAATTAATATTAAATATTAAAAATTCATTTTTAATTATATTTAATAAATTATTAATATTCTGATAAAAAATTTTATAATTATTTAATTTAATTAAATATTAAATTAAATAATAAATATATTAAATAAAGGATTTAAAAATAATATTAATGTATTTAAATTAGTTTTAAATGATAATTAAATCATTTAAAAATATTACTAACTTTCCAAAATTATTATAAATAATAAATAAATTATTTTAAATAATATACTAAGTATTTGAAAATATTATAAATGATAATTAAACCATTTAAATATTAAAGTAATTTTTAAAAATTATTATAAATAATAATTATATCATTTAAATGATAAAATAAATTATAAAAAATATTATTAATGATAAAATAAATCATTTAAATAATATTTTTATCTTTCTAAATATATTATAAATGATAAATAAATTATTTAAATAATATTTTAGGTACCTAAAAATATTCTAAGTGACAAATAAATTATTTAAATAATATATTAATGTTTTAAAAATATTCTAAATGATAATTAAATCATTTAAAAATATTCCTAAGCTTGTAAAATTATTTAAAAATATTTGCAAGCTTATAACAATTATTTAAAAATAATATTAAGCTTCTAAAAATATTATAAATGATAATTATATTATCTAAGCTAATATTTAAGCTTCCAAACGAAGTTTTATTGATAAACCTATGTGTTTAGCTGTCTAAAGTCACGACCAAGATACCGAATCAACGTCGGACCTTAACGAAACTTGTCTAGATTAGCGTATAAGTTCTAACGCTTATATTTGACAACGTAGACTACGTGCGCTGACACCTTGTGTGAAATTGTGTTAAACGAACTACGCTAAGGTAAGTGTTCTAACCTTACTCAACTTATATTTATGCAAGTATTATACATCTTGGTATCAATTATTGTGAAGTTATTACTTCTTGTTCAGCATAACTTAAGAATGAATCATTATTCATATATTACTTGATGAAGCTTAAATTATTGTGTCAAACCAAATTGTTTTTGTAACGATCGCGGATCGTGGGTAGCTTGTAACACGAGCCTATAAATTTTATTGAATAAATTGAACTTTTATTAATATTATTCCGTGTTATGTGTTTGAATATTTTATTACTACATATGATGTGTAGGTGATAATTTTTGATTGTTATTATTTTTATTGGAGTGGATTAAATTATTAGAGAAATAGCACTAAAGCGCTATTTACGCCAAGGACGCCTTTTTTGATTTTATGACTTTTCATAATTTTGCCAAAGCGTTAATGAGAGGAATTAATAATCCAAGTGTGGGATTTTATTTGAGCCCAATTGGAATTAAATTAGAAGTCCAATAGTGGCCCAAGTTGAAGCCCAAAACCTATGGGTCAAGTCCATGACATAAACCCGCACCCCATGACCCACAACCCATGACCCATGAGGGAAATGGGTTATGTAATCAGCTGAACCATTTGTAGAAGGAGAAGCGTGCGGGAGAAGGAGAGGAGAGGGAGAAGAGAAGCCAAGAACGTGGGAGAGCATGGGGAGCATCAAATTCTGCATTTGGGAGAGGGAAAGGGAGAATAGAACATTTGGGGAGAAGGAGGGGGTGTTACCCGAGCCGACCATGAGCATGGGGGAAGGAAGAGCTCACTCTCCTGAACATGGGGAGCTGGTGTAGCCTTCATGCTCAGCTCCTTCATCCTCCTTGAAGCTCAGTTCTTCTTCTATAAATACTCCTCCCTTGCCATACATCCATTCCTTTGATTGTTGCTTAGTATGATAGCTGAAACTTGAGAGAAAATAGTGAAGAGAGTGTTCACGGGTGATTGAGGAAGGAGAAGGAGTATTGTAGCAGCTGGTATTTGAGTCCATTAGCAACCTTAGAACAAGCTCCAAGAGGTATGCAATATAGAGTTTAGCTCATTTCCACATTCTTTCCAAGTTCTTAGTTTTGTGTTGGTTGCTTTGTTGAAGTTATGTGACTGATTTTGCTAATTAGTTCATGAACATGTGTGGAGGTTAATTAGCTCTATAAGACCTTGTTAATGATATGCGAAAGTGGAACAATGAATGAGAATGAAACCTATGCTTAAGGAATCAAGAAATGGACTGAAATGGACATTAGTGGACTGTTATTCATCTTTTGTTAATAATGAAGTTATAATCATCTTGGTTTGGTTGTGTGCATTGGTTGTGTACTAGTTGTATATGTCCAGGAGCTATGGGAATTGATTTCATATGTGAAGTCAATGGTAACCATGTAATGATAGGCTATGAGTTATGAACTCTAAAGCCATGCCCACCAACTATTTGGTTTAATGTCCAAGAGAATGATTTCTCTAAGGAACATGAGAATTAAAGATGATTAATTGATTTAATGATGTTATGATTCATAGCTTAGTTGTAAAAGTATGTTTGGAGTCATATAGACTTGTTTTATAATGGGTAAGAAGCAAATGGGACGGAATCAAGAGTTTGGGTTTTTGGGTTCTGCAGTAGCAGAACCTGAAAGTCCCTGGATGCAGAGTGGCGCAGCTGCGCCACTCCCAAGCATAGCACCTGCGCAGCTGCGCTGGTTGGCAGAGCTGGAAGTCCCTGGATTCAGAGTGGCGCAGCTGCACCACTCCCAAGTATAAGACCTGCGCAGCTGCGCTGGTCTGCAGAACCGAGCGAGCTGGGCAGTCGATCGCTCACCGGGGAGCTGGGCAGCCGCTCGCTCACCGGGGAGCTGGGCAGCCGCTCGCTCACCGGGGAGCTGGGCAGCCGCTCGCTCACCGGGGAGCTGGGCAGCCGCTCGCTCACCGGGGAGCTGGGCAGCCGCTCGCTCACCGGGGAGCTGGGCAGCCGCTCGCTCACCGGGGAGCGAGACCCCCGTTTGGGTAGTCGTAGTGGCAATCAATGTTCGTAATGATTATAATGTGTTGAATAATGTAAGCCAATGTTTGGTGTTTATTCTGAGACTAATTGGTATGTGAATATGTGTCTAAATGCGTAGGACATATTTGAAGGACGATTAACGTCAAGTAGTAGCAAGCGCTTAAGGCAAGTTTCTTATACCCTTGCCTAACTCTTGTGTTGGGCAAGTTCTCTAGCTTCATTCATTTTCAGTATTGAATGCAAGTTTCGTATCTTATACAAAGGACGTATATTGTGCAAGTTTTCTAACGCTTGTCTAACCCTTGTGTTGGACAAGTTTATTTGATTCATTTGATTATATTCTCATGACTCTCATGCGATGTTTGAAGTTTTGATTTACGCAATACATATATGGTTGTGTGAATTCGTTACTTATGTAAATTTTTCAGTATTTGCACAAGTATTCTAGCTATGTTATGACATAAATTGTTGAAGCTTTCAAGTTCACATATATATGAACTGTTACAGAGAACGTCGATGCCATTTGTTTCGGCTAGACAGATATTGAAATATTTTATTGATTTGATAATAAATCCTTGAAAAGTTATTGATGATTAAGTAGAGCTATCCAACTAAATTGCTTTGGTTAGGATTCTGAGACATGAATGAGATGAACAACCCTAATATTAGGGGCAGTTTTTAGTCAGTTATTCTGACAAGGCATCGAGCGCCTAAACAAACACATATAGTCATTTCCAGCTAGAGTGTTGATCAACATAGAGTACAATAGGCTGATCACCTAGAAGTGCTCGTAAGTAAGACGGTTTACAGTTATATTGCTATGTTATGGTAATAGAACCTGGATTGAGAGTAAGACGTGTTGTAATAATATAGTAATTACATTTATGTCTATTATGTTGTATGGAAGGGGATGTACCGTGTAGCACCGGATTCGGGTTTGAGGTACCCGGATCTGGGGGCATCACAGTTTTGGTACGACATCTTATACTGAGAAATGGAACACCTTGATGTAAGGTGAACTGGAAAACCTTAATATAAGGTGGTGACCGTTGATTATATATCGACATAAATTGTAGGATGATATGCATACTCCTAGGATATTAGTGAGGCTGATCCCCTGCCAGATATCTGAAATCAAGCGGTTCTAAGTCATTGAAGACTGATAGAACTAATTGAAATATATGGTTCATGTACAGAACCCTCAGTTATACATCATTGATATCTTTTAAATCAAACACATTGTGTTTATATTTTTCAAATAAACTTGTTGATTGTGTATATCTTCTTTGCAGTTTTAAATGATAATCCCAGCACTTCTCGGACAGACAAAGGAAAAGGACATGTTTATTAGTTTTAATTACTATTTTGGAATAATTCAAGTCTTTTATAAGGCTTTGTTGTAATAACTTAGTACTGAGAACAATGTAACCGAACTTAATGATATGTAATATATTATCATCCTTTATTACATCGAATGTGTTGTACTCTGATCTTTACTTTGTTTAGCATAGTTGTACTAAGTTAAATACAATATCTATACGAACTATACATTTGAATGAGGGTATTTGAATGATATTGAAAGTCTTATAAGCTCTGAGGTTACACTTAATGAGCCCCGGTACGGTGCCATCTTTACCAGAATGCGCCCTTCAGTTCTATGGATAATCTTATCGTTAATACTGTAATGTCAGATAGATAGGGAATATCGATATGAAAGAAGTATTCATTAGATATGAATCTATACATCCAAGTGAGGGTATCCAAACACAGATTACGTTCTGGCAAGAATTATCATCTGTTATGGGATACTGTGAACCTTGGATAGATAGAAGTCATATTTTATTGAATATTTATAGTTGTATAGTTTCACGTGAGCACCAGATCTGCTACAGAGAAGTGTAAAAATTTTGGGGGCGTCATAGAATCAATGATGAGGGCTATTAATTTGAATAAAATAGTGGGAGGTATATTTTGAATGTACTATCATCAATTACATAATATCAAAACTCTATAATTTGACTTATTATTTTTGCACTTATAAATTGTAGATATCAATGGCAAACAACAACACAAATAGTCTTTCACTACGATCAGCCCTTGAGAAAGAAAAAATGAGTGGATTTAATTTCCTATACTAGCATAGGAACTTGAGGATTGTCCTCAAACAAGAGCGCAAGCTATATGTCCTTGATGGGCCTACTCCTGCAGCACCCGCTAATACTGCACCACGTGTAGAGCATAATACTTACAAGAAGCATCAAGATGATGCTCTGGACGTGAGTTGTCTCATGCTAGCAACTATGAACTCTGAGCTTCAGAAGCAACATGAGTTAATGGATGCTTATGTGATGATCAAGCATCTCAAGAAATTGTTCGAAGGGCATGCTCGACAGGAGAGGTTTGATACAAGCAAAGCGTTGTAACACTGTAAGATGGGTGAACGTGATCCAGTTGGTCCACATGTTATGAAAATGATTGGGTATATTGAGTACCTTAATAGGTTGGATTTTCCGATTACTCGGGAAGCCCAAACTGATCTTGTTTTGCAATCTTTGAACAACAGCTACTCTCAATTTGTTATGAATTATCTCATGAATGAAATTGTGAAACCACTTACTGAGTTGTTGAGCATATTAAGAACTGCCGAGAACAACATGAAAAAGGCAGGACCCGATCCCATAATGATGGTGCAAAAGGGGAATGCTAAGGGAAAAGGGAAAGGCAAGAAGAAGATAGGATCTAAATCTGGTGCTAAACCCAATTTCAAAAACAAATGGGCTTTAAAACCTAAAGGTGGGGTGGCTAAAGAAGGTAATTGTCACTTCTGTGGAAAACCTGGACACTAGAAGAGGAATTATCATGCTTATTTGGAAGAACTGAAGAAAAAAAAGGAAGTGTGACTTCTAATTCAGGTATATATGTTATAGAAGTCAATTTGTCCACTTCTACATCATGGGTATTGGATACTGGATGTGGTTTTCACATTTGTGTTAATGTGCAGGAACTCCGAAGGAGTAGGACTTTTGCGAAAGGAGAAGTTGACCTACGAGTTGGGAATGGAGCAAAAGTTGTTGCACTAGCCGTAGGAACTTATTATTTATCTTTGCCCACCGGGCTAGTATTAGAATTAGAGGATTGTTATTATGTGCCTGCTATAAGCAAAAACATTATTTCTATTTCTTGTTTGGACAAGAAAGGTTTTTCATTTATAATAAAGAACAACAATTGTTCTTTTACTTAAATGAAATATGTTATGGTGTTGCACAATTGTTTAATGGTCTTTATATTCTTGATTTAGAAATGCCTATCTATAACATAAATACAAAACGATTTAAATCAGATGATTCAAATCCGACATATCTCTGACACTGTCGTTTAGGTCATATAAATGAGAAACACATATCCAAACTCCATAAAGATGGGTTTTTGGATTCATTTGAGTTTGAATCATATGAGAACTGTGAGTCTTGTTTATTAGGCAGGATGACTAAAGCCCCTTTCACTGGTCACAGTGAACGGGCTAGCGATGTATTGGGACTTATACATAGTGATGTATGTGGACCTATGAATTCGTTAGCAAGAGGTAGGTTATATTACTTCATTACATTTACTGACGCTTCAGTTGATATGGATATATGCATCTTATGAGACACAAATCTGAATCCTTTGAAAAGTTCAAGGAATTCAAGAATGAAGTTCAAAACCAATTTGGCAAAAACATAAAAGCCCTTCGATCTGATTGAGGAGGGTAATATCACAGCTCACCCCACCTGGAACACCACAATGGAATGGTGTGTCTGAAAGGAGGAATAGCACCTTGTTGGATATGGTACGATCAATGATGAGTCATGCAGATCTTCCAATAAGCTTTTGGGGTCATGCCCTAGAGACAACTGCATTCACACTTAATCGTGTTCCTATAAAGACGGTTCAGAAGACACCATATGAGATATGGATTGGAAAACGTCCTACTTTGTCGTTCATGAAGATTTGGGGTTGCGAGGCGTTTATAAAACGTCTAGCTTCTGACAAGCTCGGACCCAAATATGATAAATGTAATTTTGTGGGATACCCTAAGGAAACAAAAGGGTATTATTTCTACAAACCTAATTAGAACAAAGTGGTTATTGCTCGAACTGGTATATTTCTAGAAAGAGAATTTGTCTCTAAAAGAAACAGTGGGAGGAAAGTAGAACTTGAAGAAATTCGAGAACCACAAAATATCATTGAACCTGAGTTGGAACATGAACAGGAACCACAAGATATTGTGGAAAGTGAACTTACTCAAATTACACGAGGCATTCGTAGATCTGGTAGGACACGCCAAGAGCCTGAGAGATATTATGGATTCCTTGTGACTCAAAACGGCGATGTGATGCTCATAGATCAGGATGAGCCTGCTTCCTACCAAGAAGTTATGAATTGACCAGATTCTGAGAGATGGCTTGAAGTCATGAAATCTGAGATGGACTCCATGTATACTAACCAAGTATAGACTTTGGTTGATCCACCCGAAGGGGTAAAACCAATCGGGTGCAAGTGGGTTTTTAACAAGAAAACCGATATAGATGGTAATGTACAAACGTATAAAGGCCGACTAGTAGCAAAAGGTTTCAAACAAGTGCAAGGTGTTGACTATGATGAAACCTTCTCTCTAGTGGCAATGGTTAAATCCATTAGGATCTTACTTGTTATTGCAGCCTTTTATGATTACGAAATCTGGCAGATGGATGTTAAAACTGCTTTCCTTAACGGAAATCTCCTTGAAGAATGTGTATATGACACAACCTGAGGGTTTTGTCACTCCAAAGGATGCTGGAAAGGTATGTAAGCTGCAGCGATCCATTTATGGATTGAAGCAAGCCTCTCGGAGTTGGAATCTTCGATTTGATGAAGCAGTCAAAGAGTTTGGCTTTATAAAAAATGAAGATGAACCATGTGTATATAAGAAGGTTAGTGGGAGTCACATTGTATTCATGGTATTATATGTTGACGACATATTAATTATTAGGAATGACATTCCTTCCTTACAAGCTATAAAAACATGGTTAGGAAAATGTTTCTCCATGAAAGATTTAGGCGATGCAACCTACATTTTAAGTATCAAGATCTATCGTGATAGATCGAGAAAAATGCTCGGCCTAAGTCAAAGTACATATATTAATAAAGTGCTGAAACGGTTCAGCATGTAAGAGGCAAAAAGAGGACACTTACCCATGTCTCATAGTGTAAAGATCTCTAAAGCCCAATATCCTAAATCACAAGATGATGAGGAACGTATGAGAAAGATCTCTTATGCTTCGGTAATTGGATCTATCATGTATGTAATGATATGTACTCGTCCGGATGTCTCGTATGCTTTGAGCATGAAGAGTAGATACCAGTCCAATCCAGGTGAAAGTCACTGGACAACAGTCAAGAATATCCTCAAGTACCTGAAAAGGACTAAGGATTCATTCTTGGTATATGGAGGTGAAGACGAACTGGCAGTAAAGGGTTACGCAGATGCTAGGTTTCAGACTAACAAAGATGACTATAAGTCTGAGTCAGGTTTTGTGTTTTGCCTTAATGGTGGTGTTGTTAGCTGAAAAGTTCGAAGAAAGAGACAATAGTCGATTCTACAACAAAGACTGAGTATATTACTACTTCTAGTGCGGCCAAGGAGGCTGTATGGATTAAAAAGTTCGTCACTGAACTTGGTGTTATTCCAACCATTGTTGATCTAGTTGAGCTATACTGTGATAATGATGGAGCCATTGCACAGGCTAAGGAACCTAGATCTCACCAATGATCCAAGCATATACTTAGGTGGTACCATCTCATCCATGAAATCATTGGTAGAGGAGATGTACATATATGCAGAGTGTCAACAGATGATAATGTTGCAGAGCCACTGACCACGGCTTTGTTGCAACAGAAGCATGAAGGTTACACTAGTTCCATGGGTTTTAGATAAATGAGTGATTGGCTCTAGTGCAAGTGGGAGATTGTTAGAGTTTATACCCTAGAGGCCAATTCTTTGATGTAATTGCTTAACATTTCTTTTGATATTATATTTGATTGAATAAATGAATTATTTTATTATGGTTTTATTTACTGCGTTATATAAATGTTAGCATAATAAAAGTCCTTAGAATAATGATACAAATTATATAGCTTCAAGTATGTGACTTGAACATGAGATTATGTAATTACAATTAGTATCATTACTCTTAAATGTCCCTAGTCGAGTATCATTGTTAATGGGACAACAATGATACATCGAGACTACTATGTGGATTGACTGATGGCTAAATCTCATTGGTCATAAATATATGAGATATTGAGTCAATGCATAGGTACATGTTAGATAACAATGTACTGGGCAGACCCACCATGAGAATTCTACGTGGAGTATTATGCAAAGTGTCATAAGTAATTCTCATAGTAACAATGATATAACGATCCTCCGACCTGAAATCACTATATTACTACACAGGAATTTATGTACTTTGATATCATCAAAGGTCACCTTTAATAGGGTGGAGAATAAAGGTGATTATTGGGTACATCATGAATCATGTGAGGAATATGAGTGATCTAGATGGAATTTAACCCTCCTATATATTAGGGGTTATATCCATAGGCCTCTTGATTGAGTAGGACTATGAAATGCATGGTCATGCTCAAATAGTAATTTGTTTCATATAGTCTACTCATTGATCAAGAAAACTTAGATTAAATTATGAAGAGTATGACACATTCCATGGCTCGAGTTTAATCTAGGATGTCAAGGTTAAAAGGATTAAATTACATTGAAACATTAATCACGAAAAGGTTGCATCGAATCACCGATCTTATTATTATTTGGGTAGCAGTGATGCATTACTAGATGTCGCTCACTATTTATAATTTTATAATATGATTTTAAAATTATAGCCAACATAATAATAACCTATAGGGTCACACACTTAGAACGTAATTAAAAGAGAATTGATTTAAATTGTAAGGATTTAAATATGTCAATATGATTGATTGTATTTAAATTACGAATTTAAATTAATAGGATAATTTGTATATATGTATACTAATTAAGTAAGACTTAATTAAGATATAATATATATAAATTCGGATTTTACTTTTCTAATTGGATTAGGGTTTTGGTTAATTCTTTTTTACTGCTATATATATATGATATATCAGCTGTTTTTTAAGAGAGGGAGAAGAAAAGAAAATCCCTAGCCGTTTTAGAAAAGAGAGTAGAGAGAAAAACTTCATAAAATCCAGATCTTGGCGGCTAGTACCGCAGTTCTCTTTACTGCAGATCGTGCGACGATTTGTGGGGCGTTCATGTAGATACCGTAGAGGCGCAGTTCTATTGGATTGCGTTGAAGATTCGAAGCTGTTCCAGAGTTTTCATCATCTTCATTCAAGCTCGGATAATCGGTAACACAAATCTAAACCTCTAAATTAATATGCTTTCGCATGGATCCTATTTTAGGATTTTGAAAATTGTTTTAAAAATTTTAAATTCCACTGCTTTATGTGTCGAAAACCCTACACTGGTTGCGAATGACAATAATATTGATATGGAATAACTTTAAAGTAATTAAACCACTTAGCACATGCTTGAGAAATAAAACTCGAGCTTAAATTAGAAAATTTGCTATATGTAAGAAGTTTAAGGTTAGGAGCTTGCACCAAATGTGAATATCAATAATCATCATGGATGTGGAATAATTGACGATAATTATCCATTTGCCTGATCTGCTGCTTACTATTCACTCTACGATTCTGCTCGACAAGGTATCCTATAGTAATTATAATTATTCTCGAATCAGTCATAGTTAAACATTAATGTCGGACTTAGAAGACTCGGTCGGTCCTACGGTCCATCTAACCATGTTATGGTATGACCCGACAGCTCTACGATTTGTAGAGTTACTCTATGATATAAAGGTCTAAATAGTGATAAACACTTCGGCTTCTGATCGGTTTAGGGTCGGGTATAGAGTCTTGTCCATTCAGGGAAGTTTGGGGTCTGGTACGGAACCGACCTAGATAAGCTAATAACGCCTTCGGATTCGGGAGTTCGGGTCTGAATGACCCATTGACTACAGGTGTTTGACTTCGGGCTCCTTTTCAGAACCTCTCTCTCATAGTTTGGGAACCTTTCGTCGTTCGAGAACCGCTTTGGGATAGGATGGTATTTTTGTGTTCGGCTTCGATAAGTCGAAGGTTCGGGTCACTACAACATTAGAGACCCGGCTTCGGATCGATGTATGCTCAGGCATACATTGGTTTAGGGGCACGATCCGAAAAGAGTTATGTCCACTTCGAAAAATTAGGGTCTCAATGGTATCAAAAGTTCGACTTTGGGTTTGGTACCGAACCCACCAAAAATAATTACTAAATGCCTTCGGGTTCGACTACGGATCTTAATTCAAAAAAATTTGTTTATTATTATTCTCGGTTCGGGGTTGAGTGACAGCCTATGTCTAACCCCGATACTAAGGTCATGAGTTCGAAGTAAGGCGACGAACCTCGTCGGAACAGCTTCGGCCCCTCCGATATTATCTGTGTAACATGAATGAGGCCATTATTATGACTCTGGTCTAAGTCATTATCCAGTCAAATATATATGACATGCAGGTTTCTGTACGGCAACCTTGGGACTACATAGTTTTAACTTTATTCCCTTATTACAACCCCATACTTAACTCATGCATAACATGCACCCAACGTGCAAGGACCAATATAAATGAATCGAAAGAAAATACGTAAGGTAATGGAGTTATACATTTCTGAACGAGGACTTGAGTAAGCTGTGTACTCTCTTCTTCCTTCCTAAACTCTGAGATTTGCCGAACTGCAAGGGTATCTTTAGGACTCTCTTTTATCACTCAACTCACAATGTGTCTCTCTCTAAATTAGACTTAATAGTCTCAGCGGACTGGAAAAATGAGCCAGGGGTCTCTATTTATAGGGAAATCATTGTCCAATCGCTGGTTATTACTCCGATCTTAAGACCAGTTCCAACCGAATTAACCGCTGGGTGAGATGGCTTTGGTGAAAATCTTTCACCTACTCCGTTTCAGTCTATATCCCTAGTAATCATTACTAGGCCTATGCTTAAGAAACATAGGAGCAGACCACTGGTCTAGTTCGACTGAAAATCTGGGATTACCAGATGAAATAACTTATCTCAACTTATCAGCAAATTAATGAGGGTTAACCCGCCTGGTTTTACTGACTCGGCATGAGCTTCGGTACCACAAGCACTAGTCCAAAGCTCATCGGACTAGTAAACATCTTATACCCGGTGCACTTTAATTTACAAGTTTACAAGGAATTTATTATACGCATGCCCAGACTATAAGTCCACCCACCAATACTTGGGATTGGGCCTGCTTAATAACCAATTGGGCTAGTCCACTATGAATTCTTAGTGAGACTATAAATTATTGCTACCATTACTCATCTACAAGTCCAATACAAAAATCAATTGTTTGGGCTTGCTTAAACAATTTACTAGACTAATCCATCGATGTATTAAGTACACACATGGATAATTAAATCAATGAACCTGTAACCACACATGGTTATCTAATCCATTTAAGGATTTAAATGACAACGCAAAAGAATAAAATTAAATTCTTAACTTCGTTAATAATAATGATACATATGCCTACTCAGGTCGAGTGGAGCTAATATTACAAGGGTGATTAATACATGTGCTAGCCATATAGATGTTATATATATATATATATATATATATATATATATATATATATATATATATATATATTATTTTGTGTCTTCTGTACTGTATAATATATATTATAGAAAGACTAAATACATGGTTTTTCCATAGAATCCAACAGACACACAAAATATATCTCAATATTACTTACTACGGAGAATAAAGATCGACTGAATAGAGGTCATGGGCAGATGCGGAGCAGGAGCCACTATTTATGCCATTAGAAGAAGAAATGTTGGTCTCAGATTGACTTGAGCTCCTGATTTGCATTTTATTGTACTTTTCTTTGAGAGCTTGAAACTTGAAAAAATCGTCACCATAAATACTTGAATCAACTTTTAACTCCTGAATACTGATATCGCCTTTAAGCATGCCTACTACAGAAGACATGGTTGGCCTAAGTGCTGGAGATGGATTAGTGCATAATAGAGCTACTTTGATTATTTTGGTTGCCTCTTCCTTGTTAAAATTGGAACCCAATCTTGGATCCACTAGATCCATCAGACTTCCATTTTGATGTGTAACAAGAGCCTGAAACAAATATATATGTAAGGAAGGAGACAATGGAAGACAAAGAAAATTCATTATTAAATTAAGACACTCACGTGATGAAGTTACTCGAAGGCATGCAAAGAAGTATAAATAGTATAGTCTTACCCAATCAAGAAGACAAACGTAGTTTTCGTTTGGACGATATTTCATGTTGTTCTTTCCAGCAACAATTTCAAGTGCAACAACTCCAAAACTGTACACATCTGCTTTTTCTGTCAAATAGCCCCATAACGCATATTCTGGTGCCATGTACCCTCTGCGAAATAATAATACAAACGGAAAATGTGATTTCTTACTACTTATACTAATCCATACGAGCCTTTGTGCACCTCAAATCCCACATAATCATGAATGTAAAATTTTAAATACTACATGGCAGTCATACAGAACTTGCAATTTGCAGATCATGTCAACGCAAGTTCCCAAGTTAGCTATTAATGTATATAGACTCATCCTAAGAGCTTATATAAAATATGATCAGCCTAAGAGGGGCGGGGTGTTGCTGTTAATTTTCTCACTAGACTTGTGGCTATTTTGGTTTGGCTGTTCACAAAGTACTAATAATCAATAGTGGAGGGTACAAGTATAAATTGTAGCGTTTAGCCATAAACTGAGAAGAATGGGGACATAAGATTCATATGGGAACTCAAGTAATTAGTGCAAGACTTTGTGTAGTTGATTCGGCTCAAAATCTGGTATAGCTGTAGAATTACCATCTACGAAATTTGGTGTCAATACTACACCGTGATTTATAAAAAATAACGAGAGACAATATTATTTAATCTATTTTTCACTAGTTTTTGAAGAGAAGAAAAGGCAAATATAATAGGCTAAAGATTATTTTTGACTGGAAGAATGAAAAAAAAGCTCACATAGTTCCAGCAATTCTAGTGCTAATATGAGTGTTCTCCTCTTCGTCAAGCTTGGCCAAACCAAAGTCCGAGATCTTTGGGTTGAGGTCGCTATCAAGAAGTATATTGGTACCTTTGATATCTCTATGAACAATTTTCAGAATTGATTCCTCATGAAGGAAAACCAGACCTCTTGCTATACCAATACAAATTCTTTGCCTGGTAGGCCAATCCAATCGGAAATTCTCTGGACCTGTAAGTGACATTGAAAGACCAATAAATGAAAGAGTCTAAAGTATCTTGCTCTAGATTCAAGGGAAAAATAATAAAATAAGAATAAAATAATATTTCTTATGGATGATCAATACCGTTCCCATTTAGTTTAAGTAAACATAATATACACGATGAAGTAAAATCTGAACTTACCAAACAGAGCATAGGCGAGGCTGTTATTCTCCATGAACTCATACACTAGTAGTAATTGCTTACGTTCAGCACAACATCCGTGCAATCTTACTAGATTTGGGTGTCGTAAACTAGACATCATGCCTATTTCATTCACAAATTCGCGGGTCCCTTGATTTGATCTATTAGAAAGTTGTTTAACAGCAATTATAGTACCATCCAATAATACACCCTGCAATGTAATGGAAATATAATTGTCAATTGTCATAACCCCAAATATAAAGCAAAAGGAAAAAAGGACGACAAGTTGAATTTATTTAAGTAAAAAGAATGAAGAATTAAAATGTTATATACCTTGTAAACAGATCCAAAACCACCCTCCCCAATCTTGTTTGCAGCATCAAAGTTGTTAGTGGCAGCTTTAATTTGTTGAAAAGTAAATACGCCAGTCTGCAAATCTAATCCTCTCAACACTGCAGAAAACATATTATAATTTAAGATGTTGGAGTGCATCTTACAAACACTGTAGTAATTCTTCATCCTCATGAGTTATCTGTCTTCTCGAAATAAAATTGTTTGAGTCAAACTATTAATTCATGAAATCCCATAATTTGGAAGATAGTCATAGTTACATCACTATGTGTGTATTCATTTGCTATCTGTCATTGTAGTTTCCATGTGGTTTGAATCTCATGAGTTATATAATTCTTTCATATGTATAGAACTACAACACCTTCCTTAAATTAAACAAATTAAACTACAACACCTTGTTCCCTTGACATTCGGTCTCCCAGATAACCCTTCCAGCAAGCAATACTAAGAAATGTGATAATGAGGAATAATGTTGAAGCTACAACTCCGACTACAATGAATATCTTTGATTTTACGTCCGAAGGAGGCTTGAAATCTGTAGAATAGGAGAAAGATGAAAAATATATTATGTTGTAGACACAGTTCTGTTCATTGCCAGAATAGAACATTTTGTTTTATTGAGTAGCAAGATAACCTGGTTTTCCACATTAGAACAACTCAAATTTGTAGAACAGAAAAACCTTGCGTGAGGGAGGGGGAGAGAGACAAAGAGAAATGTTGCTTTACAGTATGGAAATATATGATAGTCGCACCTGTACAAGGCAAAACTCACCAGATTCCACAGAAATCGCAGATACCAAAGGGCCATATGTTCCGCTTATAGGGGTAACTCTTTTCCCTTTACCAGTGTAAACAAAACGAATTTGTAAAGTTTTAGCCTTTACAACTGCTTTAATTGTTCGAATGGTTGCCTTATCAACTCCTCCTGCTTCGTGTTTGATATCAAAATCCTTGAGTTTTCGTTCATCCTGTAAAAAAATCATCTATTGGAATGCAATACACTTCCTCACACCAATGAATGTAGCATCTAAAGTGTTAAAATTAACCTGGACATAAACATCAAACATCCGTATTCCAAGACTCTGAAAAGATCGATCATCTCTTAATATTATCTCAGCAAAGTAAAGTGTTATAGTGTAGTTTCCATTTGCTAAACAACGTACATAATAAGTGAGAGATAACGGAGAGAGGCGAGCGTTCATGTACAAATCAGAGTCTTTCATTTTGAGAACAGATATATTTCTTGCTGTATATTCATTTTGGATACCCCACCAAAAGTTTCCCGTGATACTCATTCCCCACTCTGCTCTACGAGGAACAAAAAATGCCGGACCTACTGCGTCTCCATCCGCTTCAAAAGTCTTGTTTCCAATGGTGGTTTCGCTTCCACCACAATTAATATGAACTGAGTACCTATCTATGAAACATCAAAATATTATCTCGTTAGATAATAAAAAGGAAAGAGAAATCCTTATTCTGTCTGGAAAGGAGCCTTACTTTTTTTCTTTTTTCTTTTTTTTTTCTTTTTTCCCCTGGAATATTAAGGTTTGCATAATTATTTTTTTTTACTAATATTAAAGTTTAAAATTATACAAACTTAAATTTTGTAAAATATCAATAAAAAGGTAGGAGTACTCTCTTTTCTTTCCATAGAGGGAGAACTTGACTTCTTCTGCTATCCTGATTAATATACCAAAAATAGAGTGGGGATAGTAGAAGGAAAACTAAGCATCTTATCATTATTTAACTTCACTATTGAGAAAATATCACTAAAAGATCTAGATTATGCTATCAAAATTCTTTAGAAAAATTACTTACCCTTTGTACATGGATGGTTGCTGAGGCACGGAGCAAGTTCTCTGGTTTAAATCATACATGGGGAGGTAAGCACAAGCCTTATGCCATTGAAAAACCTAGCTAAACAAAAATCTCAAGAGCTCAATAATACGAATCAGATTTAAAGCTTACGAGTTGTTCCCTCCAGAATTGCTTCTAAACAAGTTTCTGATAAAAATAATAGAAGTAAAGTTTTAGTTGAATGTTATTGGAGAAAAGACATTATGTGGAGTCTGAGGCTTACAATGTTTCCCTGCAAGTTGATGGCACATCGGACAACTCATTGTAAGAAAGATCTATCCGGCTGCATATGAGCATATGAATTGCGTCAAAGGTTATAATGATGATTTGAAACAAATGTAAGAAGAAAAGGCAGAAACCTCCAAGTAACAAAATTAAATCTACGTAGTAGCAAATCATTATGTCACATTTTATGCTAAGAAATGAAATGCTATTACACTCACAAATTATATGTGCCTCTTCCGTTATCAAGGAGAGGTTCTATATCACTATTGTTTGATTACCAGATAATCTTGCACATCAAGTACTTAAAAAAACATCTTTCATGTCTTAAAGCCTTCTTCATTTCAACATTTCAAGCTATCATATTAGATTAAGCAACAAGTATGTAGCTAATATTCTTTAACTTTGATATGAGTACAAGTAATTAATAGTTTACAATGTTTAGAACACTGGGCACTCCCAACTCCTAGTTATCAAACCCCATTATCAGTCTTAGTTTTCGTTGTATGATTATTTCAGTGCCTCAAAAGGTGCAAGTTTGAATAAAGCTAGCTAATGTGAGATGGGAAACTCAAAACAACTAAGGGAGGACAGTGGTAATTAGGCAGGATGTATACACTCGTCCAGATAGAGACGTAACAGCAATAAGAAGCACAAGAAAAAAATTCGCTAGCAAAAAAAGTCAGCAGGTAGATCGAATGTCCAGGCACTCCAGTTACTACCATAGAGCAATTATGGCTCACAAGTACAGTTTGCAGAAAGCATACTAAGTCCAACATCTAATAACAAAAAATAGAATTACAACGAATTGAACTGGGTTAATAGTCTTATTTCCTACATTGCAATATTATTGTCAAACTTAATCGCCTATTCAAACTCAGTCCTACTCGACTTAACCTTCAAAAGGTATTATAGCATTTTTTCTAGTTTAAAGGGAATTTAACATTCTTGCCTTCGGCATAAATGGATCTCAAGACTTCATGCACCCAAGCCTTATGAGTAGTTCTTTTACCATTGAGTCATGAGGGGCTTGGGGACGTATTATAGCATTGGGTATAGATTATAGAAAAAATTGCATTGATTAGTTCTACAGCTTTTTATTGCAATGGTTAATGAAAAGTTATACCAAATGCAATGAAAAGTTATACAAACTTACTAGGGTGAAGTTGACATCGACTTCACCCTTACCGGATCCAACTGATATGCTCCCTCAGTTCTAAAATTAAAAATACAATTTGACTTTTGAGGTCAAATGACGGCATATTAAATTTTAAAATTAGCATGACTCATAAAGTTTAAAATGAAATAAATTTTGTGATTAATAGTTTTTTTTTTATATACTATACAGTTATAATAATTGTAACGACTAAAATTAAATACATTCGCATTAATTTGAAGTTTAATATATCGCCAGTTGACCTCAAAAATTAAATTATATCTGTAATTTTGGAACGCAAGAAGTATAATTTATCATCTTAGACTTCAGTTCTATCAATTAAAAAGTGTCATCACTCATCAGCCAATAATATTCTCGGTTTTCCTGTTCAATTTTTATCTATATTTACTAGAAAGATGACAGGTAAGTTGAAACTTAATGATTCTACAGTCCCTTTAGTCATAACTCATGATGCAAGTCCTTTTACATGCATATAGATCTATTTGATTCTTAGATTTTCCAAAAACCTTCCATTAAATTTCGAGGAACCCTCTCACGTACGACCTTCATGCCAAATCATATAAAGGAAAAGAGATGCATTACATTCTAGATCTTCCTCATTCACCCTTTTACAACAGTGGTGTTTAACTTCTGTTGTTCCAAGGTATGAGTCAAAACTAATTTTCCAACACTGTTGTTTCAAGCCAGAATTTCCAGTTCCACCCAGAGGAAGGGATTGCCTGGAACAGTTATAAAGTACTAGAATATATCTGGTCACTTATCAAGCATTTTGCCTAATATATATATATATATATATATATATATATATATATATATATTAAAATTTAAGAAATTCTAGGAACTAAGACACCATGTCACCTGCCAAACACTTATAAATCCAACTAGGTACGTAAGACCTTAGTCTCATATCGATATATAAAGTCTTAAGTCTACTACCAAACATGACTTTTGGGTGATCCGTGATGGGCTATGATGACTTAGTTAATGCTCTTGGGAGTGAATTGAGACTTGATTTGTAATATCCCAGATATTTTAGAAATTTAAAATAAGAATTTAATAAATAAAATTCTTATTAAGGGATGAAGTAGATTTGGACATATGTATATATCTGTTTCATATAATGTAAAGTATGTGATTTTATGTAATGGACTAAATGTGTATATATATATATATATGTGAAATACATACATATATTGGGAAAAAGAGATTTAATATTTAATTAATCATTAAAGAAAGTGGATGAAATTAATTAATTAATATTAATTGATTGATTGAGATTAAATTGAAATTATATCATGAAATAATATAATTTGAATATTGAGCCATGGACGGCGATAGAATTATTATGAACTAAATTTCATATAAGAGTAATTAATTCACTATTTGAAAATTAGTGGGTTAAAATATTTGTTTTAATTAATTGAATAAAGAACTTTATTTAGTTAATGATGATAGTTATATTTATATTACAATAATTACATGTAATATGAATAATGGTATGATATTTAATAATATGTCAAATGGATGTGAATTAATAGTTGGTCAAAACTAATTAATTTAATTAGTATGAACTAACTAAGAAAGTAAACACTTATATAAAAGAAATGAAAACTCGAATTTGAGTTCGGAGATGAATTTGATGAAATTGATATGTCCATGACGTTGGCAACGCCAAAATTAGTAGGAATCAACTGTAAGTTCGAAAAAAAATTGATTTTTAGTATCTAAAGTGGTCAAATGGACAATTAAACGGATAAGTGAGTAAATGAATTTTGAGAAATGTAGGCCCCTAGGGGGAAGTGTCGGCAACATAATTGAAGGGAGGAGGAATGCTGATAATTGGGGGAAGAAGAAGACAAGGAAAGGAGGAAAAGAAGGAAAAGAAAGAGAAAAAGAAAAGAAGAAAAGGAAAGGAGAAAGAAAACAAAGGAGCAATTAGCTCTCTTTCTCACACACTCCCTCCCGTCCAAATACTTCTGCAGAGAGAGAGAGAGAGAGAGAGAGAGAGAAAGGAAGAAGAAGAAGAAAATGAGGAAAAACTAGTTAAGGTAATGTCTAAACCTTGATTAATCTTTTGATTATTTCTGAAATTGGTTGTGGGAGTTTGTTTTGAGTAAAGAATCATGAAGAATTCTGAGGTATAAGGATGGATTGGATGTTAACATGTTTGAATTCACATGAAAAATGAGTTTTAAAATCATGCACACCACATGTTTGATAAATTGCCTAAAAGAGGTTATTATGCTAAAATATGAGAAATGGTTGAAATTTGATGCTAGATAATATGTATATATGAGTTATGAGTTAACTCAAGATGGTAGGATGGTTTAAATCAAGATCAAAACGAATTCTTATGAAGTTTTACCAAATTGGTTTTTGAACAAAAATCTGTGATGATAGGGGACTTTTGAGCCTCTGAAAAGTTGTCTTGACGAATTCTTTTTGGTCATGTGATAATTTTTTTAAATACTATGTAGTATCATCTCAAACATATCCGAATGTGAAAACAATCCGATGTGTAGGTTGTGAGATAGAAAATCGCTCAGTAGCTATGAAAATAGCAAAGTTGCTGGAAATTTCGAACTCTGCAGAAAATCTGGAATTTTGGCCAAGTCTGAAAACTGTTCTGAGTAGGCTGTTTCGGCCTACTGTTTTGAAGCCTTACCAAACTATTTTCGTGAATGTTATATTTTTTAAAAATACTATGTAGTATGAGGTCTAACATATACAAAACTGGACGTAATCCAACGTATAACGAATGAGATAAAAATTCACAAAACTAGCCCAAAAATCACAAAATTCAAAATTTCCAAAATTGGTTTATGCAGAATCTGGGCAGATGGCTGGCTGACTGGGCTGTTTCTGGACTGTTTTGGCACGCCGAGCCATTTTGGTTCGCCGAGTACATTTTTGGACATTATGTAATTTTTTGATATGTTGCTCAGTTTTTCGTGTAGAATCCAAATATGTAATCGTTGCGTAGCACTTTTTGGAATACACAAGAAGTGTAGAATAATTATTTTAATCAATGGGGTCTTAATTGAAATGTAAAATGTAGTAAGATTGTATAATTACCCATATGTGGGATGATAATCCAAGATTGGATAATGAAATAAAGATTAATAAATTAATTTAGTAATGCATTAAGTCTCGAATGAGATTATTTAGCATGTTATATATAGATTATACAAGGATGGTTGGAGTTCGGATGAGGTAAACCGATGAATGAGGTTATGCAATGGATATTTGATTTGCGTAAAATAGTGTACGAGGCAAGTTTCTTAACTTACACAAACTTTATATTGTGCAAGTTTCTAATATCATTCAATTATATTCTCATGAATGATATATGATGTATTGAAGCTTCAATTTACACGATGTTTATGTTGTGTGAATTTTAAACTTATGCAAATCTTTTAATATTTGTAGAAGTTGTTCGAGCTACGTTAAATTGTAAAATCCTATGTTTGGTTATGGAAATTCATTTGCTGTATAAGATTCATCTTATTATGTCAAATGATTTACAAAATAGAGTTATTTGCCATTTGATTTGGCTTAACTCAATTTGTGAGCTATTCTAGTCAGAATGTTTTTTTGTTGTGATATTAAATTGTAATAATTCTTGAATTGTGATAGTTGATCGTGTCAAGTCAAATATTATTGGGCAATTATCAATATAGGTTGCACCCCGTGCAACGATGTGATTGTTAAATGTTAAATCTAAGAACGTGTTAGACCAATATTAGCACTTATATGCTAAACTAAAAAAGAAATGTTCCATAAATGAACTGTTGATGTGATTAAGACTATGTTATTAACGAAAGAAGTAAAGGAAAATTTAATTCCTATTTATTTGAGCTGCTTCATAATTATTGTTCAATTGTTGAAGTTTTCAAAAAGATTATTCTATTCATGAATGTTGTTTATTCATTGCTTATACTTGCTGGGCAATTAAATGCTCACTCTTGCAAATTCTAAAATTTTTGCAGCTACAGCGGAAGGACTAGAATGGTCAAAAGAAGATAAGAGTTATTAATTATTAAGGTAGAATAGTTAAAGTATATGACAGGTTGTAATATTATATAATAATGTTGTAATATTATTTGAGGTAGTTATGTAAAGATCTTCGTACCTGGGAGTAGGTTGAATTATATTGTAATAATTTAATATTTACTCTGATGTTGTAAAAATATGTGGACTAGGTAGTATCTTGATGGCACCGGACTTGGGTTTAAAGATAGACCAGGTTTTCGGGCTGTCACATGATGCAGGGATCGGCTCAGGCCCTTTTCATACAAATGATATTAGAGTAACACCTCGTGGTTTGATGAGTTTCCACTAGATTTTGTCAAAACTACTTTCTTTATATATTCACTTCAATTTTTTATTTGATATAAAGCATAAGTTACCCATAATGTAGGATAAAATTTACTCTTCCATTTCAAGATAAAAGTTCTCCATTGACTTTTGTGGTCAAATTGACCATTTATACAATTAACAATTAAACATATATATTTAGATTTTTAAAAAAAGCAAACATTGAAATTACTACTAAATTGTATATAGTTTATAATGTTTATAGGCTTGTTACATACATATATATATATATATATATATATATATATATATATATATATATGTATAATAAGATATATTTATTTGAAAAATTGTCAATTTGATCATAAAAGTCAATAAAGGACTTTTATCCTAGGACGGAGGGAGTATTATTTATGACTTTTTAGTGTCTCTCCATCTCAAAATGAAAATTTTGACTTGTTATTTTTCTGCTCTTCAAAGTAAGAGTGTCCTTTATTAATAAGATTAAAATTTACTAACAAGATTAAATGAGTTATTGTCACCTTTCTTGATTTCTCTCTTTATTTATTGAAGAGTCCTAGATTTTTTTTTTGATTTTTGTAAAATTTAAGATGTGTATAAAACATGTTTAGATATTATTCTTTAGATTTGTTTTTCAATATTAGGATCACTGGCCCTATGAAAAAATACATTAGGAACTGTGATTGGATAGTACTAACTGACAATCTTGATGATATTAGAAATGTTATGCCTCAGTCTCACATTAACAGATAAGGTCCCAAGTCTATTACCAAGAAACCAATAACTTGTCGTAACTTTTGGATGGACTTGTGGCGAACAAAGTTGACATGATTTTTGCGCTAGGGAGTGGATTGAACCTTGATCGGAGTCTTGGGTGAGGCCCGGGATTTTACAAGGTATACCATTAATTTTAAAACACTCATTTATCTTTTGTCAAGAACGTTTAATTCCAAGAAGAAAAAAATTGCGTCGTTTAATCACTCAATATTTAATATAGTCATCTGAACTCTGAAGCTACCCTTCCATATGTTCTCGTTTGGCAACTTCTCCACCATTCTTTAGATTATGTGTTTTCAAGAAAATCCTTCCCATCTTCAACACTTATCATACTATGTTGAAGATGTTTTTGTGCAATCATCACTTCATTACTATGACTCACAATGAGTTCATGTCTTTCATGTTCTGTAGCTGAGGAAATTCTGAGCCCCCACCATTTAAGTCACTAATAACTCTGCATAGACAATTTGTCAATACAAGCGCCTTCAACAGTACTTAACTTAATTGCAAATATATAAGGAATGTTTCTGGAACAAGCAACTCGAGAAGAAATGTTAAAATGAGTTACTCACAGATGAGTTAAGCTGCTCAAGGCAGAAATGCTAGAAGGTATTGGTCCTTCAAAACCACCAGCTATGATATATCTGTCATTAAGCCCAAACAGTTTTACTTTCAAAACTCTCGTCATTTTTAAAGAACAAAACTGGATATAAATTTTAAAAAAACTTACAACTCTTGAAGTTGTTTCCAACTTTGAAAATTAGGTAGTTTCCCACTGAAATTGTTGCTGCCTAGCCCACTGTATAGGCCAAAATGAGTAATAATCTTAAATATTATAGAAAAAGAAATGAAGGGAAAACAAAACATATCTTAAAATTCAAATATATTATTGGCAAAGGAAAATTCAAATATAATATTGCAAATGGCCATTGGAATACTTACAGTGTTCTCAACTTGCTTAACTTATAAAGCTCCGATGGTAACCGACCCGTGAGATAGTTATCATCAAGAACGCTACAATTAATGATAAGAAGAAAGGTACGCGGTATGAAATCATTGTATACATAAATATTACTGGTAAATGAGGTACAATAAATAAATAGATAAAGACTTAGATAATCAGATGACACAGAGAAGGCCTTACAGATATTCCAAATTGACTAGTTTCCCAAGCTCAGGCGGAACACTTCCATCAAACAAGTTGTTTCCCATGTCTCTGAGAATATGATCTTTTTCAAATTAATGAATAAATTAAACATGTATTATTTGAAGTAGATCTTCCTTTGATGTATATGCATGTGTGTGCCACTGAATGCATGGGCATGGGTGTTTTTTGTGTGTGTGTGAGAGAGAGAGAGAGTGGCGGCATACAATACGATGAGAGTGGTAATATTTCCCAAGTACTTCGGAATTAGTCCTGATAAACGATTCAGACTGACAGCGCTGGAGAATATCTTCGGTGTTAATTCGAGAATATTCTGGATGAATAAAGAATTTAAGTATAAAGTGCACGTATTACTCACAGAAGTTCCAACTTCGTTGATTCCCATTCGCGAGGTATCGTGCCATGGAGGTAGTTTCCATTAAGTTCACTGCAAAAATAGGTAGTGTTATTTTTTGAGTGGAAGTACAAAAATCCAATAAAAGTGTCAAGAAACAAACATGAATATGAAAATATTTCTTACATTGCCTTGATGTAGGGTAACTTTATCAAGGATGATGGAAGTATACCATCAAGATCCTGTCCTGTAAGAGATCTGTTTTAACAGGAAATAGGAGGCTTGATCTTCAATAAATTAAAGTTGGATCCCCATCTTTCAAACGTATAGTGTTGCAGATAAATGATACAATTTCACAGTCATTAATTCATTATAACAATCAATTGAGCACATCTTTGATAACAGTGATGTCTGAATACCCAACCTTGAAAAGCCCAAATATGCCATCATATGTATCGTTACTAAAAGCAGTAATATTGGGTTTACCAGGAAATAGGAGGCTCGATCGTCAATATAAAATTGGATCCCCATCTTTCAAAGTATGGTGGTGCATATAAATGATACAGTTTCACTCACTCATGAATGAAATGAATAATCAAATATTAATGAAAATATAATAATCAGTATTATCTAAGGAAATTCAAAATTTAGTAATCAAGAAAGATAACCCTTTAACATTGAGGTCCTCTTAAATCTTAACTTGTAATTTGATATTTAATTAGAAATAGATAGTAGAATATTTCACCTTTTTATCTTTTTCCTTGTTTTTAATCTGTTTTCTGCTTTTTCTCTTTTCCCTCACCTTTTTTTATCTTTTCATTTTCCTCATCTTTTCTTATTTTAATGTTTTATATATATTGTATCTATTTTCTATTTCTGAGTATGTTCTTTTTTTCTTTATTTCCATCATTTTGTATTCTTTTAAATTGTTATTTATTATTTTTATCCTTTTGTTTTTCTACTTATAGTCTAACGTATGGGATCCATTTTCGGCCTACCCCAATCAGTTTGGGGTGAAGGTGGTGTTATTTTTGCAAAAAATAAATAAATAAAGATTATGGAAAGAATGCTTATTTTGTAGCTAGCCAATTAGGGATCAACTCCGGTTCAGTTATTTCGACCATGCATTAAGAAAGTAGTTGATGTTGTCAATCATCATATATACGTACTTGATTAATTAAAAAGAACATATTAATGACAAGAAGCATACATACATGCTTTCAATGTGACATACTCCACCGGGGAAGGAGCAGTTGCAGGCGACAGAATTGGCATACCATGGCCTTTCTTTTATTGGTTCTGACATGTACCAGTTTGGGTTCCGATCACAAGGATTCAGGTTGAAATCCCAGTCCTTTTTGCCCAATTGTTGAGCTATTTCTTCAAGTGCTTTCTCTGCATACATAAATCAAATTCATGTTAATTTCAGAAGCATGTTGGATGGAAGTTGGATACAACCTCTATCCACGTATAACTTAGAATAACACAAGTACTGATAAAGGGAGATAGATAAGCAGTACTTCCATAAAATTTCAACTAGTTGATCATTAAAATATCTAATGCTCTAACAAATTTGATTGATTCAAGCATGCTCCATTTTGCACAAAATTGGCTGCTTACAACTGATAGATAGGTATCGCAAACACATAATTATTATATCCACAGGTAGAAATGAAAGTCAGAGTGGTACCACCCACAGAACCAGACAGAGGCAAGGGTATCATATATACATATAATCGATTCATTTCCAATTACAATATATTCTAAACAATCTTCTTCATCTCACTTGGTCTTAGTAATAAATGGACGTGCTAAGAACTCATATATTACTAGTCTTTCGATTGAAGTTTTTGTTAAAAGGACACTTACTTTCCTCCCGCGGAAGCTGCCCAACCTGTGCTCCAACGAAATTTCTTTCCAAGCATGCGAGTATAAAAAAGAAGAGCATGAGAATAAAGAGAGAAATTAAAGTACCAAAAGCTGTTGCCATCTCTTTTAATTCCTTGAGCTAATACATGCAAAGCTATATATACAGGAGTAGAGACATTCGTCCAGGATGCCGTATATATACAGGAGTAGAGACATTCGTCCAGGATGCCGTATGAGGAAAGGGTTTGCCAAATAAACTTTTTCTTCTTCTTTTGTTCTTAAATAAGAATGGAAAAATTTATATATCATCGATAGATGAATTGAAATACAAAAATATTAGAGTTGAGGTGATACCTCTTCCAGTTACAAATTAAAACTCGATAACAGATAATTTTTTTAAAAATATACAAAACAAACAGACTTGAGCAGTTTTTCAACAGAAGTAGTGAAAAAAAAAAGTCGTTGTGATAACTCACACCCAAATATAAATAAATCTATCTTCACTGATTAACGTAAATCAAACCTCCTCCACGGAAAGATTATTAATCTCCGCAAATGAAAAATTCCAAACTAAGAAAAGAAGACTTTGTAAATTGGAAAAATTCTAAGTTAGGAGAAATAAAACCCCATCAAAGTGTAAATTAATTGTTCATTGTTCCTGCCTCCCAGCATTGTAAGTATGTTTTAAAAGTAAAAAACTTATAACAAGTTAATAGTTATAGTTTTGTTCTTCTAGTATATAATTTTTTTGTTAAATTATACATTTTAGATATTTTAACTTTATAATAGTAAAAATCCATTAACTATACTTAAATAAATTTATTTCAGTTTATTAATATTATAATAAGTGTTATTTCTTACTTTTTAGAAGTGAAATGATATATTTTTAAAATAATTTTTGTATGATAGTGAAAACTAATTATTATATAAGGAAGACCACTTTTAAAAAATTATTTTGCTTATTATAAATAAATTAATATATATATATATAAGTTATTTGGATACGAATTTCGGATACGGATCCGAATCCGGATATCCGCTATCTGTCGGATATATTTACGGTCGGATGTTAAACAAATACGAATACGCCTATATTTGTATTCCTATTCGTTTATTTGCGGATACCTTTAAATCGAATACGGATATATTCGGATTTTTTTTCCGAACACGAATAATGTTTTTTTTTTTAATACGGATGTGGACGAATACGAATATTTCGGTTACTATTTACAGCCGTACAGATAAGAGAACTTCCCAAGATCTAAAAATATGGAGGAGTTTTTTGTTTAGAGAAATAGAGAGGAGGTACCAAAGACAATTTTGAATTAAGTACAGTGGGGACGTTAATTAATATGCCTATTACTACCGAACATAAATTTTTCAAATTCCGTAACATTTTAGTATTGAATTCATAAAAAGAATCATTTCGGAGGATTTTACAACTGTTCCTTCACGTCTTGGATTTAGGGTAAGTATGTCTACTCAACAATACTTGGTTTTAGAATGTGAAATGTAGGGACATGATGACCCATAATTGATATCTACGTATCAGACATAAGAGACAACTTATCAACTTGTATGAATTGACATTTGTGGTATATTAATGTAGTATTATCAACTTGTACGAACTGACATTTGTGGTATATTAATGTAGTATTATCAACTTGTATGAACTGACATTTTTGGTATATTAATGTACTATAATCATACTACTACAGTCGATGCAAATCTTTCAGATATTGAGGAAAAAAGGATACTGATTGAAGTTAGATATTTCACCTAGATTATTTATCATATGTAGATTCTTCTAAAATAGTTAAATTATTCCACATTTCAGGATTTTGATAGGAACTTTTGCTGTTGAATTACCATTGAATTGTCAAATAAAATTTTTAAACCATTTTATCAATGTTTCCAAATTTATACCGTGGACAGTGTTGAATTAGATTTTATATATATATATATATATATATATATATATATATATATATATATATATTGGATTTTAAAAAAATAAATTAAACTAATTCGGGTCACAGAAATGTAGTACGGCAAAAAAATGACTACCAAGTTTAATCATCTTAGATCATTTTTCCAGTAAATATAAAATAAAATAATATTCAGATACATTATTGAAGTTACTACAAATAATTTATAAAAATTGATATTTTCATATGAATATTTTTCATTTCGATATTATAAAGCTGGTACTTTTACTAACAATCGAGGTGCGAGTTTGCCATAATTTGTATTAAAACATTGTACTTAGTATTATCAAATCAAAATCGCACTTAAAACAGTAGTTATTCTTACAAAAAACGCTGCACTCAAACTATTATATATTTTGATTTGATGAGATGAGATAATATTATATTTGTAGACAATAGTTTTTATAAAGTTCTTAAATTGAAATTGATGTACAAAGATTTAGAATAGAAGATCAAATTTGATAGATTAATCTATTAAACTAAATGATTGTATAGAATTAAATCAACCCTATAGTTGATTGAACGATCGTAAAGCTACTTTAAGAAATCGTAAAGTTTTTGTTGAAGATCACAGAGTCAACCAAGCAATCGTAGAGCACTCAGTTCAAGATCACAGAGTCTGCCACGGATTGTAAAGTAAAATCAAGATCGCAGAGTCTGCGGAGAATCATAGAGTCTGCCGAAGGATCGTAAAACTTGATTGAAGATCGTAAGGCAACACAAAGATCGTAGAGCTTGTTCAAGATTGTAAAGCTTGAAGAATCGTAGAGTCAATCAGTCACATACTTTACGATCACCATGAAACTCTACGATAAGTAAAATCGTAGAGTACTTCAATTTTGATAAGAGGATTGACACAGTCCAGGTTCATAGAGTTCAGATCCCAAAGCAAGTTGCTGACTACCTTAAGATTCAAAAAGAAGATCAGGTCAATGTGTATCTAATAGCTAGTTTGATGATGGCGCATCAGCCCTCGTGATTGGTCATTGTCGCTGTCTAATGTACATATCAGAGCCGAAAGCAAGCTGACACATTCACCCTGAAAGTCAAACATCAGAGATCTTTTAGGATCAGAGCATTTAATGAAGCAACGGTAATTTATCAACTGGAAAACTTCAACGACGTCTATAAAAGAAAGTTGATTCAAATCTAACTATAACCAGCTAACAAATAATCAAGATTTCAATTGTTGCAACTCTCAAGCTCAATTCTACGAAAATCAAAAACTACTAATTCTGTTACTAAGTACTTTAGAAGTTGTCCTTGACGCCGCTTATCAGAAATAACCTCAACTCTTGTGATATTCTGGTCTAAGTGACCTTTTGTTACCAAGTTTAAGTGACTTGAAGAGTTCTTAGTGAACCTGGTCTTAGTGACCCTTTGTCTTAGTGATATCTGTCAAATCTGAGTGGACTTGAAGGAATCTAAGTGATTCATAATTGTAATAGATCTTAGTAATCTAATCTTAGTGATCACCTTACATCCTTAGTGGATTTCCTACTCGTAGAGTAGAAAAGTTGACAAGGAGATTTTTGTTTTTCGAACCATTTAAAAATTCCTTGTGTCATTTACTTTCTTCCACTTATATTTCTACAATTATCTTTTAGTTATTTATGACTTAATTCCAAGTGAACTAAATTCAGAGCTGAGATTTTATTAAATCTTTAAAGGGGTTTTCAAACTAATATTCTGTTGTGCATAATTAAATTAATCTGATTAATTTATTATTAGTAATACTTCCTTAAAAGAAAAAAGTTTTAAATGATCTATTCAACCCCCCTTCTAAATCTCCAAGTGGCTTTGCGAAATAACAGGTAGTATCAGAGCAAGTTCTCTGAATCTAAGCTTAAAATGCTTGAGTAGATCAATGGCACACAACAAAATTAGTTCTGAGCTTGGTGGTGGAATCAAGTCACCCTTTTGCAATAAAGATAAATTTTTTAACTTGAAAGTTCGTATACATACGTACATGGATGCTATAGATGAAGATCTAGTTGATGCAGTGTTCAGCGGTACTTACGTCCCAACAAAGTTTGCTCCAACAACAGATGATCCGAACAAGATAGCAACAAAGTAAAGAGTAGAGTGGACGGATATGGAGAAGAAGCTTATACGGCTAGACAAGAGGACCAAGAACATCCAATTCATGGCTTTAGAAAATGAGTTGTTCGAGAATTTCGTCAACTACAAAATAGGTAAGGAAGTTTAGGAAGCCTTGCTGGTTACGCATGAAGGTACCGAAGAAGTCAGGGAGAATAAGTAGTCCATGCTAACCAAGCAGTATGAAATATGCCCTCACGTGCTTGGGGAGAACATAACTGCTGGCAACAAGACTCTCATATCGAGCTTTAAGGAAAAATATGGACTTGCGGTTGTCTTTGGGGACAACAACTCTGGGAAGGCTTGAGGATATGGCTCAATTGGAAATGGTGCAGTATCATTTAACAAATTTGCGTATGTTGAAGGGCTAAAACACAATCTGTTAAGTATCAACCAACTATGAGATATAGAGCATCGAGTAATCGTCCTCAGCAACTAGTGTTCAGCATTAGCGCCCGAGAACATCTGCTGGACCATCTCATACAGGCACTGGCTTGGACGACGAGTTATTCCAGAGGGTTATGATGGTGGTGTCGAAGACTTTTGGTATGGATTCGATATTTCGTCGTCAGAACCTACCTAGCCATGCTCGCCTTCACCAGCTTACTCGGGACATTGCAGCAGGGATCACAGTCAAAAGTACGGGTATCCCTCCGGAGCAGTTCGTCATGATGCGCGACGAAGTGGTCCAAATGATGGTTACCCTACTGTTGGAGGCTTTTGGTCTGATGTTGAGTCAGTCCCCTACTACTCAAGTATTTTATTCATTTTAAGTTTTATATTCTGCATGTTATTTATTTATCATTTAGTTGTCTCTTTAATTCTCAATTACGGACTAATAAGTTATATTTTTAATTGTATCAACAGGGTGGCAATGCCGAGCAGGGTAGTGATGTCGAGCGGGGGGTGATGGCAATGCCGAGCGTGGGATGATGGCGATAATTTTCAGACACCAGAACAGTACCGTCGACCCCCGCCCGATGATCCTCCACACACGGGTGGTAGTACTAGTTTAGCTAAGTTTTTTGTACATCATTGTAGTTTAGAATGAATTTTTTGTAAAAACATTATAGTTTAGCTTGATATTTTGTAAATCATTGTAGTTTAGGTTGATTTTTTGTAAATCATTATATTTTAGTTTAGTTTTGTAAATCATTGTATTTTTAACCAATTTTTTGTATAACTTATCGTAATTTAGTTTATATTTGTTATTGTTAGGGAGGATATGATATATGTTGTTGTTGGTATATTAGTTTATATTTGTTATTGTTCGGGACGTGTATGTATATTATTGTTGGTTGGTGTACTAGTTTATATTTGTTATTGTTCGGAACGTGTATGTATGTTGTTGTTGGTATAGTTACTGTATGTATGTGTTGTTGGGATAAAACAGGTTTACAGGTACAAAAATGTAATTTAAAAACTTGAAAATTGCAACAACAACAAAAAATATTTTAAAATATATATATATAAGTGTTATTTTCGATGGAATTTGTTATACATGACGGAATGTCTATCGGAAATAAAGCTTTTATAATAAATTATAAAAGTTTTATTTCCGACAGAACATATGTTATTTCCGACGGAAATTCCTTCAGAAACAAGTATCCACACACACGAGCACAAAACTGACACGTGTAAATATTATTCTCGACGGAATTTCATCCGTCGGAAATAATTCCATCAAAAATATATTATCTTTGATGGAATTGTGGTCGGACATAATTCCGTCGAATATAATTAATTCCGACCGAATTTTCGACAGAATTATCCCCGACCATCTTTTATCCGACTGAATTGCCGACAGAATTAAACCTTTTTTCTTGTAGTGAACTTTTTGTACAAATCTGTTTCTGGTCTTAAGATTATTCTATCTAGAATCCTTCAAGAAACACAAATTTCTTTTTCTGAGTACTTGTACCTCATTTTTGGCTGGTCTTGAAACTTGATGTCTTTTGTTCTCCTCACTCACTCACTTAGAAACCCAAACCTATGAATTCTTTAAGGTCTTGGTCTTGAAAACAGAATCACTCAATTCCTCACACATACTAAAAGAGTACCTAGCTTTACCCTTGTTTTAAAATGATTGTTGTGTTTTAATTATTGCTTTTCAAATAAGCAGATTAACATAATTTATAGCACATTTAATTACAAGATATAAGATAATAGCAGTTTAAGTTCAAATCTTGCAAACATTTAACATATAAACTAATGATCAATATGATTATGATAGTTTATATAGGATCAAGTTGGTTTAATGTTTATCACTCTCAAAAAGAAACCTATATATTAATTCTCTGTTTTTTATACAAGGAACAATATAATAAATTAGTTGACCGGTAAGTATCGATTTCAATTATACTATTCACAACTATAAAAATATGACATATTGAATAAAATTAGAGGGGAAAGTGCACCGGAAGGATCCAAATCCAGTGTTAACCATCAAATGAACAAAAGGATGAGTAAAGTACAATTTGCACACATATTAAGAAAAATAAAAGTAGAGAAAAAAAAGTAAAAAAAATCAAATTTAACTTTAGTGGCCCCACAAGATTATAGAAAGTAATTTTTTTTAACTAACGAACTCCATTAAATGACATATTTATTTTTTACTTTATGTATTTTATCTCATTCTTTTGAGGATAAATTTTTTTGTACCTTTTCATCATTCTTTTATAGACGGAAAGGAATATATAGTTAAGCAAGCAAGCAATCTTGTATATACACGTGTACATCTACAAAATTCTTCTTGTGTTTCCTTCATTCGTCAACAACTTCAATTGATTTAAAATCGACATGTTGACGAGACTGGTTCTTTTTCATTCCCATTGGCCATTACCATGCGAAGCTATCCCTCAACTTAGTTAATTGGTTATATATTTAATACTTTGAGTGACTTATAACTGATTCGTAAAGACAGGTATTTATTTACCATTATTTATATATTTTTATTGTAATTTTATAATATTAAGATGGAAAATAGTATATATTTGCGAATGTTTACGTTGATTTTTTGATTGACACTTACGTCAATAAGTATTAATAATAACTCTTTTAGAGAGATGTGTAATAAGTGTGATTCTCTTATAATTCTATACACTTACCTGGTCTTAGTGACCCTTTGTCTTAGTGATATCTGTCAAATCTGAGTGGACTTGAAGGAATCTAAGTGATTCATAATTGTAATAGATCTTAGTAATCTAATCTTAGTGATCACCTTACATCTTAGTGGATTTCCTACTCGTAGAGTAGAAAAGTTGACAAGGAGATTTTTGTTTTTCGAACCATTTAAAAATTTCTTGTGTCATTTACTTTCTTCCACTTATATTTCTACAATTATCTTTTAGTTATTTATGACTTAATTCCAAGTGAACTAAATTCAGAGCTGAGATTTTATTAAATCTTTAAAGGGGTTTTCAAACTAATATTCTGTTGTGCATAATTAAATTAATCTGATTAATTTATTATTAGTAATACTTCCTTAAAAGAAAAAAGTTTTAAATGATCTATTCAACCCCCCTTCTAAATCTCCAAGTGGCTTTGCGAAATAACAGGTAGTATCAGAGCAAGTTCTCTGAATCTAAGCTTAAAATGCTTGAGTAGATCAATGGCACACAACAAAATTAGTTCTGAGCTTGGTGGTGGAATCAAGTCACCCTTTTGCAATAAAGATAAATTTTTTAACTTGAAAGTTCGTATACATACGTACATGGATGCTATAGATGAAGATCTAGTTGATGCAGTGTTCAGCGGTACTTACGTCCCAACAAAGTTTGCTCCAACAACAGATGATCCGAACAAGATAGCAACAAAGTAAAGAGTAGAGTGGACGGATATGGAGAAGAAGCTTATACGGCTAGACAAGAGGACCAAGAACATCCAATTCATGGCTTTAGAAAATGAGTTGTTCGAGAATTTCGTCAACTACAAAATAGGTAAGGAAGTTTAGGAAGCCTTGCTGGTTACGCATGAAGGTACCGAAGAAGTCAGGGAGAATAAGTAGTCCATGCTAACCAAGCAGTATGAAATATGCCCTCACGTGCTTGGGGAGAACATAACTGCTGGCAACAAGACTCTCATATCGAGCTTTAAGGAAAAATATGGACTTGCGGTTGTCTTTGGGGACAACAACTCTGGGAAGGCTTGAGGATATGGCTCAATTGGAAATGGTGCAGTATCATTTAACAAATTTGCGTATGTTGAAGGGCTAAAACACAATCTGTTAAGTATCAACCAACTATGAGATATAGAGCATCGAGTAATCGTCCTCAGCAACTAGTGTTCAGCATTAGCGCCCGAGAACATCTGCTGGACCATCTCATACAGGCACTGGCTTGGACGACGAGTTATTCCAGAGGGTTATGATGGTGGTGTCGAAGACTTTTGGTATGGATTCGATATTTCGTCGTCAGAACCTACCTAGCCATGCTCGCCTTCACCAGCTTACTCGGGACATTGCAGCAGGGATCACAGTCAAAAGTACGGGTATCCCTCCGGAGCAGTTCGTCATGATGCGCGACGAAGTGGTCCAAATGATGGTTACCCTACTGTTGGAGGCTTTTGGTCTGATGTTGAGTCAGTCCCCTACTACTCAAGTATTTTATTCATTTTAAGTTTTATATTCTGCATGTTATTTATTTATCATTTAGTTGTCTCTTTAATTCTCAATTACGGACTAATAAGTTATATTTTTAATTGTATCAACAGGGTGGCAATGCCGAGCAGGGTAGTGATGTCGAGCGGGGGGTGATGGCAATGCCGAGCGTGGGATGATGGCGATAATTTTCAGACACCAGAACAGTACCGTCGACCCCCGCCCGATGATCCTCCACACACGGGTGGTAGTACTAGTTTAGCTAAGTTTTTTGTACATCATTGTAGTTTAGAATGAATTTTTTGTAAAAACATTATAGTTTAGCTTGATATTTTGTAAATCATTGTAGTTTAGGTTGATTTTTTGTAAATCATTATATTTTAGTTTTAGTTTTGTAAATCATTGTATTTTTAACCAATTTTTTGTATAACTTATCGTAATTTAGTTTATATTTGTTATTGTTAGGGAGGATATGATATATGTTGTTGTTGGTATATTAGTTTATATTTGTTATTGTTCGGGACGTGTATGTATATTATTGTTGGTTGGTGTACTAGTTTATATTTGTTATTGTTCGGAACGTGTATGTATGTTGTTGTTGGTATAGTTACTGTATGTATGTGTTGTTGGGATAAAACAGGTTTACAGGTACAAAAATGTAATTTAAAAACTTGAAAATTGCAACAACAACAAAAAATATTTTAAAATATATATATATAAGTGTTATTTTCGATGGAATTTGTTATACATGACGGAATGTCTATCGGAAATAAAGCTTTTATAATAAATTATAAAAGTTTTATTTCCGACAGAACATATGTTATTTCCGACGGAAATTCCTTCAGAAACAAGTATCCACACACGAGCACAAAACTGACACGTGTAAATATTATTCTCGACGGAATTTCATCCGTCGGAAATAATTCCATCAAAAATATATTATCTTTGATGGAATTGTGGTCGGACATAATTCCGTCGGATATAATTAATTCCGACCGAATTTTCGACAGAATTATCCCCGACCATCTTTTATCCGACTGAATTGCCGACAGAATTAAACCTTTTTTCTTGTAGTGAACTTTTTGTACAAATCTGTTTCTGGTCTTAAGATTATTCTATCTAGAATCCTTCAAGAAACACAAATTTCTTTTTCTGAGTACTTGTACCTCATTTTTGGCTGGTCTTGAAACTTGATGTCTTTTGTTCTCCTCACTCACTCACTTAGAAACCCAAACCTATGAATTCTTTAAGGTCTTGGTCTTGAAAACAGAATCACTCAATTCCTCACACACACTAAAAGAGTACCTAGCTTTACCCTTGTTTTAAAATGATTGTTGTGTTTTAATTATTGCTTTTCAAATAAGCAGATTAACATAATTTATAGCACATTTAATTACAAGATATAAGATAATAGCAGTTTAAGTTCAAATCTTGCAAACATTTAACATATAAACTAATGATCAATATGATTATGATAGTTTATATAGGATCAAGTTGGTTTAATGTTTATCACTCTCAAAAAGAAACCTATATATTAATTCTCTGTTTTTTATACAAGGAACAATATAATAAATTAGTTGACCGGTAAGTATCGATTTCAATTATACTATTCACAACTATAAAAATATGACATATTGAATAAAATTAGAGGGGAAAGTGCACCGGAAGGATCCAAATCCAGTGTTAACCATCAAATGAACAAAAAGATGAGTAAAGTACAATTTGCACACATATTAAGAAAAATAAAAGTAGAGAAAAAAAAGTAAAAAAAATCAAATTTAACTTTAGTGGCCCCACAAGATTATAGAAAGTAATTTTTTTTAACTAACGAACTCCATTAAATGACATATTTATTTTTTACTTTATGTATTTTATCTCATTCTTTTGAGGATAAATTTTTTTGTACCTTTTCATCATTCTTTTATAGACGGAAAGGAATATATAGTTAAGCAAGCAAGCAATCTTGTATATACACGTGTACATCTACAAAATTCTTCTTGTGTTTCCTTCATTCGTCAACAACTTCAATTGATTTAAAATCGACATGTTGACGAGACTGGTTCTTTTTCATTCCCATTGGCCATTACCATGCGAAGCTATCCCTCAACTTAGTTAATTGGTTATATATTTAATACTTTGAGTGACTTATAACTGATTCGTAAAGACAGGTATTTATTTACCATTATTTATATATTTTTATTGTAATTTTATAATATTAAGATGGAAAATAGTATATATTTGCGAATGTTTACGTTGATTTTTTGATTGACACTTACGTCAATAAGTATTAATAATAACTCTTTTAGAGAGATGTGTAATAAGTGTGATTCTCTTATAATTCTATACACTTACGTGAATAAATGTTGGTAATAATTCTTTTAGAGATATATATAATAAGTGAGGTTCTCTCTCTTATAATTTTATACACTGCGGCCATGTTTGTTTGCAAGGATTATAATTCCGGGATTATAATCCCAAGGCTATTAGTTCTAGGATTAAATAGTCCTACTCACATGTTTGATTTTCATGAGATTATTCATGGGATAACTTAAAATAATCCCATGTTATGTTTGTTTTTTTCAAGATTAATTAAAGGACTGGATAAAAAATATCGTTTTGACTTTTTTACCCTTACCAATAATAACATATTTTAAACTATAATTTAAACTTGTTTATACATCAAAAATCGAAAATTATTATTATTTTTATCAAAAATTAAAAAAATTTATTAACTTTTTTACTTCTATTAAAAAAAATACGATCAATGTAATGTACATACTAATTTAACAAAAAAAATGTATTGCATGTAAAAAAACAACATGCATGTATTATTATGTATGTATGTAACGTATTGTATGCAAAAAAAATAATAATGAGGTGATGTATGTATTATTATGTATGTATGTGCGTACTATAAGCAAAAAAAAAGGGTGATGCGTGTATTATTATGTATGTATGTAATGTACTGTATGCAACAACAACAAAATGTGTTGTATGTATTATTATGTATGTATGTAACGTAATGTATGAAAAAAAAGGTGTTGTATGCATTATTATGTATGTATGTAACGTATTGTATGGGAAAAAAAAGGTGTTGTATGTATTATTATGTATGTATGTAACGTACTGTATGCAAAAAAGAAGAATGGTGATGTATGTATTATTATGTATGTATGTATGTAATGTACTCTGTGCAAAAAAAAATAGGTGTTGTATGTATTATTATGTATGTATATAATGTACTGTATGAAAAAACAAAAGTGTTGTATGTATGTAACGTATTGCATGAAAAAAAAAAGAAGAAAAAAGAAGGTGTTGTGTGTATTATTATTATTTAATAAATTTATTTAATTAGCACTAAAAAAGGTATTAAAAAAAGTTACGTACATACAGTACGTAGTGCATGATTAATGTTTTATCATGTATTACAAGTTTTATGTGATGTAAACAAAGTTAAAGGCTAATATAGTCCACAAATTTTTAGTCCCAAATAGTAGGGATTATAATACCTAGGCTATGTTTGTTTGCAAGGATTACACTTGGGATAGGACTATTAATCCCAAGTGTCTTGTTTGTTTTTAAATTTGAGCTTGGGACTATTAGTCCAAGGATTATAAAATAGCTTAAGATGGGGGATTATTTAATACCATGTCTAGCTAGGTATTATAATCTCATCATGAAGGATTAAAACATAACATGAGATTATTTTAAGTTATCCCATGAATAATCCCATGAAAAACAAACATGTGATTAGGACTATTTAATCCTAGGATTAATAGTCTTGGGATTATAATTCATGGGATTATAATCCCGGGATTATAATCCTTGCAAACAAACATGGCCCTAATTAGACATAGTATTAAATAATCCCTCATTCCAAGTCATTTTGTTATCCCGGGATTAATAGTCCGGAGTATAATTTAAAAAACAAACAAGAGATTAAGGATTATTAGTCCAATCTCAAGTGTTATCCTAGTAAACAAACATAGTCGCGTGAATAAGTGTTAGTGATAATTCTTTTAGAAAGATGTGTAATAAGTGAGATATTTTTATAATTTTATAAATTGATATATTTTGTAATTATAATTCGGTATAAATTTATCAGATGCGAAAGAACTAAAATCTTGAACCCCAAGCTGAAGTGATGAGATTGAATATGGGGTTAGTCGAAAACATCGTAGGTTGAGGGGGTCATATATTTGCCTTAGGCTTAGGTATAAATTATCAGTGATGTGAAAAGATTCTACTGTCATGTTTTTTTGTTAAATAGGTGTCTTTTCCGTCTTTTGATGATAGACTTGGAAATTAAAAATGACACAATTCCTTCTTTATTTAGTAAATAAAAGAGGTTGGTCATTGGTGAAGTAAATTAATTGATGCTTGCCATAAGTTGAAATTCAGGGCAGAGCTCTAGAAAAGTAGTACTTCCTCCTCCACAAAAATAGTTTAAAAGATCATGACAGAATAATATATTATTGTTAATAATTAATTTTTTTTATAATATAAATAATTTTTTTAACATGTTTTAATATAAAACTGAACTGTTACATTAATTCTTCAACGACTTTTATAAATATAAAATCCTCCCGTTACCATGTGGAGTTATGCCTCAACTGTCTATATGGTCAAATTAATTCATAAGCAATCCTCTTTTTTAATAGGTGAGGAAATCTTTTTCTAATAATTAATTTGCCCGACTTATAACTGATTAATAAAGGCGGTTGTTTTATCAAGTATTATTAATTTATTTCTTCATTAGTTTTATAATATGAGAGATCTCTCAAGAAGAGGATTAGAACAAGTAACGTAACACTATATACATCATACATGTATCATTTTGACCCACAAATTAAAGGAAAGAAAATTCTGTTAAATTTGAAAGTAGAAGGCCAGCTGTTACAAGCTGTTTGTGAGTTTAGAGAGAATCGATGGAAAAGTATAAAAGGAGAAGGGATGTGATTTTAGAGGGATGGGGAGGGAAAATATAAGAGGGGAATGAATGGGAATGGAATATAATTTTTCTTTGTCATGTTTGGAAGTTTTAAAGAAGAAAAAAAATGATAAGATTTTAATTATATTTTTTCTTGTTTGTCAGTTTAGAAATAGGAAAAGAAAGGGAAATGATTTTTATTTCTAAACTACACTATTATCATATTACTCTTATATATAAATATAATAAGTGAATAATATGATTTAATAATGTCTAGTTACTGTATTTATTTTGCTCAATCTTTTTTATGCTTCGCTAGTTACATACCCACTGTTATTCCTTTTATATAAAAAAATACTAGAAACAAATAAATGAATTTAAAAATAAATACAAAAATAAAAATGGTAAAGAATGATACAACCAAAATAACCGTAATGAGAAAACGTTTTCTTTAAGATGATTCACGCTGTCACGAAGAGATCATTATTCAATCCGGTGTAGTAAATCACTAGCATGTCATCTCTAGGATACAAAAGTTTAGTCTCCATGCTGTTACTATTAAGGTAGTCTACATAATGAACACCGGATCGTGCTTTGCCCAATATAATATATAAAATATATATATTATTCTCTTTTATGCATGTGCTCATACACCACTACATATACATAGCTAGCTTAGTAAATATAGCATGCTGAATGAACATTCTCTCCTTTCTGCCATGCAACTCGGAAATATATATATTACTGTTATACATTACGAAAGTTTTCAGCCAAATTATAATTGTGACGTATGTACATTCATGAAATAAATAGGAACTAAGAAGGGTCTCACTTTAATTTATTCTATTTTATCATATATATTTTCACGTAATCGTAATCGTAATCTAACTTCGTCAAATATTTATAGACATGTATATCATTTTTTCATATATGTGGTGTGCGGAAGGTCACTAGCAATTCAGCATAAACCGTTCATGCACATTAAGTGAAATGAGTTGTGTACATTACTAGCCTACCAACAGTCAAATGGATCAAATGACACCTGATGAAACTTCCAAGCAATAATAATTATACATTTAACGATAAAAATTAAGTATATAATTTTATTAAAATATCTCCAACAATCCTTACTCTATTTTAATAAAATATCAAAACACGAACTTGGGGAAAGATGGACTGTTATGCATAATGTAAAGGTAGCAATGAACCTACATTTCGTGATTCGGCAATTTTAAATATCAAAGCCAATTGTGAACAGTTTCTCATATTTTACAAGCACTGAATGCCACAGTCAAAGGCACAGCATGAGATGCCGAATCTAGCGTGTAACACGCATGTCTCTCCTGTTTCAGCCGGCGTTTCAAAGCTACGGTGAGCAAATCCCTGTTCTGACCACCACCAAACGTCAATAGTTCCTAGATCTACACAGGTAATGCCCTATACCTTGAATCATTTATCAAAATGTGTTGGGTTGGAAAATTTCAAGCTTTCAAGGATGGATTTACAAGCGGAAATCAGCGAGATCAACCTTTTAAGAGTGGAGGTTGTTCCTCTTCATCAATTGGGGCACCTCCTGGCTTCCCTTTTCCGATTTACATAAAGGAATGTGGCGCTATGACGACAAAGAGTAGACATAGGGGTCAAACGGAAGAAGAAAAAAGAACAATTTATGTTGGGAATTTGTCTAAGAGGGTTTCTAAGGAAATTTTGGGGAATTTTTTTGCTAGATATGGAGTTATTGTTGGTATTGTCATTCACAAAATAGTAGATCTGAGGGGTAATGGGTATGGAATATTTGTGAAGTTCAAAAGTAAAACAGAGGCGGAGAAGGCAATTCAAGGGAGGCATAATCGATGGATTTGTGATAAGAAAATTAGAATAAAATGAGCAAAGAGACAAATAAAGGATAATAATTTGTTGGTGAAATGGGCGAAGAAAGTTTGGAGACCAAAGAATGTTGAAGACACAGTTGAAAAATCTGAAAAAGGGAAGCAATGGAATAATAATATTCATAATGTTGAAGGAGTAGTAAATGAAGAGGTTAAGAATTGCATCGAGAGATGTTGGGTGTTGATAACCAAAAAACTAATTCCTATTTATGAAATTAGAGATATCTTACAATCTATTGATGTGAGCATATCAAGTATGATTAAATGGGGAGTTCAAAGAATAATAGTTGCATGTGCAAATAAGATAGATTGTGATATATTGGGAAGTAGGATGGAGAGGATTAAGGATCACTTTTTCTCTATGGAGAGGATGAATGAAGAAGTTGCAAGATGTACAAGGATCTTGGGTTGAATGTAATGGTATTCCTCTCCATCTCTGGACTGGGGAAACTATGAAGAATATAGCTTCTGCTTGGGAAAGTTGATAACGCTTCATTCTGAATACTTGAGGAATGCTTCAGGGTATCAACATGGTTTTGGGGTTGTTTTGATGGTTCAGCATGAAGAAATGGTGTTTTTATGGAGCAGCTAAAAGGTGACTTATAGTGAAGTTTTGGGCATATACATGACCGGATACCACGTTTGATAGCAAGTTTTGAGCTTATGTCATATTGCATAATGTTGAGGTTTTCAATTTCAAATTTATAATGGTTTGCATTTCGTTGTGGCCCTATCCATACTTTTGGATTTGCCACACTTGTAAAACTTTGGATTTTAATAAATAAAAAAAAATTTGTCGATCAAAAAAATAAATTGTGTCACATACATAACACTCCCAACAAAATATGGAGTTTCTTAACAAGTCAACACTTCGTTTCGGCTTTATCCCAATTTTTATGAACGAATTAAGAGAACAAGCCAATTCTCCTAAAGAGCGGCCCCACTCTCACCTTCATATAGGTGGAATCCGTCAAGGGTGCTCATGTAACTGCTGCACCCCACTCATAAGAGCTACATATCTATTAAGAGTTTTATAAACTCAACCCTCCAATCATTACAGGAACATGCACTACATCATCGAGATGGACAACCGAGACTCTAATTGTGCATATACTCAACAATCACCATATGATTCGTTTTTCCCTTTGAATTTGACTCTTGGGATCACGTAAGGATGAGTATCCTCATATGTGATTTTTTTTGACATTTATGGGCTTTCCGTCTCAACATCAAACTTTCTAATTTTTTTTTCTTTTTTTATTTCTTGCATTCTCATTTCTTCTCATTGAAAAAGTTTGGAATTCACATAATTAATGCCATCAAGGCATTATTTTCACAAGTGATACTATTATTTCACACATTTTTTGTGTAACCAACTTGTTGTCATTGGTCACGGTAAATTATACCATATAGGTGAATATACACATATTTTTTCTTCACAATTACATATTCACCATATAAATTTGCCAATTATAAAATCACATTCACAAATCATGAATTCTTAGATTTATTTATTTAGTTAGTTATGTTTTATTATTTAGTTATTTATCTTTAATATTTAGTTTAATTGTTAATTAATTCAACTGTTTAAATAAGATTGAGTTGATATAAAATTGGTACTTGAGAAAACGTTATAATTAATTTCTCGTGGGAACGATACTTTTCTTGCCACTATATTACTAAGTCGATCGCGTATACTTGCGTGTATTTACCTAGTATTAAATTAGGCAAACAAGTTTTTGACGTCGTTGCCGAAAAATTATTTTTCTAATATTTTTGCAATATTGATTTCAATCAAGTTGATCTTAATTTAAACTTCTATCGTTGTTGTAGTTAATTTGTTTTATTTTTGTTATTTTTAGATCATGCAACTTAGCAGATATTAGAAGACAGATGCGAAGAGCGATAACTGACCTTTTTTCAGGAAAGTTTTTGCATTAATTTTTTTTATTGCATACTTTAAGTATAATGTTAGTTTCAAGTTTGGGGGTCTTCCTATATTTTGTTTTGATGTGTGGGTCTATGTTTGTAATTTTATTTATGAGTTTTGAATTTTATGGGTATATTCACTGCAAACCCTCACGAGATACAACTCGTCCACTAAGGGTAACTTTGGGGTTTAAAGACTTATTTCACATGTTAAGTACAATCGTGTTTTCTATGAAAATAATGTTGTACTGTTTTTAGGTAGTGTCTTTTGGGTAATGAATTAATTAAATTGAAGATTTTTGGTCAATGGTAGAATTATAATTTTTATTTATTAATTCTCAGAAAAGGGATAGATATGGCTTAGTCTGAATTTTAATTTTTTTTGTTAGTTTTATTTTATTTGAGACCCTTTAATTCCTTTATGCACATATCCAATTAGTTGAGATAGTGTTAACTTGGAAAAGTTTATATCTTAAATGCTTGTGAAAGACTTTTTATGAAATCTATATCTTATTTGGTTAAAACTTAAAGTGCAATATGAGGTATAACATAATTTAGGAGAAATCTTGGTTAATTTGAAAAAAAAAATTTGGAAATTTTGAACATTCTCCAGTTGTAAGGATAGATCATGTGGTGGGTTGAGATGGAGCACTCACTCATAAACACGTGTAAGTGAGATGGAGCGTAAAACACACTCACTAGAATAAATAAGAAAAAAAAAGAGAAAAAAAATAAATTCATGGGAAAGTGTTCAAAAGGGGCTTAAATGTGTTAAATAACCTTGTGATCCTCTATTTATGTTCGTTTGTATTCGCTTTGAATTGTGAAAAGCAAGAATATAGAGTTCTTGATACTAACCTTTAAAATATATTTTATGATGTATTTGATTATATGAGTGTCATTGAGTTTTTCGCTAGTTTGATATATTTGGATTCACACACACAAAGAGTCTTGAGTAAAGTATGACTAATAGATTGTTGAATTCTTAGGCTTTGCGTATTTTTGATATTTTCTAGGAGTTCTCATTTAATGAAATCTTTGAGGCCATGTTCAATTTCAAATTGGCTCATTGCTTGTTGCGTAGTTAGTTGTTAATTTTATTTTCATAGTTTTTGGTTGTATTTTACTTGAGAACAACCAAATTTTTAAGTTTGGAGGTATTTAAGGAGGGAGTTTTATACCTATTATTTGGGTACCTTTAGGCTTAATAGTTTGTGTGTTTTTAAGTATTTTATGTTATTTTATAGAGTTTTTATTTATTTTACTGTTTTTATTTTATTTTGTAGGAAAAAAAAGAGTTAAGTGACAAAATCGTGAATATTTGAACCAATTAGACAAGGAAGAAAAACAAGGAAACAGATAAAAGCTCAAGAACCGCGACGCTCGTTTATTAAAGTCGCAAAGCTAAGGGCTTGAGCCACGACGCTTGATGGTTCACTGGCAGGCGCATGAGTTCCACTCGCTCGGTAGAATTGAAGAGTTAAATGGATTATTTACGTTCCTGATTATTAAGGGCACTTACTAATTGAAGCCTAAAGAGTTACAAAGACTACAAAGTTGAAGACTTCAAATATAAAAATGTTTTCATCTAGGGTTGAAAGAGTAATCTTAATTCTATTAGGGTTAGGCGGAATAACTCCTATAAATAGTATTATTTAGGGATTGTAAAATGTGTTAGGAAAAAGCCATTGAACGCTATATGAGGCTAATTCTCTACCAAGTTCAAGAACAAACATGATATCACCAACGATGAAGGCCGGAGATTGAAGAAACTTGGAGATAGAAGACTTGCGGGAGACATTTTTTCTTCTCTAAACCTTATTTATTCTTGTCTTTCATTGATGTTGAATATTTTGTGGATTATAATTTTATCTAATATGAACATGTTTTTAATTTAAGATTTTAATGGAATCTCATGTGTAGTTTAAATTGAATTTCTTTCCATTTGATTGGCACCATATGCATTGACTTATCATATTTTATACATTCATGTATTAAATAACTAGCTAATAATTAATGAGACAATCTATATAAAATTAGGAGATGGATTATAGGTTTAGATCTGAATATGATAACATATATTTGTGTTTTCTACATGAGATGGAACTCATGATTCGTGTATAGGATAGAGATATAACTATATGCCATATGTAACCTAAAGAGAATTTGTGCTTAAAATTCTTGTTAATTTAATTCACATAGGATTATAGTGAGTTATTAGATAGAATGTTTCTTTTCGATTCTATTCCCTTTGTGGTGGATTTAGAAAGGATATGTTTGTATGATTATCGGAAGAGACGTATAAATACTAATGAATTCTCGGTTAACAGTTCATCGTGACTATAAAATTAAATAAAAAATTATAAAATTTGAATGAACTATGGGGTGAAGTTGAAGTCTTAGATTTATTTATTTAGTTAGTTATGTTTTATTATTTAGTTATTTATCTTTATTCTTTAGTTTAAATGTTAATTAATTCAGTTGTTTAAATAAGATTGAGTTGATATAAAATTGGTACTTGAGAAAACGTTAGAATTAATTTCTCGTGGGAACGATACTCTTCTTACCGCTATATTACTAGGTCAATCGTGTATACTTGTGTGTATTTACCTAGTATTAAATTAGGCAAATAGATGATTTTTTGGGTCGCGTCTCAAGATCCCCTAAGTAGCACTATTAATAAATATAAAATGATGGGTTTGCCGAGGGTACCAGCCTATATACTACCTGGAGGTTTTCATTTTAGTATTTTTATTATTATTTAATAATTTATATCGCAATATAAATTATTACTAAAGTTATTTTTATTTCTGCAAGCTCTAGTCTGCATCAGCATTAGCGTCCGAGAGCACCTATTAGACCATCTCGTACAGGCACTAGCTTGAATGACGAGCTATTCGAGAGAGTTATGATGGTGGTATCGGAGACGTTTGGTATGGATCCAATATTCCGTCGTCAGGACCTGCCTAGCCATGCTTACCTTCACCAGCTTGCTCAAGACATTACAGTAGGGGTCACAATCGATAGTACGAGAATCCCTTCGGAGCAGTTTGTCGCGATATGCGACGCGGTGATCCAAATAATGGTTACCCTACTGTCGGAGACTTTTGGTCTAATGTTGAGTCAGTCCCCGACTACTCAAGTATTTTATTCATTTTAAGTTTTACATTATGCATGTTATTTATTTATCACTTAGTTATCTCTTTAATTCTCAATTACGGACTAATAAGTTATATTTTTAATTGTATCACCAGGGTGGCAATGCCGAGCAGGGTGGTGATGTCAAGTGGGGGGATGATGTCAATGCCGAGCATGGGATGATGGCGATGATTTTCAAACACCAGAACAGTATGTCGACCCTCGCCTGATGATCCTCCACACACGGGTAGTAGTACTAGTTTAGCTTTTTTTTTTTGTACACCATTGTAGTTTAGAATGAATTTTTTGTAAAGAAGTGTAGTTTAGCTTGATATTTTGTAAATCATTGTAGTTTAGGTTGATTTTTTGTAAATCATTGTATTTTAGTTCAATTTTGTAAATCATTGTACTTTTAACCAATTTTTTGTATAATTTATCGTAAATTAGTTTATATTTGTTATTATTGGGGACGATATGATATATGTTGTTGCTGGTATATTAGTTTATATTTGTTATTATTCGGGACATGTATGTATGTTGTTGTTGGTTGGTGTATTAGTTTATATTTGTTATTGTTCGGAATGTGTATGTATGTTGTTGTTGGTATAGTTACTGTATGTATGTATTGTTGGAATAAAGCAGGTTTACAGGTACAAAAATATAATTTAAAAACTTAAAAATTGCAACAACAAAAAATATTTAAAAATATATATGTTTTTTTCGACGGAATTTGTTATACATGACGGAATGTCCATCGGAAATAAAACTTTTATAATTTAGCTTTTATAATAAATTATAAAAGTTTTATTTCCGATAGAACATAAGTTATTTCTGACGAAAATTTCGTCAAAAACAGGTATCCACACACGAGCACAAAACTAACATGTGTAAATATTATTGTCGACGGATATAATTTACAGCACAGTTAATTACAAGATATAAGATAATAGCAGTTTAAATTCAAATCTTGCAAACATTTAACATATGAACCAATGATCAATATGATTATGATACTTTATATAGGATCAAGTTGGTTTAATATTTATCACTCTCAAAAAGAGGACTATATATTAATTCTCTGTTTCTTTTCTTGTAAGAAGCAGGACAGAGCTAGTTGCACTAAAGATAGTTGGGGTGACCAGTCTCAAAAATTGCCTTAACATATAAAACAAGAACTAACTTGATCAACCACAAAATAAATAAATGCAACTGATAGTGCTTTGTGCTTCAAGTGTTCAATGTGAATGTATAAGTAGTTAATATCACAAGTTATTGAACACAAACTAGGAAGTTAAAACCAAACATATAGAAGAAGATTAAAAGTACTGTGTGGGAGATTGTGTTTATGTATATGTATAGGTTCGTACTCTTAAAATTGCCACGTAAAACATATACTTTCATTTTGCCAACTTTGCATACTCTTCTTCCTTTTACTCGAAAGCTAGCACATACAAGGACATTTTGTCCTTTTGAATTTTTCAATACTATTGCCAACTAGGAAAGAATTTTCTTTAGTATTTTCACTTGACAATTTTCTTGGTCTTTGCCACATAACTGACATAAGGAACGGTTTTTCAAGTATGCTCCAAAATTTGGCCCTTTTAAGAAAAGATGTAAAAACTGTTTTGGGCTTTAAATATTTATTTTGGTTTAATAGCCAAACACTAGAAAAACTTGGTTCAAATATTGGGCTTAGGAGGTTAAAAAAGCTTAGCCCAAGTTGTGTTCTTCTTTGAGGTACATAATCAATTCATTTCGGTCCATTCAAAAATTTTGGCCCATACCAAATAAATAGTTTCAAACTTTTTAGCTTATTAAAAAATTTCGGCCCATACCAAATAAATAGATTCAAAATTTTCGGCCCATATCAGGTAAATAGTTTCAAACTTGTGTCTTCTTTTTATTTTAAAAAATAGTCTTTATAAATATCTTGGTAAGCATATTAGTTTATGTAATCACATAAAAATACAATATTAATCTTATGGAGAGGATTTTAACTTAGGTTTCTTAAATGAAATCTTTTAATGTTCTTTTTAGTTTTCTTTTTTTTATTAACTAATTTTGCTATCATCAAAACTTCAAATATTTTTAACCTATCACCTCCAAATCTCTTCTTTTCCTTCTTTAAAAAAAACTCATAAATATGAAATTTGGAGCGATTTTTATTATTTTTCCCTCCCTTCCCTTCTAAAAAAAACTTACAAACATGGTGTTAAGCATCCTTTTATGAAATTTACCAAATTTTAAGGATCTTCTCTTTACTTATATATAATAGCATTATTTAGGGGTGACACTAATGCGGGACGATAAATCTATAGCCACAATTTCATTAAATTTAGAAAATTATCAATTAAATCTGCATATTAGTATTAACGATTATCAGTAAAAACTGTAATTATCTAACAAAATTTTTATCATTAGTGAAACTTTTACTTGATAAATATTATCTTGGGTTTGATCCCTTTGTCTTGAGGATTTCATAATTCCTTCTCCTCGTCAAATTAATGGGCCACAATATGTTATAGTAGACATTAGTAATAAACAAGAGAGTATTAACGATTTGAGCCATTGAATTTCTCATTTTTAACATAAGTAACTTATTGAATAGAATGTACTGATTCAATCTAACAGAATCATTAAGTTACCATTTACAAATTGTCACCAATTCAATCCATTTCATGGATATGACAAATTAGTCAATAAATAAAGAAGATTGTACACAAATAACATCTTATTGTTACATTGAAACATAGGTGATGTTAGGAGTTTTTAATTTTTAGTTTCAAAAAATGTCTCAAATGATGTGTCACTGTAACATTAATTAAGTAAATACTTATTTGATTAACTATGCCATAAATTATTATTAAAATATTAAATTGTGATCAAAAAATTAAGAACCCTAACATTACTCTTGAAACATATGAATATTGATTACTTTGACACTATACTTGAAGAATAAAATGATTGGATGATAAAAAAAAAGAAGAAGATTATTTTAGGAGAGTGATATTTCCACACGGTAGGGTTCACACATCAACTATGGTTAAAACAAATGAAGTAAGCTAACTATGACTAATTAGCAAATCTAACCCTCCTATTTGTCATGTTTTTGCTAAATTGTTCCTCATATCTTTTTTTTGGCATAGCTGTTCTTAAAAGATGCATTAGTCATGCAAAAGTGTTCATCTTCTATTTTTGGTCAATTTTTGTTAGTCAAACCGTTAGTCAAATGTTTCTTTTGGTTAAATGTTTCCCCAAGCTTTTATCATTTTTATTTATATATCTACTAAATATAAATATGTATATTATCATTTTCATTTAATTTGATCTAATTAATTAAATTATGAATTTGTGCGATAAATAACATAATTAAATGTCAAAAAATAATAAATATTTATTTTATCAAGAAAATAAATTCATACACTTTTGCTAATTAAATTTCTCAAATATTAAAATTTCCATAATATACATTCAAACATAATTTTTTTTAATTTAAAAGTTTAATACCCATAAAAAATGCAAATTAACTCAAAAAAATTATATTATATTTTTAAAAATATTAAAATTTACATAAAACAAACTTTTTTTTTTTTGTTACGGAACGAATTTTATAATTCATATAATATAAAAAAGTATTAAAAAATATGTTAAAAATAAATAATTTGTTAGGGATACCGTCCTAAAATGTCAATTGATAGGGCCTTATTTATCCTCACAAACCAGTCCTAAAATGTCAGTTACAAACCAGTTCGTACATGAAGGTAAGAATCACATTTTTGGAACGAAGCAAGTTTTTACGAGGGCATATTCAGAAACATACAGACAATAAAAAACAATGTTTATCTAAAATTCCCTTTATTCTAAATTATAAAATTATTACTAATTTTCAAAAGTCAATCTTAGATATTTTTAAATTTAAAATTGATATAATTTATTAACGAATACAAAATAAAAAATGTATACTTAGCAGTAATTTTATTTTTAACATAATTTTTAATACTTTTTATATTATATAAATTATAAGATTCGTTCCGTAACAAGTTTTTTTCTAACTTTGTTTTACGTAAATTTTAATATTTAAAAAAAATATAATATAATTTTTTTGAGTTAATTTATATTTTTTATGGATATTAAACTTTTAAATTAGAAAAAATTATGTTTGAATGTATATTACGGAAATTTTAGCAAAAACATGACAAATATGAGGGTTAGATTTGCTAATTAGTCATAGTTAGCTTACTCCATTTGTCTTAATCATAGTTGATGTGTGGACCCTACCGTGTAGAAATATAAGAAATTGACGTGAAAATATCACTCTCCTTATTTTATAGTTGTTATCTACTAGATTCTAGGGTTTGTATATTAAAACTGTATTTAGTTTTATTTATTCCTTCCGCTTCACGTCAGATACATGTCACACATATGCAACTCCTGGTACAATGCTGGTAGTCTTTGTGTCGCTAAGCATATCTTTAGTGTTTGATCATATCAAAGACCAAAGAGCGCACGAAAGTTTTGATGTGAGTGGGATTAGCCAAAGAAAATCTCTCCGTTTGATTAAGAGGAACAAAAAATGAGAAAAAAAGATTTGCCCCACATAAATCAACACAATAAAGATTAAAGAGACATATGCGCTAAAAACACCTTCTAGGGGTATACAATAGAGTGACCTAATCTGATCTGGCCTAGGCCTATCAAGTCTTGAGCTTTGACTAGCCGATTTGCTTGTCCTCTAAGATCTAGTCTGGTTAGGCTAAACCTAGGTCGATCTGGTCCGTCATTTCCTCTTTTTTTTTTTTACTTTTAGTATTAAATATTAAAAATAAAAAATAATAAATTTTTTAATGAAGAACTAGAGTATTTATAAAAAACTGACTTATTATTAATGTTAAACATTAATAGTTAGTTTTTTTGATGTATTAATTAATGTTAATATTTAATATTAAAAGAAGCAAATAATATTAATAAAATTTTAATGATAAATATTAGTATTTAGAAGAAACTAACTTATTATTAATATTTCATCAACTAACTTTTAATGTTAAACATTAAATAAACTAATTAGTATATTAATTAAATGTATTTACAAGAAATCAAGAATGAATAATTAAAATTTTAAAATTTATTGATTTATTAATTAAAACTAATGTATTACACCTTCCAAATTAAAACTAATGACTTGAGCTGTTTATTTTATTTTATATTTTCTTACTTGAATTGGGTCATGCCTAACTCCTATCTAATTAATTAATTAACTTGAAATTGGGTTGGGATATGAATCATAAATGGTCAATTGGGGCAATGCAGTGGGCGGTGAGAAGGGTCAAGCCTACGCCGAATTGACAGACCAGACCAGACCACGGGCCGAATCAAGCCTCAAGTCGGATCAGGCCAGGTTTTTTGTTAGGCCAGGTCAAGCCGGGTTTTGAGTCAAATCAAATATCACAGATAAAAATGTACTTATAAATATGAACGAGTATAGGAAGAAACAAAAGCTACAAATATCAGAACCTAGCCTTTCAAACCTTTTCAATTAAAAACTGCACATGAAGCTCACTTGGCCCCAAACACCTTCACTTCCATTAATCCCAAGCACACTCGAGCCTGAAATATGGGTAAATCACCATTGAATCTTAATTGGCACAACCAACAGATTCATATTCTCACGTAAAATTATGTTGATTCTAATTCACCTACCCTCCTTTTTATCATCAGAACAAGTCTGTGGCTTTGAATCAGACACTCCTTCTCTAATCTGTTCAAAAGTAGGGTGATGTGACTGTGATCCATAACTAAAAACTGTCAGAATAATTGGACCAAACATCTTTAGAAATTAGATTCTTAAGAAGATGCATATCCATCTCTTCTCCTTCTGGTTCCTCAACCTCACTATTCCCTTCTAAAACCTTTACAACTTGTCTCATTGTTGGTCTAGCACGTGCGTCAGGGTACGCGCATAATAATCCTAAATTTAGCACCCTTTCCACTTCCTCCTCGTCGTAGCCTCCTTTAGCCGTCAAACTTGAATCAAGGGCCGTAACCAATTCTCCTTTCCCCATTAGGTCCCAAACCCCATTCTACCAAAGGTGTCTTCCCCTCCTCTATTGGTCTCCTCCCACACATGACCTCTAAAATCAAGACTCCAAAACCAAACACATCGGTTTGTGTGGATGCTCGACCGCTCCTGACCACTTCAGGTGGCAAATACCCTACGGTCCCAACCACATGAGTCGTGCTAGCTACTTGACCATGGCCGTGCATTCGAGCTAAGCCAAAATCTCCTAACCTTCCGTTCATCTCTTTATCAAGTAACACATTGCTGGCCTTAATGTCCCTATGTAGGACTTTTGACTCCCAACCCTCGTGCAAGTACAAGACCCCAGAAGCCACATCTTTCAATACTCTTATTCTGTCTTCACAACTCAACATCTCACTCTCTTCACATTCAAACACCCTCTTGTCCAAACTCCCGTTTTCCATATAATCATACACCAAGATCAAGCTACCTTTTTCTTTCTTACACCAACCTCTCAAGGCCACCAAAGTTCTATGCTTTAGTCTTCCAAGGCTTGAAACCTCAGCCAAGAATTCTCTCACTCCTTCACTGTTTTGATGAGAAATGCGCTTCACGGCAACCTCTATCCCTCCTGCCAATACCCCTTTGTACACCTTCCCATTCCCTCCAATACCAATCACATTTTCATCTGAAAACCCCTTTGTTGCAGCATCAATTTCTTGGTATGGAATTCTGTGTGGCCAGTATTCTACTTCCCAATCTTCCATGTCCGCTTTCTCCCTCGCTATCCTTCTATTCCTCTTGATCAAAAGCACACAACCCACAGAACATAAAGCAACAACAAAGAAGACCCCCACTATTATACCTGCAATAAACCCTTTCGATTGAAAAACAGAATCTTTAGGCAACTCAAATGATGGCAGACCCCTAGTAACCAATCCTTCCCATAACGAAAAATTTGAATTACTAAAACTCCAAGATAGAATCTTGTGACTTTCAATCAAAGCCCCAGTAGAAGCTGTGAAACCAATAAACATCTCATCCTCAAAAACTTGAGAAAGATCAATAGAAACATTCAGTAATGGCCTTTTAGGTCTTGTTCTCCCAACAGGTGCTATAGTAACATTCAAGATAGAATCTTTATAGTCAATCCAAACTTGGTAAATCTTACCATTATTGAGCGTCAATTCCTTAAATGACTTTTCATCATGCCAATAACCTGCCGTGTTAGAACTCATTGAAGTGAGAGAATTCACATCAATTCCAACATGATTGGCATTTATGTCACTGAATTCTTCATTTTTGAACACATCAAATTCAATCCCCAAAACATGGTTACTGGAATTCCCAGTATTAGTACGGTTCAAGAACCCCAAATTTTGAGCAGAGTTAGCACCTTGAATACCACTAAATGGGACAAACAAGAAAACTATGCCATGCCCAGGAAGCCTATTCCTGAAAGGAGTCATAGCAAAAATAAAAGAAGTTGAAAATGGAAGTACGTCAGTTGAATTTGACCCTTTTGTTACAATTCTTGATGGGTATAAACCGCGGCCAATCGAGAAAGTTGAATCATTTGTTAAAGTAAGAATTCTAGATTCAATTGTGGCATTTCCATAGAGGGATATGCTTGAGGAATTGAAGCCATTGAAGAGAAATTCAATAGCAAATATGGATTGAAATGAAAGGAAAAGAATAGGGATTATTGAGAATGGCGAGAGGAATTGTGAGTGTTTCTTCATTTCAAGAAAGATGAAGTAAAAGTCTCTCATGGAACAGAGAGATCAGAGACGTGAAAGAGCAAAAATCTTGAAGCCCAAGCTGGAGTGATGAGATTGAATATGGTGGTTAGTCGAAAATACCTTAGGCTTAGGTTGAGGGGTCATACATGTGCCTTGGTTGTTTCACTAAATTACTAAGATGACATTTTTCCATCATGTTTTTTTTGTCGGTCCCATAAATAGGTGTCCTTTCCTTCTTTTGATGATAGACTTGGAAATTAATGATGACATAATTCTTTTTTTATATAGTAAATAAAAGAGGTTGGTCATGAAAGTAGTATGCACACAAGCCAATCATATTTGATATGATGTAGCATATACTTTGTAATCTTATTTGTTTGTTAAAGGCATTTTACTTTATTTACATGGTGATGTTATATTAAATGTGATAAACTCATAGTTTTGAGCAATGCTTTTAGAATCATGATGGTGATCATGCTAATGAGATCTAAATTCTAGATAGCTCACAAACTAAAATCGTTCCTAATCGATGGATTACTAAAAAGGGGATTAGTGAATCCGGATAGATTAGTACATACGTTGCTTGCTCTTATGAAGAGGATGATAGATCTTATAATCATTTGTGTGGAGACACTAAAGCAAGTATGTTGGTGCTTATTAGAGAATAAGTTCACTGAACGTGGCTCGCTAAGGAATACCTAATGGAGTTTTACTCATCTCTCAATAGGAATTCCTCTAGTGATAGTAGTACAAGTGATTCTTGGACTTGAGATCATCATAGTATCTTGTGTGTGATGAGTTATACTTTGACATGTCCCTTAAGACCTTTAGGGTATATCAAAGGGTATGATTGGGTATAATAAGTTATACATGGAGATAGGTGAATGATCAACAAAGAATCTACCACTTCTAGTAAAAGGAGAGAATGTCTTATGTGATTCGATAAATGATGACTCAGAAGTCTTTGGCCAAAGCAGAATGAAATTAGAAATGAGTTTCTAATTTGCATTATCAGAGTTGTGCATTTGAGAATCGAAATACATATAATTAAATAAAATAAGACTTGACAGTAATTCCATGTCTTATATTTAATTGGGACATTGTATGATAGAAGGATTGAATTGTACGGTAACTATTCACTGAAAGGTTCTTTTGTGATTAATGTTGAAATCTATATTATCTGGAAAGTCGTTGATCGCTAAGGGGGCTTACCCTTATTGTAAAATAAATATTATTTATTTAAATGAATTAAATAGTTTAATTTATTTATTTAAATAAAATTAGAATTGTTCTAATTGATTTATTCACAACCGGTTTAATATGGAGAACCTAAAGGGTCACACCGCAAAAGAAAAATATTTATTTAAAAAGTAAATGGCATAATCGTAATAATAAGTTAAGTGTATTTAATTTAATCTATGGAGATAGAATAAATTAAATAGCTTAATATTTATTATTTAATATTTTGAAAATATTAAATATAAATTAATAAGAGGAGTCTTATTATTATTATTATTATTACTATTACTATTATTTAATTCTTAATAAGGATTGGGAGTTAATTAATAGAAGTACTCTCTCATGAATTCCTAATTGGATTAGGAGTTCAATTAATTAAAGGAGTTTAATTAAAATAAAAACCCTAATCCTAAATAGTTTAGGAAGGTTCCCTATATCTATAAATAAGAGGAGTCTTATCATGATTGAGGGTTAGACAGTTACACACTCTTCCATAAGAATTGGAGAGAGAGTACTTGCAATTTCTATAGAGATAGAAACTAGGGTTTTGCCAACACCCATCTTCTTGAACAACTATTATTCCTTGGTGGATCACCTCTAGAGGCCAAACACTTGGGTGACTAACGTTAATCAAAGGAAGGAATTTAATCGGTGAAATTCAAGGAGAAAGCGAAGGATTTGGAGATAAACTCGTACCTGTGGAATCATGGTTCTATAAGGGTATGATTCTCATACTTTATCTCTTTCGTTTAATTGATAATTGAGCACATGGATGATCATGGTGATGGTTTGTATGAAAAATTTTAAAATCCGTTTTATTGCGCTTCCGCACTATTTATGTAATTTGATTGCATGTTCGCGCTATATACAAACCTAACAGGTCATTTGGTGAACCGTGAAGTAAATTGATGCTTATCATAAGTAGAAATTCAGGTTAGAGCTCTAGAAAAGTACTACTTCCTCAACCCCCCCCCCCCCCACCACAAAAATAGTCCACTAATAAAAGTTGTGAATATTAAAAATATAACTTTGTTTTATATATCTTTAAAATAATTAATTTTAATAAAGTTATATGTTTGTAAAATTTTGATGGCGAACGTAAAATATTATTTTATTTATATTATTACTATTAAAAATGAACTCAATTTTGTGATGGTAAAAAAAATTTTATTGACAAATAGAACTCTTTTATGAGGGAACGGAGAGAGTAATATTTTTTTATATTAATAAGAGAATATTACTTAAATGTGCAAATGACACACTTTGACATAAAACTCTCAATAATTTTATTTAATAATAAGTTTAAAATTTCAAGCCTTAAATATAAATTAGTATCCTAAACTATGGGCCATATTCTATTTCGGTGATCCACCTTTCAATTTTGTCAATTAGATGATTAAACTATTAATTTTTTTCACTTTCATTTAATTGGACCGCCACGTCAGAAAGAGTATTTTAAAGAAAGAGTCGCGTCAGCAATTTCTGACGTGGTGGCCCAAATGAATGAAAGTGAAAAAAAATAATAGTTTAATCATATAATTGATAAAATTAAAAGATGGATCACCGAAATGGAATATGACCCATAATTTAGGATAGTAATTTATATTTAAAAAAAATCTAATATTAAATCACACAATTACGTGGTAAAGGACATCTTGGTTATTTTTGGACAAAAGAAACCCATTTTACATATATCAGGGACAAGAAAGATTCACCTAATGTGGCACCAAGAAAACATTAACCTATATAACACAATTAAATAGATTTGTAAACCAAAAAGATGAGAAAGGAAGGTAGGGCAAGTAAGCAAGCTCGCGGCTGGCGGCTGCCGGCCTCCTCTCAATGTGTAAAAATAAATAAATAAATTTGAGGCTCTGAGTAGGAAGACGTTCAGCCGCTATAGCAAAAAGTCAGAGCCTTTGAAATTGTAGAGTTAAGAAAATTTGTGAAAAAATTAATGCTGTTTGAAAAAAAAGGCAGCTGATTTTATTACAATATAAAATTTGTAAAAAAATTAATACTGTTTGAAAAAAAGACAGCTACCAAGAAGTTTTAATTCGAGTGATATTTTAGACCTTTTACCAAACAAAAGATCTTAAGCTAAGACAATTAATGTTATCATAATATTTTTTGTACAGTAAAGTCTTCCGTAGTGATTATGTGACACTTAAATTTTGATTTGATTATAGTTTGTTTGAATAGTTGAGCCATTTTAATTAAGATTGGTAAAAAGTAGGAAATCGATAGATGTATTCAGGGATGGACCCAGAAGGTCCAAGCAACGACCACAACCCCTATTAGGTTTTTTTGTTCTTTTTTTGTTCTTGATTTATATACATTTTTATCTGTGAGCGCCCACCAAATTTATATATTATTCAATATTTTATAGGGTTTTGTCCGGAATATGAATTTGTTCATTTTATATAAGTTTGATCTCCTACTTTATTTAGTGATGTACAATTTTTTCTTAGTTTTATGTTATTGTATTTGACATAAAATATTTATTTATATAATTATCACTATATTATTCTTAAATTCACATTAATATTTTATTATATATATTGTATCAAAGCCCTAATATAGAGATAAATCCTAGGTACATCCCTGGATGTATTATCTATTTTGTTAATTAAACTTGTAGTGGAAACGTTGTGAATAGTAGAATGCATTTATTATTATTTTTTTTTTAAAAGTACACTTTATTTTCTAAAAATAGAAATTTATTTCTAAAATGTTTTAAAGATATACTCCTTGATAGCTAAGAATTTAATAGTGGTGAGCTGATGCTAAATAGGATAGTAAGAAAATAATGATAAAGTAAAAACAATTATTTCACTTTTTAATTTTAAAATATAAATAAATTGTTAATTTTGAAAAGTATTCTAATTTTGGAGTAGAGAGTATTTGATTTGTTTCTTTTTGTGATAAAAATTTTCAGCCGGTCAAGGGAAAATGACATTGCAATACCCGCACGCGCACTCTTTTTTCTTTTTTGGTTTAAGCTGAACTCCATTTTTTATTATTTTTTTGTTGAATTGAAATATTAACAGCTCAATTCATAACACCTGGTTGATAAAAAGAAAATTTTAAATTTTTTTAAAAAAAGAAAATGAAAAGAAAATTTTAGGGCCGTTTTTAATGACCAGATTACAAATATAATAATCTATCTATCTTGTTTTACTTTAGTCTATTCTAGACTGAAAATATTGTTATTAGTAACTTAATTATTTATATACAGACAAATTTTTTTTACATACTTCGAGGTGAAATGAAGGCGTTACATTAATTTTTCAACAACTCCTATCAATATAAAATCCTTAATTAGGTTGAAAAAAGTTGTGTTCATTTCCATCGCCATATGGAGTTATGCCTCAACTGTCTATTTATATGGGCAAATTAGTAGTAATATATAAGCAATCATCTTTTTTAATAGGTGAGGAAATCTTTTCTAATAATTAATTTGCATGACTTATAACTGATTAATAAAGACTGTTGTTTTATTAAGCATTGTTAATTTATTTCTCCATTAGTTTTATAATATTAAAGATCTCTCAACAAGAGGATTAGAACAAGTAACGTAACATACATGTATGATTTTAACCCACAAATTAAAGGAAAGAAAATTCTGTTAAATTTGAAAGTAGAAGTCCAACTGGTACAAGCTGTTCCCTTGATTAAGCAACCAGAAAGAATAAACAAATGTATCCCTTAGGCACCCAGATTTTATGAAATCTACCAAATTTTAAGGGTCTTTTCTTTATTTACTTATATATAGTAGCATTATTTAGGGATGACATTGATGCGGGATGATAAATTTACAGCCACGATCTAATTAGATTTTGAAAATTATTAACTAAATCTGCAAATTAATATTGACCATCATCTGTAAAAATTATAATCATCAATAAAACTTTTACTTAATAAAAATTATCTTTGGGTTTGATCTCTTTGTCTCGAGGATTTCATAATTCTTTCCCCTTGTCGAATTAATGGACCACAATATGTTATAGTAAACATTGATAATAAATAAGAGAATATTAACTATTGAAGCCGTTGAATTTCTCACTTTTGACATAAGTTACTTGTTGCATCAAATGTACTTACTTGATCTAATAAAATGATTAATTTATCATTTAGAAACCGTCACCAATTCAATCCATTTCATGAATAAAATATGTCAAATTAACCAATAAATAAAATTGATTGTTTTTCGATAACATTTAATCGTTACATTAATCGTAACATTATAACATATAAATGTTGATTATTTTGACTAACATTAAATTTTAAAACATAAAATGATTGAATAATAATAAATAAATAAATAAATAAATAAGATTATTTTACAGTTGTTATCTACTAGATTCTAGGGTTTGTACGCTAAAACCAATTTTTTTTTATATTTTAAATTAAAATCTGAATAAAGAGCAAATAGTGGCGAATCCATACATGTCACACAAATTTTATTAGTTTTATTTATTACTTCCGGTTTGCGTCACATACATGTCACACAAATGTCCCGTACAAAGCTTGTAGTCTTTGTGTTGCTAAGCATATAATCTTTAGTATTGACTATTTGATCATATCAAAGACCAAAGAGCGCACGAGAGCTTTAGTTTGAGACGGAGTTCCTACCTTAATCCATATATAATTAATTAGTAATTAGCCGCATAAAATCTCTCCGCTTCATTAAGAGGGGGAAAAAAGGTCGGCCCCACATAAATCAACAGAACAAAGAAACATACATGCTAAAAACATATCCAGTTGATCATCGTAAATTTCTTAAAATAATTTAAATCTTATATATTGGACCAGTCTTACGTATGAAATATCAAAAATTTATGCGAAAATACAATACTATATTGATAGTATGAAATTCACATGCAAAAATATCATAAACTCGTGTGAATATATATATATAAAGAGTAGTTTTTTTCAGCGAACCGGTTCGTCGACAAATTGGTTATGGCGATGATTTTTTGATCTATGACGACGGTTTGAACCGTTGTCATATCCATACATAACCGTCACCATAACCGATTTGCTGACGAATCGGTCCGTCGGAGAAAATTCTCATATATATATATATATAATTTCCCTTTATAAACGTTGATTGATTATATAAGGGGTTTGAATATAGTTGTGAGTTTCTTTAAATTTTGTGGTGGAATACAAGTGATAAGAATAGGATTGTATTTATTATCTATTAATTCACAAAATTTGCTTAAATTTATAAGGTTCATGAGCAGTTCGAAAAGAGATTACTAAATTAATGATCAGGTTACGAGTTGTACGTTTCCTACAATCCGGTTTTATGAATTTTATACTTTTATAAAAATAATTTATTTGGATAATAGCTAGTACATATATAATATTTATCGATCTACAAAAATAATATATATACTCGTAAAAATACTTGATTTGTCTCTATTGTGATGAGCAATGGATATTTTTAGTCGTTTTAAGGGAAAATCAGTAATAAATATTTAGAAGGAAAATTCAAGTAGAGAAGAAAATGCAAATGGAAAGAGACTGTCACAATAATGAAGAAGAGAGAAAATAACAGTAAAGGAATAACAAACTTTTCATTTAGTTTTTCGATAATATTCCTCAAGCTCACAGCTCACACATATAAACGCCAGGCACTCACTCTAACAACCAGCCACCTGACTGAAGGATAGGCCGACACGTGGCCATCACCTGCTTATCACTACAATAATAATAAAACGACATGCACAACTGCGTTTCACTTAAGTATTGAAATACTCTAACGAATCCTGTTAGCAGCATCTTTCTTGACAAACCCCATTGCTTGAAATGATCCTTGACCCCAAGGATCAAAATCTGGATATTGATCCATAAGTTTTGTCCATTCTTCCCATGTGGAATCCTCTGTAGCGCCAGGAGACCATTGTACCAATACCATGGTTGCAGGTCTTTGCCCCTTCTTAATCAAGCGCCTGTCTAGAATAGCCAATGGCTTGGGTTTCAGTTCCCCTTCTTGACTGATGTGTGGAAGTTCTGTTTGTATCACCTTGTCATCACCAATTTTCTTCTTGAGTTGTGATACATGGAAAGTATTGTGTATTCTGGCGTGTTGGGGCAGTTGCAGCTTGTATGCCACCTTCCCTACCTTTTGAATTATCTTGTATGGGCCAAAATACCTTGCAGCCAGCTTAAGGTTTCTCCTCTGGGCTAAAGACATCTGTCTATAGGGCTGGAGTTTTAGAAATACTTCATCTCCTTCTGAGAATTCCCTTTCCGTCCTCTTCCTATCAGCATAAATTTTCATTCTTTCTTGGGCCTTATGTAAGTTTTCTTTGAGCAGCTGCTGGATCACTTCCCTATTCTTTACAAAATTTTCCACTGTAGCATTGTTACTATCTTCTCCTTCCTGATGGTAATTCAATATTGGGGGGTCAATTCCATATAGTGCCTTGTATGGTGTCATCCCAGTAGCGGTATGAAAGGTGGTGTTGTACCACCACTCTGCTAAAGCCAACCATCTACTCCACTGTGAGGGCTTTTGATTGGTCATGCATCTGAGGTACATTTCAATACATTGATTGACTCTCTCCGTCTGCCCATCAGTCTGCGGATGGTAGGCTGTGCTGAGATGAATTGTAGTTCCCATGGTTTTGAACAGTTCCTTCCAAAAGGCACTGATGAAAATCTTATCCCTGTCAGAGATGATGGTTTTTGGAGGTCCATGGAGCTTGATAACTGAATCCAACACTACCTGAGCAATCTGAGCAGCAGTGAAGGGGTGTGTAAGAGCTATCAAGTGACACCCTTTAGTCAATTTGTCCACAACCACTAGAATAGTGTCCTTTCCTTCTGATCTTGGAAGGCCCTCTATAAAGTCCATTGAAATTACCTCCCATGCTTGGCTAGGTATAGGTATAGGTTGAAGTAAACCAGGAGTAGGTACATGCTCACCTTTGTTCCTTTGGCAGACATCACAGGACTGAACTAGCTTAGTTATGTCTTGTCTCAATGTTGGCCAGTAGAAGAGTAGTTCAGCCCTCTTAATTGATGCTTGTATGCCGGAATGTCCACCTTCTGGGCTGTTATGAATCTGAGCCATAATTCTTTGCCTGAGGTTGCCAATACTTCCTAAATAGAGTTTGTCATTTTTTCTGAGAATTCCATCATGAATTTTGTAATTGGAAATGCTAGAGGGGTCTATTAACAGTTGTGACATTATTTCCTTAGCCTCAGGGTCTTCTTTTATGCTGTCACTAACCTCCAATCTCCAACTTGGTATTGCAGTCATAACTACTGCACACCCATACTTTCCTTCCTCCTCTTTTTGTCTGGATAGTGCATCTGCCACCAAGTTCTCTTTTCCCTTCTTATACTGGATGACATAATCAAAACCCAACATCTTTGAGACCCATTTCTGTTGAACCAGTGTAGTTAGCTTTTGTTCCAAAAAATATTTGAGGGCTTCATGGTCAGTCTTAATTATGAATTGCTGCCCCAAGAGGTATGTTCTCCACTTTTGCACTGCCATGATAATTGCTAGTAACTCTTTCTCATATGTTGATAACCCCAAATGTTTAATGCCTAGAGACTTACTTAGGAAGGCTATAGGTTGTCCTTCTTGCATTAAGACAGCCCCTATCCCATTTTGACTTGCATCTGTTTCCACCACAAAAGGTTTAGAGAAATTTGGGAGTGCTAGAACTGGGGTAGTAGAAAGCATGGTTTTTAGCCTTTGAAATGCCCTTTCTGCCTCATCATTCCACTGAAAGGCTCCCTTCTTCAGCAGGTTAGTTAAAGGTTTGCTAATAATTCCATAGTGTCTGACAAATCTTCTATAATAGCCAGTCAACCCCAAAAAACCTCTCAAGGACTTAAGTGAATGAGGAGAAGGCCACTGGAGCATTGCTTCAACCTTACTTCTATCTGCTGCCAACTCCCACCTACATTAAGTACAGGTCCCAAGTAATCCACCTTAGGTTGAGCAAAAGCACACTTTGATCTTTTGACAAACAGTTGTTGCTGCCTTATTACCCCAAACACTTGCTGCAAGTGATGTGTGTGTTCTTCTAATGTGGAGCTGTACACTAGAATATCATCAAAAAACACTAGCACAAACTTCCTTAGGTATGGTGCAAACACCTCATTCATTAAGCATTGAAAAGAAGCTGGTGCATTTGTTAGCCCAAAGGGCATTACCAAAAATTCATAGTGTCCCATGTGTGTTTTGAATGCTGTTTTATGTGTGTCCTCAGCCTTTACCCTGATTTGATGGTACCCACTCCTTAGATCCAGCTTTGTATATATCTTGCTTCCTTTTAGTTCATCCAATAATTCTTCAATGATGGGAATGGGAAATTTGTTTTTCACTGTTATGCTATTTAGTGCCCTGTAATCTACACAAAACCTCCATGAATTGTCCTTCTTTTTGACCAGCAAAACTGGGGATGCATAAGGAGAAGTAATATGTTTAATGATTCCATTATCAAGCATCTCTCTGATCATTTTTTCCATCTCTGTCTTCTGTATATATGGGTATCTATAGGGGTTGGCATTAACAGGTTGGCAGCCTGGTATAATGGGTATACAGTGATCTTGTTGTCTGTTAGGTGGCAGCCCTTTTGGTTCTTTGAATATGTCCTCATAATCTTCCACCAGTTGTCTGATAGCCACAGGTAGCTGCTCCTTGTTTTCTTGTGATTGTTCCACTGCTGTTAGTTGTACTAAGAAGTAAGATTCCTCCTTAGGTTTCCAATGGAATTTATCAGTAACTTGTACAGAGAAAAACTGACTTGTATCCCCTTGTTCTTCTAGTGTTACTTTCTTTCCTTTCCAATGTATTCCCACCTCTTTTCTGTCAAAATCCAAACTGATAGGACTTACTGTTTTCATCCATTGTACTCCAAGGACAGCATCATACCCTCCTAGAGGAATGACAAACATAGTGGTCTGAAATTCCCCTTGAGCTAAACTCCACTTGAATTGACTGATCTTCCTATTACAAGAAAGGGTATCCCCATTTGCTACTGTGACTTTGATGGGTGAGCAGGGCTCAGTTGGTAACTGCAACCTCTTAACTAAAGACTGAGACACAAAATTGTGTGTTGAACCACTGTCGAGCAACATTTGTATGGGTTTTCTTCTTTACCATTCCCAGAAGCTTGATGGTGTGAGCTCCCTTGGTTCCTGAGATAGCATGGATGGACACTCCACACTGATCTCCAATTTGTAAGGTCTCCTCTTCCTCCTCTTGTAAAATGATGGCTAACTCATGGTCTTGCTCTACCATGCTAGTTTCTTCACCTTCTGCTGAGATTAAGTATATTTGCGTTTGTCTACATTTATGTCCAAGAGAATAGACCTCATCACAGTAGTAGCATAGGCCTTTCTCTCTTCTTAGAGCCATCTCAGTTGGGGTTATTCTTTTAACAGGAAAAGATCTTTGACCTGTACCAGGTTTGTGACCTGTTCCAGACTTGGCTGCCATACCAGGTTCCTTATTGAAACTCATTCCTGTCTTGACCTTATTAGCTTGTTGTTCACCTACATGTCTGAATGCTCCCTGTGATCTTTTATCCAAGGATTCTATATACATCTCCTGTCTCCTAGCTTGGTTAATGGCCTCCCTTAAGGATTGAGGTTTCACCATGTATAAACCATTAGCAATTTCTTCTTTTAACCCACTAAGGAAACTTTCTATAAGATATTCCTCATTGCAGCCCTTGTTGTGATACATCACATATGACTTCAATTCCTCAAACCTCCTTATGTAGTCATCCACTTTTCCCTTCTGAACCAGTTTGTTAAACTGTCCAGTTAAGTTTTCATGGCCTCCCTTAGCAAATCTGCTACAGATGAGGTTTGTAAACTCCTCCCAGCTTAAACAAGGCTTTTCCTCTTGTAGGGATTGGTACCATACATCAGCCTCACCCTCCAAATATAAGGCTGCATATAATACTCTGGATCTTGAATCCATCAAGGGGTTAAGTTGAAAAAACTTATCACATTTCTTCAACCACCCCCTAGGGTCTTTACCCTCAAAATATGGGAAGTCCATTTTGGGCATTGGAAATGGTAGGAAGGGATTGGGGGTGTGTTTATGTGGATTTAGTTCTGACGATTGATACCATGTAGGTTGTCCCAAGGTGGGCGACACTGCCATATATGATGTGGATCCCGGTATAAACTGTTGATTTGGTATGTTGTTATGGGAACTAGAAGTAGAATTAGTATTCTGAATATGGGGAAGCACTGTAGAGTGTGGTGATGAGGTGAAACTATGATGACCGTATTGGATGTTCATGGAATGGAGTGGTGGAAATTGGTTCTGATTGTATACTGGTGGGTTTTGGAGATATGGGTAATAATAGTGTGGGCTTGGAGGTGTTGTTGACAAGTTAAATGGGGAGCTAGAAGTGTAATTGATAGGGTTTAAGCTAGCCTCAGGACCCGAGTGCCATCCAAGCAGCATTGGATTATAATTTTGGTTTCTGGTAGCCTGGGAATTAACTTGGGGTTCTATATGAGTTCTGTTGCTAAATTCAATCCCGTTTAACACAGTGGTTGGAAAAGGGTGGGGTACAGAGAATATAGGACCCTGGATTGATGAGTTTACAACTGGTCTAGCCCTTGGGCTGGAACTCTGGGAAGGTAAGTTGGAACGTATTAACATAGGATTTGGGAGGGTGATGGTAGCAGTACTGGATTGTAATGGGGGTATTGGGTTAAAAACTGTTGTAGTGGTTGATGGAATTTCATTGATAGCAGGTGGTAAGGAAGTATCAGAGACTGCAGTTACCTCAGTTGCAACCGACCTCGCCTTCTCTGTTATGTGGAAAGCTTCGATAGCCTCCATCACCTTCTGCGTGATCTCCACACTGGTCGCCTGAAGTTTTTGATTAATTTGCGAAATCTGATCTCCAACGGTGTTAGCTAACAGCTCGTGGTTCTTCGTCACCGTCTCCTGCAACTGATCCATCCTGCCTTCAATTACTTTTAATTCCTTTTCATGTTTTTGTAAACTTGCTCTGCTCGAATTTTTCGCCATTGATGGCCCAGAATATGCTCTGATACCACTTGTCACAATAATGAAGAAGAGAGAAAATAACAGTAAAGGAATAACAAACTTTTCATTTAGTTTTTCGATAATATTCCTCAAGTCACAGCTCACACATATAAACGCCAGGCACTCACTCTAACAACCAGCCACCTGACTGAAGGATAGGCCGACACGTGGCCATCACCTGCTTATCACTACAATAATAATAAAACGACATGCACAACTGCGTTTCACTTAAGTATTGAAATACTCTAACGAATCCTGTTAGCAGCATCTTTCTTGACAGAGACTTTGTGGAAAATAAACATTCAAATTAAACAAAGTTTTTCAATCAACTTTGTTGGCCCACAATTTAAATTTCTGCAGTGACTGATCTTTCTTTCAACCTCCAACACAAATTTTTGTTATTCAATAACATTATATCTAACTGTAATGATAAATAATAATGGGAAGGGAATATGATATTTAAAGTTATCTTTTTCCAAAATTGATAAGTTAAAATGGCTTTTACATTTACTATCAGATAAAGATTAGAAAAAATATTATATCAAAAACAATAACATATAGTCCGCGATATATATATATATATATAACATCTATCTCCCTTTTATAATATACAAGATCACTGTTGAATTTTTGAAATTAATTTTAAAAACTTTTAAATTCATAATTAAAGAGATTTGTTTTAAATTTTAAAATAATAAATATTGTGATTAGTAGTATTTATTTATTTGTAGATAGTTATTAATATTTATAATTTTTTGATTAAGACTAAATAAATTTATATAATTTTAAATTTAAAAATATCTCAAATTAATTTTATAAAGTTAAATATTTATTATTTTAAAACATAGAAAGTATGTAATGCATAGTGTCAATGTCACCGTAGAATAAACAAGCGATGTTAACTAAATTATGGTGTTAACCATCAAATGAACAAAATAATAATAATACTAATAGGGTTCATGTGTGATAGGTCTCCGTTTTTTAGAATATTTTGGAATATTTTGATGATAACAATAATTAAGAAAAAGATTAACAAAAGGGCAGAATCCTCTCCATAGGTTTTGTTTTATAATTGTTTTGAATTATCCTCATTTACTTTGACCAAAAATTGTTTTCTGAATTTCCAAATGAATTAATATTTTATTAACCTTGATAAAATAATATCAAGTGTTAAAATGGTTAATTCACATATTAACATTTCCTAGGGCAAGGAAAACTCCTATTTATTCTCAAAATTATTTTAATCTCAAAAGTTCATATGGGCTAAAGGATATATAATTATGTATATATATATATATATATATATATATATCTATATATATACAACAGTTATATATACATATAGATATATATGTGCATATGGGCAATTATTATGTAATCCATACACGTGGGGCATTTATATATGTGATATCTATATTATGTACATGTGCTGGGAGATTACTTTGCAAAATGACAGTCAAATTGGGACAACTATTCCGTGCATGAAAGATTTTGCAAAGATTTTTCAAAGATTATCAACATCTTCATTTATTACTCCTGTTGACTGAATCTAATTCGGAAGAATTTCTTTTAGCAATCCGCGTGAAATAAGAAATCATCCGAACCCTTTATTTTGAATAAATTGATCTGATCCATTTATTTTAAATAAACTTTCAAAAATTACCTTTATGCCCTTAGTCTCAAAACTCTATAAATAGGAAGCTTATTCTTCATTCTCATTTGCCAATTCCAAAAGAAAAAAGCTTACTCCTTGCCTACATTTTCTCTCTCTAAAAAGCTTTAGCTCTCTTCTATTTTCAAGGTTCTGATTAGTTAAGGAAGAGAAAATTGGTCACAAGTGTTTGAGATAAGTTGTTTAAATTATTTAATTGCATTATCTCTTACTTGTTTATGATTATAGATATACAAATACAAATTGTTATACACAATTATATATATCTATATTTCATCTATTTATTAATAATAAGTCAGTACTTAGACACCGATATAATTTGAATTTATTCACTCTTGAGTGAATTATTCAAACGGTCCTTAAAATCCTAAGTGGCTTTTTATTAATATTATTTATATAAATATTAGTAAAGTGGATTATAGCTTGATCGTCAGCACAACCCTGAGATACTTCTCTTATAGAGACGTATCCGAACAGTTTCTTGAATTTCTTGCGATCCACTGAAAATATTTATATAAGTATCAATTGTGAAACTATAAATTTTGCCCGTACTTAGAAAACCGATATAATTTGAATTTATTCACTCTCGAGCGAATTATTCAAACGGTCCTTAAAATCCTAAGTGGCTTTATTTATAATCATTCACATAATAGATAAAATATTTTTTCATATATCTTTGAGTTACAACAAATTTATTTGTTATATCAAATACTGTTTATCTATATATGTTATTACAAGTATTTGAACCTAAAATCATTTTTTTTATACAATACTTGTTGCATAAATCAAAAGAAACACATTCTTTGTTATAAAGAATAAATACTTCTTTATAAATTTGCATTAAATTATATATTTGCTTATTTAGAAGCACTGATATTTATTGAGCATAAACTCATACCTGCTTGCATAGGAAGCTTATTTTCTCAAGTATAAAAGTCATTGAACTTTTATAAATATAACTGAACTTTAATTGCTATCTGCTTATTTGAAGAGCATCAAATATAAAAGTCATTTAAACTTTTATACACCTGTACTAAATTTCATCTGCTTATTTTAGAAGCATATTTACATCAAATCCATTTGTAAAAGGAAAAGGGTAGAGTTAGTTTCTTTTATGTATTTGTGAGAAAGACGAGTAATTCTTTGACCAAGACCAGAGTCTTAGAGAGGTCAACTGGGAGTTGGGTTTCTAGTGTACTTGTGAGGTGAGGAAGAAACTGTCGTTTCAAGACCAGATCATAAAGTAAAACTGAACTCAAAGGAAAAGTGCAACTAAGTTTGAGGAGGGAGCTGGGAGCTTGCTGTCCAAGATAATTAGTTGTGGAATAGTTGTAAGTTTGTCTATAAAACTTTGTAAAGGCTTCTCCGCCTGTTGAAGGAGTATTTATTACTGATAGTAATAGGATCTCAAGTTCTGGAGAGGAGCTTGAGACTGGACGTAGCAACATACCCTGGATGTATGTTGTGAACCAGACAAATCTCTGTGCATTGTGTGATTAAATTTTTACCATCTTGCATATTAATTTCTGACACTGCAAATTAATTTACTAAATATTTAAAAAGGCCTAAGATAATTTTTTAAACAGTAATAATCTATTCAACCCCCCTTCTAGATTATTATTGGACTTTCAATGTGCTACATGATTAAACAAAACAACCATGATTCTAGCACCTTTACATCTAATGATAGTCGTTTATTTAATTAAGCAAGCAACCAATCAGATATATACACTTGTACACCTACAAAATTCTTCTTGTTTTTCCTTCATTCGTCAACAACTTCAATTGATTTGAAATCCAAAGGTTGACAAAAATAGTTCTTTTTCAATCCCATTGGCCATTACCGTGTGGAGCTATCCCTCACCTGTCCAGGGGCAAATTAGTTTATACAATCATCTTTCTAGCTAACTGATTCATAAACACAGGTGTTTACTTACCATTATTTATTTCTTTAATGTAGTTTTATAATATTAAGATGAAAAATGATATATATTGCGAATGTTTATGTCGACTTTTTAATTGACATTTGCGTGAATAAGTATTAGTAGTAATCGAGAAATGTGTAATAAGTGGGACCTCTTATAAGTTTGTCAAAACTCATATGTTTCGCGAGTGTAATTCGGTATAAATTTATCTCTGTTTGACACTTGCGTTAATAAGTATTAGTGTTCTCTCTTTTAAGAAAAATGTAACAAGTAGGACCTTTTATAATTTTATTCAAACTCGTATGCTTTGCTATTATAATTTAGTATAACTTTATCGTAATATATAGCAAAAAGATACTAGGACTCTATTAAGATATCTTAAGAAGAGGAATAGAACAAGTAATTGAACTTTAAATGTATGATTTTGACCAATTGAGGAAAGAAAATTCTGTTAAATTTGAAAGTAGAAGGCCAACTGCTAAAAGCTGATAGCTTAAGCAACCTAAAACAAGAAATAAATGTCTCTTATATGTGAGTGGTATTATCATTGGTAGATACCCAAATGGCAAGCAACTTGAAAAAAGATTAAACATAATATTCCAAATTCATTGAAGTGTTGGAGAGACTGTCTTGCAGAAGGTTTGGTCATTCATTAAATATTTGAAATTTTTGATTTTATTAATTAATAATTAAGGTAAAAAAAATGTAAGAAATACCTTACATTCTTACGTGAATTATTATACAGAAACAACGTCGTTTTATATAATTGAATATATTTTCTCAAATGTTATATATAATATAAAAGAGTATTTCATAATTTTTTAAAATAATATTACTCCACATCCCGTGCCCTCGTTCCCTCCTTAAGAAATATATATTTGTGTGCGTCATAGAGTATTAGACAAAAACTTACGAATAGGTAGGTGAAGAGGACTAAAAAAAAGATTAAAATAAGAAAACAATAATAATTCATTGAATGCCAATAGAGAGAAATTGGCATATGTATTGTGTAATATTTATTGTTTACATAAATTAAATAAATTATATTAATTTTAAATTTGAATTGGGTTAAGTTGATTTTAAAAATAAAAAAGACACTTTTATTTTGAAACAGTAAGAATAAAAAGATAAATAAAATTTTCATTAAAAATTCCAATTTTGTATATAATCTTTACTTGTTTCGTGTATGTCTCTACTAAATAGTACTCCATAGATTTAGAAAGTGATTATAAATGAAAAAAATATCTAATTTTAATAGAAAATTTACTCCATTTGTGTTTAAAGTAAGGTTACATCATAGTCCTAGATAATAAATTCAATGGGTAGCATCAATTGAATATGCCTCAAGGTATTATTAGTCCCTATATTTTTCAGTGATTTACATTACTATTAATAGTGTCGAAATAATGTAAATATGAATTTTTACAGTTTGATATAAAAAAAAAATTAAAAAATCCAGATATATAAACTGTGATCTCAGATTTGTCCAAATCTATTGATTCCCATTTCCCACGAAGAAGCAATTGCAAACCGGTTTCGATTTTGGGTATCACTCAATTTTGTTTGTGTTCTTTCTCGGACTCTGATTTTGAGTTAATCAAGACTGAATTAAGTAGTGGGTTTTGATTGGGCAAGCAGTGTCATTTGTTTTGTATTTTCGTGTGCATCCTTTGCAATGAAAGAGAAAGCTCTTGTTGGGTTTTCTGTTTAAGGCATTTTTGGTGGAGGGTCGATGTCGTTTGATTAATTTGGTTGAAACTGACTATTGCTCTGCAACCATAATTGGGGCAGCTTTGCTGTACTGGGTCGTGGATTTTTAGGGGAAGATTGAATATAAATCAGTTGTTTCTGTGATTGGTGATTTGAGGAGTTTGGGAGCAGTTGGGTATTAATTTGGATGTGAATTTTGTTGGAGGAGATAGAATATATCAGTTGTTTCTGCATTTTGGGAGGTGATTTGAGGCGTTTGGGAGAGAAATTATCAATTGGGTCTTACTTTGGATGCGATTTTGGAGAGGAGAGAGAATTTGTAAGTTTTGATTTGGATGAGAGGTGGGGGAGATGAGAGAAGAAGTTGAGGGATTTGGGGTACAACAATGACTTCAGGGTCGTTGGGACTCCGAGCTTCTGGAAGTTATGGGTCATTGCAACAACAATCTCAGAACGGACTGCATTCAAATCATACAACAACGCCACCAATTGCTGCCCGAAAGCCTGCAAAGATGTTGAAAGAGAAGGAGAGATTGTATCACTGGTTCTTAAAATTCGCCCCTCGCAAGAAAGTTGGAATGCTGCTCTTGTGTGCTGTTTCTGCCTTGGTGTTTGGATGGGTATTATATGTTGGCAAAGGTTTGTTTTCCAGTCTCTTTGGTTCATGGCTTACAGAAATATTCATTATATACATCTAATAGATAGGCAGTGTTAAAGACATGTAGATTGATCAATAACAGTAACGAAGCAAGGAAAAGACCAGATTTTTACCGAATGTTGGTTGGACTTAATTGGCATTTGCTGTTAATCATGCTTTATCCTTCGTTTTTGTTCTGCATTCATTTGTTTAACTCTCAGAATGGAGGAAGCATTTCCCAAAATTATTAGCAGTTCATAAACATGCCATATTTGCGCGCCTCATGACCCCTAAGTGTGGTGTCTTGTGGAGTTTTATGCTGTCCTCTATCCTGCCTTATGTAGTTAAAGTTTTTTGGGTACTTGAAATTTCCCATTAGATTAAAATATTTTAATGGGCGGGCATGTCAACCAAGGATCACCTTTGATCACGTCTGTATGCCTTCAACCCTATTTTGCATTAAAAGAAGCTGTACATCACGTCTTAATATTAGATGTTGATTATTAGTTTTAACTTTGACAGAGCATGGAAATGATTTGACACTTGTGGCTTGTATTTAGGTGAAGATGAACAAGAAGGCATACGTATCCAAAGCATGGGGTTTAATGACACTTCAGATTTAAACCATCCTGAATATTCACCACCAAATGTAGATCAAGTTATACATATGGAATCTAATTCTTCTATACAGAATAATGAGGGAAGAGTTATAGCTCAGTCTCCTCCACCTCCTGCGTATTTTAGCGGGTACACCCTTCCTCCTGGGAATCCATGTGAAAGTTTTGCACTGCCTCCCCCACCAGCAGATAAGAAAAGGACTGGACCACGTCGTAAGTGGACTTGTTTGATTTTATTCTGTTTTGGGATTTATTATGAAATATCTTCTGAAATTACTATGGTGGTTAGTTTTTGTTACCTTACATGCTACATGGAGACACACATGATTATCAATAGATAGCACAATAAAGGTTTAACTCTGTAGAGGCCAAGTTGCTCTATATTTACAAAGTTGATTTAACGGCTTCATAGGTGTAATATGTCTTACATTTGTTTTTCTGTGATTTCAGCATGTCCAGTATGTTACCTTCCTGTTGAAGAAGCTATTGCCTTGATGCCAAAGGCCCCATCATTCTCTCCCATACTTCAAAATTTATCATATATTTATGAAGAAAATTTAACTAGAAGTGAGTTCGGAGGCTCAGAATTTGGTGGATATCCTTCACTCAAGCAGAGAACCGATTCTTATGATGTAAGAGAATCAATGAGCGTCCACTGTGGGTATGATTTTTTAATGGGAAGAATTTATCTGTTTACATCTTACCTAGAAATAGTTGCTATAAAATAGATTTTCTTGGCTTATCTTTTCTCTTTCAAAATGGTCACCGTTTATTACTGCTATGTTTTATCTTTACCTTTCCACTCTTCTTTGCTGATTGTGTGTTTGTGTTGGCTTGTATCTACACCAATAGATTTGTCCGAGGAATTAAGCCTGGACGTCAGACAGGATTTGATCTTGATGATTCTGACCTTCTTGAGATGGAGCAATGTCGAGGGGTGGTCATTGCATCTGCGATATTTGGTAATGCTATTATAAGTCTATTTGATTATGATTCCCATGTTTACCTTTTGGGTTGTTACTCTGATAAATTCATTTCTTCTATCAGGGGCCTATGATTTAATACAACAGCCAAAGAATATTAGTGAAACTGCCAAGAAAAATGTTTGCTTCTTTATGTTCGTAGATGAAGAAACAGACAAATTTCTAAGAAATTCAACTGAACTGGATAGTAGTAAGAAGCTGGGATTGTGGAGAATTGTTGTCATCCACAACCTGCCTTACGATGACCCTAGAAGAAATGGAAAGGTAAATATTCCAAGTTTCAGTAACTTCATCTTTCTTTTTCATCAATTTTATTTATATTAAATCCATGGAACAATGTGCATGTTGTCAAACACTTTTTGTTCTTTTTATGCTTCTGAATGAGAAAGCTGTAGGAATATCAACTAAGATGCCCTTTCTACAGTGAGGACATGGAATCATAGATAGATCATCAGAATCTCTTCAACATAGTAAATCTGCGAGTGTTGACAAGTATCATAAAATATCCTTTTATGTTTTGCGTAGTTTAATCTGAAAGACTCTTCTTTAAGTGTTACAAGTTCCTATAGACTTTAAGACTTCTAGTAAGTTGTTTACCATGATAATTACGAAAACTTCACCCATAATTAATCTAAAAACATTAGATATAATAAACATTTGCTCTTCTTTTTCTTTTCCTTTTTTTTAAACTTCTCTTCCAAATTGGTATACTTCAAGGACTAAAGAACAGATGAATGTAATGAAGCTTAATTTTGAAAATTTTCAAGATCATATGGAGGTTGGCCAATCATTTTTGGTTATGATGAAAAGGGAAAGTATAATGTATGACCTCATACTCCGAATCTACTTTTGCAAGTACACTAACATTGCATCTGAATGATCCTTTTGCCATGATATAGGAAAGGAACATAATAATTCTTAGATAAACAGCATCATTCTCAAGTCTCCACATTTTTAAGGCAATCGCACTGTACATAGAAAATAAGGCATCTCTATCCCAGTCTCCCTTGTCTTGATGTTGGCATTTTTAACCATTGATATCCTTGTGTTACTTGTTTTACTGACGCATAGTTTTAGGATGGGCGTAATTAGTGCTTTGCTTTTTCTTACAACCATTGATCCGATCATTTGATAGAGATGAATGGTCAGGATAGAATGAGCTTACTTATTTCAAGACATCCCAAAATAGAAAGAAGCTTAGTTAAATTGGTATGGTGGGGGTAAACAGTATGTTTTACCGGCTGTTCTCTTTCTTCCCCCTTTCCTGTAGTAGTTTCCACTTATTAACATTTTGGAATGACACCCTATGTCCCTATGTCTTGTCATGTACAAAGCAACGTCACCTTCTTCATATATAAAGAGATCAGTAATATAATGGCAATGGTGCTGCTATGCAATTTGTATTCTCGATTAGGAACTATCTGACCTTCTACCTTGTAAATTCATGAATTTATATAACGTACCAGATAAAAAATACTCCAGGTTTTTTTATTTTTTTTTATTTTCATGCAGGTTCCAAAGCTTCTACTGCATAGACTATTTCCCAATGCCCGCTACTCGGTCTGGATTGATGGTAAACTTCAGCTTGTTGTGGATCCATATCAAATTCTAGAAAGGTATGTAGAATTTTATTTGTCCTATTGGCTCAAATTTTGAGATTGAAAATCCTACTCTAGTATCTTCCTAAGTTAAAATTGTAATGATCAAACATAAACATACAGGACTAGTAACTGATTTCCTTAATGTTTCTCTCTTTTACCCCTCTGATAAGTAAGTTTTTCACAAAACCTATATTGTTTTAAATGATATGTGCAGTATGGTTCTTCATTTAACTTATCTGTTCTTGCCCATTATATAAACTTGTAAGAGGGTGTATAATGAATCATTCCTATACTGTTAGATTGAAAATATAATGTAGCAAATTTCTGTGTTCAAACATTGTAGGTTGCATGTCTGATCTTTCCTGTCACGGAGAAAGGAATGATCTACTATTGATTTTGAGCCATATAGAATGTCACATGGTAATTAGCTACAAAAAAGGGTTCATCTGGTAGTCGATAAAAAAGTTGCATTGTGTTCTCGTTGTTGACAGTGTATATTCGAAAAATTATTTAATTTTAAATTAGTTTATACTCATTTTAGTGTTTATATACTAATTACTCCCTCTATCCCAATATGGCAAGGATTAAAATATGATTCTTTTCACCCTCGTGCTACTACAAGTGTTTGGCATAATAAGTTTATTGGGACCTTTAATACGTCGGTAGATTTCATATTTGCATTCTCGCAATTTCAAACTTCAATCTTGCCTAGTTTTACCATAATCTGGTTGAGCTTAAGTTTTCTACTTAATTTCTAGGTTCTTGTGGAGGAAAAATGCCAGTTTTGCAATATCTAGGCATTATAAGCGCTTTGATGTGTTTGTCGAAGCTGAGGCTAATAAGGCTGCTTCAAAGTATGATAATGAATCCATCGACTTCCAGGTTGATTTTTATAGAAGGGAGGGTTTAGCCCCATATTCTGTGGCCAAGCTTCCCATCACAAGTGGTAGGAGCATGCTCTCTGCTCCTTTTCTATTGTTTTTGTTGCATTTTCCCATCTTTAATTTAATTTGATTCATGATTTGTTTATGCAGATGTTCCTGAAGGATGTGTAATTATAAAGGAGCATATTCCTATCTCCAATCTCTTTACTTGTCTTTGGTTCAATGAAGTTGACCGATTCACTCCCAGGGACCAAATAAGTTTTGCCACAGTAAGGGACAAGATTGCGTCAAAGACAAATTGGACTGTTAATATGTTCTTGGACTGCGAAAGGCGCAACTTTGTAGTTCAGGTAATCATTCAACAAGAATTTTCGCATTCAATTTACTTAAATCATTGTGGGCCGGTGGCAGCTTGTAAAAAGGGAAACCGAGTAAATTTAGAATACCAATTGTAGTTGTTCTTGTCTTCAAATACCTTTTGCTTCCATTGTCACACACAGATCACACACTACTAACAAGCATGCTAGCATACACATACTGATGCATGCTTCCTCCCTCGTGTTGCAGGGGGTTGCGTTCAAAAAAGATTTATGAAATGCATTAACATATAAAGAATTTATCTTTCCCTCTTAAGCCACTATCTCATGTGCCTGTAATTATATTTCCAAATTTTTAAACATGCAGGGGTACCATAGAGATGTGCTAGAACATTGGGCTCCTCCACCTCCACCTGTTGCTATTGCTATTCTGCATCCTCCACCCCCTATCGGTGAAACACAAAACAAAACATCATCTGAGATTTCTAGAGGAAATGGTGAAACACAAAACAAAACGTCATCTGAGATTTCTAGAGGAAATGTTGCTACCACCGTAACAAAAGTCCCCTCAAGACGTGGGAGAGACAGGAGATCTAGTTCAAGGCGTCATCGCAAAGTTGCTGCTGGTAGCAGGGATAACAGCTGAGTTTAAAATTTTGTCTAGGGAAATATTTTGCTTTCCTTCCCTGCTTAAAAATCATCCATTGCGGGGCTAGGAAATCAGCAGGCTGAGCATTTTAGTTGTGTTTTCCACAAACATATTTCATTTCTTTTTCAATGATTTTTCTTTTTATAGTCAACACACTCCATTTTTTGTTGTATATATATAATATTATATATTAGTTTCAATAATTTATTAATTGGGTCCTTCCCTTACCATTGTGGACAATATTGTACTGGAAACCAATTATAGCAATGTTCCACTATTAATGAAATCATGAATTTATAGATCCTTGAAATCTCTTCCATCTTCCTCTTGGATTTGTTAAATAGTTCTTCTTGTGTTATTTCCTTTGTGTTGACCATTGATTTGCAGTAGAAGGTTAAGCATTTGCATAAAAAATTCTACCTACAGCCTGAAATAACTCCCTCAAAGAAATCACACTTCCATTCCCAAATGATCAAGAACCCCAATAAAGAGAAAAAAAAAACATTATCCCAATTGGGGCCCTCCCATCACCACCCCATGGGGGTGGTCAGTAGTCAGTACTACTACTACTACACGGTTACCAAGCCAACGGTTAGATCCTATCCAATTTTTTTGGTTCAACCCAACATTTTTCATTTATTTCAAAATTTACCGAGTAATTTTTTAATATCAAATGGACTTCCCCGGAACGTGAATACAAAATTCACTCCTCTATTGGCTATCAAAGAAACTACAGAACCAACAGTTTAATAAATTAAGTAAATAAAGAATTTGGGATTGAGGAACATGGCCATTCAATTTGATTTCAAAAGTAGCAAATTCACAACTTAACACACAATCAAAATCCCTACATATTACAAAACCTCCCTGACAAAAATTTAAACAATTTTCTACTGAACGTAGAGACTAAAATTAAACTATAATCGGGTGTATTAAACGAGTATCGGGTTTGACTTTGATCTGGAAGAGGATAAGATCCCGTCCTGGAGGACGTTCCAAAGGCCGATCCAACACATTGGCTTGAAACACATCACCATCATCATCATCATCATCATCTTCATCATTGTTGTTGATTGTTCTGGCGCGGAAGGTGATGTAATACATTATTGCAGAACCCATCCCATAATGAATATGAGCAGAGTTGGAGATAATTAAGAAATTTCAGAGGGAGAAGATAAGAATTAGAGCTGAGGAGGGTTTAAAGAGAGAAAAAGAGAGAACATAAATTGAGAGAGAAAAATAGATTTATTCATTCATTGCCTGCTTCTTAGTCAATTGGATTCCCTACATATACCCTACCTCACTCTAATCTCAACTAACGAGAGGAAACAATGAGCACATGCTCCCTTTCTCAAGCTGAAATCTGTTCTAACAGAAAGAAAAAGGAAAAGGACCAATATGACCTGACTGCTGCAAATAAAAAGACTATAATACCCATCTACTTAATTGACTTAATTACTGCTCTAATCCTTACATTCCTCTGCCCTTAAAAGAACCCTTGACCTCAAGGGTGGACTGAGGGAACCTCTTGTGTAGGTGGTTCCAATTTTCCCAGGTCGCTTTAGAAGGCAGAGTATTAGCCCACTGCGCCAACAATTCCATTTCAGCTGCATTGTTTCTTTTAACCAACCTTCTATCAATGATAGCAATAGGCTCCACCAGAGTTTGTCCCACTAAATCCATAGGGGCAATGTAGGAGAGACAGTGCCATGTTCTCCAATTTTCTTCTTGAGTAAAGAGACATGAAAGACAGGATGAACCTTTGCATAGTCAGGCAGCTTGAGTTTGTAGGCTAATGAACCAACCCTATTTTCTACTAGGAATGGTCTATAGTATTTAAGAGTTAATTTTTCATGTTTAGACTTTGATAATGAAGTTTGTTTGTAAGGCCTAACCTTGAGATAGACCATATCTCTAGGCATAAAGGATCTCTCTGTCATGTTTCTATCAGCATAATGCTTCATTCTGGATTGAGCCTCCACCAAGTATTGCTTCATCAATTACAGCAACTGGGTCCTATCCTTACAAAACTGCTTAGTAGCAGGATCATTAATCAACCCAAACTGATGGAAATTGAGGTGGGGTGGCTTGTATCCATATAACATTTTAAAAGGGGTAGCTTATAGGCCTGTGTGGAAGTGGGTGTTATACCACCATTCAGCCAAGGATAACCAAGATGCCCACTTATGAGGTTTCTCTGTCACCATGCACCTGAGATAACATTCTAGGACTTGATTCACCTTCTCAGTTTGCCCATCTGTCTGGGGGTGATAAGCAGTGCTCATTTACAGCTTGGTTCCCACTATTCTAAAAAGAAACTGCCAAAATAGATTGATAAATACCTTATCTCTATCAAACACTATAGTAGAAGGTAATCCATGCAGTTTGTAAACATGTGTAAGATAATACTGAGCCAACTGTGCAGCAGTGAAGGGGTGCTTAAGTGCAATGAAGTGTCCATACTTAGTTAGTCTGTCTATCACCACCCATATTACTGTTATTCCTTCTGAGGTAGGCAAGCCTTCTATGAAGTCCATGGAGATGTCAACCCAAAGAGTCTCTGGTATGGGTAAAGGTTGTATCATCCCTGGGGAAGCCACATTCTCATGCTTCTGTTGTTGACAGATGTCACATTCTTTTACAAAAGTGGTGACATCTTGTCTCAAGGTTAGCCACCACAAGAACTTGTTAATCCTTCCATAAGTCCCCTTAATACCAGTGTGTCCTCCAATAAGGGAACTGTGGAACTCAGTTATAAACTTCTTTCTTAAATCCAATTCTGGACCTACCACTAACCTGTCCTAAAACTTGAGCCTACCATTGGTGAAAGAATAACTAGGGAGGGTGTTTGGCTTCAACTGTAACTGGAGTATAATATTTTTCAACCCATGATTGAGCTATCTCTTGAACCCAGGTTGGTATCACTGAAGTCATGGTGTTACAAACATCCATGTTATCCTTGGTGATAGCCAAACAGTGGTCCTGAAGAGTGGGTTCCACCTTCCTAGATAAACTGTCAGCCACAATATTTTCTTTACCCTTCTTGTAAGCTATCTCATAGTCCAGCCCCATCGGTTTAGTTATCCATTTTTGTTGGTTTGTAGTTGTAACCCTTTGATTCAGTAAATACTTTAGGATGTGATGGTCTGTTTTTATGTATACTTTGTTCCCTAGCAGGTAGTGCCTCCATTTATTAACTACATAGACCACTGCCATGAGCTCCTTCTCATAGGTTGACCACCCCAAGTGTTGAGGTGCTATAACTTTACTTAGGTGAGTTATTTTGACACCCCCAAATTCAGGTACCAATACCTCGAATCTGGTGCTCACGATAAAATACATCCATACACCTCTAAACAACATAAATCAACTAATGCGGAATAAATAAACATATGTTGTTCATTACAAAAGGTTTACTACGGTCCCAAGGTCTATAACCTTAAATAAATACATCGCAGAATACAATAATAATACAAAACGATTCCACGATTACATAACGGGATAGTACATATAACTATTCCTTAAGCTTTCCTTTGCCTTTGTCCACTTTGGAACTCCCCGACTTAACTGCAATAGGTTCATGATATAGCAACGGTGAGCAACTACTTTGCTAATCAAGTTTAAAATGAATAAAGAGGATATATCATGAATGAATGGGAACAATAATCGCATAGTTCAACAATTTAAGACATTGAAGAAATAGCTGACAATATAATTAAAGTTCAAAAGAAATGATGAATATTGATTATTTACTGCTGAGTGGTCCAATAGACCATGAACTATTTGGCCAAAGGATCAGTCATTTAACTAACCATTTTAAACGCCTGGCCCGTCAGTAGCACTCGAGGGGATCAACCTCTCGTACTCTATGTATATGCATAACATTTAACTCTGACTGCATCGGACAACCGACACATTAAAATCCCTTAAATAAGGGTTGCTCTCTCAGTCCAAGAATTCATACCAATAACCGGTTTGGATAACTTTTAAAATAATAACCTGTACATGTCTAGCCAAAACAAATGGCATAGACTATTTCCTTAAACAGTTCATGAATGAAGAACTTAACGTTTCACAATCCAATAACAGATAATGAATTTAAATGCATAAGCTGCGAATATAAATAATTTATCCTTGATGTGGAATAATTAACAATAATTAATCCACTAATATAACTTGAAAGAAATAACTCGATTGGAGTCATGAAACTTGCAACAATATACAACATTTGTATGAAGTAGGAAACTTGCAACAATATAGAATGATTGCTCAATCAATAAATAAACTCGCATATTAAATGAAAGTTGTGCGGTTGAGAAAACCTGCCCAATATTAAATTGAGTTAAGGTAAGGAAACTTGCCCAACACAAGGTTTAGACAAGGGTTAAGAAAGAACTTGCATTCAATATATAAAAAGAATGAAGTTAAGAAACTTGCCTGATGCGCTGCTACAATATTACAACACACGCTCTTTAATATTCTATACATGTAAATACATATTTGTATAACAATTAGTCACATAAAGTCTAGGTTTAAAACGGACATTACATCATTAAAACACATTGATTACCCTACGACTACCCAGTCGGGGGTCTCGCTCCCCGGTGAGCGAGCGGCTGCCTAAGGGGGCAGCGCCCCCTAGAAACCAAATGTGAGTTGCATCCAGGTTACTCAATTTACGCCTTAAGACAATACCAATTTGGTTAACATTTAATAAATAATTAAGCAATTAAGGTTAAGGTTTAACAAGGTATAAATAACTAACTTGTTCAATCATTTAGGATAAAAAATACAAGTGTTGGACCCGCTGAAAAGAATTCATTAGGTCCGACCCGACCTAACCCAGCCTGACTGCCCGACCCGGTCCAGACACAGAACTGGCGCTGCAGCGCCAAGCCTTAGCACTGGACTTCACGTTGCGGCGCGAGTCCCGTGTTTTCTCCATGATAGGGCTTCACGCTGCGGCATGAGCCTTAGAGCTTAGGCCTCACGCTGCAGCGTGAGTCCCAGTCTTTTCCCATATTGCCCCTCGCTACAGCGTGAGCTGCAGGGCTTATGAGTGGCGTTGCAGCGCCATTCTGCAGTAGCCGGATTCTGGGTTTAATCCCAGTTCGCGACTCCGACCTCCGGTCACTCCAACCTCCATAACTCCTTCAATACACGTTCAAATTGGACCATTTCAGACTCTATGGACTCCTAACTTGCGGGTCTACAACATATCAAAAATTTAGAATTACCCATAAACATTAACATGGCCAAATCTTAAGCTAAAATGCAAAGTTCATACTCTGTTCTTCGAGTTCTTGACATGTTTTACAAAAATCATTACTACGAACTCGTTTCAACTCCTTTTTGCTCCATTCCAACTAGGTTAGCTTCGTAACCCATGGAACTACAATACCATAACAACAAACAAAATTAACAAACACGAAATCATAGCTTTACAATCCTCTAAAATGGTCCGAATGTCCAAGTTCATGTCCAAAGTCCATTGTTCTTCCTCCATTAAGCAAAGGTAAGGATTTCTTGCGTTTTTGTTCCACTTTGATATTATTAATGGCTTACATAGTCTCTTAACAACATTTACAAATAATCACAATAAACAAAAACATCCAGAATCGCTAGAAAATCAATCCACAAGCTCAAGAGCTCAAAAACTAAGAAAACTTGAAAAACTTAACAAGAAATCGAATGGAATGGATTTGATTAGTGTTTACCTCTGTAAATCCTTCCTAGATGATTAAAAAGCTTGCTAGGCTTGCTTGGCTTGAGTTTTTCTTGCTTGGATTCTCTTCTTCCTCCACCCGTGTCTTCTTTTTCTTCCTCCTTTCTTTTTCTGGCGACTTCCTCCTTCTTCCTTCTTCCTCCTTCTTCCTTCTTCTGCAGCTCTCTCCCTCTCTCTCTCTCTCTATCTACTGGAGCAACTTGGTTTGATGGAATGCAAGAAAGAATGAATGATTTGGGAGAAGTGAAAGAGTAAATTTGGGATAAAATGGGTTTGTGGCTCAAGGAGGCCAAAAATTCTAAGCTTACCGGCAACCTGCCTTCTTTCTCTCATTTAATTGGTCTAAAATTGGGGGTTGGTTCCCTCTTGGAGTAACAAGCCTAAATAAATACCCAAATAAACAAAAATATATCCGAAAACTCTCACTTTTGTACCAAAACTGGTAAATAACTCTACCCAAAATTAAAATGGGTACTCCCATAATTATTGGGACGCATAAAAAAATAATTATTATGGGATTTATCAAAACATTCGGAACACCCATATAACACATTTCGGATACGGACAAAATCACGTATCAACTCAAATAAAATTTCTGACACTTGGAAAAATTATTCGTACGCATACACGCATTAACAAAATTATTCAACATCGAAAAAGACGAAAACATATCTGGCATGAATAGTGTCTTGGGAAACGTGCCCCGTGAATAGTGATTTAGCGACGTTACGCGAAATCAATGATTCACTTAAACAAAACTATAACACGTAAAATTTCATGCATTCACATAATCCAGGTTGTCACACAACCTTTAAACATGCAACACAAAAATAATATTAATAAAATATAATATATTCATTAATATTCAAAAATTCGAATTACAAGACAATTTCAGAATTCCCAGTCGTTACAGTTATTGGTCTCCCTTTTGCATCAATATTGTCCCAATCCCATAATGAGGAGCATCAGTTTCTAGCTCAAATGGTTCAGTGAAGTTTGGCATGTCCAGGACTGGGGCCTTTGTCATGGCTTCCTTAAGGTCTGAAAAGCTTTTGTGGACTCATCATTTCAGTTGAACTTATCTTTCTTTAAAAGATCAGTTAGAGGCTTACTAATTACCCCATAGTTCCTTATAAACCTCCTTTAATAGCCAGTTAGTCCCAAGAATCCCTTCAATCCTTTATGTTAACTGGCAATGGCCACTTAATCATGCAGTCAACCTTATCTTAATCAGTAGAAACACCCTCATGGGTAATAACATGTCCTAAATATTGTACCTGTCTTGTTCCAAACACACACTTATTCCTTTTGGCAAATAGACAATGATTTTGCAATAACTGCAAGGTTAGTCTCAAATGCTTCAAATGTTCCTCATAGCTCTTACTATAGACCAAATTATCATCAAAGAATACCAATACAAACTTCCTTAAATATGGTTAGAATACCTGATTCATTAGTGACTGGAAGGTGGCTGGTGCATTAGTGAGCCCAAATGGCATTACTAGGAACTCAAAATGGCCATTATGAGTTTTAAAGGCTGTTTTTGGTATGTCATCTTTGTTAACCCTAATTTGATGGTATCCAGACCTCAACTCCAATTTAAAATACCAGTGGGAGCCATGTAGTTCATCAAGTAGTTCACCAATGGTTGGGATGGGGAACTTATCCTTGACGGTCATGTTGTTGAATGCCCTATAATCTATGCACATTCTCCAAGTGCCATCATGTTTCTTAACTAAGCGGATTGAAAAAGCATAGGGGCTATTACTGTGCTGAATTATTCCATTCTATAACATTTTCTTGACAATCTTCTCTATTTCCTCCTTTTGAACATAGGGGTACCAATAAGGCCTAAGATTCACTGGTTGATTGCTTTCCTTTAACTTTATATGGTGATCTTGGTGTCTAGTTGGAGGTAATCCTTTTGGTTCTTTGAAAACCTCAGAGAAATTTTGTAGCAACTTCTCCATTAGAGGACATCTCCCACTTGTGGAGTCAATTTCAAGCCCTTCTTTACCACTTCCTTGGTCTTATGTCATAACCAAATTCTCCTCCTCTCCCTGGTACATACCAAATAGGTAGCCAAAATATCCATGGGTTGCAGAACTGAGCATTTTCTTAAACTCACCAGCATCCATGTATTGGATAGCAGGGGGAACTTGATCAGATTCTCCTTGTAGCCTAATAGTTTTTCCCTCCCTCTCAAGGGTCAACTGCAGATTATGGAGGTTAAAAGTGACTTGATTGAATAGCTTTAACCATTGGACCCCTAAGACTGCATCTATGCCCCCTAATGGCAATATTCTGAAATCTGTCTAGAATTCCTCTCCTTGTACAGACCAAGCTAGCTGAGGGGAATGTTGGTGACTAGTGACTTTAAATCCATCCACCACAGTGATAGTGATGGGGTTGGTCTCTCTTAATTTAGCCTTGATCTTCTTAGCTGCCTGGGGATCTAGGAAGTTGCTGGTACTGCCACTGTTCACCAATATCCTCAAAAATTTCCCCTGAGACATCCCTAGCAACCTGATTGTTTTGTTAGTGCTATGGCCTGACAGAGCATGTAGGGTGATTTGAGCCTCTTGTCCCTCATAATTTTCTGACCAGGCAACCTTTTCTATCTCTTCACAGGGCTCAGTTTCTTCTAGTTCTGAACCATCTTCAGTTGTAGGCAATATCATGAATAACTGGGGTTTCTTACATACATGTCCCCTCACAAATGGCTCATCACATGAAAAACATAATCCCTTCCTTCTTTTCTCATTAATTTGCTCCCTAGTAAGACCTTTTATGGGTAATGACTTAACATTCTCCCCATTGACCAGAACAGTAGGTTTGTGTTGAGGTACAAGTACATTTCTGGAGTAAGTAGAATTACTAACAGGCTTATTGATCATCTTGCTCCTCTTGAGCCGGGCATCCAATTTGGCCTCCTCCACCCTAGCTAGTCTGATCAACTCTTTGAGAGTTTGTGGTTTGAATTCTTGAACCCCCAACTGTATTTCCAATTTCAATCCTCCCATAAAACAGTCCACGAAAAATTCTTCATTAAGGTTAGAGTTTCTGGTTAAAGCCCAACCCCTCAATTCCTCAAACTTCTTCCTATACTCATCAACTAACCCCACTTGTTGCAATTTCTTAAGTTCTTCTATGGGGTTATCACTGGCTTCTAGACTAAATCTAGCAATAACCTCCTCTATTAATCCTTCCCATGTCAGTTCTTGCCCTTCCTACACAAATCCTGAATACCAAAGCTCAGCCTCCTCTTCCAAACTTAAGGTAGTTAAATACACCTTTTGAGATTCAAGCACCATGTGATGTGAGAATAACTTGTTATATTTTCTGATCCATGACCTAGGGTTTTCCCCAACAAATTTTGGAAATTCGAACTTGACAGTCCTGAAAATATATCATCAAACTTATCTAACTTAGTAGGGGGCTTATACGGGCCTAGAATTGAACCTGAAGGTGAAGTTGATGAACCTAGCTGAGTAGGGTCCCTCTGTTGCACTCGTTGAGCTAGGAGTGTCTCAAAATTCTTCATCATCTGTTTTAGCTTCATATCAAAACCTTACTGCAGTGTAGAGACTGATTCCAACAACTGTGACTGCAGCTGTTGTATGTTCGTGGTTTGCTCTTGAACCTGAGACTCTAAGTTACTCAATCGTTAGTTGTTGGTGGCCAAAAGCGCAGGGTCGAAGGCTCTGATACCAATTGTAATGAATTAGATGAGCAGAGTTGGAGATAATTAAGAAATTTCAGAGGGAGAAGATAAGAATTAGAGCTGAGGAGGGTTTAGATCCAGAAATTCATATTTGGGGATTTGTTGTTTTTGATATAATCAATTGCAAATTCAACCATTTCTTTGACAATATAATTCCCTTCAAATAAAGATTACGTTCGTCACTTTTGGCCTCCAGGTATGCCGGAAGAACAGTTACAAAGTGATAATTAGTCGGAATAAGATTCCGGTCAATGTCAAATCCATCGCTCTCCTTCACTTGGGGCAGATACGCTTTCGCCTTCTTCACTAGCTTCCTTGTCACCCATCTCTAACCAGTAACCAATGATTATTGATAGTAATAGATTAGCAATCTCTAAGAAATTGCACATGCGAGGAAACAAAATTACCTGAAGGAAAACGCTTTTTCATTTCCTCCCTTAATTTCTCCCTCATCTCCTCGATATTCTTCTTCTCCATATTCATCTTCTCGATAGGATCAGTATCGCCACCACAGAAGGAATTTTGTTCTATATATATATTTTAATTCTTTTTCTAATTTGGAAGAAGGTTCAAACCTAGAATTTCTTATTTTGCAAAAGGCCTAAAATACCTCAATTTCAATATTGCTAGCTAAGTGTCCCATATGAACCATGGATTTATTTTTAATTTTTAATTTATTTTATATATGGATATTATAAAATATTTTTTAAAATTTTAATTTAATTTATTGTAAAATGATTATAAATTTTACTCAAATAAATAATTATTAAAGACTTACAATTGAATGTTAGTAATATATTTATTTATTGTTATTTTTGATTTAATATTCATCTTATATAATTTTTAAATTTAATATTTAGTTTTTATTTTCAATCTTTCAAATTTATACATAATTATTTAGAGTTCAAAAATTAAATGAGTGAAACTTAAAAGCCTAAACTTGGTGTTTATGGAATTCTATATGATATAAAATTATTGTAAATTAATAAGTTACCAACATGATTTTTTGTTTTTAGTGATAACTTAAATTTTAATAACTATATATAAGTGGGATTTGTTTCTAACATTGATTAAGTAAATATTGTTAAAGTTTAATCATTAATATATTTTGTAATATATATTATACTTTTTAATATTAATTATTATTTTCTCATAATATTTTTTCTATATTTATAATATATAGTTATTTAAGAATAAAATTGTTGTAGAATATTAAGTTTCCATTATGACTATTAGTTTTAAAAATTAACTAAAGTGTAATCACAATATATAAGTCATAATTATTTTTAACATTAATTAACTAAATGTCTCATATATTAATTATTATGTTGTCATAATATTTTCTTATATTTTTAATATTTAGTTATTTAGAGTCTAAAGGTGAGTAAAGTAAAATTCTAAATATATTTTTAAGTTAAAATTTATTGTATGACTAAACAATTAAAGAATTATAGAATCAAATTATTGTAGAATAATAAGTTAACTTTAAAAATTTATAGGACCATAAAAAAAAATTTGTTCTTTAACATTAACTATTCATTTTTTTTAATAGTGAATAATTTCACAACTTAACTTACTAATTGCATATAATTTATTTTAATTTTATATTTCATTGTTTATTATTAAAATCTTATGGTGTTACGCCATGATCATATTCTGTTGGGATTGGAAGACAATTATCCCTTTTGAATCAGATAGATTCATATCTAAAAGAGGTTCATCAAATAATATAATATTAATTATACTAGACAATTGGATGTGGTTTATATTTATTTTATTTTTTTAAGCAAATGTTGTGATCATTCTAATATCAATAGCAAGTTAATTTGTGAAATTTAATTTTTTTTATAAACATATATATAAAACAAATAAAATATTAAAAATAATATTATTTATAAAATAAACATGTGTTTTGCCTTCTTTTAAAAAAATTAAAATACTAAACACTCATACAACACTATCATTATGTGTCTTTATAAGTTAATCCTAGTTAATTATTACGATTGTGAATTTTAGTATAGCTATATTATAATAATTCTGTCGTTTATGTTAGAAATACTAATTCAAATTACTCTAACTTAATATAGTTTACTTATGTTTCAATATTTTGGTTTGTGGATAATTATGATATAATAGTAGAATAATTTGTTACTATATGATATATGATTGTTAAATATATTAACAATGATCTATAGTTGTTTTAATTTAGGCTCATGAGAATCAATATTAGTAAAGGACTTCTATAAAAAATAAAATTGTTATAAAATAATAAGTTACTCTAAAGTTTTTCAGAATTATTTTGGTTCTAGTTAAATTTTAGGTTTAAAAAGTGTTTTGATAGTTGTTAATAAAATAAAAGTAACAGTTAAATTCTAGTCTCATACCGAAGATCAAGATCAAAAAAAAAATTAATTTTGTCATATTATATATGTATATAGATTAGGTTAGGCTTTCTCATATATATATATATATATATATATATATAGTCAAAATAACATAATCCTAGTCCTAATAGGCTATTCCTATACCTATTTCTATTCCTATTCCTATTCCCATTTCCATTCTCATTCTCATTCTCATTCTCGTATATATTAAAATATGTAAAATTTATCTAAATATTATAATTATAAAATTTAAAACATGTGTAATATATACTACTTCCGTTCCAAAATTAGAAATACATTTTGATTTTTAAATTCAATTCGTGAAATCCTAAAATTCAAAAGTGATATGAAGTTATTTAGTTTTAATACAAACAAATATAACAATTATAAACTAACTATAAAACACTACTAATTATCATATTTGTTATTTTTTAAACTTGAACAAAATTATATCAATTTTGAGTTTTAAGATTTCGCGAATTTACTCAAAAAAATTAAAATGTATCTTTAATTTTGGAATTGATGGAGAATATATTATTAATTCATTCATTTATGTATTGATCATAAAATTAATGAATAATATGGAGGGTCTTAACATTAAATATATTTAGATTTTGTGATGATGAATATATATAAAATGTAGAAAGAAAATTTTAATTTCATGAGTTTGAAAATGTGAATAGTTATATTTTTTTTATTCAATGTATACTAGTATTAAAACTGTGAATTTAAGTATTGATAAAGTTGAAAGGTCTTAGATTTTTGAGTTTTCTATCTAATAAGAAAGAAAGCACGAAGAGAAAGAATTTAGTATTGAGATGAATTGAATAAAATAAAAATGATAGATCAATTTATTTGAGTCAACTCGACTAACCAAATTAACTCACTTAAATAAATCTTAATAAAATATCGTACTTTTAGATACACGGAATGATTGATAGTCTAGTAGTATAATCATATTCCTTCCTATATACTTTCTATCTTCCTTTTTACTTGTCGCTTTAGAAAAAACATAATGATTAAGAAATGCAATAAATATTTCGTCTGATTGACCAAAATAATTATAAAATCTCAATATTATCCTTCTAAAATTTATTGAAAAATATGAAAGAGAAACAAATTGGTATTTAATATAGAGATAATATAGAAAATTCAATCATTAATATTTTCTTAAAATCTACAAACGACAAATAAAAAAAATTCACTTTCTAAAATGACAATTATAAAATAATGGAGCAGAAGTAGGTTTGTCAATGTGTTAAATTAGAGCAGACTATGCTCTGATTTGGTATGCTCCATTAATTTTAATCTTGGATTAATAATTTGATTCATACTAGATAATGATCTATTCCATAATCTAACTAATCCAAAATTACAAATCATGATCTAATTTTTTTTATTACCTTTTCTCTATCTATTTAGTTTTTTTTATTTTTCCCTTTAGTCTCACCTTCTTTCTCTAAAACTTTTATTCAATTCTTCTCTCTGAACTTTTTTCATTCCTCTCATTTACTATCTATAATTTAATTAGGATGTCCTTGGTACTCCGTACAAATTTATCAGGAGGGCCTTAGTTGGCTTGTACTAGATTTCGGAATGCATATCGGGGAACTTCTTCTTGTTAATTTGTTGTTGATATATACGAGAGCAAATTCAGCCATTTCTTTCACAATCCCAAGGAAAAATCTATGTCTGTTCCTCTTTAATTATCGCCAAACATTTTCAAATTTTGGTTTGCGAGATTTCAATACGGTTGGGTAAGGCTTTCCATTATATATATATACGAACTTGTTCAAGTCCGAGAGTCCGGATATTTTAAAATGCGAACTTTTAACTGGGACCGTTGGATGACATTATCATATTTGAACGGCTAAAAAACGATTGGGACTGTTAAGGGTTATACGACCGGATCTGAAGGCACGCTTCGGGTCATTAGCAATTTAAATGTGAAGAAGAGAGAGACAGTCCCAAGACCTCACAACAAGCCATCCTCACAAGTAAATCTAACCAGTTCCAACGAGGATGAAGAAGAGAGAGACACAAGTTAATCTAGCCAGTTCCGACGACGGTGAAACTTAAGTTCCAACGGTAGGCGGCCATTAATTGGGGTTAATCTACGGGAAGGTGAAGGTGAAGGTAATAACAGTCCGGATTTGTTGGGTAGATCTAGCCAGCGTTTTTATTCAAGATTTTATAGGGGGATAGACTCACAAGTAAATTTTTCCCTTAATCTTAATCTCTATTTGGTTTGTCTATTATGTTTGAGAATGAGGATACCCATATCCGTTCTTCCAGAAATTAAATGTTGTTAAAATTAATTAGTTTGATGAGTATTATGTTTGTTGTAATTTCTGACTCAAAATTAGGGCTTTGTTTCTTCTTAAATAACTTGCTCTTTTACCTTTTTTGGGGAAAAATGTGTTGAAAAAGCCAACTGAGTTGACTCAGTTTCAGATTTATTTTTCTTTTTGTCATAAAGAACTACTTATGAAAAGAAAATAAATTCGTATGTAATAAGGGGTCCACACTCCATAAACCTAAGATCCTAATTATTATGATATCAGTGACAATTTCCCACAAACACTGAGAATGAAAAACATAAGGGATCAAACAAATTTATTGCATCTGATTTCATTTACTTGGAATATACTTCTCATATAGGCAGTAAAATGGGACAATTTTTGGGGAAGTACATATTTGTTAGTTAACTTTGGCTATCATTGATTGCTTTTTGTTGTAATTTTTTATTATTTGGTATCTTTTTTTATTTGCCTTTTCAAATTCAATGCTTCATGATCAAACAGCTGGATAGACTCACAAGTAAATTTAAGAATTATTTGTTAAATACAGGCATGTCTACTTCAAGCAACAGGACCATTCAAACTCTTTCACCCCGGTTTCGAAAGAAAATGTGCTACTGTCGCATGAGAGCTGCTGTTAGAATTTCGGAATCAGAAAAGAATCCTAGAAAGCTCTACTATGAGTGTCCATTGGACAAGGACAAAGGAAAATGTAGGTTTTGGGACTGGTGCAATCCAATTGGGTATGACGAATCGAACTCAGATGTTGAAGCACGCGTGAAGTTGGGCAGCAATGATGATGCTCGACTTGGAGTGATTGAAATCAATGTGGCAAATCTGAAATACATCGTCAATATCATCGTGTTCTTTTGTGGTCTATCCTTAGTCGTGTCGGTCATGGCACTTGTTAAGTGATTGTAATGATTGTGTACTCTAGTACCCTAACTTTTGCTTTACAATTAAGTTTGTAGAATTTTTAGACTAGCCTAAGTCATTTCGGTCATGGCACCAGTTATCTCCATAAAAGTTGTGCAGACGAGTTTTGAAACTTTATTCAATGGGTGTGTACTGATTGCTGACATTGTGTTCAACGACAAATTGATGGGTGTGTACTGATAAAGAATAGTGCAAAAGTGGAGTAATACTAAATTACCTCTTTGTTAAAAGCATTAGCAAGAAACGTGTATGTGTGTGTATATATATTATCTTCCCAGCAACTTTTTTAATTTAGAAAAGTTGCTGATGTATCAAATGTTCAGGTTTATGTAATACTATTGATGTTCTATAATATGTTACAAACTAGTATTGTATTATAGCATTGACCTTACATGCCTTGGAATTCCAATTTCAACATTGTTAGAAGTAGATGGCATAACTAAGGACAAAGCAAATAGCCAGAGATTTTCGGCATACAGAACATAACAAAATATAATCACTGATTTCAGTTATGATTTATGAAATATGATCTGTTTCAGTTATTATTTATGAACTATATTATATACCTGCTAACTTAATTTGCCGAAGCTCTCAAGCATTATCAAACTTCTCCAGATGTATTAGTTCTAACAAACAAGTCAGATGCGGTTGAAGTTCTTTACAATAGGCAACATAGAAATACTTCACATGTGCAGACGAAAAGCTTAAAAAAATTATCAAATTCAATATAGCAAGGGAAAGACATTTGTTCTCCACTAATAAGACAATTGCTCATTCATTTAAACAACACGGAATGCATCATTCTAAGAAGTTGTAAAAGTAAAAGTAAGGGAAAGTGAGAGAAATAAGACATGTTAAGCATTCTCAATTGTTTCGTGTAAGCAAAGGAACCATAACAGTAAATAAACAACTCCAGCTGATTGATTAAATAAACAACTCCAACTCCATACTGGATTTAGGTTTCCCTTCATGTTGAACCATCTCTTAACAATATATGAAAAGGCTAGCGTTAATGCAGACTCATTATTAATACAGTGTAATTTGGAGCATTCTAAACTCTGCCAATGTAAAAATCTTAGCTAAATAAACTTAGTAAAACAGTTGCCAATTCTCGTAACAATCGTAAAACATTAAAATACAATGGATAACAGAAAATCAAGTTCCAGTGAGCATTTCCAGCAACCATTTCCAGTGAGTTCCGGTGAGCATTTTCAGCTACCATTTCCAGTGAGCTAACCCATCCTGAAACAAAGTTAATATCATCAATGTCAATTACAAGATGGAGTCAAAATTGAAATAACGAAAACAAAATTATAAAGACTTACAATCAGTGTCAATGTCAATGTCGTCGTCATCGTCCTCATCATTCAATTGAACACTTTGTGAAGAGCTAAGGAAATAATTAACAATTAAATGAACATATTAAATGACCAATTTTGAATTAACATATTAAATGAACAATTAACAATTAAGGAAGTTACAATTAAATGAACATATTTACATGCTTCTCGTACATTCCAAGAAGTTTTGGACAATTTCTTTTGTCATGCAACGCTCCCACTATCTCACAACCATTGCATTTCCTAACCTTCCTGATAGCCTTCTCTTTTCCTCCCTTAAGCCGTTTACCACAACCTTTTGTCCTTACCGAAAATGGTTCTTTGATACTAAGTTATTAGCTCTCAACAGAAATGGGCATGTTGATACTCCCTTCCACACCCATGCTTCCATGATCCCCTTCCACATCAATGCTTCTATTATTTTCGTCCACATTTACGCTTCCACGCTTCTTCCCTGCATCTTCTCTTGTAATCTTCATTGCTGCAATCCTCCTTTGAGTTGATAACAACAATTCTTTCAACTCTTTTGTATTATCTTCACTTAATGCAGCTTCGTCAATCACATTAGACGCAATTTGGAAAAGACTAATGCGCCTAAGCAACACAGAAGTATCACATATTTCACTCACCCTCCTACCCAAGTCATCCATAACTCTGCCAGATTTCGCAGATTTGGTCCACCTCCGCAAGACGTACTGATTAGGTAATTCCATAACCTGTTTTTTTGTGAAATACGCCAACATATGCCTACATGGAATTCCATCACTCTCAAACATCTTACAACTACATTTAACAAAGTTTGATGACTTCTCCAACGAAAGCCTACGGCCCTTAGAATAATCACCCTCGTTTACCCTGTGAACATTGTACAAACAGTGAGTGTCATCTTTAAATGTACTCTTTACCAATACTTTCCACTTTCAAACAGTTGCTCTTGAAACTTGTAAAAAATAGTACGTGTGTACAACTCACTCATCTGGTATTCCATGACCTGCCTAGTTAAAGTTTGTGGCTTTTCATTGATATCCTTATGATCGAAATCTAGTTCATTATGTCGCATTTTTGCAAGTCCCCTATTAAATCGCGTCACAAAATCCAACATTGAGTTTTGAGGAGACACGTACTTCTTGAAAAAGGCATGAGCCCCTTCAACTCTTTGGCTACTAGTTATGTGGGCAGAAAAAATGTGTCTGGAAAATGCCGGAACCCATCTCTCGCGGATTTCGTACATCTCATGTAACCAATCATTGGTGCCAAATTTAGCTTTCGCTACAACCTCTACCCATCTTCATTCAAACTCGCCAGGGCTCTCAGATTTTCATATACAACTACTCAACTCGTCATAATGTTCTTTGTAGGGAATTATACCTAATTTTTCTGAGAATTTTTTCAATATGTGCCAAATGCAAAACCTATGAAAAGTATTGGGAAGCATAACATGAATTGAATTTCGCATGGCCGGATCTTGATCAGTTATGATCATTTTGGGCGGGCTACCCGACATCGCTTTCAACCATTCCTTGAAAAACCAATCAAAAGCATCAATCTTTTCACCACTTAAGAATGCACACCCGAAAAGAGTTGTCTGCCAGTAATGATTAACCCCTACTATAGGTGCGAAGATCAAATTGTAGCGGTTCGTATTGTAAGTTGTATCAAACACAACAACATCCCCAAAATATTTATATGACTTTCTACATGTTGTATCCGCCCAAAAACAATGAATCATGACACCATCCTCTTGCTCGAATGTAAAAGTAAAATCGAGATTCTTTTTTTTTCATCCTTAAAATACTCAAACAACATATTAGCGTCATGTCCCTTTTAAAGTACTCCTCCTATCTCTTTCAGCATTATAAAGATCTCGTACTGTACATTCAACATTCTCAAGACCTCCAGCTTCCATCTCTAAAATACTCATTTGTTGTCATGTTGGCACATTAGCTTGTGAAAGTTGTTCTGTTAAATTTCTTTTGGCAAGTGTGAGTACACGATGAGAGTGCAACAAATGCACCTTTCTTGGGGTCGTAAGAGCGTGGTTATGACCCTCAACAAATTGCTTAACAACAAACCCCCCCGCAACTGACCGGTCTTTCACAACTACCAGTCTCGCACCACAACCAGCTCTAATTAGCCCCCGTTTTCGTACATTTTGTTGATTTTTGGACACTTGATTTCTCCCCAACCCTTCTTTATAACAAACATATTCTTTTCTAATGATTTCACCGTTAGGACTCTTCTTACTAGAATTCAACCGCGTACCAAATCCACCTTCTCTACCATAGTTGTTATAAAAGTAACGAACATCGTCTAAGTTGTCAAAATATTGCCCAATTTTCGGTATCAACTCGTTTTTAACTTGCGGAGTGTAAAGTTGCTGAGAAGAATTACCAGATGATAACATTTCTATATCTTCTACACACTGTTGCATCCTATAAACCCAAAAACAAATATAATTAAACATGACAGAACAATTCTTGGAGAAAAATAATTTTCATTATGCAGATTGTTTGTTTTTTAGCCTTTGAATTGTGCAAACAGTTGGATGAATAAGGAACAAGGTTGAGCTCAATGAGGTTGACATTACAGTTGTTAGATCATATATGAAATTAAATCATGAAGGGATTAAATCACAACTGTACTGAGGTCACAATTGGTCAAATTTACTAGAACAAGGTTGAGCTCAATGAGATTGACATTACAGTTGTTTGATCATGAAGCATTCAATTTGAAAAAGTAAATAAAAAAAAGATACCAAATAATAAAAAATTACAGCAAAAAGTAATCAATGATAGCCAAAGTTAACTAATAAATATGTACTTCCCCAAAAATTGTCCCATTTTACTACCTATATGAGAAGTATATTCCGAGTAAATGAAATCAGATGCAATAAATTTGTTTGATCCCTTATGTTTTTCATTCTCAGTGTTCGTGGGAAATTTTCACTGATATCATAATAATTAGGATCTTAGGTTTATGGACTGTGGACCCCCTATTACATACGAATTTCTTTTCTTTTCCTAGGTAGTTCTTTATGACAAAAAGAAAAACAAATCTGAAACTGAGTCAACTCAGTTGGCTTTTCCAACACATTTTCCCCCCAAAAAAGGTAAAAGAGCAAGTTATTTAAGAAGAAACAAAGCCCTAATTTTGAGTCAGAAATTACAATAAACATAATACTCATCAAACTAATTAATTTTAACAACATTTAATTTCTGGAAGAACGGATATGGGTATCCTCATTCTTAAACATAATAGACAAACCAAATAGAGATTAAGATTAAGGGGAAAATTTACTTGTGAGTCTATCCCCCTATAAAATCTTGAACAAAAACGCTGGCTAAATCTACCCAACAAATCCGAACTGTTATTACCTTCACCTTCACCTTCTTGTAGATTAACCCCAATTAATGGCCGCCTACCGTTGGAACTTAAGCTTCACCGTCGTCGGAACTGGCTAGATTAACTTGTGTCTCTCTCTTCTTCATCCTCGTTGGAACTGGCTAGATTTACTTGTGAGGATGACTTGCTGTGAGGTCTTGAGACTGTCTCTCTCTTCTTCACATTCAAATTGCTAATGACCCGAAGCGTGCCTTCGGATCCGGTCGTATAACCCTTAACAATCCCAATCGTTTTTTAGCCGTTCAAATATGATAATGTCATCCAACGATCCCACTTAAAAGTTCGCATTTTAAAATATCCGGACTCCCGGACTTGAACAAGTTCTATATATATATATATATATATATATATATATATATATATATATATATATTTGATCGTCCAAATAAATTTTATCAAAACCCAAGCTCAATTCCGTACCAAGTGAGTAGAGAGCCGAGCTAGCTATCCTATCACTCCCGCAAACATTACAAAAGTGACAAATTCAGAAAGATTTGGAAAAGGGCCACAATCGAAACTACAAAATGCACTAAGAGAGAATTTAATACCCAATAACACCAAAAAAAAAACAAAAAAGAAAAAAAAGCAATGCACAGTTCCTTCTCATCTCCTTGTAGCTGCTGCAATTCAAGGGCGGAGCCACGTTTGGGCTGGGATGGGCTATAGCCCAGGTGAATTTTTTTTTATAGGTATAAGGTAGGGGAAAACATGTAACTTAATAAACTTAAGGGGGCAGATTAATAGAGGAGCTATTCTTGGAGGGAGCAAAAAAAAATTCATAAACCAATTCTAACAGAGGAGTTTTTTTTAATGATTTTTTGTTGTTGTAATTTATTTAATATGTCATATGTAATTTAGATTATTTTCATAACATAAGGAATTTAAATATTTATTAACAAATTTGTGATTAGAAAAGAATATTAAGGGTCAATAAGAAGTGTGTATATATATATATAATGTTATTATTTGTAATATTAACAATATTGTAATTAAATACATATTTTACATATGCAATCGGTCGAAAAATATAAAATTATTTAAAAAAATTGGCTCGGGGGCGCAGCCCCCGAACCCTTGTCAAATTATTTATAAGTTCACAAGTTTTTTTACCGCGCGCGTAGCCCAGGGCGGAAAAAAATCCTGGCTCTGCCCTTGGCTGCATGTCTCTATACGTCGAAGGCAAAAATACGTACTCCAACTGAAGATGTTACTTCACAAAATTCTCATCCAATTATATCGGAAAGATGCACCTCAAGGGTTCAAACCAAAATAAAACCTCTTGTATCTCCTAAAAAAACTTGATCATCGCAAAAGACTCCAAAAGAGAAATAGAAAACCTAGCTGTTCCAGCAATTACTTATCCCCAACTTGTTAGAACATGCATGCGTAATAAAACTCTACTCAAACCAAATTAATTAACTGTTCTAGAACATGCTACATGCCTAAAATAAATTCTTTAAAAGAATCATCCTCCTCTTTGTTTCTTCCCTTTCCTGCCGTAATAGGAATTTGGCGCTTTTTACTCAACATATTTTTCCTTTTTCTTTTTCTGTCCTTTCTTTTTCTTAAATATGTTCCTTTTTTCTTGCATGTGTAATGAATTCTAGCTTGTTTCCTTTCCATGAAGCTCCTTCCGTGATGCTCTTTTTTTAAAAAAAAAATTTCAAATTTCTCAGACTTTCCAATATGAATTGTTACCATAAATGTCATTTACTTATTTTCCATCTATCTCTTCATCTCCCCCAAAATGCAGGTGTAAAGCCTGATCGATTTGTATATATATAATCCTAATCTTAATAGGCTAACCCTAATATACGTATTTGTATATATATGTACACAGTCTAGTACTATTGTCCTAATCCTTTCTCATAATCATTCCTATTAATTCCCATTTATTCCTATTCCTATTCCTAGTCGTACATGGTTGAGTAATCAAGATTTTTTTTTTACTTTAGTTGGTTATGAGTTTGTAGGGAGGTACCGAGTTGAAGTTGAGTGATTGAGTCTATCAAAAACTCTTCATAATCCACCTTCTATTAAGATTTATTTATTTGCAATTTCCATGGTTGGATATATACATGCATGTTTTTCCCTACCCTCTTATTTATTAAAATATAAAAAGAATAACTCCAATTAATTCAATCAATATAGGTACATTGTATCTAATAAAAAGTTAGCAGTCTATTAATGTACGAGCTAGCCTTTCCATTAAAATGCCATATTATTATTTTTTAATGATCACCTATGGTCAACTCAATGTACGACGTTTTCAGGAAAAAAAATAAATTAAATATTTCTCATGAGTTTATGATTTAAAATGTAAAAATAAAATAAAATAGTCGATTAGTTAAAATATAAAAAACGTAAAACTTGGTTAGTTCATTTACCGTTAAAGAAATTTTAAATTTATATTAATTTTAAGTTTGAAAATATTTTAAATTAATTTTTAAAAATTAATTTTATAATTTAAAACAGAAGAAGAAGTATTTATTTGAGAGTAATTTTATTTTTTAAATTATGGTTTTGTCTTCCAAGCCGTAAGATATAAGTCGATGTACTCTTATTATTTGATGGAGTTGGATTATAATTAGTACGAGATAAAGCTGTGTACTTCTGTTCAAGAAAAAAAAAATAAGTAGTATTCGTCCAATTTTATTTGTCCTAATTTGAAAGTACATGTCTATTAAAAATAATTTAATCTCCAAATTACCCATCTTTATTACTATATTATTATATTTTTTGTTTTATTTAATCTCTCAACTCTTATCATCTTAATTACTATATTATTATCTTTTTTGTTTTATATATAAGTGGATAAAAAGTTTGATACAAAAATTACATAATTTGACATATGTGTTACCATAATTGAGGAAAAGATTACATAATTTGACAAATAAATTGCATGTTTAGAAAGTAATGTTACTTGTATTAAATGAAGGTTACTAAAAATGAGACAAACATTACTTGTTTTGATCGATTTACTGATTACACATACATACATGTGGACAAAAAATTTGATAGAAAAATTACATAATTTGACATATGTGTTACCAAAATTGAGGAAAAGATTACATCATTTGACAAATAGATTACTTGTTTAGAAAATAATGTTACTTGTATTGAAATGAAGGTTACTAAAAATGACACAAACGTTACTCGTTTTGACATACTGATTACACATACGTACAATTCAACAAAAAAAATTGCTACAAAAATTACGTAATTTGACATATATGTACCATAGTTGAGGAAAACATTACATCATTTGACAAATAGATTGTATGTTTAGAAAATAATGTTACTCGTATTAAAATGAAGGTTACTAAAAATGACATAAGCGTTATTTGTTTTGACATACTGGTTACACATACATATATTTGGATAAAAAGTTTGACACGAAAATTACATAATTAGACATATATGTTACCATAATTGAGCAAAAGATTATATGATTTGGCAAATAGATTACATGTTTAGAAAGTATTTACTTGTATTGAAAAGAAGGTTATTGAAATGAATATAAGAGTTCCTCGTTTTGACATACTGATTGCACATATATATATTTGGATAAAAAGTTTGATGCAAAAATTATGTAATTTGATATATATATGTTATCATAATTGAGCATAAAATTACATGATTTGACAAATAGATTATATGTTTAGAAAGTACTGTTACTTGTATTGAAATGAAGGTTACTGAAAATGACATAAACGTTATTTGTTTTGACATACTGATTACGTATACTTAAATAAAAAATTTAATACAAAAATTACGTAATTTGACATGTGGTGCCATAATTGAGGAAAAAATTATATGATTTGACAAATAGATTGCATGTTTATAAAGTTATGTTATTTTTATTGACATAAAGTTTACTAAAAATGACACAAAAGTTACTTATTTTGACATACTGATTTTATATATATATATATATATATATATATATATACACACACACACACACACATACACACACACTCCAATAAAAAAATTGATGATTATATTATGTAATTTGACATATGAGTTATCACATTTGAAAAAAATTTGCCCGATTTGACAAATAAAATAAAAAATATAAATTTATGAATTAGAATTGCAAAATTTATATATTCAGCATTAGAAATTTATTTAGTCTTTTAAATGTATCTTTTAATTGATACTACAAAATCATTTAGAGTTTATACTTAAAAATAAATATAAATGTAATGTAATATATAACTTACTTTGAAATAAGAATTTTTTTTATCTATCTCTTAAATACAGGAGTTAGGAATTAGAAGATTATTTATTTAAAATCACAATTTTTTGCTTTTTTAATCATCAAATTTATGAGTTATCCTATTTGTTGCATCATGAATAATTATTTTGGGTAATTATATAAAATTATACAATTATTATATATATCTTACTAAGAAATAAAAAAAATATCTTTTAAATACATGAATTACTAAGTAAAAAATTTATTTCAAAAAATATAAAATTATATTATTTAAATAATTAACTTTTGAAAAAGAAAAAAAAAAGTATGTGGCTTTATTTGATTCACATCTTCTAGTTGTCTTGATTTCTGAAAAATAATAAGAGAGGGAAAAAATGTATATGACATAATTTGGTCCACATTTATTAAAATAATTTAATTACTTATTTTGAGATAAATTTAAATAATATTATATGTTTTAACAAAATTTAATATCAAAACATGTAATTTTATGTCAAAATATATAATGGTGACCGATTAAATAAGAAAGTATAAACTTTTATTTCTTCCGTCCCAAATTAATTGTATTTCTAAGATTTTTTAAAGTCAAATTGACTATTTTTAAAACTAATCTTTTTACTATTTTTGCTAACATATAGGTGAAGATATTATAACCAAAAGAAAGTATATACAATTTATTACTAATTTCAATTTTTATAATTTTAAAAATATATTTATATATGCTTAATTATTAATTTTAAAAATAGTCATTTGATTTAAAAAAATTCTAGAAAAGTAATTAATTTGGGACGGAGGGAGGGAGTGAGTATTAAGAAATACTATTTTAATATATAATAGATGGTCAAAATTATTTTAAAATAATCTAATGGATAATATTGTAAGTGATGTACATGTACATCCAAACTACTAGTGGTGTATGGAAGAAAGACTCCTTAATAAGATATTCCAACATATAAAACCCCATATGTTATTGTCGACTTATACTGTATAAGTCGAAGATCTAACTTCGACTCACAATCAGCAATGGAGAGTTCTGCTTCATCTCCACCTCCGTTGGCAAAATCTAGGGTTAGGGTTCGTCCGATAAACCCCTTACAAACCCACAAATTCTCATTCGTTCTTCTTCTGATCTTCGTCGTTATCAATCCCAGCGTTGGTTCAACAACCTCAATGTCAATTCAACCTAGATTCCTCCAAATCCCATACTCCAAACACTGCGGCAACGTCGTCCCGGAATCCCCTATTGCAAATCCCAGCAACTTTACTCTCCAGTTATCCAATGCCATTTTCAGCGGCGGTGGTGAAATTTTACGGCATCAAAATTACCCCCAATTTGGCCATATTCCGCCGGGTTCCGTTTCTCTTCGTACCCAAAGGGTATATAATACTGAAAACGATCGGATTTTCAAGCTTGAAGGGCGTTTAAATTTTCAGGGTCCGAGTTATATTGTTTTTAATTCGACTCATCGGAGGCTATTACGGCTCGTTAGCTACCGGCCGCCGAGAATTCCCGTCCGGCCAAACCAAGCTAGGTTTCGGCTACATGGGTTTTGGTCATCTGCTTCAGGGAAACTGTGTATGGTTGGTTCAGGTGTGAGTTATTTACGCTCTGTCAATGTTGTTTTAAACCTTAATTATCCTGATTCTTCAAATATTTTTACTAGTTTTGTTAATGGTACATTGCAAAATTTGGATCATGAGGGTGCCCTTAATTATTTCAAACCTATTGAAATATTGGGTGTTTCTTTAAGGAGGTATAATTTTATATTGATAGAGAGAGAGAATCAAAGTGGGGGTTTTAGTGCTTATGATAAATTGGAAAATGCGTCTCTTGGTTTTGAGATGGGTCAGGAGGTATGTTCGGTGATTATAAATGCTGGTAGGGTTGAATTGGTCTATTTAGATGATTGTGGTGCTGTTAATTGCAACTTTCTTAGTGGGGGCAGTGGTGTTGTGCCTATTTTTATGTCATTCAATGAGGTTGAGTGTTTGGAGAATGGGAGAGTAAGGTATTTGTTAAGGTTTTCAAACTCTAGTCGTAATGGTTTCCGTTTACCTTTTGATCCGAGTACAACTCTGGTTGCTGAAGGTGAGTGGGATGGCATGAAGAAGCGCTTGAGCTTGGTTGCTTGTCCGATTGTTAATGTGACAGAGTCCTTAAGTAAGGTTTCAATTGGGGATTGCTCGATTAGATTGAGCTTGAGAGTGCCTGCTACCTTTTCACTGAGATACAGGAGTACTATTGTTGGGCAGATGTGGAGTAACAAAAGCTTCAATGATTCTAGTTACTTTGGTAGAATTGCCTTCCAGAGCACAGAAAATAAACATCCAAGACTTGAAGCCCTGAAATATGAATATGCTGAATACGATAATGTGGGGAAATCTTGTGCGAAAAGGATAAAACCTAAAAACAAGGGGCTGGCATACCCTGATGGTTATTCGTCTGACATGAGATTCGATATGACAGTGAGAAATAAGAAAGGGCATACAGCATGGGGTTATTCATCTCCTTTATCTGTGGGTGATAGATTTTATAAGCCCCCTCTGGTTTTTAGTAAGCCAACTGAATCTGTGACTGATGGGAATCACAGTAACAATAGTATGCTGAATATCAGTTACGTTATAAGCTTTAAAAATAATCCTAAATTGAAACTGGGTGGTGGAGTTCCTCCGATGAAGTTTGTAGAAATTTCTGCTGAAGGAATATATGATGCTAAAACTGGAGTCCTTTGCATGATAGGCTGTAGGCGTCTTGCATTACCCTACAAGATACAGAAAAATGATAGTTTAGATTGTGAAATTGTTGTCAATGCCGAATACCCTCCACTGAATGCAAAAGACGGAGGCAATGTGAAGGGATTCATTGAAAGCACTCGAAGCAAGACAGACCCTTATTTCTTTGACCGTCTTGAGATTCATTCAAATTCTATTTACACTGGCCAAGCCAAAGAATCCATATGGAGAATGGATCTGGAGATCACCATGGTTCTAATTTCCAATACACTTGCATGTATCTTTGTTGGTCTGCAGTTATATTATGTGAATAAGCATCCAGATGTGCTTCCTTTTACTTCGGTCATGATGCTTATTATTGTCACTCTGGCACATATGATTCCGCTGTTGTTGAATTTTGAAGCCATGTTCTTCTCAAACCGTAAGCGGCAGACCCTTTTTGCTGGGACTGATGGATGGCTTGAGGTAAATGAGGTGTTAGTAAGGGTGATAACAATGATAGCTTTCCTTTTGGAGTTCCGTCTTCTCCAGTTGACCTGGTCTGCAAGAGTTGGAGATGAAAGCCTAAAAAATCTCTGGGTTTCTGATAAAAAGGTCCTTTATTTGTCTTTACCATTGTACATTGGTGGTGGATTGATAGCTTGGTTTGTCCATCTGTTGAGAAAGCCCTACCAGAGCCCACTACTTCTAGGGCACGATTTTACTTACAATCAGATATCTCTATGGGGGGAACTTAAGTCTTATGCTGGCTTGGTTCTGGATGCCTTTTTACTTCCTCAGATAGTTTTCAACTTATTCTGCGACTCCGGAGTGAAGGCTCTTGCTCCTTCCTTCTATGTTGGGACGACACTTGTACGCCTGTTGCCACATGCATATGATCTTTACAGGGCTCATAGTTCTACCTGGTCTTTTAGTTACATATATGCCAATCCTAGAATGGATTATTATTCAACTGTGTGGGATATCATTATTTCTTGCGGTGGTCTGCTCTTTGTTTTCATCATTTACTTGCAGCAACGGTTTGGTGGCCGTTGCTTTCTTCCCCAGAGATATAGAGAGAGTTCTGTGTATGAGAAAGTGCCTGTAACTAGCACCTAGTAATTTTCAAAGATATTTGGGAGATCTTTATACTACTACTATTGCATATTCTTGCTTCTCCTTGCACAGCTCTTTCGTGCTCAACAAGAACATATTTACTTTCTAAAATGTATTGGGTGCTTCTCGTTTCATTATTTGTTGATTTGATTGGTACGTTGGTTGTATGGTTAAAGTATTTGTCGTATATTGTTGGTCAATCGAATAGAATGTTGGTATGCTTTTTGTTCTGGGTTCTTTGTTTCAGATCTCTCTATATACATATTATTCTCATACTGCAAGTAGACTTTGTTAGGAGCTTTACTCATGATCCCCACATTTATGTCAATTATGTTTCTTCACAGCAAAATAGAGCTAGTAATGATACTCCCTCCATGTGGTAAAAGAGTTGACTGTTTTATTAATATTTTCCTTTTAACTGATATTAATGTGTACATGACATTTAGATATAAATTTTACAATGATAGCTATTGTTAAAAAGATGAACTTCATCTTTCAAAATTTAACAAATCAAATGTATGTTCGTGAAACTTTCTTCTAGTCTCCAGTCTTCACTAGCCAAGGCATTACAATCCCCTATGTTAATGCAGGATGCTAAATGGTGATGTAAAGCACACCATACTATATGCACAACTAAATCATACTACTAGTCAATTGAATGTGTTCCAACAAAACATATGCAAATGAACGAACGGCCAAGAATCAAACCTTAATGAACAAAGAAAATGACTGGAAACAGAAAAGCAAAACTACATACAGACAATATGTGCAGAGGAACATATAATGGTTAAAGAAATGAAACTCATGTAACCAAAAGTTCTCTAATACTTTGCTTAGTTACACACTTGCACTGCGCTGAAGGACTTTTAAACTAGAACAGTACTGAACTTAGGAGGCCAAAAAAAAAATTGGAATCAAAACCCTCATTTCTTCTTCGTCAAGTTCTGTCACCGTTGCATTAATCCTGAGACATAAATGCCGCTACACCATCTATCTAGTTAATGTTCTACACTAGCCTCTCTCCAACCTGAAAAACATAAACCAACCTATTAGTAAGAGGAATATGAAATCACTTGGTACAGAATTATCACACTGGTAGGCGGTAGCTGTTAAGACAGAAGGAAAAATAAAGGAAGTCGTTATATATAGAATGTATCTTCAAATTTATGGTCATATTACTAAGATTATGTATGAAGGACATTTCGGCTAGGCAATTAACATATCTTTTCATTAACGACAATTTAAACATGTAACAATTAATGTGCCTGGCTGAGGTAGACTCAGCCCAGATTAGGTCACAACACGACCCTTAGCCTAATAGCCAAGAATCGAGACAACCCACACAAACAACTAATTAATTAGTATTCATTTTCCAGAGCATCTCATAAGAATCGCATTCCACTGCCCAAACAATTGAGCCAAAAGACCTTGGGATTGAAATTCAGAGTCTACAATAACAGAATTTGCAATTCGAAGAATTATATATGTTTGTCGAAAAGACAAAAGAGTGGAGGGTATGATATGCTCAGAAGTGCTTCATATCCTCCTTGTTTTTTGTCTGAGTTTGGATTATAGGTACTATACTAAGCATCCCTCTTTATTATTTTTCTTTTGGCTAAGAAACCAAAAGGCCATACACCAGCCGCTGTTACACTAGCTTAATTAAGTAGTTAGTTAGCCTAAGTCTTGTTATTTCCAGTTTATTAGTTGCAAGGAATTATAAATAGAGGGGAGGAGGCTTACTGGAAGTCAGGCATCCCTCTTTATTATTCAATTTTATTGGAGTTTGTATAAAACTTATCTACTAATAAAGTTAAATTTTAGCATATGCACACCTCTAGCAAATAAGTTAAGATATTGACCGACTACAACATATGTTAGATAATGGTAGATGGCTAAAATATGTTCAGAATCCTGAGAAATATTTTTACCTCAAATTACATGTCAAAATCAACTTTTTGCCAGTAATAATACGAGATATCCGGAGCCTCCTGCTGAAAATTCATCAAATAAGTATTTTGTCTATTTGTCCGCATTGCCTGAAATCCAGGCATCTATGAAAGCAATCCTAGAGGTTCCATAACGACTAGCCCAAGTTATAGCAAATATCCTACGCTGAAAAGTTAAGAATTTCTTTATCAAAGATTGTATGAATCTCATCTGCAAATAAAGTTAAATTTTAGCATATGCACACATCTCTAGCAAATAAGTTAAAGATAATAAGCAATCACAACATATGTTAAAATAAAGGCAGACGGTTAAAATACGTTGAAAAACCTGAGAAAGAATTTTACCTCAAATCACATGTCAAAGTTAAACTTTTTGCCAGTAAGAATACGAGATATCTGGAGCCCCCTGCTGAAAGCTTCATTAAATAAGATCCTTGTCTGCATCGCCTGAAATCCAGGCATCCATGAAAGAAATGCTAGAGGTGCCATAACGATTAACCCAAGCAGCAGATCATACACCCGAGCCAAGGATACAATAGTATCCCAGGCCACAGTGGATTGCAGAAAAGGCCTGAGCACCTGGGCAATAAGTATGATACCCCATCCCGTGGGGAGGAATGCCAACAAGCTTGTGAGAAGATCAATTAGGTCGAAGGCAGTGAACTCCAGCAATAAAATAATCGCAAGTACTAAAACAACAATGACAAGGAGTTGAACCAGACGATAGTAAATGTGGTCCTTTGCAGCATATTTGTCTTGAGCATATGCTATGATTATATAAACCCCAACAGCCACAACCACGCAGATCCAAGACAGCAAGTAAACAGCAATACTCGTGTTCTGACCAGTAATTTTCAATTGGTATACAATTCCATACTGAAAAAAAAAGAAACGGAGATCTAAAATTATCTCCAGCAGCTTTCCCCAAAGACCAGTAGTTCTCAAGTGGTCTTGCTCCTCGTACCACCACGTTTCCCAACTCTGATCTGCTTTTGAAAGAACTCCTCGATTACACCATATCCATTTCATGAAGTCTTCAAAATCGTAGACAGTCTTTAACCAATCAAAGCCAGATGGATTAAAGACAAAGGGGGCCATTATCCATGACACAACAAGAAACCAACTAGAAATATTCAGAACTATGTAAACGAAGGTATTTGTAGCCAAAGGGCTATGTGAAGCATAAACAATCAGAATCACCCCCAGTTCAGTTGCCTTTATAAAATGGCTGCGAGCATATAGTCTATAGTTCTCAGCAAAACTTTTGTGTTGCACTACAAAACCACGTCCCGTGGCTCTATACTTAGCACCACCGTGAAGAATCGTACGACCAAAGAAATGCGTACGAGTTCCCATCGAGAAAGTGTAAAAGATTGAAGCAAGCTGTAACTGCATTGTTAAAAAATCCCAGACTGCTGGCAGGAACCCACGCTCTAACGAGTTCTCCACAATCATGGGGAGGGCAGTGAATATACCAATCTGGATAATGAATTGCTGATTTAGGATCGCACCAAGGGCTTTATTGTTGCTACTGTCATAGTCCATAGCTGCTTTCTCGACACCACTGAGTGCAAGATATAGGCGACCCCATAAAAATGTATAGACCATTACTACCACCATCATTGTGTTGAAGAAGAATCCCACAGTAGTATAGAAGAATGACAGCATACGAAAGAAGTCAAGTCTATGGCCCAACCTATATACGTCTCTGCTCAAAATCTGCTCACCATTCCCACTAGCAACCTTGGCCTCAAACATGGAGATCTGATTTAAACCAACATCCCTTCCCTTACCCACTTGTATGTACTCATGATGTGTCACGTTGCCACCCCGCAATGTGCAATTGAAACCAGCAAATATATCCTCGCTAATATTGATCACTCTGGAAGCTTTGCTGATGCCACCACGACTTAAGAACCAGAACCTATCAAACACATCTGGATGACCATAGTGCATTCTCACTTTAAGGGGGTTTGCCAGAACGCGCTGCCCCAATGTCACAAAACTCGTTTCCTGAGCAGACATGAACCAAGCAAGTGACGAAACAGAACCTGTAAAGATATTTTCTCGGACTCCCAAGATTGTTGGCTTCCGAACACCATAACAAGTTTTGAATTCCTCCAATAGGTTCCGCATCTTGAGTGCCTCCTCAAAATAATTGTCTTGATTCATGTCAATGGTTTGAACTGCATCACCCCGCGTGAATATAATGGCATGGTTCTGATTCTCTGGCTTTCCTTCCCCAAGCTTCAAAGGACCAGGCAACCTAATGCGATATATTTCTACTTCATTCTTCAGTTGCTGATCATACTTCACAAGAACAGAGTAATACTCCACCTCATCTCTCCTCAAGTAAACCTCATCAACATAAGCGACTCGAAGGGCCTCATTGTTTTTCATCAGGTATAAAATTTCCTCAGCACGGGGGTCTCCCTTCACCTTATGAACCCCATACATCTGACATGCAATTACATATGTGTATTTCATTAGAGCACACCCAAACTCATTCCCTTTAAGCAGAAGAGTTACACCACTGGTTGCCCTGTTGAGATTTCGGGAAGTTGGTGGAGTGCCAGTGCCTACACCATCCAAACTTCCCATATGCTTCCGCGAATCCATAGATGCAATTGTTTGTGATCCCTGCCTGATATCCATCTCAGATGCAGAATCAAGAAAAGCGAGCATCTTTAGAGCCCTATAGTAATACATCATTCCCCTAACAGTACGTGACAGAGTCTGCCCTCTGTAAGATGCCCAAAGCCGGAGATCCCTTGCCTCGGTTGTCCATATATCATTGTCATCCTGCATGCCTTTCCTACGCATTCTCTCCATGAAATTCATCCATTCATCTTCATAAATCTTCTGCAGATAAAACAAGGTGGAAATGCCATCTTCATTTGGAGTTCTAAGCATTTCTTTTCCATACAAAACCTCTTCATCGTAGTAAGGTGTCAGAACACTAAAAGCCATCATTTTCTCAACCCGAGGAGCACGTGGCATGTTCATAAAGAGAGAATTGCTAAAAAAGGCAATACGCCTTCTTGCCTCAATATTTTTCGGAACGTTGAGCATCCAGTCTCTAGATGTAAGAATTGTATGCAGACGTTGCAGCTGCCTATTAAATAGTGCATCCTCCACACCAGAAATATGAACAGCATTCTCAAACAGCAGCCCTGCATCAGTGGCAGGATTTAGAGCCGCCAAACCTTCCTGCCTCAATTCCACGATGGACTTCTTCACTTTTGGAAACTCTCGAACTGAAAGCTCATACAATGCTTGTAGCACATTCACCACCTTATTTATGTCTTTCTTAGGCATCAACAGAAGTTCAATAAGAGATATCAACTGTTCATGTATTTGGGGTAGAACCGTCGTCTTGTAGGCCCCCGTGAACTTTTCAATCTGAATGTAGTGATCAATCTCCAGGAATACTTTTGTGACAATAGAGTGTTCTTCTGTACCATATTTCACTATCTCAAGAAGCAAGTACTTGATGCTATCATAAGCTTCAATGACTGCACATCGCCTATACTCATTTTTGCATATCTTAAACCAGATCCACCTATCAGGTGCATCCACCAGTTCTCTTGCCTGGTTGAGCGCGAGCAGCAGCTCATTGCACAGGAAGCAACATGGCCAGCGAATAACCTTAATATCCCAGCAATTAGATGGCAGTTCCATTAGTTCCATTTCTCGATCACTGATGAGATCTTCTTCCCTCAAGATTATAATTATCTCATTCCATATCAAGGCAAACCTTGCTACTTCAACCTGGCTCGATTCCATCTTCTTGTAGGGTTGCCCAAGTCCATAACGTAGCTTCACCCGTTCAACTGCATCTCGAAGCTTGTGGACCAGGGTGTCCTTTAAACTTGTTGCCTGATCTTCTGGCATTAGATTAAATTGTAATGCACTTGCAAAGAACTGGAACCTATGTCTTAGCTGTTCAAAATTCCTAATCTCACCCAAATGTGAGAATAATCCAATTATTGCCCCATAGATAGAAGAAAAAATTGAATACCAGATTTGCAAATCCACTAAATAAATCAAAATGACTGGAGCCCACAATAAAACTACTGCCACTCTATTAGTGTTACTGAAAAAATCATGCCATTTGTACCTTACACCTTTCATATTCAAAAGAGCCCTTGTTGTGCCAACCAGGGGCTTGATTTGAAGGAAGTAACTAAATGAGAACTTTGAAAGCAGTACCAAAATCCAGAAAAATGTGTACTTGAAGTTATCAACTAGTCCTTCCCTTAGTCCACGACCAACAAAGATTCGTGTATGAAACCACCACATCAACAAGTACAAAATTGGCCAATTTGTTTCCTCAATCAAATTCCGAATCCATGGAATGATAAAAAGAAGCAGAGACAGCAACTCTGGGATGACAAACACTAGCACAGCCTTAAGAAACACAAAAATTCTTTGATTTGCCGCATCTGACCACATCCCATCAGAATTCTTTTGAATCCAAATCAACCCATAAAACACCCCAAACACAGTAGTCCAAGTCACTGCAACCATGGTTTTCAGCACCATCCTCACAAGAAGCCACCTTCTCCCCCTAACCAAACTATACTGAGTACCAGCATCAAGCACAGATTGAACAACCCGAAGACCACCCCAGGTAATAAAAACAGTAAGCAACTCCACCTGCACATCACGATTCTCCAATGCCTGCCACGGATAGTCTGTCTCCTCCCAAGCAACAATCATGGCAGCTTGAAAAACCAAAATTAACATCACCCACAACCTATCAAAACTCCTAAACAAATTCCAAAATGTCCTTTGCTCCACAAACCCCGTCTTCCCCACTCCCTTATCCTTACTTGTTGCAAAAAAAATACTTGAAAGATCAATAGGCCACTTGAGTTTCTCAAAACACCCTCTACTCCAAAAGAACTCATTTATATCATCATAATTCCTCCAGGCCGAATGTGGGGCAGTCCCATTTCGACTCATCTCAACTTCAGCCTTAATTGTTTGATATATGGGTGTAATTATGTGATTCAAAAAGGCATTTTCACCAGATATTGAAGGAATAAAAGGGCGACCAGTATTCTCATCAATGAAATCATCATCAAGAATTTGGTTCAATTCACGAGCCATATGGTGATATATATAACATAAACATTCTGGGGTGAAGCGAAGATTCGCCGTTTCGCCCCAAATTAAGAGAGAGAGGCATACATAAAGGAGTTCACGGCGGTGGATGTCCGGGTTCTGGCGAGAGGAATGAAGGCGAATTTCCGATTTACGGCGGAGATAGGAGCACCAGGAGGTGTAGTTGTGGAGGAGCTTGCGGCGGAACCGTCGGAGAACTGATGGGTCGAGGACATCCACGGCGGAGGGCGGCGGCTGGAGCCGCATTTGGCAGTTGGCAAGGTGGAGCACCAAATGCTCCCTCTGGTTCCGAACATTGTCCCTCTGGAACCCGAAGTAAGCGCCCAGCAAGTCCATTAGGTCCATGCCATCGTTCCACGGCGTGAACGGCGGTTTCCGGATGCCACCAACGGTGCGTAGGGCTGCCGCGGCGGCGCGTATTTCTGGGTACCGAAGTGATGGATGGTCGGCTATCAGGCTGTGTATGGGGATTATGTTGAAGGGATCCTCATATCTCGGCGGCGGCACCTGAGGCCCGTAAGGTGGACCGCGGCCGCGAGTGGGTAATGGGCGTTGTCTCAGGTTCATGGCAGTACTCCAGTGAATTCTTGTTCTGCAACTTCAAAATGTAGAAATTTAAGTGGGTAATCAAACTAAATGGAAAGAAAATCGATCATACATTCAGTATATAATAGCAGTATATATAAAGGTTCTCACGATATAGTTATACTGTTCAATTGGAAGTGGAAGGGATAGTCGAGTAAAAGAACAAAAAGGGAAAAACCTTTGGGTTTTTGTGGGGCTTAGTGGGGAGTTGCATCTGAGAGAGAATGTTGGTGTTTTGTTGACACGCGCTAGAGGAAGAGCGTAGAAAGAATACAAAGCTAGCAGATGCTACTTAAATAAATGGTTTAATTGGATAGTGGACTGAAAAATGAACCCCACTGCTTAGACAGTTATTGGGGAATGGGGATAATTGGACAAGATTAAAAAATAAACAACACGTGCACATCATATGATAATTTTTACTATTGTAACGTGTAAAAGTTCAATTTACTAACTCCGTTTCAAAATAGATAGTATCACTCCGTCCCAAATTAATTGTATTTCTAGGACTTTTTAAAGTCAAATTGACTATTTTTAAAACTAATTTTTTTACTATTTTTGCTAACATATAGGTGAAGATATTATAACCAAAAGAAAGTATATACAATTTATTACTAATTTCAATTTTTATAATTTTAGAAATATATTTATATATGCTTAATTATTAATTTTAAAAATAGTCAATTTGACTTAAAAAAGTCCTAGAAAAGCAATTAATTTGGGACGGAGGGAGTAACTTTTATATGGTAATAACACATAATTAAGGAAGGAGTCAGCCATATATTGCCAAAATTATTTGTAAAATTACGATTCTGACATATATATATATATATAGAATGATTTATAATATTATGAATCAAAAATAGATAAACATTAATTCAATTGTTTAATAAAAAATTAATAATCGAAATTAGAACTGGACATGAATTATTAGCGGACGACATTTTAATTTATAAAAACACATATAAAAGTATTATTTTTTCATATAAAAATATAAAATTTTAATTTATAAAATAGTAAAGGTACTTCCAGTTTTAAACTTGATAGTAAGGTGTCAAACCATAACGTTAATTCTCAGACAAAGGATGAATCCGTAAGGTAAGGCATTCTTTCAACCACAGTAGTACTAGTACTAAAACCTTAATATGGATTGGCTAGGCCTAGGACAGTAGTGCCAGTAGTAAAACCTTATATGGATTGGCTAGGCCTAGGACAGTAGTACTAGTAGTAAAACATTAATATGGATTGGCTAGGGCTAGGCCTAGGCCTAGGAGCAGAGGCTGAGCCTCTCACATGCAAGTTGAAAGGAAAAATCCACCAAAAGAAGGTTGCTTTACCCAAGGCAAACTGCAAACTGCTTAACGGCTCAAAGGTAGTTATGGAAGTAGGACTAATTCCCCCTAAAAGTGAATCATTTATGTGAGTCCATAACGCCCAAAGAATAGCCAACCAAAATAAGATGATTCATGCCTCTAAATTTGGCGGAAAGGTAATTTTATTTGTCAGTTAAAAATTTTCTTTTTAAGGCCTTAGAACTTAAAAGTGAGACTTAATGACCTTTTAGGTCTCAACTTAATTTTTATCAATAGTCTAAGTTTATTGATATTGTATGTAACACCTCATTCTTAAAACCGTAACATGCGGAAGATTTGGATTTGTATATAAAAATTTAAGTTGATATCATTAATACTTTTAAGCATAACCTATTAAGTATGACCTAAGAAGATATTATTAAGACAACTCATGGGCCTTATTATGCTATAATTTGATTCGAACTCGAAATTTGATCCGAATTGTTACATTGTAACTATATTTGTGTATTATTAGAATTCATTGTATTTGTATTAGAGTTGTCATATACTTTTATTGACCTAACGAATTGCATATTAGTATTTGTGTACCAAAACATAGTACTCTTACGTACTAATATTTTAAATTTAGCATATAACTGCATAAATATCAAATTTTAACTTAGTATTTGTACGCTCAAACATCACATTTGTATTAAATTACTCATAAAATAATAACCTTGTTAATTCAACTATTTTTTTTTATAAAACTAAAGCTTATTATATTTAATCTAACAGAATTCCTAAGTATGAATAGGTCCGACAACGGGGTAGGTATGGTCTGAAGACCCAACCCCGAAAACAATACCCCAAACTTGGCATGCCCTCGTCCCATTTACTCAATTACTCCATTATTTACCAAATTAAATTTTTTAAATTTTTTTATGAGTACAATTATTTTTAATTTAAAATCAAACAACATGCAATATTTCTATTACAAGCAACATGTTATATTATTAATGTTATGAATTTATAGTGAAATAACCTAAACAAATACATAATTATATATATATATATATATACAAAATACTAATTAAAAAATTTTATATATATATATATATATATACACACACACACACACATAATCGAGTCGGGTGAGGGGTGAGGGGATATATCCCATATTTGACCCTAACCCTATAGAATTTAAAAAATTGAGTGTCATTAGAGTTGGGATCGAGCGAGTTCTATCTGGTTCGAGTGAAATTGTCATGCTTAATATACCCCTAATGTATTACGTTTTAACTATGTAAAATAGCAGGTACTTGTATGAGTTCAACAAATCGAAAGCAATCGTGTTCCAACTAATACTAATTTGTATTAAATTTCCCAGTTGAGGTTTTGAGAAAATATTACGTTAAACATTTTTCCAGTTTGTATATTCTTTTTATGCAAATATATATTTGATAGACGTTTAAACTTTGGCATTGGCATTATATAAATCAAAGTATTAAGTATAAAACATGATAGTGATTGCAACTCTAAAACATAGAATTTAAAACCCCATAAGATTCACGTGAAAGATTCAAATCAAGAAAATCATAAGTTACACGCAAAAAAATATCACTATAACAATGTGTAAGAATCTAAATTTAAATTTCTCTATGAAAGCCATTAAAATCAAGAAAAAAAAGATACTAACATTATGGATACAATAATTTTAGTATTAAGTCAGTTATTACCGTGAAGAATTGATAATTTGAAATGGCGGGGTTTTGTTGTCCAAGGGCTTGATTTAGGGGTTTTGATTACTTGCTTAGGAGGTCAGTAAAATGAGATATGTAGGATTGGAAATTGAAGCACTTGGTTGGTTTCTACGGCTTTTTGAGCATTTGTGAAAAACGCAGTAGAAAAGACATAAAAATGGATTTTGAGTTTACTGGGAAAAACTGAAATCTAAATCTAAGTGATTATATATGCCTAATTACTGGGAAGATTTGGTTATGGTCACTGGCTTTATTTTGCTGAGGTTTTTAGCTCTACTGGTTGGTTTGTTTCTAGGTTTTCTGGTTAATCGTGAAACGCCCAGTAGAATGCACTAATAAGGTTGTTTGCCGGAAAAGATATAACTGTCTAATATTCAATATTGTAGATTAATTTACGGTGTTGAGGTTGGTGCAGCTATATTAATGGTACGGTTTTAAACACTATCAAAGGAATATCCCCGGCCAGACTGATTTTTATCTAGTATTATTCCCTGTCAGAGTAGGTGCAGTTTGTTCTTGGTAAGATTAAAACTTTATTGTTCTGAGATGGGAAGGTGGATATTATTTTTTGTAGTTCTGTTATGAAGTGGTCTGGTTTAGTAACTCCGACCGTTGGCGTTGGTAATAATTATAAATTCATACTTATTATCTAAAAATGGGTTTTTAATGCGTCTCTACTGTGATTCTCATAATGAGAAATCATTTGATTGCTACCATGGTGAGATAAGTTTTGGAAGTAAAATTATAGATTTTGGTGGCCAAAAAGAAGACAACTTTCAAGAATCAAGACTCAAAAGGGAAGTATTAGCCAAACAATGTCTAGATTCATCTGTTTTCTGAAGGAGAGTATGATGAAATTCAAACAATCTATTAAGGTGCTCATGGGTGAAGTTTTATTTGTCACTTTGCTCGCAGACTATCTATAAAATCAGTTTTGGTCAGATATACCTGAGTAAGCCAATGATGACAGAGTCTGATGGAGAAACTGCAACTGTATTTCCGAAGGCGGTAAGGTTAAGGAATCTAACTTACTCGGCTCCTTTGTATGTTGACGTGTCAAAGAGCATCATAAAAAAGGGGCATGATGGTGAAGAAGTCACCGAAACTCATGATTTTACTAAAGTCTTCATTGGAAAGGTTCATTAACCTAATGCCCGAGCAAAAAGTTGACAGTACAAACTCTTGAGTTTTGACTATAACTTCTTTTTGTCCTGTGTCAGGTTCCTATAATGCTTCGGTCAAGCTACTGTACATTGTATCAGAATTCTGAGAAGGATTTGACGGAGCTGGGAGAGTGTCCGTATGATCAAGGTGAGTATTTCATTATCAATGGGAGCGAAAAGGTTCTGATTGCTCAGGAGAAGATGAGCACCAATCATGTCTATGTGTTTAAGAAGAGGCAGCCAAACAAGTATGCCTATGTCGGGGAAGTCCGCTCCATGGCAGAATCCCAAAACAGGCCACCCAGTACTATGTTTGTGCGGATGCTCTCTTGGACTAGTGCCAAAGGGGTAATGGGCATTAATGTGGTGTTTAGTCTTCATATGAAGCATATGGATTCCTTCTAAAATTAGTTTATAACCCCAAGGGGTGGGACAAATGGCGGAGGCTTTGAGGAACAACCTCAAAGTTTCTGGTTCCATTCTCCAATCCCCATAATTGGGGCCAAAGTTACCTAAGTAAATACTATTTTATTGGTTTGTCATTTTAATTAATATAATACATTGTTGTTGTTTCTTTAATTTGTAACTGCAGGGATCCTCAGGCCAGTATATTCGTGCCACCCTTCCATACATTCGGACTGAAATTCCTATTATTATTATATTTCGGGCATTAGGGTTTGTTGCTGATAAAGATATATTGGAACATATTTGTTATGATTTCGCTGATACTCAAATGATGGAGTTGCTGCGGCCTTCCTTGGAAGAAGCATTTGTTATACAAAATCAACAGGTAGTTTTTTAGTTATTTAATCATTTGTTTACGTTAATTGGAATTGTCGTAGTTATTATCTAGTTTGTGATTTCTGGACCTTCTTCAAATGTCATGGGGTCTAATTGTTGTAGATATTATAAACATTTTTGATCTTCTCGTAGGTGAACTATGTTAAACTTCTAACTTCATGTTAAAATCATATTTAGTAATCACATGAGTCGTTGTGATCCAACCTAACATGGTGGCAAACTGGTGCTTATATTTATGTCATGCGAGAACCTTCTTTTACTTTAGATACTTCTGTAGATCATGCAGTTTGAAGGACTTTGTCTGGGTTTCAGGTTTCTAAATCTCAAATTGGATTTATATGAAATTCTACGTTGAAAAGTTTAAATTTATCCCTCCTGTGTAATTGTCATCCTTGTATTTCCTTTTATTATTTCCTGGTATGTCTCCTGTCAGGGATTGCTGCTAAATTGATTGTTTTTTTTTTCTTTTTCTCTTTCCATGTCTTCCATTATTGTAGGTGGCGCTAGATTACATTGGGAAAAGAGGAGCCACTGTTGGTGTTACAAGGGAAAAGCGAATTAAGTATGTATTATGTTAGTAGCTTACTTGGGCCTGAGGGCCTTACATGTGTTCAGATTCTAAAAAAAATTTCCTGTTTACCTGTTTCACAGGTATGCCAAAGAAATCCTTCAGAAGGAAATGCTTCCTCATGTTGGGGTTGCAGAATATTGTGAAACAAAGAAAGCATACTATTTTGGGTATGCTCTGGGTACTCTGTGAATTTTTTGGTGTGGGTGTCGGTGGCTTCTAATGATGTTTAGACAAGACTAATAGCTGTTCTACCAGATATATCATTCACCGGCTTCTGTTACGTGCACTGGGCCGAAGAGCAGAGGATGATAGGGATCATTATGGCAATAAGAGACTGGATCTTGCTGGACCTTTGCTTGGCGGTCTTTTTCGAATGGTTTGTTTTTTGATATTATGGAGATTATAGGACTATTGAAAATGTATCATTTGAGGTTCAGGTTTCTAAGCCGGTGATTAATTTAATGCAGCTATTCAGAAAGCTAACAAGGGACGTAAGAGGTTACGTTCGGAAGGTTATTTCCATACTCAAACTTTGATGTATTTTACATGTTATACTTTTTTCATGGGGCTTAGTTTTCTAAAATTTCTGTACCCCATACAGTGTGTTGATAATGGGAAGGATGTCAATCTGCAATTTGCAATCAAAGCGAAAACGATTACCAGTGGCCTTAAATACTCACTTGCTACTGGGAACTGGGGGCAGGCAAATGCAGCTGGTACAAGAGCTGGTGTTTCACGGGTTTGATTGTAGTTCTCACTTCTCTCACCTTTGTTGTCTGCTAGTGTATTAGATGAATTCCAGTCATTTAATTTATGCTAATGATTTTTCATTTTCGTGATCTCTTGATACCAGTTCAATCTTCCAACAAAAAGAAAGAGTATATCAGTTTATGTTGTTTGGTTTTGTAGAGATTTGTATCTGGTCATTTAAATCGTGTGTGATTTTCATTTTCCTTCTCCTTAGAAGAAAACAATTTTAACAGCGCATCCTCAATTTTTGATACATGGTGTAGGTGTTAAATCACTTAACTTGCACATCAGCTTTATCGCACTTGCGAAGATTGAACATTTTTAATACATTGTGTAGGTGTTAAATCGCTTAACTTACGCATCAACTTTATCGCACTTGCGAAGATTGAACTCTCCTATAGGACGTGATGGTAAGTTTACATCTTATAAAGATGTGGGCTTGCTTTAAATTGCAATTTTACCAGGGAAGCTGGCTAAACCTCGGGAGTTGCATAATTCTCAGTGGGAAATGATGTGTCCTGCATAAACACCTGAAGGACAAGTAAGCATGATGTATAATTGAGAAAATTCGCAATTACATTATGCTGTTAAAGTTCATTAATTCTCAATTCTAAAGGCTGTCGTCTGGATCTAACCTTAGGCGTGTGGACTGGTAAAGAATCTTGCTTTGATGGTATACATAACAGTTGGATCAGCAGCATATCCAATTCTGGAATTTTTGGAAGAATGGGGTACCGAGAATTTTGAGGTGCGCACCTTTACATCATGCGGATAAGAGCTTTTCTGTGCTTTGGTTCCAATACAATAGTACATCTTTTATCCTGTAGGAAATTTCACCTGCTGTGATTCCCCAAGCCACGAAAATCTTTGTTAATGGTTGCTGGGTGGGTATCCACCGTGATCCTGACATGTTGGTGAGAACACTGAGACGGCTGAGGAGACGGGTAAGTATACTGATTCTGTATTTTTTTGGTCAAACATCTAGTTGAAATGCCAAAACTATACACATTATCCATGTCATGTTGTCCAAGTTCTTGTTTAAACTACTTACCAATTCCCAGTTCTTTAGATCATCTTTGACCTACACTAGATACACATTGAAGTGCAAAATATCATGGTGTCTGTGATTTCTGATGGCTACTTCAAAACTGTCTTGTAATGAACAGGTTGATGTCAATACTGAAGTTGGAGTGGTGCGAGATATCCGTTTGAAAGAACTGCTGGTTTATACTGATTATGGTTGGTGCAGTTGTCCACTGTTCATTGTTGAGAAGCAAAGGCTTCTTATTAGAAAGAAGGACATTCAAGCATTGCAACAAAGGGTATGTTTGGTCGGGTATCATATTTTTATGGCTCTGTTTATGTTCTTATGATTATATCCTATATCACTTTCTTATTTCATATTCCCAGGAAAGCCCAGAAGATGGTGGATGGCATGATCTTGTAGCCAAGGGATTCATTGAGTACATAGACACAGAAGAAGAAGAGACTACTATGATTTCCATGACCATTAATGTGTGTATCCAAGATACAGTCTCAGTTTGGATGGAGCATCTATCTCAAATATATGTTAATTAAATAGTTGCTAAAGTCTATTCTAAATTGATGTAGGATCTTGTAAATGCAAGGCTCAATTAAGAGGACGCTTATTCTGATACATATACTCACTGTGAAATCCATCCATCATTGATTTTGGGTGTTTGCGCTTCTATTATACCATTTCCAGACCACAGCCAGGTAAGATTGTTGTGCTAAGGCCTGGAGAACCTCTCCTGATTACTTGTTATATAGTTTGCTATCATGGTCATTTGTTTAGTATGCTTTTTCCTATGATATTATTAACCTCTCTCTCTTTTCAATTAGTCTCCACGTAACACGTATCAATCAGCTATGGGTAAGCAGGCAATGGGAATTAATGTTACCAATTTTCAATTTCGAATGGTATGTAATTGGTTCTTTCCTGTATTCTTTTATGCTTTTCATATGCATGTTGTCTCTTCATGATTTGTAATGCTTGAACCACACTTTTTCTTTCAGGATACCTTGGCCTATGTTCCATATTATCCCCAGAAACCTCTTGTTACTACAAGAGCGATGGAGCACTTGCACTTTAGTCAACTTTCAGCAGGCATTGTAAGTCCTTGAATCCATTGCTGTTGCTTGCATCTTCACTATGATGGTGGTTTTTATAATGTTTTGTTTTCTATTCCGTGTAGAATGCAATTGTTGCCATTGCCTGCTATTCTGGATATAACCAAGAAGATTATGTGATCATGAACCAATCATCAATAGATCATGGATTCTTTAGATCACTATTCTTCCGGTCTTACAGGTTGACATTCAGTAACAATATTCCTTGTGAATATTTTTGCTCTGTCAATTTCTCGTCTTATGTTCTATATTCCCTTAGACCTCTTGTATATTAATCATCTTCCCTTTATTAGGGATGAAGAGAAGAAGATGGGAACACTAGTTAAAGAGGATTTTGGCCGTCCAGATAGAGCTAATACCATGGTGAGTGAAATGCTATTTGTAAATACTGGCTCTTTTCAGTTTCTTTAGAATTGTTATTTAACTACTTTCATTACAGGGCATGCGACATGGCTCATATGATAAATTGGACGATTATGGTCTTGCTCCTCCAGTGAGTATATGTGGCTTAAAATGTTGCTATCATGTTCTTTCTTGCTTTGCTGGGTTAAATTTTCTGAAAGTGAGCAATCACTATTTACCAGGGAACAAGAGTTTCTGGTGAGGATGTTGTCATTGGGAAAACCACTCCCATTGCTCCGGATGATACTCAGGGACAGGCTGCTTCAAGGTATACACGTCGTGATCATAGCACAAGCTTACGCCACAGCGAAACAGGGATGGTGGATCAGGTGAGCTTTTATTAAATTGGTTCTTCAGTCAAAGTATGACGATTGTTGTCTATTTTAAGAGAGTTGGTGGGTTGTAAAATTTAAATTTTAAAATTATGTAGGATCTACCTTCAGTTGAAGTTATTACATTTTTTGATACTAAAACTTATTTTACTTTTAAAACTATTTATTTGACATGTTGTGTGTTCTGTAGGTATTACTAACAACCAATGCCGATGGGTTGAGATTTGTAAAAGTAAGGGCGAGATCTGTTCGGATACCTCAGATTGGAGACAAATTTGGCAGTAGGCATGGTCAGAGAGGAACTGTTGGCATGACTTATTGAGTGAGTGCATCATGGGTAAGGAAGGAGATGCAACTCCCTTTACGGATGTTACAGTGACTTGAACTTTTTATACCCTCATTTATTAATATAATAAATTTTTGCTTCTTAAAAATGTCCTTGAAAGAAATGTCGATTATTTTTAATTTTTCATGGACCGAAAGCTTAAAATACAACTTGAAGATTTAGCTTTTATGCAAGCTGGCCTATATGATTAATGTTTGGTGCGAGTTGAGCTACATAGTACTTTTGTCTTCAATTATGCTGATTTGGTAATCTTTATTTGTTTTCAATTGGAGTCTAAAGAGAATATATTTCTTTCATGACACTCTAGGTGGATAATATTAGCAAAGCTCTTCACAAATGTGGGTATCAGATGCGTGGGTTTGAAACCATGTATAATGGTCACACGGGGCGTCGCCTTACAGCTATGATATTCCTTGGGCCTACTTACTATCAAAGACTAAAGCACATGGTTGATGACAAGATCCACTCCTGTGGACGAGGCCCTGTGCAGATCCTTATGAGGCAGCCTGCTGAGGCGGAGGTCTTCGATTTGGTCATGAGACGGAGGTCTTCGATTTGGAGAGATGGAACGAGATTGCATGATTGCACATGGTGCTGCTCATTGTCTGAAAGAAAGACTGTTTGACCAAAGTGATGCGTACAGGGTTCATGTCTGCGAGAAATGTGGATTGATAGCAATTGCAAACCTCAAGAAGAATTCATTTGAGTGCAGAGGATGTAAAAACAAAACTGATATTGTACAGGTGATTAATTATCCTCTTTTTGACTCTTCAGCACTTGTTGGTTATTGTCATTGTGATTATATATATTAACTATTTGTTTGGCGTTGATGAATAATTTCATGCAGGTTCACATTCCTTATGCCTGTAAGCTGCTATTCCAAGAGCTAGTCAATGGCAATAGCACCTAGAATGCTTACTAAAGATGTCAAAATGGCCAAAGACCAAAAGAAGAAAGGAGCGCCTGAGATGCTTGGCATTGAGATGCTAAACCTGCCAAGTGCAAAAGGTTGATTCTTGGGATAATTTGGCTGTCTTGTGTACCTCTTGACTATTTGATCTAACCTCAGATTGTTGCACAATTGGCTATAGATGTTGGTGCTAGTGTTTTCAAGTGATTTTAAAGTTTGATGGGCAGGAAGCATGAGTTGTCGCCTGTGTACAATTATGGGTGCATTTACTGAGAGACTGTGTTGTGTGGAGTAGATCACTTTGTGGAGGAGTTTTTTAGTTGCTGCAGCATTCATACATGGCGGCAGCTCGCACCTCTCTGCTTGACATGTTTTGAGTCTACTTCATCTTAATGGATGGAAGAGTAGCATTAGCCTTCTTTTTTGTCTTGGATTTTGAAGATTATGCTTGAGTCTGAATTATCCTTTCTTGTAGTTATAATGGTAAAAGACACTTATATGTTTCAGCTGAGTCTTTGGGGCTCTCTCTGTGGAAAAATGACTTGTGCTTTTTCTTGAAGTGGTAAGTCATTTATAAAACTAAAGCTTAAATGTGCACCTGGCATTGTATAATGAAACACTGCAGATTACTTTTCATTGTCATTTTTAGTTTGGCAAAAATTTGTTGTTTAGCTGAAAAGGATTTTAAAAAGGCCAAGCATAATTAATGTTCTGCAAAATTAATCCGGTTTCTTAAGATTATAAAGTAGTATATAATTTTTTTTATTCCTTTTTGTTAATCTCTCTTCGTTTACCAACAAAAAATTAAATAAATAACTTACGTTTTCCTTCCTTTTCTTTTCATTTTAGTCCATTTTAAAATTCAAAAATAGATTTTAAGTTTTTTAGGCGAATAAAAAAAAAAGGGAAGAGAAGATAAGGGAAAAATACATTTTTTTTTCTCTAAATTTTTTCTCAAAAGTGAGGAGAAAATATTTGGTTCAAAAAATATTAATTTCTCTTTTAATTTAAACTCCAAGACACCTATTTATTTAATTTTCTTCTTTTCTCTTCTACTAAAAAAACTCTAAGTCACACCTCTTTTATTTTTTTTTCCTTCACTTTTTTTTTCTTTTCTTTCCAAATTAACAGTTTTTTAGTTGCAGAAAAAAAAAAGTTAAAAGAAGAAAAGAAAAAATTTCACCTTCTTTTTTTTAGTTTTTCTTCTTAAAAGTGAGAAGGAAATTTTTTAACTAAAAATAAATTTACTTTCTCTCACTTTCTTTTCTTTTCTTTTCTGTGGTAACTAAACCTCCAAAGACTCCAAGACACTATTTTCCAGTAACTAAAACTCCAAGACATTATTTTCTTTAATTTTCTATTTTTTTTATCTCCTACTAAAAAACTTGAAAATCCCTTTCTTTCTTTCTTTTTTTTCTTTCTCTCCGAATTAAAATTTCGAGTTAAACTCCAAAACAAAATAAAAGTTATTCCCTCCGTCCCAAATTAATTGCTTTTCTAGGACTTTTTTAAGTCAAATTGACTATTTTTAAAATTAAAAATTAAGCATATATAAATATATTTCTAAAATTATAAAAATTGAAATTAGTAATAAATTGTATATACTTTCTTTTGGTTATAATATCTTCACCTATATGTTAGCAAAAATAGTAAAAAGATTAGTTTTAAAAATAGTCAATTTGACTTTAAAAGTCCTAGAAATGTAATTAATTTGAGACGGAGGAAATACTATTTTTAAGGAATACCACAGTTTCACTGCTCTCATCGTAGGGGTGAAATATTGTGAAAATATCAAATAAATATGAGTAAAATATCAAATAAATATGAGTGAAATATTGGGAGAACATCAAATTTCTGAAATAAAAATAACAATTTAATTCTGAAATGATTTTGAGTTCTTTACCTTACCCTGCCTGCCAAACACACTGCCTGAAGAGTGAAGACAAAGAAAAGAAAGAAGAGAGTGGATTCTGAAAGGCTTTAGCACCGCAGAGAAATAGCGAGGGAAGATGAGAGAGAAAATGGGGAGCAAACCAGAAGAAGAAGAAGAAGAAAAAGGCATGGAGGTCGAGGAAGAGGAAGAGGAAGTGGAGGAAGAAGAAGAAGGGCCGCCACCAGGGTGGGAAAACATTCTTCAGGCGCGGCCAGCAACTCCTCCTACACCAACTTTGCCATTTTCTCCCGGTGATTCTCTTTCTCTCCCTCTTAATTGGCATTTTGCATTTCTTCTCTTACTATGATTCATTTATTTGCTGAGTGAGAAAAAAGCATTATTTTTTTTTTTGAGATTATTTGTCAAACTTTAAAAAATTGGCCCTTTTTATACGAAACCCAGAAGGTAATTGCTTTCACTGGATTGTTTGAAGCCTATTAGAAACCCTTTTGTATCTCTTTAAACATTTTTTTTTTAATTTTTATTTTTTCTCAAAATTTAAAGTCTCTGTCTCTTGCTGTTTATGTAGGTACTCTTTCAAGCTGTGATTTGTTCTCTGTTAGCTAATTTATAGATTCTACATTTACATTTTTAAGTTTCATTAAACTGAGCTTCTTCTTCTTTCTTATATATATATATATATATATATATATATATATATATATATATATATATATATATATATTTTTTTTTTTTTTTTTATTTGCAGATTAGGGATATTTCTTTGTTTTGTCGATCATTAGCACAGATTAATGGGCTTCAGTGATTCGAATTGAATACATAATCTCTTCAGTTATAATTATGCTTTAGTTAATCTAATCTCCCAAAATGTGAGTCAACTTTAAAAATCTCTTCTTTAGGAAAATGGTCAAGATCAAACTTACTTGAAGATAATGAGATTTGGTCAGTTTATTTTATAAGTGGATGCCTGATTTCAGATGGAGATAGTATAAGGCTAGCTATAAGGGTTCTCATTGCTTTTAATTTTATTTATCCCTCTTTAGGAGCTTGGCAGTGAGTGTTTTGTGTCCTCTTACTTTTAGAAACCAACTAACTTGTGCAGTACTACCGCTGTCTGAAACTAAACTTCATAGCTTGGACAAAATTAGGAGGTAATGTGAAACTGTTATGCAAGGTTTAAAGATTTTGTCCTATTTTATTTGAGGAGGTTCAGTATGTAAACTGTTATGCTTTCTTCTATTTTATGGCAAAGATTTCCCTATGCCAACTACTTTAAGAAACACTACACCAGACGTCATGACAGATCACGATAAATCCTTTATTACATTTTCCTTGGGCTGGAATACTTGCTACGAATTTGAAAGGCAAACAGTGTGTGAAGATGCATCCAGTTTTCTGGTCCGGAGTCTCCAGACGTTTTAAGAAGAAAATTAATTGTTTCTCCCTCGTGCAGGTTGCCCATTGTAATTACTGGTTGAAAATATATGGGAAAACAAATAGTAATGGGAAGTTTGTAAATTGACCTTATCAATTGAAAAATTCATGTAACAATTCTAGGCTCATAAAATTGTGCTTTGTGATAACATCTAAATTGAACAGTAATCAGCATTCAACCTCATACAATCTATCAACCAGATTTAATTATTAACTAGAGAAACTAAATTACATAATTCACATATCTTTTAGAATTACAAAGTGGTCTACTAAATAATAAATTTCATAATTGTTCCAAATCTTTTTTGAGGGAGGAGGTGGGCTGGTGGGGTGTGTAGAACTAGATTATGCTTCAGATTTGCACGGTCTAACTTGTTCACATTTCAGACATATATATGGGGATTGAACAACTAGAGGTCGAAGACGAAGAAGAAGGGCCGCCACCTGGGTGGCATTCTATTCCTCCACAACTACATAAAATGGGGAGTGAACATCTAGATGTTGATGACGAAGGGCCACCACCTGGGTGGAATTACAAGCCTCCACCACAACCAAAAAGAGGACGTGAAAATCAAGACATTCAAGAAGATAGACAGCCACCTGGCTGGAATTCCATGCCTCCACCGCAATCAAAAACAGGGAATGAACATCATAATATTGAAGATGAGGGACCTCCACCTGGATGGCAATCCATGCCTCCAACGCAGCCAAAAATTGGGATTGATAAACAGGACATTGAAGAAGTTGGGTCACTGATTGGGTTGCATTGCGTGCATTCACCACAATCCAAAATGGGGAGTGAACAACAAGATGTACATGAAGTAGGGATCACATATGGACAGGATTCCATGCATCCACCACAAGCAAATATGGGAAATGAACAACAAGATATCAAAGAAGAAGGCACACAACCAGGGTTAAATTCTGTGTCTCTGTCACAACCTCAAGTGACTCCTCCAACACTAGGACCATCGACAGCACCTATTCCTCCTGCAGGTCCCTTTGGATGAATCTTTTCTTCTAAGCATTAATATTCCATTTTTGTTGCTTACATATTTGACCTCTATATGTTTTTTATATTCAAGAACTATGACTTACAATGGTATGCATACGCACATACATTTACTCCATTGATCTTTTAGGCAGCAACCTTATTCGTTAAATTAGCCGAAACCTCTTAATTAATCAAGTTTTTATTTCCCTTTTAACTCATACTAGCAATTTGAGTAGATTTTTGGTCAAATAGTCTCAATATTTCAAAGATTAGTATTGATTGAATTATTTAAGCAGCCCCCCTGTTTATGTAGGCTGTTTCGAAGACACCCCCAAGGTACTTCTGGCACTAATTCAAACTCATATCGTTAAAAATTCTGTCCAAATTAAACGGGGGTGCATCTCACTTGCATTAGAGCATGTGTTTTATATTAACATAATTATATCTTTACCATTTTTCAATTAGTTAAAGACTTAAAGAAACTTATGCCTATTTTCTTAATTTTATCCTTTTTTGCTCCTTTCCCCTCACTCTTGCTGCACCATAAATATCTGTCCCTCCAAGAACCACCACTCCATTTCAAACCACTACCAGCATATACTCATCTCTAGGCGCTACCTTTGAAATTTAATTGTGGCTAACATATAATTTGATCATATGTTATTAATCCCTTGAAAGTATAAAGAGATATAGCTTTTAAGTGTTACATACTTGTACTCGTGCAAAATAAATCAAGCTGTTGGAAATTGGAACTCAATTAATCATACTTTGGATCTGTTGGATTCATGAGCAAATTTAGATTCCAATATATATAGTTTACACATGAATTCGCAATATCCGAATTTATTGGTTTCGTGCTAACTTAGATTTCAAAGTTGTAGTCAAGTCTCAATTTGCAATATTCCCATGGAGTGGAAAATCAATTTGGAATAGAGATAGTGTAGCTAAATGTTTCTCATTGTTGTTTAATATTTATGTAATTTTTGTTTTCTCCCTTTAGGAGCTTGGTAGAGTTGTAGTTTGTTTTGTGTCATCTTCGTTGTAGAATAACATGTCCCTTACTACTTTTTGAGTTAAACTTCTTGACTTGGACAAAGGTAGAAGGTATTGCGAAAATGTTACGCAAAGCTTAAAGAATCTGTTTTTTCGCCATGTTGAACTCTAACTCATGCCGCAGAATATATTTTTCTTAATTGTCAGATAGCTTTCCCTCTGCCAGTCACGTGAAGGAACTCCACACTATAAAGGTCCTGACAGATCAGGAGAATCCTTTTTTACATATCCGACAGGCGAGAAATACTTGATAAAACTTGAATGACAAAAACTAGATAGAGGTATCAAAATTTCTAATTAAGGTCTTTTAAGAAGGAAATTCAATTTGGTTTTTCCTCAAAGACAAGACCTTATCCTTACTATACGAAGGCCACTGTAATTGATTGAACATTTGCGGGGAAAAAACAATTAATACGAAGGTTGTCCGGTGGGATACATTAAATATTATGGTCTAAAAGTTGCCCAAAGTGGTTTAAGAATCAACCAAATTGATGTAAATTTTGTGAATTTAGGTTCATAAATTTGTGTCTGTGAGCAAATCTAAATTGAGTGGTGATTTTAGCCTGCATTACTAGTATCTATAAGCATTAAACCTTATGCAATCTATGGACCAGATTTAATACTATCTGTAGGGCAAATAAATTGCAAAAATCATGTGATTTGTACGAAGTTGTCTATTTAACAAAAATTGCCTAAGTGCTCAATATTTTTCTTGGGGGTGGGATGGATGGTGGGGTCAGGGGTGTATGGAACTGGTATATGCTTCAGATCACAATCTAAACTTGGTGACAGCTCAGATACAAATATGAGGAATGAACAACAAGAGGTTGAAGATGAAGAAGGGCCTCCACCTGGGTGGTATTCAATTCCTCCACAACAACATAAAATGGAGAGTGAACACCAAGACATCAAAGAAGGGGCCCCGCCTGGATGGCATACCATCCCTCCGCCACAATTAAAAATAGAACAAAATCAAGATACTGAAGAAGAAGGGCCGCCTCCGGGCTGGAATCTCATGCCTCCACCCCAACCAAAAACTGGGAATGAAAATCAAGACATTGGAAAAGGATCTCCCCCTGGATGGCAATCCATGAATCCACAACAAAAGATCGGGAGTGAAAAACAAGACATTGAAGAAGAAGGGCCACTGCCAGGGTTAGATTCTGTGCCTCAAACACAACCAAAAATGGGAAGTGAACAACAAGGTATCAAAGAAGTAGGGTCACAACCAGGATGGAATTCTAAGCCTCCGCCACAACCTCAATTGCCATCTCCAATACCGACGACAACACTGACAGCTTCAACAGTTCCAACGCTATCTGGAGGTCCTTTTGGTGAATCTTTTCTTCTTGGCATTTATCTTCCTTTATTATTCCTTACATATTTGACCTCAATTTGTTTTCACTCATGGAGTTTGAGTTACAAGAATATGCGCACGCACGCACACACTCACATATACTCCATCTTTTTTTTTTTGGCAACACACTTCTGCTTTCATTTAATTTTTCACTTTCTCTCCAAACATGTTATTATTGTTTGTCCATATTACTAGAGATTTTTCAAAAATAAAAAAAATATCAAACATACTCTAAACTTCAGATTTCATTCTTTGGTTTTGTGGTTTTGTTTATAATTTGTTGATCAAAGTCGTGATTTTGTTTTTGTTACCTGTTTTGTTGGCTTGTTTATGGTCTTTAGTTTATAGTTTTGCCACAGTGATTTAGAATTTTAGATGGAAAACAACTTTTTGATATACAACATAGCTTGAATTTAGGTGTAGTTTTTTTCTATTTAATGGGTGCCACTTTAGAATTCTTTTAGAATGTAGTAGTTAACTTAATATGTAATGTGGCTGTAATAACTTAAGTCAATCTATTACACCATCAAGAGTCTCAACTGAACTCAGTAACGCATTTTATCCCAAACTAGTTAGGGACTTAGGGTAAGCGGAAAATGAGTCTTATATGTAATCGTAAGAGTAGAAAGGGAAAAGGGAAATTAAAATATTAAAAAAATAATAATAATAAAATAATAGAAAAAAGCCAAGTGAAATAATAGATACACACACACACAAAGTACATACTCTGTGTGTGTGGGATGCTAAAATGATTCAAGCGGTGACTCACAAGTACATACTGTGAATGGCGATTATGTGGCAATGGATTTGAAGAAGGCACACAATAACCCTTCTTATCTGGCCATTCCTTTCTTTTCCGTGTCTTTCATTATTTGGATTGTATGCTTTGCTAAATAATTTTTGATGCACCAGTATTTTAAGGCTGCAATTTTATTTATGAATCGTTTCACACATTTGACATAATTGGATGCAGAAAAGGGTCAACTGGTATGTGGTTCATGCCGTCGCTTGCTTAGCTATCCACGTGGAGCTAAATATGTTCAATGTTCATGCTGTCAGACGGTGAATCTTGTTCTTGAAGGTTGTTACCTTTCTGTTTTTCTAAAACATAGTCTCAGTTTTTTAGTGATCTTAATGATCCAGTTTTTTGTCTTTCATATTGTGAATAAAAGGTTATTAGTGTAGATATTGTGTCCTAGGGAACCTGCATGAAACGCTAGCGTTAAACAAATCCATTTGTTCTTCGAATCGAAGTTGTCTGTTTAAATAGCGATTATACCAAAACATACCGGAAAAAGGTTTCTTAAACATAGTTGTTCTAGTTACTTATTTGAAAAAAAGAGTTGTTATAGCTGACACAGTAGGATTGTAATTGACAAATACTGGAGAACCGTGAAACATTTGAGTTTCCAATGGGAATATTGTGGGGGAATGGGGGAAGTTCCGATTTCCACTAGCAGTCACGAGTTGCTTCCCACCTTTATGCTATTGAGTTCTCGTGACATGTTCGATCTATTTGTCCAAATTCTGTTGCGTTTTCATTGCATATCTTAAAAATCACCTCAATTTCCAAGTTGAACGATCTCCCATAGCATGACAGTTGGAATGTAACAATTGGAAACTGTTTTTAGTAAATGATGAATACCAAGTTCTATGGACATGCAATACTTTGAAACAACACATACTGGACTGGAAGTCTGTGTCAATATAAACTTAGGTTGCATTTTCCACTATCACGGTTCCTTTTCTTTCTTTCTTTATTCCGTTCCCAATAACTCATGCCTATCTCATTTTAGCGTGTAATGACTCAAGATACCCCTCCCAATAACTCATGTCTATCTCATTTTAGCATGTAATGACTCAAGATACCCCAAATAGTAGTTCTTAGCGAAAAAGAGGAGCAAGAGTAAGGTTAAATGTGTGCTCATTATAGTATTTGCATTACATTGCATTAGCACCAAGTACAAGGCCACGCACTGAATGTAATTGTCCAAGGATATACCTACTTGAAATGACCGCTTTCAACTGAATTCATAACTGACATGCACACGGGCACACATTATGTGAAAGGTTTGGGTTTTTTACGCTTCAGCATAGTAACTAGTTTCCGGAAATTGCTTGATTTCATGTATTACAGCTGTAAATTGTTCTATTGTAAACCTCTTTTCTGCAGCTTATCAAGTTGGGCAGGTCAAATGTGGTGGTTGTGAGGTATTGCTGATGTACCAATATGGAGCACAATCAGTTCGATGTTCATCTTGTCGTTATGTGACAGAGATTGGGGTACGCGAATATTTCTTGCAAATACATGCAAAGCCTATGGGCTGTGGATAAACTTTCTGATTTATGTTCTTATTTATCTTCTTGCGTGTGTTTTTGAAGGTGCACAATAGGCGACCTCCTCTGTCTGCACAGCAACGTCGCCAACCACGACTTCGGAACTCAAACCACTAGATTGTTTAGATCTATTGGCATATAAGGGGTTGAACTTGTACCTTCTCTCTTGGAAGCTGTACTCTTGAGCATAGTAATCCAACATAGAAAACTCAGTTAAATTTCTAATTTGCAAACTTTCTCATCTACAACTTTCTTAGCTGAAAGGTCGTCGGTGCCATAAATAAGGCTGTAAAATGAATAAACAGCTTGAGCTTGATTCGTACTCGCTCGACTAAAAATTCGATTCGAACTCGACTCGAAATATAAATAATTTAAATATGGGCAAATTTTAAAGTTCGATAAATTACTCAAATTTCCTCGAATTGTAATTTTTTATTGATATTCAGATCATATTCCTTCAAAAAGTTCAAACTGTTCGGGTTCGATTCGAGATCGTGCTCGATTCGATAGCTAAACGAGCTTTAATCAAATTTTATTTTATACTCGATAAATTTGTGAACTAAATCTGAGCAACTCAATACTCGGCTTGACTCGATTCATTTACACTCTTAGCCATAAAACTTGAAGCTTATTAAGCAAACTAAGTTGCCAAATTTGGCAGATAATCATCCATAAAATAACATAGATATTTTGATTTTAGCATTTGAACTTGGATCTATCTCCTGTCCAAACTCTTCTAGTTATTATAAAGTTCTAAGCTTATAAACAATAAATAAATAAATAATTTAGCACTTGTAGTTCTGTTGATAAACAAACAAATAATAGTATAGTATTCCAAGTTATGCCTACAAAATATTACAAATCTTCTTATCGGCCTAGATGTATCACTAGAAACACGTAAACAACAAAAAGCACTGACAATTGTAAATAACTGATCGGATCAAAATCTAGTAAATCTCAATCAAGTCAAGCAGAAAATTGATAGAATTTTTAAACTTTGAAATACAATCAATTTCAATATCTTCAAACAGAAATTAAACATGAATTACGCGAATTCTCTCCAGAGATTTTACTTAGTATAAGATCCAACATATTCAGTCTTACTCAGATATTTGGAAGAAAAAAAAATAAACACAAAATTTTAGTTCATTTCAATTAACAGATTCAATTCGTATAAAATATTAAATATACGACACCTAACCTACCCACTAAATTTAAGAGTTTGAATATAAATAAATGATACCCATTTAAAATCGAGTCTTTTAGATCCGGTCTATGTAAACTCAACCCATAACAAATCAACTCACGGGTCAACCGAAAAATTAGTAATATCTACTAATAAGTAATAAGTCAACCCTACTTACTTCATTTTTCTACCCGTAATGTCTTTGTAAATCTAGACATAAAATATGACAACGGTAAAAATGTAACTCTAGTGGACGGGAGAGATGATAATACATTGTTTTGCAAACAACTTTACATTTTTATAAACTTTTCATTGTTTTAAATAATTAAGTTTTATTATTTTAAAATACTTAAAACAATTTATGTCTTATTGTTTAAAAGATTTTAAAATAATTTACAATTTAATATTTTATTATTTAAAAACACTTAAAAATTATACGTAAAACAATAAAGTAATAAATTTGGGAGTCACCCAACTCATTACCGTACAGGTCAAGGTCAATGAAATGAAAGTATGATCTATTAAAAAATAATTTTTTTTTCCAACTCAAAAAAAACTAAGTCCATAACAACCTAAGTGTGCAGGTGACCAATCCACTCAGTTAACAGGTTTAATGAATACTTAAATATTATTATTCTGACTTAAATTTTACCTTAGTCACAAGTTTGTCATAAACTTTGTTGAATTATTTTTCTTGTTTCACAAGTATAAATAATAGTTATACACTTTTTTATAATAAAAATTATTTACTATTTATGTAAAAAATAACATAATAAAACTATCAATTTTACTCGAATAAATATATTAATGCGAAAATATCAATTTTACATCTGAAATTCCATCCCTTCTTTATTCATACAACCCATTTGTATAACCTTAAACCCTAATAAAACCTCCTCCATTTCAAGTAAAACATGGCTTATGAATTCGAAAATGTCGACTTGTAAATCGAGTGAGAAAAATGCAAAGAATCATTCGAATCTCCAAAACTCTAATTCCACAGCTCAGTTACATCGCTAGCCGATCGTATTATACCAACAGGCATAAGAAGCTAACATTGTACACAAAAATCAGTCCCCTAGGAAGCCCTAGCGTGAATTTGACCCCAGAGCTCGATGATTGGGTCGAAAAGGGAAATAAGGTCCGATTCGCTGAGCTTCAACGCATCATTCTCGATCTCCGCAAGCGCAAGCGCTTCTCTCAAGCCCTCCAGGTCGATCAATTCACCCATGTTTGTGTATATAAATTATAATGTATCAATCTGGTGATTCGGCACTGGAATTTACAAAAGATTGCAACTTTGATTTGTGTTATATCCTAAGTTTTGTGGGTATGGTTTTTAATAACTGAACCATAAGAAAGAGGCCGCAGATTTTGAGTTTGAATACAAGTAGCTTGTGGAAAATTAAATCATTGCCTTAGAGATAAGTTGAATTTGATTAGGTGTATGATACATACCAAGTATAGTAAGTTTATTTTTTCCGGAAATTCCTTAGATGCTGAACATTTCACTAGAATTCCAACTCAAATGGTGTTGGGGATACTTGGAGCATCATGCAGTATACTGAGTTTTTCTTTGGTTGAAGAGGCCTAGGTGTGCCTTACTGCCTTTGTTTTCCCTATGCTTTGTATTTTGCTGGTGTACTTGGGTTTGCCCGGCTGCTCCCATTTAGCGCTTTTAATGTATTTCTCTACTTATCAAAAGAAAAAAGTATTATGGCTGATTAATAATATTGTTACATCTTAAAATCTTAATACAGAGTAACATTTATTTTTAAGTTCTTTATTTAGTGTGAGCTCAATTTACTTTTTCTTGCCACTTCCTTATTTCAGCACGAGTCATTTTCTTTTAGGGGTGTTGCAAAATTAAGCTATGAAATCTCATGCATTCTGCTTTGCCATCTAGTCTAAACATTATCATACAACATGTACATGTTGTGCAGTGTTACTTTAGATATAGAAAGGTGATCTTTTTTAACAAAAGGAGCCTGGATACTTCTTGTTACGACTTATTAGTCCAACCAAGCCAACCATGAATTATTCTAATTAAGAATAGTACTTTGAATATTTTTACTTAATAATTTGGAATGAACCATTTCTTGATAACTTCAGCATTTTACAGGTTTTTGCAACTCTATTACTTTTCAAAACTGCTGAAGGAAATTTTTATAAAGCTTACCAGTTCCTCTGTAACTGTAACTATAACATCCAAGTTCCATGCTTCACCATTGTCTCGAGTGGTATACCATTTGTCATCCTCTGGAGTTGTATGGTCTAAGTATCTGCTGGTAGATGGATTTCTATGAATTTCTTGTGAGTTGAACACAGTAGGCATGATTCAAGACTATGCAGGAAAGACCGTTATAGTTCTAAAGATCGTAGAGTATGTAAAGACTAGCAGACAGAAGGAACTGGTATCATGTAGCCTGCACCTAGAATTTCCTTGAAACTTCAAGCTCAACTTAACACGGGTTAAAATGATGCTTGTAGTTCAATATAAAAGCATGTTTGGAAGGCCATGAGTGCTTGTGTAATTAATTGAGAGTGATTTCCCTTATTCTAGGTTGTAAACTCATTTCTTTTCCCTTTGATTTCCTGGGTGCCAAACCAAAGGCTGATGATATGTTCATAAATTTGTGTTACATGTTCTGTTTGTAATCTTTGCTATGTAATGGCTTATTGTGCAGGTTTCTGAGTGGATGAGTAGTAAAGGTGTCTGTGTGTTCTCATCAATTGAACATGCAGTGCAGTTGGATCTGATTGGTAAAGTCCATGGATTTCTTTCTGCAGAAAGCTATTTCAATAGCTTGAAGGAGCAGGATAGAACTGATAAGACTTATGGTGCTCTTCTACATTGTTATGTTCGACAGCGTCAAACTGACAAAGCCCTGTCGCATCTACAGAGAATGAAGGAGATAGGTTTTGCTTTATCACCTCTTGCTTACAATGACATCATGTGCCTTTATGCTAACACTGATCAGAATGAGAAGGTTTCTGATGTGCTAACAGATATGAAAAAGAACGGAGTTTCACCTGACATTTTCAGCTACAAAATCTGTATCAATTCCTATGGAGTGCGATCAGATATCGAGGGAATTGAAAATATCTTGAAAGAAATGGAGAGCCAGCCCCACATTGTTATGGACTGGAGCACTTATGCAGCTGTTGCAAATTATTACATTAAGGCAGGCCTTATAGACAAGGCAAATGATGCCCTAAAGAGAGCTGAGGAGAGGCTAGACAATAAAGATGGTCTTGGCCATAACCATCTAATTTCACTCCATTCTAGCTTGGGAAATATTTCTGAGGTCCTTAGAATGTGGGATCTTGAGAAGAGTGCTTGTAAGAGGTGCATTAACAAGGATTACATTGTCATGATGGAATCTCTGGCAAGGCTTGGTGATTTCAGAGAATGCGAGAAATTGCTTGAGGAGTGGGAGGCATCTGGCAACTGCTATGATTTTCAAGTACCAAACGCTCTAATAATTGCCTATTCTGACAAGGGATTATATGATAAGGCCAAGGGATTGCTTGAAGATTTAGTGAATAAAGGAAAGTCTACAACACCGAATAGTTGGGAAAGATTAGCAACAGGTTTCCTGGAGAAGGACGAGATGGAGAAGGCTTTGTATTGCATGAAAGCAGCTCTTTCTTTACATGTGGAGAGCAAGGGATGGAAGCCGAATCCCAAGTCAATTACCAGCATATTGAATTCATTAGGTGAGAAGGGCAGTGCCGAAGATGTTGAAACTTTTGTTGCCTCATTGAGAAATGTTGTCCCATTGAACAGACAGATATATCATGCCTTGCTGAAAGCATATATCAGAGATGGTAAAGAAGTGGATGGACTCATGAAGAGAATGAAAGCTGATGAATTAGACGAAGACAAAGAAACAAAGAAGATCCTGAGCATGAAACAGATTAAAATTTAGATATCCAAAATATTCTATCATTTAAGCATAATGTCCAATATGCATAGCATGAGCCTACTGACCCCCCTCCCTTCCCCCCCCCCCCCCCCCCCCCCTTTTGACGGCTTGCTGTCAATGGTGGCGCAGCTTAAATGATTATATAATATATTACAAATTTATTTATCAATTTTTTTTTTTTGTCATTTACGTGAATAGGTATTAGTTGTAAATTTTTTTTAAAGATATGTAATATGGTGGATCATCTTTATAATCTTATCCACTTTCATGTATTTCACAATTGTAATTCAGTACAAAGTTTTCGCAATACATAACAAGGTTCAAATGTAAATTACCTTATCAAATAGATTGTACTATAAAGCGTGTTCTTTTCTTTTCTTTTTTTCCTTTTCTTTTAATGATGTTATTTCACTGTTCCACAAAAAGTCTCATTTACAAAATTTGCAAACGTTTAACATTTATTTTTTTTTATGTGTATAAATATAGTAAGTGTTTAGTTTTGTAGTAGCGACGTGATAATGAAATTGTGGTGTTACTTGTTATATTTGATGATATTATATTATTATGTCATTTTATATACTATCATCTATAAAAAGAAGCTTCTTTCGGTGTAACAATTTTTTTTTATTTGACAAATGAGACTATTTTTGTGGAACAAATGGAGTATTATTTTTGTTCCTTACCCTTCCAAGTGCCTCTTTTGTTGCCATAAAGCTTGTTCCAGATGCACTAGGTACTATTTTGACTTGCATATAACCTTAGTTTCATATGTTTGATTGAGAGTTCAATTAAAGCGCTCAGAGTTGGGAGGTGCCAACTGAACCAACTCAGGGCCAGGGGAGCTCCCCTGTACCTCTAACGGCCTGCGGTCTGCTGGACTGCTTTCAAATTCTTTCATTGATCAACTGGTTTAGTTGCTATCTTGATCGTTTAATGAAATTTTATCAACTAGTTACGGCCTTAATTCCATTTTCCTATTTGATTGATTTCATTTGCTTGACCTACTGAAATGCAAGTATAGACTTCTGGGACATAGCGACTAAATAAGAATTTAGTCCGCCAGTATTAATTCCTTTCCCATTTCAACATTAATTCAAAGTATTCTCCCCTTGCCTTGCCATGCTTTAACCGGCTGTTTTGCACAAGGAATACACAGTTAACTGTAGTTAACAATCCACCAAACAGTTGCTTTGACACTAATGTAAAAACCCATCCACCCAACTGTTTGACGGACAGGACTGTTGGCTATAGCCCACTGCACTTGAGGCAACATGAGCTGTCAAATGTCTCATGTAATAGTTTTATAAGCTTTGCTTCTTTTGTGGAGAAACTCTTATGTAATTACCTACATTATCATACACAAAACATATATGAAGATCATCCAAGATATAAAAGCTTGATGAAACTTTGGATCAACATTAAGAAGTCTACAGCCATCCACTACAAATTATGTTCCTAGATATGGTGATAAAATTAAGAAAGTCACATAAAAAGCATATGATTGCACTACAGAAAGTAGCCAAGATATCAAGATTTTCCTTATTCAGACAGAGTAGAACTGAGCTCACCGTTATCACGCAGCTCCATCACTATATCACAACCTCCTATCAACTCACCTTTGTAGTAAAGCTGTGGAAAGGTTGGCCAGTTTGAGAATGTCTTTAACCCCTGTCTCACTTCTTCATCACTCAGAATATCAAAAGACCCAAATTTCACGCCCTCCTCCTTTAGGGCATTGACTACTTTGGAGCTAAAACCACATCTTGGAGCATCCGGGTTACCCTTCATGAAGAGCATTACAGGAGAAGAAGTAATCAGCTTCTTTAATTGATCCTCAGGGGTTTGTCCCTGACTGATCCCTTTCTCAGCTAAAACCTTCCTAAGTTCTCCACTCTTTTGCATCTCCAAAACAATATCAGATCCACCGATAAGTTCACCCTTTATGTATAGCTGAGGGTAACTGGACCAGTTTGAAAAAACTTTGAGACCTTGCCGCACTTCTTCATCGGAAAGGATATCAAAACTCTCAAAATCCACCTTCTCTTCTTGAAGAATATCGACCACCTTTCGGCTGAAACCACATCTGGGTTCATCAGGCTTCCCCTTCATAAATAACATAACTGGGCCTGAATTGACCAGACTTTCCAAACGGGAGGTCAAGCTTGCACTTAAGCCAGTGGGATCCAAGATTCCACCCTTTCCACCTCCAGGTTCAGTCAGTTTTGCCTCGCTCGAATTAGAGATTTCAATCCCATAATCCCTAAACACTTCTGTTAGTTCACCACTCTCATGCATAGCGGTAACAATATCACACCCCCCAAGAAGCTCTCCCTTGCAGTACAGCTGAGGAAATGTTGGCCAGTCAGAGAACTTCTTCAACCCCTCACGAACCTCATTGTCTGTCAGAATATCAAAGCTTCCATATGTGACCTTTTCTTCCTTCAAAATTTCAACAACTTTCAGGCTAAAACCACATTTGGGCTCTTCAGGGCTTCCTTTCATGAAAAGCATGATTGGACGAGAATTGATAATCTGTTGAAGTCGCTTCTTAAGTCCATCACTAAGCCCAGATGGTGACTGGCTTTTCACTTTGGAAGAGCCATTCTCTTTAGCTAAGACATTCACAGTTTCAAGAACAATAGGTCCTGCAGCCATCCCAAGGCTGGCAGGAGTTGCAGGATCCTCAGGGTTGACTGACCCAGCTACTTTAGCAACTTTGTTGGCCAAAGCAGATGGGTCAGCACCTTCCAAAATATCGACAGTCTTACTATCCTATCAGACCAGGAGATTGGATATCAGTATCATGGACCATTTTAAATAAATTTAAATATCAAACCTCAAAATTTCAGACCACCTCCCAGTTGTCAGTCTACACAAAGGAAAAGCAGTACTAAAGAACTTTTTATGTTCTATTTGGTTTTGTGTTTTGGTAGGACTCTTCATAGTGTCAAAACAATCATAATTTTTACTGTGTTTTTAATTAGATAAAATTATTATTAAATTTACTATTAAATTCAAATGCTTATTTCCCACTTTTGGTTAATAAGCAACTTCAAAAGGACAGAATCCCAGTTGCCAAGTGACCAGGCCGACAACATTGGCAAACTCCCATATACACAAGTCCCGTTAAAAGATTTAGTTACTGAAATAATCTAGAACACAGTTGTAATATACGAGTACAATTTATATTACTTCTCAACAGTTAGAAATACGAACTCTGTTTTCAACAAGTTCACCATTGCGCATAAATTCACCAGAAACAGTCAGGAAAAACAGCTTTCAACTTGATGTTACCTTAAAGAAGACAAAATAAGGCACAGCTGAAACAGAATATGCCTCAGAAATCTCTGGTAGTTCTTCAGCTTCAACCTAATTTTTATGAACAAAAAGTAAACAATCACAGGTAGATCGGTAAAACAATTAATAACAAAACAACCGCAATATTAGGTATTCTTCCTTCCATATCACAGAAAAATTAAGGAAAAAGAAATAACTATCAGCCTGTATCGACTTTCGAGCAAATTCCAGCCATAAGATTGGCAAAATAATACGTGATACGTGAAAATCATTCAGGACAATCTACTTGACAAATTTTAAAGAGGCCATATATTAAATAAAAGGAATTAGAAATTAGAACCACATGTTCTGAAATCCCTGATTTTATATTGTTTCAACTAGTTTTCAGAACCTAGTTACTTTTTATTCGGAGTCAAGTTTACTTGTCCATACAGGGGTGAAAGAAGGTTGGTAATCGGTACCAAAGAGGGCCACTGTCCCCCCATTTTTATTTTTTATTTTTTGTTGCTTTTTGTGCAGTATTGATACTTAATCGGAAGTTTTATAAAAGTATAACATTATGGGCCTGTTCGGGATGACTTATTTTAAAATGCTAAGTTAAAATTTAAAATGACTTATAAGTCATATTAAACAAAAGTGTTTGACACTCTTTTGACTTATAAGTCAGAAATTAAGTTAAAAAAAAATATGAAAATGTTTAGCTAAAATGACTTATATGTTAAAATAAGATGTAAACACTATTAACATAAGGGCAAAACAATCTTTACATTTGATCAAACTTACTTATTTTAAAATGACTTATAAGTCATTTTTTAATAAGTCTGAATTTGTTACTTATCAAAAATGATTTATAAGTCAAAAAGTAAGTCAAAAAATAAGTCCACAAAACAGTAAAAAACAACTTATAAGTTGATTTGACCAACTTATAACCAATCACCTTCACTCCAGAGTGAAATCAGACAAACCCTCTCCCCCTACTTCAACATCCCCATATCATCAAACTACAAAGGGTTTTAATAAAAAAAAATCATTAACTACAATTGGGTGATGACATATAACTTCAAAATTTTATATTTTTTTCCTTCCCTCATCTTCCCTGTTTTTCCCGAGGAAACCAAACCAATTTTTTTTTAATAAAAAAAATGATTTTTTTTTGGTTACTATGTTTCCTTTTGTGCAAATAAAATACAGACTAAAGAATCACTACCAGCATAGAGCAAACCTAATATTAACCATGTATTATTTGATCCACTTAATTAACCGCTATAAAGAGAGAAAGGGATGGAATAAATAAATACCCTTAAGAAGTGAGCATGAGGGAAATCAATGGAAAGATGTGAAAAGACTTGGTCCATCTGCTTAGAAGCTTCACACCAAGATGCCCAGAAGTGCATAACTACCGGTTGTCCCAAATTGATAGTCCTATCAAGCTCGCCCTTTGAACCCACATCTTTCACTGACCCTGCAGCCATTCTTCACCCCCACCTTTGTTCTCTGCTTTTGATTCAGAAACCCCAACAAGTGGAAGGAAGACCGATTGGTATATTTGTTTTACTTTTTTCTTGGATTCTTTTGGTAAGGGCACCGTGGTGAGTATTTATTATTTATTACTTCCCCTGTTCCATAAAAAGGATTCTTATTTGTTGATTTATTTTTTCTGCAAAATAAATTCATTTTTTACTAATAGAAATTCATAAATTTTACAAATTGATCCTGTTGGAAAGAAGGGGTAATATAATTTATATTTATGTTATTTCGTTAATTTTTTTGTAGTTATAAGTATTAACTTCATGTTAATTATATGTAACATGCACTTTTATGAATTAAAAAAAAGTTTTTTGAGTACTAACTAATAAGTGAATTCCTCTTTAAAAAAAAGAAAAAAGAGGGAAAAAAATTGAATTTACTTGTTATATGAAGAAAAAAAAAAGGAATTTTTGCGAGAAGACTTGGTTAACATCATGTTTGTGAATTTATTATATAATCATATATAACTTTTCTATATTAAATTAATTTTAATAACAAAATTATTTAAAAACGTCAAATTAACTTTATCTGAGCACGTACCATTATGTTCGATCCCATAGAAAAAATAAAAAAATTCTGGCTTCATTCCTAGCACGAGGGACGGGAATCCCCCTGGAAATAAATTCCGTCCAACAAATGGGCATCCCTGGGATGAGATTACTACCCCAAAAGGAATGTATGAAATGAATCCCCTTAGAGAAATGATCATTAATGCTATGGCACAAGAGAGTAATTAGGCTTGAGACAGATTATAACACTAAATAATGTTTGTTGTAAATGTCCAAACAAAGGGATAACTAATGGTGTAAGCGTAAAATGTACCCATCAATTATGGTTTTAGTTTTTGATAGAGGGAAAAAGAAAGATCTTTATCCAAATTCATTGATGCTTATAATCAACTACCTGCAAATTAGAGTTTTGGTCAACTGACAAATTTTAACTTTGACCACCACTTGATCGTTTTTATTTCGCCGGAAAACCTACAAAGTCCATCGGAAGGGTTCCGAATATGGAGGGAGAGAATTATTTTTAAAGTAAATAGTGTACCGTAATTGTGTTAGAGCATCCCCTATTTATAATATGAGAGTCCTTATTTCAGGAGTTAGAAATTAGAATCCTGCATGACTTTAGAGACCTTTCAGGTTGCTAATTCTTAGCTAGTTAAACTTACTGGGAATTTTATCCTTTATTGATTTAATATGCTTCTAGAATACTCAATGAGTGAAATTATTATATTGTCATTCATTAATAGGGTTTTAGAAATAACACGTGATAATTTGTCACTGGTGAGTTATTTTTACTCACATCATTCGCCCCCTACTCCTTTAAAGATTATATTTTCAAGGGAGTAAATGAATAATAATATATTTTTTTTAGTATGCCCATGGAACTTTTTTAGAATGCCCATGACACTAATTCTAGGACTTGATTTTGGATCTCATGGCCTTGATTCTGGGCCTCTATAGTCTTGATTCTGAACCTCTATGGCCTTGATTATGAGTTACATGGCTTTGATCTTGATTTTGGGTCTCTAGGGTCTTAATTCTTGACTTCATGGCCTTAATTTTGGGCCTTAATGACCTTAATTCTAAGCTTTAAGGCTTTGATTATGGGTCTTCATGGTCTTGATTCTGAATCTCCATGGCTTTAATTCTGGGCTACATGAACTTGATTCTGGGTCTCTAGGGCCTTAATTCTTGGCCTCCGTAGTCTTAATTCTAGCATCCATGGCTTTAACTTTAGGTCCAGATTCTGGACTTCCATAGCCTTGATTATGACTTCCATGGCTTTAATTCTAGCTTCCATGAGCTTAATTCTAAGTCTTCATGACCTTAATTTTGGGCCTCCATAACCTTGATTATAGGCTCCATGACCTTGATTATGGGCCTCCAACGCCTTAATTCTTGGCTTCATGGCCTTAATTATGGGCCTTCATAACCTTGATTCTAGGCCTCCATGGTCTTGATTTTGGGCTACGTGACCTTAATTCTGAGCCTCCAAGACCTTAATTCTAGCCTTCATAACTTTAACTCTATGTCCATAGCCTAATTTTGGACCTTAATGGCCTTAATTCTAGGCTTCATGGCCTTAATGATGACCTCGAATAGCTTTTTCACTTCTTTATTGATGGCCTCTTGTCTTTCCGATGCAAAACTCCTCTTCTTTGTATTATGGGTCTCCTTTTCGAGTCTACATCTTCTAAAAAAATTAGGACTAGTTCCTCTGCAAGTTCTCTTGTTTGCTCTTTATCCTCCTCATTCATATCCAAAGAATTAATAGGCAAAATGTGTCCCTCCCCCCGACCACTTTTTGATCACCCTTAACTTCTTTTTTGATCCTTTACCTCCTCATGGGCATTGGTACTATCGACTGGTCTCGAGTTGACAGTTATATTACTTTGATGATATCTTGATCTTTGGGATTGCCTAAGACCCCTTTCAAGATTTTGCAACTACTTTTGGAGATTGTTTATATTCTCCCTTAGTTGATTATGTTAGAAATTGCATGTTAAACTTGATGATGATATGATTAATATGTATTTGTATCAATAGTTTTTGTAAAGCCTTTAATAAGAGTATGATATACAATGACTTAAAATAGAAAGATCAAACTTGTTATGTTGATCTTATGAGCTAAACTGATGTATACATGATAGGACTAAATCGATCGTTTAGTCAAGTTGGACAATCGTAAAGCTACTCTGTCAAATCATAAAGTGTTTTGAAGTTCGTAGAGTTAGCCTTCCTATCGTAGAGTATTTAGTGGAAGATCGTAGAGCCTGCCAGGAGTTCGCAGAGACAAGAACGCAGACCTTGCAGTCAAATCGTAGAGTTCACTCTAAGGTCATAAAGTGGAGTAAGGATCACAGTAACTCAAGGATCATAGAAGAACAAATCGTAGAGAGCCGATTGTAGAATGACTCTCTACTCGTAGAGCAAGCTTCGTAGAGCAGAACGTAAAGTTCAGATCGTTGAGTGAATCAAGCTCAATACTTTACGGTCTTTGTGAAGTTCTATGATCAGTCAAAATCGTAGAGCATGTCAGAACTGGCAAAGGACCAACAATAAGAAGCGTTGCAAATTGAAGAACCCAAGATAATTGTCAAACATCCTTAGTTGAAATCGAAGATCAGAGTATGTTGTGTCTAAAAGCTAGCTTAACGAAGTGACAACACCCACGTAGTTGGTGGAGCAGCAAACTGGTGTGACAGGTCAGAGCCGAAAGTAAGCTGACACAACCCGCCTGAAAGTCAACATCAAAGATCTTCAAGTATCGGAGCATTAAATGCTCAACAAGAACTTTGCAATAGGAAGCTCTTAAGGAGAACTATAAAAAGGCAAGGAGATTCAACGAATCACCAACTATCAAGTTGAACCTCTACCAAAGTTCTAAGAGCTCTACTCTACAAAATCAAGAACAATTTGTTCTGCTACTAAGTCTTCAGTTGTTGAGCTTAATCGCAACTTAGTAGCACCTCAACAAACATTCAAACATTTGTGATTTGCTAGTCTAAGTAACCACAGTTCCAAGTTTAAGTGACTTGAAGAGATCTGAGTGATCTGGTCTTAGTGACCCCTGACTTAGTGTCATCTACCAAGTCTAATTGACCTGAAGGAAACTTAGTAATTCATTTGTAATAGATCTTAGTGATATGGTCTCAATGACCCCCTCACATCCTTCGTGGATTTCTACTCGTAGAGTAGAAGAGCGGACTAAGAGTCGTTTATACTCTGAACCACTTAAAACATCTTGTGTCATTTATCTTTCGATAATTTACTTTTCTACAAATTAACTACCATATTTATTTGTGACTTAACTTTACAAGAACTAAATTTAGAGCTGAGATTTCATTATATCTTTAAGGGGATCTCAAACTAATATTTTGTTATGCTTAATTAAATTGATTTAATTAATTATCTAGTAAGACGTTCTTAATAAATCAAAAGTTTTTAAAGAATCTAACTCCCTCTAGATCTCATTATGCCTCTGGGAAACAACAAATTAGTTATATTATCATCTACCTTTGGGCGATCACGCCTATAGGCTATTCCTTCTTTGACAATTATTTTGTAATCGTCTACGCACATCTGGACCACCACGACTCTAATTAATTTGTGACTAAAGGTCCACCGGGATTGGACATTAGGAGTACTCCATATATGGTCCATTATAAGTACGAATAGGTTTGATGGTAGATATAAGGAGGGGGGAGGATGATGATGAAATGGTTGTTGGACATGAGCTGAGCTTGTCTCTTGTTTTGGATTGTTAAGAGGTGGTGGATATTAAGGTTTTCAATTTCGGGCTGAAGTGCGAGTATTCACCATGTTAATTTTCTAGATTGTGAGAAAGAGGTGACTTTTTGTTCATTTTCCACAGATGGTGTCAATCTGATACGTCAATCAGCTGCTCCAAATTAGGGTTTCAATCAACCTTTGATTTTGGCTTTGACCACCATGTAACCACCTCGATCTCGCCAGAAAACCTGCAAAAGATCCACCGGAGTTGGGGGACTCCGAGAGGGCTCTCCGATGCTGAAGTCAGAACATTGATATAAAGGGAGAGAATTATTCTTAAAGTAAATAGCGTATCGTAATTGTGCTGGAGCATCCCCTATTTATAACATGAGAGTCTTTTCTTTCAAGAGTTAAGAATTAAAATCCTACACGATTTTAGAGACCTTTCAAGTTGCTAATTCTTAGCTAGTTAAACTTACTGGGAATTCTATCCTTTATTGTATTTAATATGCTTCTAGAATACTCAATGAATGAAATTATTATATTGTCCTTCATTAATAGGGTTCTAGAAATAACACGTGACAACTTACCATTGGTGGATTATTTTTACCCACATAACTCATGTACTATAAAACACAAAACATCATCAAAAAGACTTTCCCATAACAATTATTTTAGCAGTTATTATTATGATTGGATCATAGAACATCAGTTCAGTACTACACCAATTAAGTAGCTAATTCCAATCTCTCTTGGCCAAGGCTAGCTAGTCGCCTTCGACAGCAGTGGCACCTGACCAGTTTGCAGCACTGCCACTACGTGGGATGCTGTGGAGTCTAGTGTACAAATCCACTTGAAATACTACTGCCCATATTTCGCCTTCATCATCCTCCTGGGAAATTGCTCTTACCTTGTATAAGGGATGATCAAAGCTAATCAACCTGTCTCCACTCATGAATAAACATCCTGCAAATATTGGGACTTGATCAAAATTGCTCTTATCCATTTTTCTTCTTTTTATTTTTTCTTTTTTTGGAGATTCCTTGATGAAGAATAACAATTTTTGGAAAGTTCTATAATCATCCTTTAGCTTTACTATCAAACAACTATAGGTGTTTCATTTGTTTGGATATTGGATCTTCACTTCTTTCTTTACAACTCACCTACTTGAATTGAAAATTACTGAATAAAATGGTTAGGCATGCAGTTTAGGTGTATTTACCATTTCTCGCAAAAAGTGAAATGATTCAAAGAAATAGGCAAAAGCCTCAGAATGGGACAGCCTGCAGCCAACCTGAGAGGGGGTAAAATAGAGACATTCAAGATTATGAACAATACAAACCTGGAGGAAAAGGAGTATAGCAATTTCCACAGGCCTCTGTGATGATCTTTGAGTTGTCAGAGCAGACTAAGGACCTGTCGCCTGCCATTCCCCAGTGAAGTTCCACGCATCCATCACGGTCCTACCATAATTAGCAACCAATATTAACATTAATAGCTGTCACATTTTTTTGTTACACAAAAAGTTTGTACTAAAATAAATAAATTTAACTTACTCTGGCCAGAAAAAGTTTAGCAGCTTTAGAATCAAAGAGAATGAAGGCAAATTTTCCTTCAAGCTCCTTTATGACTTGATCAGGAGGGTAAGGTGCCCTATCTCTCGAGACTTTATAAGCTTCAACTATGATCATGGATTCTGTGGCTTGTCTCGAAAGGCCATAATGTCGCCGCAGTTCACAAGTGTTGTATAAATTTCCAGTAAAGATGCAAAAGATGTCATCCATTACAACAATTGACCTAATGCATAAATTCCAAACAATTTCAATACTCATTTCGGTAGCAGGTAACAAAGTTCCTAGCTTATAACTTGGCTTGGTTTTTATAATCTCGAAAGTAACATTAATTGAAAACACAAAATCAAAATCAGTAAAAAAAATTAGACAATTAGACCCCAGTACCTTGGGAATTTAAATTCCATGAAGTTCAAGTTTGGTCAAGTTTTGTCACAGTTATAGAAAAACTGTTGCATCTGTATAATACAGAAGTTGCATACAGTAGTCATTGTTATTCGTGGATGTAAATATGTAATATTTTTCTATAACCTTGACAAAAGCTCTACCAATTTTGAACTTCATGAAAACCAGATCCATACCTTGGATGTGTTGAACTTTCCTCATTTGACAGAGCCATAAAGTTGTCATTTCCAACCTGGTACGAACTCGAGTCCGGCCTCCATGACCTGAAAGTCTCTGCAATCTCTTTCCCACTTTTCAAACTTGGCCTCCCCACCGAAGGTAGACTAAGCTCCTCCGGTGGATTTGCTGTGGATTTCTCGAAAACTGCCAACATTTCCCGGCAAGAATACTACAAGAGTTCCCAGCTAGTGCCCAGACTACAACTGGTTTTATATGAACTGGTGGAACAATTTCTTAGTGCTGAAGGTGAGTTGCTACATGCTTATCTATATATTTGTTGCAACAGAAAAAACAAATGAAGGCTGACAAGTGACGTGGCACTAGTAATGGTGTTTTCCCAAGTGGCAGTTCTAGGCTTGTATGGGGAAGCACGTGTAATATGGTGGCTATAGCATAGTATACCAACAAAGTGACAATGTACTATTTTGGCTCATCTACAAGTGCCTTCAACAAACTCAGCTATTTTGAACCTACATAATTTACTCGATGAAATCAAAAAAGAAAATATCAAAATATATTCTATTATTGAATGAATGTAATGAGAATCGGTCTGAAACTCTATAGAAATGTTCTTTTACATACTTTACTACTGTACAAAGGATTTAACATTCACTTTATGTAAGCAACTGTACAACCATAATTCAAGGGACTCTCCTGTTCAAACTTCGCAACACGAGGATGGTTTCTCAATATTTCAAGTGTACACTCCTTAACAACCCCAGTGCCCATACCATGAATGATAAAAATAACTGAATTAGACTCTGTTGAACCAATTGCCATTTTAAGGTGGCGAGATGCTTCTTCCACTCGCATACCACGTAAATCCACGGTGTTCTTTGATGTCTGTAGCACAGGTCCGTAAGAAAGCCCCTCAGTATTGCTGGCCTCTCCAGAAATCCTTAAATTTCTGCTACGCTGACCCTGCAATGTAATTCAAAATCTGTTCAATCAATTTAGACACAGATCGATTCAATCCCAAGTTACAAGCTGAAAGATCCCAAGTAAGGATGATAAACATGAAAACATGTTTTCAGCTGAAGTAGTGTGATCCTATGTTACATGTGTGCCTGAGTCAGACTTCTATTTAACCCTATCTTTCAGATTACTAACATCATTTGCAATGAAATTGCATAAGGTAAGAGTTAATGATACCCTGTCATCATGTTAGAGTAGTCATGTTCAAAATGAAGTCAACAAACATTAAACAAAAGCACCATTCAAGAAAGACCTCAAATTTTAAATTGAAATAATCTAGGTAATATTGATGAGGTTTGACGGAAATGAACACTGCCATCAATACTCCTTGACAAGGATAGTTTAGACATAAAGAATGAAAGTTATCCTCAGTTCATTCTCAGTAAATTATTGATCAGTATTGATGCACAATAACAAATAGCCATAGAACATCAAAAATTAATTGCCGCCTAATTACACGTACCAGCCTTCTCATGCGTGGGGCAGAACTTGTTGCAGAATTTTTATCACTAGTTGGAAGAGCTCTTGTACTGCTAATATTCGCACGGACCCTCATTTTTCCGTATTGAACAAGGACAGTATCGTCACCATCCGCTGTTTCAACTACAGTAGCCAACTTATTTCCTAATCCTTTCACATGGACTTTCTCTCCTAGCTGTGGTCTGTAAGAACTGGCATCTGTTTCTCCGGCAGGAAAATCATCAGTGTGGCAGTGAGCTTCAACAATGGATGCAACTGCAGATTCCGATTCTTTGAGTAGTGAATTAAATTGATCAGCACTTGCAACTCTGAGCTGGCTATAAAATTTCTCAACTATATTTTCTATCTGGGATTTTGCAGCCTTAAGCTCAAGCTGGATCTGCTGGGTTTCCTTAATCTTCAAAACTTCCTCCCGTACAGCAAGATCTTCTGCCTCATATCGGATCTTCGTTGTGGTAAACATATAGGTAAGACAACACAATATCTTTATAAGTAGAGATGTTGGCAATAGAAAACCTCTCAAAGCCTTCAAGGAAACAGTTAGCTAAAATTGCATTAATGTACATCTTTGATTGCATACAACAGATAATCAAACTCACTTCATTATGAGTAAAATTTAGTTAGAACTTTAAGAGAGATGCAAATTAATTCCCCAATCCCCACTAACAGATCTCTGTGAGTGTCTCAGAGTAATGGCATTCCTCAATTGTGAATTAGCATTACCAGTTTTAGAAACCTTGAGCATGACGGTCAGGTTGATGTACAATTAACATTAATCATGCTCTGCTTACATTCCAGTTGCTTTCAACACTCCACTCCCTAGGCCGAAAGTAAATATAACCACTCCATAAAACACATCTAAACCCACTAACCGCAATTCTCAATTAATTGGTTTGGCTACAACCTATCATTCATTTATGTAGAAATAAGGGGTGGAGAAGGCATGGGAAATGACAGAAGCAAAATTGCCACATTCTATTGCAAATATGCAACTACATTTGTGAAGGAAACATCATATGAACTGCATTTTTGTAACCAAACTTTATGAAGTATACCTCATTATAGAGATCCATAGTATCTGAATAAAGAGATGCAGCCCTTCTTGCCTGAGTTTCTAATCTGCTTCTTTCTTCCATTAGTGACTGATAAAGCAAACCTTTCCGTTTTTGCATCTTTTCTGGCATTAACCTTTGCACCCATGTATTTGCACGTCGAATTATGTCTTCATCAAAGCCAATTGATTTAGCAATACGCAAGGCATTTGATTCACCTGTGCTTCCCCAAATTATGCGATAGGTAGGTTGTAGGGTCTTTAAGGAAAACTCCATTGCTGCATTTTCAAACCGAGTATCCTTCTCCTTCATACAAGACAAATCCGCATAATGGGTAGTTACTACGGCCAAATTAACTCTCTCCGTTAGATATTGCAATATGCTAGCAGAAAGAGCCACGCCTTCTGAAGGATCAGTTCCACTCCCAATTTCATCAATAAGGATAAGTGATTCTTCAGAGGCCACTTCCAATATCTTACAGAGGCGTGAGAGGTGCCCACTAAAAGTTGAGAGATTTTGTTCCAGAGACTGCATTGAAAGTAAATATTTCAGAATAAGATGTAACCTTTTACACAGTATTACACGGAGAACTGAAAGGAAAACATAAATGTGAACATATAAATACACACACACACACACACAACACACTATATATATATATAGCGAGAGAGAGAGAGAGAGAGAGAGAATAATAACCTACCTGGTGATCTCCAATATCTGCCAGAATAAGATCAAACCATGGGAGCGATGGGTTGTTTTTAGCAGGCAAATACATGCCAGCCTTTAGCATAACAGATGCCAGACCTAAAGTTTTCATGGAAGCAGTTTTGCCTCCCGTGTTCGGCCCTGAAATCACAACTACCCTTGTACCGCATTCAATCTTGATGTCAATAGGCACAGGAAAATCAGATGGACCAGAAAATACTACAGAATTTAATGCCCCATTCCCATCATTTGATTGAACAGAACTTCCAGATTTGTATTCTTCAAGATCTGACGAAGCTCTCAAAGAGGTCTCAAGAAGCAAAGGATGTTGTATGCCTTCAATATTTACTGAAAGATAATTATGTCCACTAGATTCAATACCTTCAGCAGCCTCTGATCTTAAAACTGGACAGACCGCGTTCAACCACCGAGCATGAGCAGCTCTTGCAAATGCAAAATCAACTTCCAAAATTCTATCTAACAAATACTTGATCTCTGTTTTTGATTCTGCAACTTCTGATGTAAGCAAGCTCAAAATAGCTTTCTCCTCGGCCTTCTCACAATTTAAAAGCCTGACTTCCATGTTGTTCAACTCCACTGCCTCTTTCGGTTCCATAAAATATGTTGCTCCAGAACTGCTTACATTCAGAACTACACCACCTGGCAGCAAAGATCTATGGGAAGCCCTAACACCAACACACATCCTTGAGCGGCGTTTGGTTACCAATGGCCTGTCTATGCCCCCAGCCTGAAAAACCTGACCCGATACTTGCTTCAGCAGAGATTCTAGATTTTCCATGTTACCCTTTCTTTCTGACCTAATGATCTCTAATTCTTCACTTGCTCTATCAAGTATCATTGAAAATTTACAATCTATACAGAAACCTATTTTTTGCTCCAACTCCATCAGAAAGTTGCAATTTTGAAAAATTTCAAGCAGAGGATAGTACCTGTTTGAATAATAAAGATAGGCGTAATCCAATAAGACTTCTCTTTAGTACTACACTGGTATTTCATGCAGCAGCTTCTATGTTCAGTTACGTGAAAGATTAGGAAAAACTAGCAGTGCACTCCATACATAAGAATTCCTTCAAAAACAATTTTATTTTGCATTGCTGAGACATCATGAGAATCCATCATAATCAATGAGTTAAGCTTCCACCATATTGTGTCCACTGCCAAGCAAAAAGGAAGACCTATTTAGAGATGCATCTCATATGAACCCTTCAATATAGATCCAATTTATGCCGGGCCTTTTAAGTGTGCTTTCATTTAAATCATCTTCAGACAAGTTAAACTATAGGACTGACAATCCCAGACTCTAATCCATCCCAAAAGAGAACCCAACTTCAAATTTATCAAGCCACTTTCCTGCTCTCTTCTTTTCTCAATCCTATTCATTCTCCTTTAAAAGAAGTAAGAGATAAGAATCTAAAACTCTAGGTCTAACTGAAGACTCTGAATGCTCATGCTATTTGAGCTTTCAACATGGAGTGGAGACTCCATAATGTACAAAAGGAGTAACCATACAGTCTACCATGTGACAATGTCCATCCAGAAGTTGGGGAATAATTGAGACTTATTACAAGAATTTTCTTTCAGCGCTTTAACTAGCTACTATTAAATAGTATTGCTAAAAACTTGAAGTATCTAAACTGTTAATACAAGAATGAAAGACACTAAGAAATATTTCATGAATTATGTTTATAAACACCTCTCACCAAGTCAACTCAACATTCAGTTTCACCGATTTACTTTTCAAATAATTCAAAAAATAGATTTTATTTTGCAACTGGAAGTAAAAACTTTCATTTGAAGAAACAAATTGGGTTCTGAAGCAACCCCCAAGTAACATAAAACACTTCCTCATCACAACTAAACAGTCCCCAGCTTAAATGTCCACCACTTGAGGTTAGAGCTTAAATGCATACAACTTGGAACTGCATCTAAGCATGAGACAAAAAGCATAAGTTTTTAAACTCTTATGAACATCACACTGAAAAAATAAAAAAGGTAATCTTAATGTTTTAACTGCTAAGGCTTCCAGTTCAATGAGAAACTTGTTTATTTAATTAGCTCGAGATCTAATTTTAAACAAACCTTGTCCAAGCAAGAATTTTGCTCACCAATATGTCCGTCTAAAGACCAAATGGAAAAAGTTTTGTCGTGGCAATTGTAAGAAGGAACAGAAAAAATAACAATAACAATAATAATAACTAACCAATTTGTGAAGGGGACAAGTAAGAGGGCCCAAAACCTCATTTAATTCCTCAAAGTTCTATAGGCAAATTAATATTAAACTTTTCACAAATTTGAAAATTACTTGAAATGTAAATCCCAAATTCCATTTACAACATTGACAATAAGTAACTGACGATCTAAAATTTATGACTTTCACGAATAACTAAATAAAATGCATGATCAAACAACCATATAACAAATTCAGTTACACATAAAATAACTAGTAAATGTATATTATAAATATTTAAATCAAAAGGAATATATACCTTTCGTGCGCGTTAGTATTTAATGAAATCTCCTGCAATTGTTCAAACAACTCTCTGGCCGATTTCAGAGTCCGCTTTACCGCACATAGCTCACGAATCGAGACCATTTCACCGGAGACTGAAGAATCAACGATCACAGAAACATCTTCAATTCCGGAGAAATCCACCGTCCGGGGAAGCGCCACGGCGGCAGTAGTCTGGGCCAGGAGCTTCTGGCTCTCTTCCGGACTCCGGCCCAGCGGAATCCGGCCACCTTGGGCCGCGTCGAGGCCCATGGAGGTGGAAGTGAAGGCGGAGAGCTGGTTGCAAACAGAGGGCCATTCTAAGGTTTTCAAGGTCTCCTCTTGGAGTGACTCGGCGAGTCTGACTCGGTGAGTGGAGGAGAGAGAAATGGAGGGGCGTGGATTGAACGGACGACGGAGATTTAGAGGTGGAGATGATCTGATAGTGATGAGAGTGTTGCAGAGTTCCATGGAAGGAGCTGAGCTTTGAAGATGAAGGAATGGGTCCAGTTTTTATACATCTGTTTTCGCTACCTTATCCAATTTTAGATTGGAGGGAAGGTGGTACCGGTTTGTCATAAATTTTGGGTAGCAGGCCCAACTCGACCCCAGACCGGACCATTTAGCCGGTTTGCCGGTCTGCTGGTTTGAGTCAAAAAATAGTTTGTTTGTTTTTTTTTTTGAAAGGCCCATTCTTTTTAGGAATACAATCATCACTATTATAATGTTAGAATTAAAGAAAATAAATTCACAAATAAATCTCACATAAAGAGAAAATAGTTTTAACCACTATGTTAAGATCTCATCGACCGTCAAAAAATAGTTATATACTCTCATTCTCCACAAAAGAGTCTTATTTTGACTTCTAAAATATTTCATAACATATTACGGTAAAATTTAAAATGGAAATGGTTTATGCAAGTTTTCAAAATAATGAAAATTTTAAAATTAAAATGCATTTAATTTCACTTATGTTGTAATATTATCTTAGTTTGATGGTTAATTGCTGAGATTCTAAAATTATTAGGTCTCAAATTTAATTCTTGTTATTTTCTCTTGAACCAATAAGATCATAGTGGGGACACTCAAAAAAAAAAAAAAATCCACCAATTTTTTTCCTCATTCTGGGTTTTTATGTGTTGAAATAATGCATTCTAGTTCAGTTTTAGCTTATGAAAAAATAAAAAAATAAAAATCAAACTCTACCAAATTATGCTTATAAGTTGGAGGAGATGTTGTTATAGCCTTATAGGAACCCTTTAAAACTGAAATTTACAAGCCAATAAGTGCACTTAGTATTTGATGGAATGATAATACAAGTAGTGATGGAATAATAATAAAAATATGATTGTAAACTTGTACTTCTTCCGTTTTAAAATTAGAGATATAATTTGACTTTTATTAAAAATACGGACTCCAAGTTCTTATGTTGATACAAGAAGGGAAGTTTTGTAAAAGCAACAAGAAGAATTGTTCAGATAACCGTGAGTGAGACCTATTTGGGTCGTGAGACGGTTCGGTCCATAAGTATCAGGTATACCATCAAAAAGAAATGAAATGGATTATTTTTTGGAACAAAAAAAATTAGCTAATGAGATCCTCTTCGTAGGACGGAAAGATTATTTTCATAGTCAATCAAGTAAAAGTGCAACTATATTCAACTTCAGATTAGATGTGGATTAATACCATAAAAATGGGGAAATACAATCAATCTAACTGGTTGAAGAAAGTAGCTGATGGTGATTATGGCTATTGTGATAACTCAGTAACTACATTGTACTGAACTAAATAATAAACGTAAAAGCAGCACCAGTGACGGTGGAAAAAAGGCCAGAAAGCATTTATGGCACAGACTCCTCCGCCGGATCAGAGAAATGGAAGATCTTGATCTGTAAACATGATCAGAAAACTCAAAAAATTCATTAAAGCAATATGGAGAAAAATGTGTCGAATAATTTTCAAAAAGAACCTATAAGGTCACGAAAATCACCAGCAGTTTGTGTATTTTTTTTATCTAGCCAAGATCTGAGCCCCACATGCAGCAAGAGCATGCTTTCCATCTTCAAAGACAAGGTTTCCTCTCACAAAAGTTCCCAAGACTTTCCCAGATAGTTTAGATCCTAGGTAGGCTGAGATACTCTACGTAGAGGAGATAAGAAAATTTACAAAAGAAAGAAGAAATAAATCAGGAGATAGCCAGCCTTTGAGACGTGCTAAACTCGAAGCACGATGAGAAATGCAGTTTACAATTTTTGAAATTTTTAAGTTGAAACTTGCGAAAACAAAATTTACAACTTCCTATCCCACTTGCAGAATAAACACTTGCATATCAGTTTCTACTTTCTCCAGAAAAGATAATTTTCTTGTTCTTTTTTGTTTCCACTTGCTTTTGCTTTAGAAAAACATTTAGTTGAGGAAATCAAGTCTGCTTGTTTGCTTTCCATTTTCTGTCTCTCCTTGAATTCTATGGTTGGAGTTTGGCCACAAGAGCACTTATTTAAGTCGAAGCAAGTATATGTGAATCAACCACTCTATATTAAGTAAATGAGAAACAAAGATGAGAGAGCACATACAGGATGCTTGAGGTAAATAGGATGATTATCATTGAGGTCGAACTCCACTTCTGGCTCCCACACAACAATATCAGCATGGTTCCCAACCGTGATGGCCCCCTGCATATGTTGATTATATTCTAGTTATCAACCAGCGATAACATTATTACAGAACATTAACTTTCAAATACTAATTATTGGAAACATTTTAAATCAAACAAAATATTTCTACCTAAGAACTAGAGTTTTCATATTTGCACATGGTATATTGTCACAACAGTAGGAATAACATATCTACCAGCTAATAATTTCATTTGATACATAACTTAGTTCACAATAGCAAAGGTGATACTCCATAGCAGGCTTATTATTGCCATCACTTGAATATGTATGTTCTTTTTATGGGACAGCTTATAGTATTTCAATGCCATTCAGTGAAATTTTGACTCCAGTAAACTCAATAAGATGAAACATTACCTTCAAACCTTGGCCCGCAAGTTTGGCAGGCTTCTCACTCCACCATGATGCTAATTGTTCCAAAGTAATTCCATATTTACGCCCATATGACCATGTAACAGGAAGAACAAACTGCAGCAAGCTCAAAATTAACACCAGTTGACATTTATAACATTTAACAGAAAATTCATTCGCAAACAAGTGTAAATATGGAGTTATTGTGACATGGTCCCAATAGCACAATATCTAACTGTGTCTTCAATATTTGAAACCAGGATTGCCCATTTAGTGATCTAGATAGATAAATTTATAGGATATATTTTTCATTACATACCGAAGATGGGATATATTTGAAATTTGACAACAGAAATTTCATTTTATATCCAAATATTGTAACTTGTTAGGGGTCTAAGCCCTTAGAGAAAAATGGATTGTACTCTGGAAATAAAGATAACACCAACCTGCAAAGAAGATATACCACCCCAGGCCCTTAAGAAGTCACCCTTATCAAAGAGTTTGAGTTCTGGCGCAGATGGTGAATGATCAGAGCTTAACATGTCAATATATCCATCCTGAAATGTATGTGTAACCAAATAAAACCAAATGGTACCAAAAAGAGAAAATCCCAGATACTTGGTGCATATAAAATTGCAAGATACCATCAAGGCCTCCCAAAGTTTTTCTTTATTTGCTGCATCACGGATAGGTGGAGCACACTTAAAACGCGTATCCCCATCTTGAATCTCTTCAGCTGAAAAGGCCAAGTAATGAGGGCAAGTTTCAACAGTTAAGCTATCACCGCTACTTTTTGCTTCCTACACAAAACATATGGCTGCCAGTATAAGTCCTTCAATTTCTCAATATAAGTATAATTTAAGCTTATAGAAAGAGAAATGATGTTAACAAGGAGCCACTACGAGGCCTCTAATCAGCCAATTGGACACTGTATATGATTAATGACAGACACTAAAGATATTGTTCAGATAACTAAAGTCCCACATCAGACACATTAAGCCTTGAGGCTCAATATATACCCTCGGGGCTACTACACTCGCAACCAAGTGGTTTTGAGTTGGATGCTTCAACATGGTACCAGAGGAGCCAAGCTTCAACATGCTATCAGAGGAGGCAAATCAATCATGTGAAAGGTTCATTACCCCCACAAGCTTCTCGCTACTAACATAAATTGTCCAAAGTCCCACATTGGACTTTCATAAGCCTCAAGACAAAATATGTAATTCCTGGGGGCTACTCCACTTATAGCCAATTGATTTTGAGTTGGATACTTCAACATGTATTATCATTAAGAAAAAGAAGAAGAAGAACTGTTCAACATGTATTATATTCAGGGATTGAACTGTTCAAAAGAACAACAAGACCACTATTGCTCGTACACAACATATATCATGAAATGAAACATTTCATGGATAAAGTTGTGTAGCTCCAATGCCTTCCAGTTGTGAAGAACAATTGAGAACTGAAAATTATTCTATGTGCCATAACATTGTTTCTCCCTATGGTTTTTTAACCATCTTTTGTGAAGAACTTGATGACAACATACATATTGCTATATCCTTCAAAGAAATTACTGTGAAAAGAAAACTAAGAACCATAGTGAATTTGTTTTTAATTTTATTAAAAGAGCATAGGGGCCTAATTATGTCTAAATGTTGTCGGACTCAAATAGTAAGTTTTCATACATATTCATCACTAAATCACTCAGTAGTGGAAACTGGAACATAATCCACCTGTGGCACCGTATGTGCCTATGTAGCTTGCACACAACAAGGAAACGTTAAACTACCTTAATAAGATCTAAAGAAGCTCTTGAATCTGATAGATGAACAATGTGAAGATGAGCTCCTTCAGCAAGACCACCAATCCGTGTGTCTTTTGATACTGTTAAGAGCTCTCTAATAGCCGCCTGCTCCCTGGATATAGAAAGAATCATGTGAGAAACGGAAAAAGATCAGGTCAATCATAATATGGTCTCTCCGTTCCAAAAATATAAGATCACATGCTTTTCTAATATACAAAGGCAAGTGATCTTATATTTTGGAAAGGAGGTAGTACAAAATTACAATGTGCAGATATTAAATTACTTTGCTACTCAATTTATGGCTTTATTAGAATTATTAGCGTTCTTTAATAAAATTATAATTGAAGTCACAGTACTATGAATTCTACACCTTAACCTTAGATTTCGAAAGATGTTACCTCCCAAAATTTCAATGCGCACTGAATCAAGAAATAGTCATCATACAAGGTTTAAGCCTATAGCAAGGATATATCACTGGGAAAGGTAATATCTTTAAAGTTTAAGTTTAATGGCAATTCTCAAGGGTGCAGTATCCAGCAACTTGAATAAAATATTCATAATAAAGAATAACTGCAGCGACCCTTGGTGGTTGCAAAAGTTGTTGTTAACAGGAGGACCAAGAACTTTTTCCCTTTTCAATATCTAGGATGAAGAAGAGTGTCTCCATGAAGATACTATTTTTGGCCATAAGAACACAAGTTCCCACATGCACAATTCATAGTCATGCATAAGCAAATAATAGATGATGTATATTTATTGGCACCAAATGGGCTGTAGGGCAACCATATGACAGTTGCAGATACATGTTATATCAACCCCCACTCCACACTGAGTATGAGAAATGGAAGCACAAATCTCTTACATTGAAGCAGGCCTAGTCTGAAGATAAGTTGAATAAGATCGTGCATCATCAACACCAACTTTCAGTCCCAAGTAGCCCTCATGGTCTTGCTGCACTTCTGCATGTACGAGTAAAGGTCTTCTATACTTTGCAAGCACTGAGAGCCCCTCCTAAAGAAAAAATTGATATATCAGCTTCGCAATAAATGGAATCCAGTTCATTTACAAAACGCGCATCATTTAACTAATAAACTGTCAGTGTGAAAATAGAACGACAACTTAGAAATTTACAGAACGACAACTCATATGTCTCCAAGTATTCAATTGTAATTTACAGAACGACAACTCACATGCATCTTATACATTCATGAACACATTTAAATTTGAAATAATGAACATAGAACATCTTATACTAAATTTGTATCTTAATTCACAAGGAATGGCAGAAATTATCCTAATACCTTGATGTGGGTGGTATTTGTCATGGGGAAGTCGTTGATTCCTGAAGGGCACATGAAAGACTACAGAAAAGAAAGGGAAGTGTCAGACAATGAAAAAGTTTTAACAACTGAGTGTAAGAATAAATAGAATATTGTATTAATAATAACAAAATTGTGTGGAATAATTCAGGAGAAAGGGAGAAAGTTCATGCGCATTTTCTTTAGAGAAGTTGAGTTGCAACAGAACTAATATTTTGTATTTCGACAATATACCTGGAAAAGTTTTGTTGAAAATGTGCCAGGTACTGGCAAACATTTTTGAAATACTTCTAAATAACATCATAAAAACTTTGTAAAATGTGTATGCTTCTATGACTCTATCACTAAACTTAATGGTATACAAACAAAAAGGCAAAGGAAGTATATGCTGCTGATATCAATGTAAGACCCACTAATGGTAGTAGAACAAGTCAACATTCTACAGGTTCATCAAAAGGTAAACCACGTTGAGGGGTAGGCAAGGCATTATAAACCTTTTTATTAATGAAAAATTTCCTCAGTTACACACCTTCAGACCAAGAACACCAGCCTTCAGAAGACTCTCCAGAGCACTTGCATTGAATGCATTTTCAGGAACTAGGCCTCCCCAGAAACCTGTCCAATGAAGTATTAATTAAGTATACAATCACTATCTTCCTGAACTAGGTAATAGTTTTGAGAACATACCAACATCAACAAAGATCCTCCCTTCTGCAGCCTCAATCTGTCAAGAAAATGAGTAGACAATCATAAGAGAAGGCAGTACTTCTGCAATCTTTTTCAGAACGGAGAAAAGTAGCAGAATCATTCATTTTTCTCGAGTGTTCTATATACAAGTGAAACTCTTCTTCTTAGTTGCACGCTTTATATTTTAGAAGTTTTGATTTATTGGACAATGCCTGACTTTTGGTTCCCTGTTTGTCCAACTCCAACAAAAATCCTAAAAATACCCTAACAATGGAAACAACACTAATCATAGTAAAGCTCTCCGGGATTATGAATTTGTGATAATAAGCTAGCTCCTAATATATGGTGAGCTAACAGAAGATAAGCCTTCCTTACCTTAAGCTTTAGAGTTTCTTCAGAAACTGTAGATGGAAAACTGTTGAGAGGCATGTCAACTAATGTTGTTATACCACCTTCATAAACAAAGAGAATTAATGCAATTAGCATAGTGCCTATGGAGCACAGCAACCAGTTTTTGGTAAAAGAGAAGACAACTGAACACTTTGGAATATACAAACATAATTAAAGAGAGGCAGAATTTTAGCTACTCAGGCTGGCCCAGTGGACTCGAGATAATATCACTAGACATGCTATCCAGCAGTTAAAGAAATTTATAATTTCTTGCGTCGATGTTGATCAAATGACAATTATACAATGATGTTCATGACACAGAATATTTCTAAACACGAGTGTTTACAAAGGAACAATATTTACATACCAGCTGCAGCTGCTCTAGTTCCTGAAGGAAATCCTTCCCACTCTGTTCTTCCAGGATCATCAAGATGAGCATGACTGCCGCCAACATATCATATGTTATCTATTAACACGGCAAGAAGGAAAAGGAGTACATGCAATTTGACAATTTAATCAGCCTACTTCTCAAAAAATGCACGATTATACAATTACAAAGAGTCAGAGAATTGAGTCCTTTCTCTGATGTGATGATATCTCCTACATAATTTACTAGCTTTGACAAATACTTGATCAAAGAGGTTAATCATATAAGATTTGTAGCATGTCCAAGAACTGGATCAAAATGAACATCCATTTCTTTTTCTAACCAGGAAATGAAGTAGAGATATTAGCCTCTGTATGTGAGTCTGGTATAAGGTAAGCAGGAAGTTCTTTCTGTTGTTAATGTCTATTTTGTTGTCTACTGCATCTGAATGCAGGTTTTCTAACTGTGTTAGAGTCTTAGACAAAGAATGTTACATATATAGCAACATAAAATGTACAAATTGGTAAAAACAGTGATGTTAGATTGATGGATAAGTCATAAATATTGTTTATTTAAAATCTAAGCTGCACAAAACTCATGGTTATTATGCATTTCATATTGTGCAGTTAGATGACAACATAAAATAGTTGACATAATATGAAACTTCTCCGCCAAAAGAATAATCAGAGAGGAGAACTACTCTACATGATTCATGGGTAAAATATGCGACTGCTAACAACAATAATATTGCTAAGGATAACAGACGTATTTGATATTTTTAGGAAAAGGATTTGTGGCGTTGATTTGCCCCATTCAAACAGAAAGTAAAAGTTTTATAGCAGTCTATATATCAAGATTATTATGTAATTTCCTAGCGGTAAGTTCCATCCATATGTCTCGGGGAGTATCGTCAGAGCAGATGTTGGAAGTCTATTACCCGGACAATCATTCTTTTTGTCAGGTACAGTTGAATGACTATTTAGCTTTCAAAAGAAAGTTCCTATATTGTTCTGTCACTTAATACTTGTGGAAATAACAAATATTTTCCACATTTTTTATTTTTTGATAAATCAAACCTTCTGCTCTAATTTAATTTTATATGAACCTCGTGAAAGAATAATGATATGAAAATGAATTGATAGTTAAGTCCTCTTACACATCAACCAAACCAGGCATGACAACAGCCTCCTCATAATCAAGGACTTGCTCAGTCCTGACCTTTCCTTGCCAATCTTCTTCTTTAACCACAGATATGATGTTGCCCCCATTTACCTCGACTGCTCATTTCGACATTTAGTCAAAACAATTCACAAATGAAAAGGTATATCAAATTAATGAAACAAAATCTCAATTATTAAGGGAACTATATATAGCCAACAACCAATCCGTAGAATACCTAATTCGATATAACATTACAACCTACTTCAAAAATGATAATCATTACTAATCTATCTACTTTAAGTGACTAAATTTATTGATGCATATTTCCTAAAGTTCTACGTATACCTTTGGAAAAATGATAAAATTGATTGCTTAACTAACCTGCACCAGAAATGATCCCTTGAGGTGTCACAATGCGCTTGCTGGCTATCCAATAGTGGCTCTGAGAAAGAAGGCTGCAACCGCTCACAGAAGGCTGATGCACAAACAGCTAAGTATCTTTAGCATAATAAAATGCAAAAGGCAAATCTTATCAAATTGCAAGCCAGAGTGCTTACCTGTTGTGTGGTCATACACTACTATACTAATACCATGCCCACCGGAAATGACTAGTTTACGGTGTGCAATATTAAATTCTTGCTGTTAGACAAAATCATACACATCTAAATTGTTTGAATTACTAAATTCTAAAGCAAGATTATAACTAAAATCCACTTCATGAGCACAAATTACTAAGTGCACAAGTAATACTCCCTCAGTCCCAAATTGAGAGCCTTTGTTTCTTTCTTTGTGTATCTCAAATTGAGAATAATTTTTCTAAAAATGGACTAAAAAACACAATTGCAATTATCTACTTAATCAAAAGTAGTTAAACTTAACTTTCACTAAATATGAATATCATTATTTATAGAGTTAAGCATAGACAACTTTTATTAAAGTGAATTCTAACGCAGGACTCATATTTTGAGAAGGAGGGTGTATTAAACAAGATATAAGCTCGGAGGTGTATCGATTGTGTTATCGGTGAAGCTTGATTCAGAGGTGATTGTAAAGCTACCCAAAAGTGCCAACAACATACTACACTGGCATGTGATAATCGCAAAATTTGTCAGTACATGTTGTTTTTTAGTTTCCTGTTTCTGATATAGTATCATTTCCATCTGAGACATATATGACTTTCAAATTAATTACTAACTCCTCAGCTAAGTGAAAAATTATGGCTTGAACATTTTCTTCTACAAATAATCTAAGCCCTTTATATAACAGACTGTACTTAATAAGCATAAATCACTCTATTTTCAAAAAGTTACAGATTTTTATCAAATAACTTTTACTAAGAAAAGTAATGAAATTTAGCAACAAAAAAAAAGTAATGAAACAAATTAAAAGGCAAGTAATTGCTGTCTGTCTTAAAAATGAAAATCCCTTTCTATTTTTCACACCACCCACTATAAACCAGAACAATATTTATAAATCATAAAGTTCTCTATTTCTTGAATTAAAATTCTATGACAGTGGTAGTTATATTATATTTGGCTTTGTTTTGGTGAGTGGGGCATGCACTCCATCATTAAGAAAGCGATGCTGCGAGTGCGATACTACAGAATAATATGTACACACACATAATATATAATAATATATAATATATATATATATATATGCTCTGTCTTTTTTTTAATTCTTTTATTTCGAAAATAGAGTCTCATATGTTTGGTAATACTATAAAATTACATAATGTTAAGTTTCAAATTATTACAATTTCGTTATTAAATAAACAATTAACATATCTCAAGGAGTTAGCGTTTACGTCTCGCATAAAAAATAATAAAAGAGTAAACGACTAATATACATCAAAGATTGTTGGAAAAAAACAAAGGAGCCCGTTTGTCACTTGCAACTTACATAAGACACTAACGAACAAGTTTGAAACTCAATTTTATCAACAAAAAAAAAAATTTAAACTATTACATCTTGGGCAAATTCATATATATTAAATTTTCACTCTTATAACATCCTAACATAAAGACCCATAGCCAAAATCAGGCAAAAAATGGATTAATAAATCACTGAAAAGAAAAACAAGGGAGGGGGGAACAGTATTAGAGAGGGAAAATCCAACCTTGGAAGAGTCCTTGATGTAGAAGAGAAGAAGAGATGCAATTAATGGAATCAGACTAAAAAGCTTCCATCCTTTAAATTCCATTTTTCTGTAGCCACTCTGCTCCTCTCTCTCTCTCTCCTCTTCTCCCCTGCTCTCTCTCTCTCTGGACACTTCTGTGTCTGCTCTGTTTCTCTCTCCTCTCTCCTACATATATATACACATATATGTATGTATATATGTATCAACTTAATATCCGTAACCAATGAGAGGCCACTCCATTTCATGAATGGAAAAATACGACTGCCAATGGCGTCCAACAAGGGGTCCAGAAAGTGGCACGATCCACCGGCTCAGAAAATTTGTTAAATAGCGGCCGAAAAGACAGCCTACATCACCCCCACGGCCCACCACCAACTTATTGTTGGTTATGCTTCAAAATCCTTAGTTTTGCTAAAGTCCCACATTGATTAGTTGTGAACTTTTCATTTGTTGGTTGTGCTTCAAAAGCCTTAGTTTTGCCAAAGTCCCACATTGGTTAGTTGAGAACTTTTCATTTATTGATTGTGCTTCAAAAGCCTTAGTTTTGGCAAAGTCCCACATTGTTTTAGTTTGAGAACTTTTCTTTGGTACACTAGTATATATTTGAATTCCATGTTTTTAGTTGATCAAGTCTCGAACACATTTTTTGTTCCTAAAACTTCTTCCATGCTTTACCAAGATTAAGTTAACTTACATGTTTTTTGTTGATTAAGTCACAGAAAACATGTTTTATTTTTCAGATCTCATCCCCATTCTCCTATAAATACTTGAGCAGATCTTGGCAATCCACAAAGACAAGTCCAAAACCTCTTTCTGTGAGTACACACAATTGGAGGTTTTACCGTTGAATCCTGGAGGGTGAACGCCGGGAGCCCATTTGTACCGAAGGTTATTATCAGTGGGGGCGGAATCACTTTTTAGGACAGTAGCTTTGCTACGCCTCGGTTCTTCATTCATATTATACCAGATAAGTTGTTCCAATTTTTATTGTTATGTTGATCTTGTTAATATTGCTAAAATTCCAACAATCTAAAAAGTGATTCGAATTTATTGACAAGATTAAATCTGCTTTAAACTTTGCTAAAATTGAACCCTTGCATGGTACAAATTTTAAGAGATGATCCAAAAAAAAAACGTGTTGTTTTATTTAGAAACGATGAATCTGGAATGAGTATGTGGATCCTATTGTGGAAGTCCTTGCTACTACTGTTAATGTTGTTTTTGATAAGATTATTATTTTTGATTATATTGCTACTGAAATTTCTTTATCTGAATATACGTTCCCTCCATTTATAAAACAAATGTAAGGTAAGATTACATTGTAAAACAATGTGGGACTCGAAAAAGTCCAAGTAATAGGTAAACTTGGAGTGACTATCATACAAATACTTGGTGAACTTGGAGTGATAGCCCTTCATATCCGATGTGGGATAGACATCCACTTGTTCTTTGGTTCTTTGGTTGTCTAAAAGGTACTTGTCTCTAAGTCTCACATTGGTTAAATGATAAAAATCTAAGGAATCCTTCCTTATAAATGGCCTACCAAGTGAAGACATTGGTTACCTACTTATCTCTTAGTCCCACATTGGTCAAATGTTAAAAACCTAAGAAAGTTTTCCTTATAAAATTACTACCTAGTGAAGTTTATCTAAGGGCCTAATTATTGAAGGCTGTGTAAGTGGCGAAGCCGATTAAATGGCTGGTAGTTCGGTCCATACCTTCGTTCGGTCCAGACTTTAGTTCGGTCCAAACCTTGGTTCGGTCTAGACCATATTCTGGTCCAGATCCGGCTCTGCAACCCGTGCACCCAAATCTAACCCAGTGCCCGGTGGGTTGACCCACCCGACAGTTTTTTAATTTTCTTCTTGAAAAATAATTTATTGTGATTATTAAATTCTTAAAATTTAGCAGATATTAATTATTGGCATAATATTAATATATTTGGATAATTTTACTTAATCTCCAATTTTGCAATAGTTAATTAATTGTGGTAATTAACATAATTATCAGAAAATTACAGTAACCTTTTGAGATGATAATATACTGTTGTAAATTTTATGGAAGTATTTTAATGTGTTTGTAGCATACTTGTAATATTAATTGAGAAATATTGTAATTTAATTCCTTTTGATAATATTTTTGAAATATTAATTGTTGGTGCTTGGAATTAAATTATTATGTTATAATTAACACATGTACCGTTGTTCCTAGTGGGAGTGATTTAGGTTGTAGTAACTTAATTGAATTATTTCCTAAATTCATATATTATGAGCTGAAATATTAATGGTAAATAATTGTGCATTTTATATGGATTGTGTATCCTAAGTCTGACTAAGTCTTTCTTCTAGTTTTATGTACCATTATTTTATGTTAATTTGGTTTATGTGGCAAAGATGGTGAACAATGATGATAATTCTAGATATACTCATATCTATCTCATTACCTCTAAAAGATGAAGCGGGAGAAATGTTTATTAAATAAAGCTGAGGTTGAAAGGAAAAATAGAACAGTTAAAGATATAATGAATATCATGTTTATTAGCTTCACCTTATCCTCTAATATGTGGGAAGAAGCTTGCTTTTCTGAATAATAACTTTTAATAGAGTTCCACATAAAAGGATAGACTATTCACCGTATCAATTATGGAATGAACGTGCCCTAACTTGGGGTAATCTTAAAATGTGGGGGTGTCTAGCTAAAGTAGTTATACCACAATTTTAAAAAGGAATAAAATTAGACCTAAAAAATGGTTTCAATTTTTATTGGATATGCTTCAAACAGTGTTGCATATAGCCTTTTGGTTACTAAAGATGAGCCTAAAACCTAAAAAGAAGAAATGAAATCAATTGATGCAATCTTTTGGAAAGATGTCATTAATAGTGAACTAGAATCCATTATGACTTTGCACACATGAGAGCTAATTATTTTGCCTAGAAGATGTAAATTTATTGGGTGTTTAAACGTAGTTAAAATCTGATGAGTTTATTGATAATTTTAAAACAAGTTTTTCAGCACTTGTTGTTATGTGTTATGTGCTAATGTTTAGCATTATGTGAAATTCTTGTGAAGTATTTTAATGTGCACTCCGTGCAACGATGTGATAATAACTGTTAACACTCAGTTGATGATTAAAGTTAATTGTTCTATGTGAACTATATAATTTGAGAAATGCGAAGCATAAGTATTATGGAACATGTATCATATGTCAAACATGTATAAATGTACAATATGAGAAAAATGATGCATGTATAAAATGCGACTTATACATGAGATGTGAAGCATGAGAAATGTGGTATATGCATGAGATACAAAATGTGAAAATTGTGATGTGATTATTTATTTATGTGGATGACTTGCTGATATTTGGTACTGATGAGAAAGTTATGAAAATTATTAAAACATTTTTTCTGACATGAAAAACGAACTTGATTCTTGGCATGAGAACTAATAGAAATGCACATGGTTTGTTATTATCTCAGTCTCATTATGTGTAATTATTAAGAAATTTAATTTCTTTAATGAAGAGTCATTAGGAACACCTTGTAACTCTAATGTGCCATTTAAAGAATATAAAGGGGATTGGTATTGAACAAACTGAAGATGCCAGAATCATTGATGGTGTAATGTACTTAATGAATTGTACTCGACCCGATATTGCATATGCCATTAGTAGACTTAGCAGATATACACATAATCCCTCACAAGATCATTGGAATGCATTGTCACGTCTAATGAGATATTTTTAAAAGGAACAGTTAATGTAGGTGTACATTTTACTGGTCTCCTAATGTTTTAGAAGGATATTGTGATGCTAATTGGGTATCTGATAATGATGAATCAAACTCCACTAATGGATATGTGTTTACTTTTAAAGAGCTATCTCTCGGAGATCTGCTAAACAAACTTGTACTGCTAGATCTACTATGGAATCTGAATTTATTGCATTAGAATTGGCAGGTACAAAAGCAGAGTGGTTGGGAAATTTATTGGCTGATGTTGTGATCTAAAACCAATTCATTCTATATCTCTGCATTGTGATTCTCAAGCTGTTATTGGGCGAGCAATGAACCATATGTATAATGGAAAACAGAGACATATTTGCTTGAGACATAATATTGTACGAGGACTGATCAGTAACGGTGTTATTTCCATGGAATTTGAGAGGTCTGAAAAGGACCTAGCGGATCCGCTTACAAAGGGATTGATTAAAAAGAGTGTCCAAGAAGCATCCATAGGGATGGGACTATTGTCAACATCTTGAGTAAGTAATACGTGATGGAAACCCAACCCATGTGATTGGAGATCCCATGAATTGGGTTCAATGGGTAACAACAAGTCACGGAATTACTTAATTATAGCACTGCAATTATTTATATCCCTTGTTGTGTGCATGTGCTTACTGACAAATTGTGAAAGGATGAATCGTTTAGATTCTTAATGAAACTCATAGCCCTAAAGGGTGGTGTATGTCAGTTTACACTTGATGGGTTCACCTATATAAAGGTGGAAGTGTAGGTCGCTTCCTATGAGAGCCTATGGCAAACTCTCTAGAGCCTTTATGAAAATCTGGGATATGGCGCATGGCCTAGAACGCGCCCAACCGCGGACTTGTGTGGATTCGGGATTTTTTGGTATGTGTGCAAGTTTAACTGTTTGTATCACAGATAATGGGTTCAAGATTTTTATTCACCTATAATCTACAATCATGAGCTTGTTCCACTAAGTGTCGATTCAAACCCACAAGGTATCGACATGATGTATCTAAAATCCATTACCCTTCTCACTTCTTCTAAATTCTTCGTGATAATTTTGAATCATGTGGGGGATTGTTGGTTATGCTTCAAAATCCTTAGTTTTGCTAAAGTCCCACATTGATTAGTTGTGAACTTTTCATTTGTTGGTTGTGCTTCAAAAGCCTTAGTTTTGCCAAAGTCCCACATTGATTAGTTGTGAACTTTTCATTTGTTGATTGTGCTTCAAAAGCCTTAGTTTTGGCAAAGTCCCACATTGTTTAGTTTGAGAACTTTTCTTTGGTACACTAGTATATATTTGAATTCCATGTTTTTAGTTGATTAAGTCTCAAACACATTTTTTGTTCCTAAAACTTCTTCCATGTTTTACCAAGATTAAGTTAACTTACATGTTTTTTGTTGATTAAGTCACAGAAAACATGTTTTATTTTTCAGATCTCATCCCCATTCTCCTATAAATACTTGAGCAGATCTTGATGTTAAGAACACAACTTCATACATGAACAAACTATCTCTTCTTCATTTAAACATTTTTCTATTATTCTTTGAGTCGGGCAATCCACAAAGACAAGTCCAAAACCTCTTTCTGTGAGTATACACAATTGGAGGTTTTACCGTTGAATCTTGGAGGGTGAACGCCGGGAGCCCATTTGTACCGAAGGTTATTACCAGTGGGGGCGGAATCACTTTTTAGGACAGTAGCTTTGCTACGCCTCGGTTCTTCATTCATATTATACCAGATAAGTTGTTCCAATTTTTATTGTTATGTTGATCTTGTTAATATTGTTAAAATTCCAACACTTATAAATCCTGAATTTTATTCAACCTTTTAATTTAAAATTAATTCATTATTCAATGTTCTTAATATTGACAAATGAGTACTATATATTTAGTCTACTTTCATCTTTTACATCTTCTTTATCAGTATTGGTACGAGAATATTTGGATGTTTTATAAAAGAATAATATTACGTGTATAAATTATATATAAATTATGCACAAATAATATAATTCATATATTGTTTATCAATAAAAATATGTAAAATATTTAATCGTAGGTCTCATTCCTTATTTTTTTTCTCTTTTTTTATACTATTTTTACACAGTTTTTATGTATAATTTGTGTCCCTAGTACTAATCTTTATAAAATTATTATTTTACACTTTACAGCAATAGTATGTCATACAAATAATATGAGGCAATTAAGGAATTTAAATTATGTTAACATATTTAATTTGATATATTAAATAATTTTATAATGGTAAGTAATAATTACTCTAACTATCATTACAATTTAAATTTATTAATTTTTCTATTAATAATTGTACAATCTGTTAATACAAGTTAAAGTCGTTGATTTTCTCCATGTTTGACAATAAAATTTTAATGCTTTGATTTTTTTTCTTAAATTACGTAGATGACATATTAGTATAAATAGTATTAAATAAATTATTTTATCATTATAATTTATTATCAATTTATATGTGTATATATAAAAAAAACTCCCAATAAATAAATAAAATTATAGGTTATGGGGAGAAGCAATTAGTACCGACCGTAAGATTCCTTGCTGACACGAGGATAAGCTACGCGTTAGAAAGATTCAAAGAATCTAGTACGATCTTATAAGAGTGCCCAATTGTAAAGTTCCACTCGCAATTACGGATAGTGGTCAGCCTCAATTTACACGCGCTTGCCAAATGAGTAGAAGTAGTAGGGTCCACATGACAAGTGAAGTTTCTTTTTTCTTATTCTTTTATTATTTTTTATTTATACATACAATTTTATTTATTTTTTTCGTTTTCCCTTTTAAGAACCTATAATGGGGAGATAAGGAAAAGTTACTTTCATTGTGTAACGTTTGCTAATATATTTTGTATTAATATTAAGTTGTGGGAATTAAATTAATATTTATAAAGATTCAATACCCTAATATTACTTAGCAGATATTAAAAATATTAAACGATCAAAATAACTTTACTGAATATTAAAAAGTAAATTGTTATTTCTACAAGTAAAAATTGATATTTCTACCAGATCTCTCACATAATTGTGAGATCCATTTACTATTCATGTGAGAGAGAACTTGTTGAACTATCATTTTTTGTTGTGAAAGTATCAATTCCCTATTAAAAATTCCTAATCACTAATTAAATGTCCCACAAATACATAAATAAACAAACAATATTTCACAAATTAAACATAACCAAACAAAAATAGAAATTCCTTGGTGGCTCTTGACATGGTTGTGTTTCAAAGGTTTGATTGCAGTTGTATCATCTTTGTTGTCTGCTAGTGTACGTATTAGATCAATTCCAGTGACTTGATTTATGCTAATGATTTTCATTTTCCTGATCTCGTCCGTCCTACAAAAAAGAAAAGAGTACATCAATTCCAGTCACTTGATTTATGCTAATGATTTCATTATCCCTCAAGGTTCACACCCCCTTTGAAGATGAGTCACACTAATCCCTCTCCAAAGAAAGCTTGGCCAAATCCTCACACAATTGGGAAGCAATCTGATCGAATACCCCTTCCTTCGTCTAGCTTGCTCATTGCAATTTCCCTCCCAGCGGGAGTTATTCTCTTGCATAATTAACATCTTCTTAGCAAGACACCCCGGCCCCAATTAGGTACAAAAGCTTCCTAGTAGCCTGCCTTCTTGCAAGGAGCTAGGAGATGGGGAAGCTCCCTCAGCCTCAAGGTCTTCACTAATCAGGTGGGATACAGGACGCTTGCCAGCATGAAGAGTGGCTGGGCGGGAAACCATCTCGACATTTTTCGCAGCAAGCACTAATTAAGAAAGCAAACTACCTTTCACATGTTGATCAAGTCGTTTCTCTTAGATAAATCTGGTCATATAAAAGAATGAGTGGCAAGGGTTAAGTTCCTAATACAGTTACTAGGGCGTTGCTGTCAATAGAATAAGTTTGCCACTAAAAACAGTTTAAAAGGAAGGCAGAACCGAAAGAATTATCATAGGAAAGAATCCACATCTTTGCGGAATAGACACGTTCAGGAGAATAAAAAGTTTAGCACCCTCGATTCCACTTTAGGAGTCCACTGAAGAAATAGTTGTTTTGTAAATCGCAACAGTGGCTCCTTAAACAGTTTTGTTGGGGATTTGGGTATGTTTCAATCAAAGAAAGCGAAATGAGGCGAGTTATTGCTAGGGAGATCGAGGAGCTGCTCATTTAGTGAAGATCAGACTCTTGCAGTTATCGACGCTTTTGAAGTTTCTAGCAAAATTTGGTCATTGAGCAAGGTGTTTCACTCTGATCTTAGATCCATCGGACTGGTTTTAAACCAAGTCTCTTTCCAAATGGGAAAATTGTCTTATCTTGATACAATATAGTATACCAAACAAAACATACCCTAATTGTCATATGCAGCAATATGATTTTGATCAGTTTAGTGAAGGATTTAAATCAAATAGAAACATACATACATGACTCAACAAGTATGTTGGACCACTTTTTTACCTAAAGGTTAACATATTAGGTTGAGACTTCACTATACTTATTAACTCATTTACACTTTTGAATTTATCCGATGTGGAATTCATGTAAAATATCCCAACAATTTTCACATTTCACTTGAATACTCATCACAAGAATCATACTAAAATAGTCACCATTGAACATACATTCTAAAATAAATTAATCATTACATTAGGTACTTACGTGAATTGAGAGAAGATATCTTATATGTATCACGCTTTCGATGCGCTTAAGGGTGAAAATCTTCAATTGTCTCTCTCAATCTTAAGATGAATGTATAAGTGTGTATAAAATTTTTGAGACGACAATTGGGACTAAACTCTAACTGTTTTATTTATAGAATAGCTAAGAGTCAAAATCGTTCATCAAGATTATGAAATCGTAAGGCCTATTATGTCAAATACTATCAATAATATTATTTATATATAAGCCGCATAATTACCAAACTCATAAATAGAGTGATTAAATTAATGCAATATGTAAGTCCAATAATTTCATAAATAGTAGAGGCCACATAAGGAAATACAATAAAATATATATTCTAACATTCTACCACTTAGCTGAAATACTATTTAATATCCAACACATAAGCTTACAGTCATTAATTTGGCCAAGCATTAATTTAATATCTACATCCTGTTCAAATAAAAGTACCAATGCGAATTAATACAATCTTTGCGTCACTATTAACACAAGATCCTCATTAGTTACGTACAATTAGTACTTTTATTAGAACAAATATTAACATTAAGCATAACATGTATGAATAGAGTTTACATAAATGGTAATAGATTAATTAAACTCATTCATATGGTCCAAACATAACTCTTTGCTTACAAGTTCTTAAGTGTGCACAACAAAGAGAATAGCAAACTGTAAACGTAATGTGAAGTTCAAAACAACAAGCTCAAAAATATTGTCTTACATCAAAGTAACTCACTAATTAAGACTACCAATTAAACTCATGCCGTCAACATGTTCTAAAAAGAGCTTGGGTGATAAGCCTTTCGTAAGTGGATCCGCTTACATATCATGCGTACTAATATACTTAATGACAACACTTTGATTTTCAACTCTTCCCCTGACAAATAAATACTTAGTGTCGAGGTACAGTCCAGCACCACTCGAACTAGTGTTGTACATCATCATGTAGTGGCCTGCGAATGGCTCCACAATAGAGTGTCAACTTGATACTTGGGCTCATCTAACCATGGGCTCTGCTACCACTTGTAACGGAATTTTACGATCCATCTCACATCAATTCATCATAAATACAGTGCACAAACATGTTGGATCACCTCCTTACCTAAAAAGTTAACCTATTAAGTTGAGGTTCAACTATATTTATTAACTCATCTGTACTCTTGAATTTATCCTATGGGAGATTCATTTGAAATATTCCAACACAATAAATCATGACAAAAGTGAAATGATAGAGAATTCGAAATAGTACTTAAAAAATTCACTATCCAACAACTCATCACCGGAATTTGAAGTCTTTTTCCTCCTTCGTGCTCGTGTCGACATCTTAGAACTGCGATCTGAATAGAGAGAAGATATTCGCACTAAAAATTCAAATGAGGACAGTTGGTTATGAGTTCAAACCGCAGGTTATTTTTATTGGCCAAAAAAGGTAAATTTTTTGTGTGTGAGTTTTGGGGGAGTATAATAATAATAATAATAATAATAATAATAATAATAATAATAATAATTTATACTCTTTCCGTCTCAAGATAAAAATTCTAATTGATTTTTTGCGCATATTAAAAAAGATGATCAAATGAAAAAATTATCCATATTTAAATTCTCGTTTAATTGCATATTTTTTTACATATGACTAGTGATACTCCATAAATATACATAGAAAATTGAAATATGACAATTAATACTAAGGGAATTATAGGCAAATTATTGTAAAAAAATAAATTATTAAGGTAAGTAGACATTTAACTTGAGACAGCCTAAAATAAGATGGAGGGAGTATATAATACTAATATTTACTTGTTTGCCCTAATAGGCAAATACTAATATTTAAAATATATATATATTATTTTGTTTTGTTTTTGAAGGTTATATCAATTTTAAATTTCGTATTTCTAGAATTTAACTTTAAAAGTTAAAATGTATCACTAATTTTGAAAATGTGAAAGTACTTTGTAAGTGCTGCCATTGATTAATATAATAGCAAGGGAATCTCATGAGAAATATTAAATATCAACTCACCGGTGGTGAGGTTTTTTCTTCTAAGTTATCTTCAATTTGCTGAATAAGATTAACAAGAATATATGGACCCACTGAAAAGGAAAATAAAAACTAAAAAACATGCCTGTTATGGCCCTAAACACCATCATTTTTTATGTTATTTTCTTTGGACATGAGAAAACGCATCATTAAATTTCACACAGATAAACCATCAGAAAATTAAGACAACAACAGGTGAAAATAAACATATCCCTTGTATATAAGGATATCAAGAATACATCAAAAAATTATCTTCTGGGGTATATAATCTCCTTCACCAGCTAATTGTCATTGCTGGGAGGGGGGAAATTCTAAATATATTGTACATGGAAATTATGAAAAAGATACAAGAGTTTACATAGTTGGCAGATCTAATAGCTCAAGGAACCCGTAGCCAGTCTAAGATGAAACTGGCCATGCCCAAGAAGTTCCTTGATAAATGTTTGATGGACAAAATTGATGTAGTCTACATGGATTGTATGACTACCGTCTCTCACTTACTATGCCGAAGTGTCGGGCATGTTCTCAGTTGTCGAACTGGATTCAAGAGGTGGGGCGGCTACAACTTTGGGCGGTGATGGTTTTGGTTTTTGTACGTTGGGAGGCTTGGTCGGCCTGTTTGGATGAACTTCATTGACTTTCTCCGAGGGAATATCAAACTGCATTTCATGAAGGTGGTGTTATATCAAGTGACATGAGAAATAAAAAAATGACAATCTTGAAGAACTTGTTATATGAAGTGACATAAGAAACAAAAAATGACAATCTTACAACTTGCATGATGTAATATTTAACACTAGAATTGTCAAGGGAATAGATAAATACATTCTTGAGTTTGAACCAAACATATGCATCATAATAGCACAGTACCCTTACATTACAGATTCATTTTGTAACGTCCCAAAATAAATCCATGATCCAAACTGAGTCTAAGTCATTTGTAGAACACTCGGCTTATTATAGATTAGTATAGTATGTTACTGACAGATGTTTGTCAAATACCATTAAGGTAGACACGAATTACGGTTCTAGATATTAATGCAGCCCATATTCACTTTATTTTAGCAGGAAAGAGAAATAGAGTGAATGAATCCAGCTGTCATGAAATTTGGCTAGAGTATAATGCCTGATGAGGAAAAAGAAATGAGTGCATAACATCAGAATGCATCAAAGCGAAGTTGCAATTAGTTTCTTCTACATACACATGAAAATTGGTGTGGGCCCTGTGGGGGAAGGAAGAAGGATTATGCATTATACCAAATTCAGTTGGTCGCGTATAATATCTCAGAAAGCCTAAAGATATAGCAATGCCAAGCAGCGCTATTGTTTTTGTCCTGGTGAACCATATCCATAGGAAAAGGATTCATAACTAATACTCAGAGCTACTCTCATGCAAAAAAAACTACCAAAGTATTGAAGTCGATATTATTTGAGCATGCTACTATAAAAGTTCATTCTCATTGAACATTTTCAACAGTACCTTTAGATTGATTAAACAGTAAATGAAAACAGACCTTGTACCCACAGCCAGCTACACAAGCATGAAAGCACTCCTGCACACAAAAATAAGTATCCAAAAAAAGAGAATCGAAAGTGGAATTGGTCAGTGTAAAAATGACATTTTAGCAAAATTAACAAAATAGGAGGCAACAGTATTTATGTTACATAAAATTTATGTAACATTGAACACATATATGATTGTATGTCTCTTGAGTATACATTATGTGAGATTGAAGAATGAAAGACATATTTTAGTGGATAATTAAATGAAGAAAAGAGGGGAAAAGGATGAAGTCAGGTTGTCAGATCATGCGACTTTGTCATGGTGGTGTCATGGCCGTATTGGATAATATCTTCGCATATCATGTCGTCGCAGCTATATCTCCGATATCATGGTCTCATTTCACCATGATAGCATTATCATATGAAAATTTAGACTAGTATCACGGGCTGGGTACAGAAACCGCCTGCCAATGCGTCTCGGTATTGGCCGATAATTTTGAAAATTAAAACATAGCCCATGCGTACTGAATCCAATGAGCTTCTTAATAGTAAGAAGCTCAAAAGCAAATTTATCCCCAACCACAACCATAGTTTAAGTACCAAGTCTAAATGGGAAGTTTCACTTGGGTCAAATTTGTAATATTTTAAAGTAACCAAGCAGTAAAAGGTAGTTGACCTGCAAGTTTACCTATACACCAACTCAAACTATTTCGACCAACAATGACTCATGAACCTGTGGCAATTTCATTTCAAACCAAGTACATAATCAGAAGTTACTGAAGTTGTAACATTGTTGATGAAAGATAGAATTAGTGAACAGTAACTCCTTATACTTGATTGTTTATATTAAGCTCATGCTTCGCTGACATATCGCACAGTATAAATTTGAAAGAAACATTGAACAATAAAATAAGGTTAATAACAAGAAACATATTTCCTTTTGAGCAAGCATGGCTTTTCAGAAAGTTAAGCATGGCAAAAAGATGGTAAGATAGGAGCACAACTAAAGGAATAAAAACCTGCGAGTAGCTGGCTGCACCAGGAGAACGATCAATATAAGCACTCCACTGCTGGTCCTTTAAAACCGGGTCTTTGTAGCATATCTCATTGCACTCTCCCAAACCTAGATAAGACTAATCAAATTATCTTACTGATTAATTACATAGAATCAACTTACAGAATGTTCATAAGGAGCTCGTCAACGAAATTTATGAAAACGCTGAGGTACATCACTAATATTATCTGATGCAGTAGCTTCAGAAAAACAGAAAAGAAATAGAACTCAAAGTGATCATGTGAACCAAAGTTGTACATATCACGGTATCAGAACCCTAACTTTCTTTAAAAATGTGGCTTGTGCACACCAGATAGTGTTAACTTGAACAAATAAAATGATACAACTACTAACCCCAACTAAGCACACAACATCAATAAGTGAAATAGATACTCTACACAAACAAAGATCGTGATGAGGTAGAGCCTTTTCGGATGATTAGCCTTTCCCTCCTACGAGCCTAGGCACGGACAAGTTACTTTCGATTATGAACAAGAAACCACTGATTTAGGAAAGAAAATTAAGATAATCTAGGGCAGTGCAATCATGTACATTACATACGTCTAGTAGCATACAAAATGATAAGCCATCACCTGCACTACTGGTTTCATTTCCTTACAATTTCCCCCCCTTAAACCAATATGATTCCTTTTCAGGATTCATACAGCTTCAGCGCCACTAACGCATAGTCACAGTTTTTCCATATTAGAACCGTTACTAGAAACAAAGAGGTGTGTTGGATAGAATACATGTAAGAAGGTTAGGTCCATGGTACAATTAATCATATATTTTGTTTTGGAAGTCCAAAATAGGAAACCAAGTATTTGAAAAGCTATAGAGCAAAAAATTGAAAACACGAGGCAATCATACATTCTTCCCATGTGTCTCCATCAGCGGCACATCCTTTTTTACAAAATACTCTCCCTAAAAAATCACAGGAAAGTACATAATCAGATCATTGCCATAAATATGGTCAGATACATAATTAATTGCGAAAGTCCAAAAACAGTGATACTCAAATTCAGTGTAGCTGAAAAGCATGAGATGCGTCAAAACTTTTAATATGCACTAAATCATGACAATGTCTGAAGCTAATTGTAGATCATAGATAAATCCAAGAATCTTGAGAATGAGTGCTTGAGAATGAGTGCCACAAAAAGTCCGCAACCATGTGCTAGCAAATCCATGTACAATCAGAAGTATACAAGAAACTCAACATCAAATCCTTCCACCAATTACGTGGGGGGTCAGCTATGCAGGTCATATCGTACCATGTTGCTTTAGTTAGAGCAATGCTGTCTATTAAACCTCAAAGTTATCGTGTCATAAAATATATTAAGAAAGTCCTACGTTATTCATTTTGAGTTTTGACTCACACATTTAAGTTTTGACTCTCAAACTAAGTAAAATGCAACAAAAAGTAAAGTCTCTATGACTCACACAATAAAGCAAGTAATCAGAAACGATTATATATATATATATATATCCCTAAGACATTCGATAGAGAATCTATACCCCCATGTGTACATATATTCATCCACAAAAAACAGCATAAAAAAACGAAAATTTCAGCTTAATAAGCAGGGAGCTCAACCCCATCAAATAACTACTATTTCTTTAAAATAAATGAGTGAGAAGACAAAGATGAGCCGTGTCCATTGATTTCATCTTACTCTACCTAATCTATCCACCCCTCCAACATCCCAAAAATCATTTTACCAATCCTCAGCATCACCCACATTACACAATAGCAGACAGCAATAAACACTTGGATAAAGACAGCAAGTCGGAAATAAATATATGATTTTCGTATGCATTGTATTTAAGAATTTTGCATTATTTTATGTATCATAATTGCAACATGCTTGTTTTCCAGGTATGTATATGTGCAATATAAAGCTTCTCCTATTGCTATTGCTGCGTCTCTAGTTTAAGCACAATTTTTGACATGGTTTAACTAAAATTTAAGAGCATTGGGTTATGAAAAAATGAAAATTAACTACAACCACAAAAACATGATACCAAAACTTAACCCCCCAAAAAATTAAAAAAATTATACGTATTTATCTTTCTTTACATGCTAATAAATACTCGTAAGTGAAAGAAATTAGCACATAACACAAGTACTATTAACTTTATTCATCAGAAAGCTTTACTGTAAAGGTTTTTATGATTTTAATAAGAGTTTATATGGCAACTTTTGCTGCAACTAGACAGAATGATTTGTAAATAACTGCAACTTCAAAGGCAATTATTTATTACGTCTAGTCACATAAAAAGTAGGCACGAGATCGTAAGCATACGTATCATTTCTATTTTAATAGATTGAGAAACAACAGGTTAGCCCTACCAAATTTGCTGATGCCTCCTTCAGTTTTTACATACATTTTACTTGTTTATAAAATCTATAATTTCACCCACCACCAAAAATAAAAAAAGGAGGGGGCAAAGAACTTTTGATAAGGCTCCAGTTCAAGAAGCATGAACCTTAACACTACAATCGATTGATAAAGCCTTAATATATTCAGCGGAACAAAATTAACCATTTCAAAACGTTATCTTGAAGCCTTAATGGCATTATCAAATCTATAGAATTGAATAAAATGTACAAAACTAATGAAAATCAGCAACATATACATATATATATATATATGTATAAATACATGATGTAGACAAAGAAAGGGGAAATTAAGAAATGTTACAAGGGATCTGGGTGAGAGCTGCGAATTTTTTGGTGCATTGATTTCCACACGGTGGTGCCCAGTCTTGTGGTATCATTTCTTCCGCTCTCTCTCCTCTCTCTAGAAGAAAAATGTAAAACGAAATTGAAAATGGGGGAGAGGATAGAAGACTGTAAAAGAGGAGAGACAGAGGTTACGGGGACGAGGGCATTTTTGGTCATTCAAAGTACGAATTTAGCTTGTAATTTTCACTTTCGGACAATCTATTTAGAAAGGAATCAAATACATTTCGATATATATATATATATAATACGAATTTAGTTTGTAATTTTCACTTTTAGACGATCTATTTAGAAAGGAGCGGACAGGTGATTTTTTATTTCTAATTCTGTCCGTTGAATTCTGTGTTTGTACTGTAATGATTGTTTATGCTTATTTTATAATGTATAACAAGTAAGTGTTATGAATTATTCTTTTTCTCTCTATATATATACATGTATGGTAAAGTCAAAATTTGTCCGTCCGCAAAATCATCGAACAACGAGTGAGAAACTTACACAGAAAACAAATGATCACACTGAGAAGTTTGATGGTCGGGGTCGTTGGAGGATAGTTACAGGCTTACATTGTGAAAATAAGTACAGGCCAGAAACGTCAACAATTGAAGATATATAATTACTCTAAGTAAATAATATGTAAGGTTTCTAGAACCTGAATTATGATTGTGTATTTATAGTTGATTATACCTTTTTAATTTTCTAAGTCTTGTGGTATCATTTCTTCCGCGCTCTCTCCTTTCTCTAGAAGAAAAATGTAAAACGAAATTGAAAATGGGGGAGAGGAGATAAGACTGTAAAAGAGGAGAGACAGAGGTTACAGTGCTGAGGGCATTTTTGGTCATTCAAAGTACGAATTTAACTTGTAATTTTCACTTTCGGACAATCTATTTAGAAAGGAGTTAAATACATTTCAATATATATATATATATATATAATACAAATTTAGTTTGTAATTTTCACTTTCAGACAATCTATTTAGAAAGGAGCGGACATGTAATTTTTTATTTCTAATTTTGTCCGTGGAATCATGTTTTGTACTGTAATGATTGTTTATGCTTATTTTATAATGTATAACAATTACGTGTTATAAATTATTCTCTTTCTCTCTCTCTTTCTCTCTCTCTATATATACATGTATGTTAACGTCAAAATTTGTCCGTCCGCAAAATCATCGAACAACGAGTGAGAAACCTGCACAGGAAACAAACGATCACACTAAGAAGTTTGACGGTCGGGGTCGCTGGGGGATAATTACAGTGTGAGAATAAGTACAGACCAGAAAAAGTCAATAATTGGAGATATGTAATTGCTCTAATGCATAAAAGTAAATAATATGTAAGGTCCCTGCAACCTGAATTATGGTTGTGTATTTATAATTGATTACACCTTTTTAATTTTCTACGCCCTTCCCCGAGTAGGAATATGAGTCCTACATAAAGTTCCTTATAACTATCAACTTCATAATTAAATTAGATTTGATTTGATTAAAAGTAGGAAGTCAAATAGGATAAGGAAGTCATAAGTCAATTAGGACTGTAGATTCCTTAGAATGTCAAGCCTTCTAATTGGAATATTCTACCACGTGACACGAGTCCCCCAAACCTTTTGGACCCATCAAATCACACTCCAACATTGACCCTCACTCTCTCCTATTATTCCTATTATAAAGAATTTATAATAGGAGAGTAATGCTAGAAAATGTTCCACTCACCTTGTTTCGCCAAGATCTCAATCATGGTCCAGAGACCTAACCTGCCTTATATCGCCATTATATGGCTCTCGACCTCTGGGAGGCTTTTGATATAAGTTCTGAAGAACTGTTCGACCTTATATCTCTGTAATATTGCTCTCGACCTATATGGGAGACTATTGATTTAGGTTCTAAAGAACTGCCCGGCCTTATATCTTTGCAATATTGCTCCCGAACCCCTAGAGAGGCTTTAAATAAAGGTTTCAAAGAACTGTCTAACCTTATATCACCGTAACAGCGCTCCCGACTCCCTAGAGAGACTTTAAATAGAGGTTCTGGAAAATCGTTTGACCTTATACCGCCATAACAACGCTTTCGATCCCCTAGGGAGACTTTAAATAGAGGTTCCGGAGAACAGTCCGACCTTATATCGCCATAGCAGCGCTTCCGATCTCCTAGGGAGGCTTTAAATATAGGTTTCGGAGAACTGCCCGACTTTATATCTGTTGAAGGTGGATGACCGACCTTATAACCACCGAAGGTGGATAACCGACTTTATAACCACCGAAGGTGGATAACCGACCTTATCTCCGTCGAAGGTGGATGACCGACCTTATCTCCACCGAAGATAGATAACGGATCTTATCCCCGCCGAATGTGAATGACTGACTTTATAACCACCGAAGGGGTTGAACTTGATCGGGTAACCGTTCCCCTTGACGTTCCCGATCACCGTCCAAACCTCCTATAATAACAACAATAACCTATCGGATGGGTAAATTTTGGTCGGTTAGCCGACTCCCATGGCGTTCCTGACCTCCAATCTTATATCTTCAGATAAATCTTGGTAGGTAGTCGATCCTCCCGACGTTCCTAACCACCAACCTTATGCCCCACCGAACTCCCTGTAATGTATCATAATAATAGATTTTTAAATTTATTTTTTTGTGTCGAAGAAATCTGATATTGGTGAGATAAGCTCATAAGTCTTAATTGAATCTGAACTCCAATTTGCCATAACCGAAACCACAAAGAAGTCGACCAATGTGACTTGTTTTTGTAAAAGGGTAAATGATAATGGTGGTGTGGACTTAGGAGGCGAAGCTACGGGAAGAACCGTTGAAGTGGGTATCCAAAGCCTTGTAACAAAAATTACTCACCTGGTGCCGAAGATAACCCAAGCGAATAAACACCATTATTGAGGCCCGAAAATTAGGATTGAAGTTTTTGATCCGCCAAACCCAAAGTTGCCGAAATGTATTGTGTTTCTGATGAATTGTAATGATACTTCGAAACAACTGAATGTCGAACCCCGCATTAATGCTTACGCTGTTTAAACACGTGAATAACTTGTTAGAGAATAATCAAAAACATAACTGGTAAATCCGAACCTGTCAAATATTATGGTCGAACATGGTTTTTCTTTTTGTTGAAGGAAACTAATATGAGTGCCGAAGCCAAAGTTTGAAGAGATGTCTAAATATGTATGTGTTCCACATAAGGGGCTAATACCAAATCTTTAAATTAGTTGGTGTAGGCATATAAATTGGAGCGTTGGCGCGCAAGGTCGATAGGGCGCAGGGGCACGCGGGGGAGTGGCGGGACGCACGAGGTTGGACGCGCTAGAGGGTGTGGCTGGGCGTGCGGGGGCACGGTGGCGCCGCACGGATGATGAATCGGTGATTTTAATTCAACACTATAACAAACCCTCCTTCTAGCGCCACAATACATGGCAGAAACGTCAACAATAGAGGTATATAATTGCTCTAGTGCGTAAAAGTAAATAATATGTAAGGTTCTTGAAACTTTTATGACCGTGTATTTATAATTGATCACACCTTCTTAATTTTCGACGCCCTTCCCCGAATATAAATAGGAATCCTACATAAAGTTTTTTTATAACTACCAACTTTTTAATTGAATTAGATTTGATTTTCCTAAAAGTAGGAAGTCAAATAGGATAAGGAAGTCATAAGTTAATTAAAACTGTAAATTCTTTAGAATGACAAATCTCTCGATTAAAATATTCTGTCACGTGACACGGGTCCCCTAAACCCTTTAGACCTATCAAATCACACTCTAACAATATATATATGCACAATAAAAATGGCAACTAGTGATATTATATTAAAAACATTTGGTTAGTTTAGGATAATAGTCTCATTTATGATTTAATAAATAAATTCCTCTGTCACGCCGCTTTTCAAACTGAAGAGGTATCTCTCAATTTGTCACAGGAGAACCGATCATCCAAATATGCTCTGCAGATGTTATGCAAGTGTATTGTTAAATGTTACATTTTTAAAGAAATAAATTAGAGTCGGATCTTTGTTGATGGTTGGGGGAGACCTTATAATTGAGTAAGTTTTGAGTTTTGCATTGTCATAATTGTGAAATTGTTATAATAAATTTAAAATATTATGTCATTAATTGTGTACATTTTGATTTTAATATTGACATAATAATAAAATTATGATAATACATTTAAAATATTGTCTTATTTTTATATAACTATTGATAAAAATGTTACTATTGGACAAAGGACGAAAGGATGTAAGACTTTTACACTCAATACTCTTTAAAAATTAATATGGTTTTTTGGAGAAACCAACTTAATTCTACATATTACAATTATAATTATAATTATTCAAATACGGAAATACGTTGTACTTAATTAAAAGAATATATATTTTTCCATTAATAAAATTGTATTTATTAAAAGCATTTACAAGAAAAAGTAGAGGAGAAGAGCTTCCGCACATCATAGTAGTAGTGAAACAATTCAGATTCTTACCTTACAGTTGCTACTCTCGGATTTCGATTTGCTTTTGCCTTTTAGGGCATTCTCTGATCCACAGGCTATTTGGAGAAACCCTAAGTTTAAAATTTTACAGACAGAATAATGCCGCAAGTGAGGATAATTGCTAAGAATTTCATGGATATGGTGGCTTCATTGCCTGCCATGAAGCTCGACAAGTTGTACGATAATCCCTTCATCTGTGAAGCTATTCTCAGGTTTCCCCTCTATCTTTCTGTGTCCAGGTTTTTCTTTTTCTTTTTTTTTAGCTCCCCAAATTTTGAGTGAATTTCATTATTGTGAAGGCATTTTGTTTGGGTTATTATTAATTATTAGGTTTTCTTTTAATTTTATGTTTTGTAATGCTATGTTGAGCTGTATATGTGAATGTGGGTGTTTTTTATGTGTATGTTTTGGAAAATTGAATAACTGAACCAAATAAATACTTTCTTAACCCAAATATCTTTGAATTGTAAAAAAAGAATAGAGTTTGCTTAGGACTGTTTGAAGATTGAATGACTTCTATAGGAAAAAGCTATTTTATCTGCATAATGTGTATATACATTAAGAGAGAGAGAGAATAGGGGAAAACAAACAAGTGAAAAAAGGGAGCGCACACAGGCTATATTAGAACAGAAGATAAGATCTTTATGAAGGAGGTCTAAAGGATGAAAGCCCACTAGCCCACTATTTCCCATGACCTTTAAATCACTTGTAGGTAAAACTTGCTTTTCCCAGGTATGCATTCTAGCATGCCATTTCAAACTAGTCTATAGTGATTTATTTATTTACTTAGTTACTTTTTAGTTGGGGTTTTTGATATTGGTGTTAGTCTTCATTTGGCTGTCTTTGGTGCTCAGGTCTTTGCCGCCTCTATCCAAGAAGTATGTGTTGCAAATGTTGTACATTGATGTGCCTGTAACAGCCAAATCAATGGAAGAGTGGGTGCTTGCAGATGGATCGTCAAAGCATAGAGTTGCCATTGATAGATTAATTCAGTTGAGAGTATTTACCGAAACTGTTGACAGGTATTTATTTCCTTAACTCTTTTCTTCTTTTGGGTTGGTTTTATATCGTTGAAGGCTGTATTTGGGTGATAACAATTATTCTGTTGATGATCTGCTTAGTTAAACAAATGTGGATCCGAAAAAATCTTCATTTAGTGAAGATTTTGTTATAATAAAAGGCCATTAAAACATGTACCTTTCAAATTCGTGAAGATTTTGTTATAATAAAAGGCCATTACAATAATCTTTTGCTCTTTCAGTTCAAATTCTTAATCGGCTTTTCCAATGCCATCTGTTTTCTCAGTGTTCTGGTTGTTCAAAATATAAAGCAGAAGTCTTTGTACATCTTGAGATCTTTTGGCCAAATTTTCTTATGACCAATCCATGATTTGATGAAAAATCTCATAAATATCTCAACATGAGTAACTCTTTTATTGTTTCAACACTAGGGAGTCTCGGATCACTTTATTTGCTAATTTGCTGAAATTCTTATTAATATTGGCAGGAAAAAAGAAACTACTTACAGATTAAATTCAACATTTCAGAATAACCTTCAGAACCATATAATACACGGGTAAGCGTGAAGTACATATATAATTTCTTATTGCATGTTAGCCGCGTAGATTGTGTTCTTTCTTCCTGTGAGTACACATGAAATTGTTATTGTGTTCTACTATTTTTTCTTGGTGTTATTGTTGAGGTAGTGATTGAGTTGACAGGAGTAATTAGTAGCAAGGGTTCAAGACTAATTTTTGGTTTGATAAATTATGGAGTTCCTTAAGTTTTGACTGAATAGCTTCGGCTGGTAAAAACTTGAAACTTAAAGATAATTTATGCGTGCACTCTCTCTCTCTCTCTATATATATATATTATATGGACACACATACACATGCACACACACTCTCACTCACTTGTGTGTGTGTATGTGCATATACACAAATGAAGGCTCAATTAAATATTACTATTTACTACCAACATTCTACTTTGGTGACCTAAATTTTAATTTTGGACAAATCGATTGCCATGTCATAAATTGCTGACTTGTACTCATTCAGTAGCTATTCAGTTGTTGAAGTTACAAAAAAGAAAAAAGAAAAGAAAAGAGAGTAACATGGAAAATTAGTGTAAAAAGGAGCTCCGCTATTAAATGTAAAGGACTCCGCTGCTACTGCTACACAATGGTGGACAAATTAATATCCTCGAACTTCGTGGATGACAATGGATGGGTTAGCTAAAAAAATGGCCTATAGTGGCTATAGATCACTCCACTATATATATATATATATGCATGTGTATGTGCGTGTGTGTATGTATATGTATTACATGTATGACCACTGAATTGAATATTGCAGTGGAGTTTTACCAAGGGAACCTATGCCTTCAACTATCACTGTGAGGCTTCCAAGCTCGGTTGATTTAGATGCCTATGCTTCTGAACAGTGGGAGGTCCGAGATTTTTATTTCTGCACGCATTCTTGTTTTCTGTCTCATTGTATATGGATATTTTAAGTTTCAGCTTGCTAGTTCTTAGTCACCTTGTTAATAGGTATTTTTCAAACAATGTAGTGCTTTGTTTCTACCACTTTCTGCAGTCTCAGCATATTTTTGGCCACTCTTTTCATAACTTGAGATTTTGGCAAATCAGAGTTTTCTGCTCCACCTTATAAGCTCTACGGAAGCTGAAGCGACAAGAAACATCAGCTCTTCTATGATGAAAATATTCCAGAGAGGCCTTTTGAGTCAAAGGTCCTTTCATTCTCAGTTTATACTTTGTGTTTCCTACATATTCATCTGGCCATGTATTGTGTACTTGGGAGATGAGGAAATAATAACTTATATTTGATATGTTTTGCAAATGTGTTTTATCCTTAGAGAGAAAGAAGCTCCAATGTTGACAGAGAGTGGTTTCCAGTTCTTGGTATGGTGCTATTAGTATTAATCTTGTTTATATTATCCTTTTAGAAGAAATATTGACCTTCATTTATAACAGCTTATGGATACAAATGCACAACTTTGGTATATCATCAGGGAGTATATCACTCATTCTGAGGTATTGTCTCTTGATAATTCCTAAGCTCCTTTCTCCCTTCCCCTTCTTTTCTGGGGTTTCTGATCTGTTGTAACTTGTAAGTTTGTAACTGACATTGCTGAACTGTCTGGTTTTTACATCTTATTGTGGAATCAACTCGGGACCTTCTTTCTTTTTTGTTGACTAGATTTTTCCCCTAGTATAGGTATGCTTATGCCAAATAAGAGGATTCGAATCAGCAAGTTGGAGGACCTAATATATGATTACATCATAATGGTGCATGCAATATCTGATTACTTTCATGCCATAATTGGTTTCCTAAGCCAAAGTTATAGAACACATTTTCTATATTATTCCAGTGAACTATCCCTCTCATGTATGCTGTTTTAAAAGATAATCTTTCTAATATGCAATGCATACTTGACTTAAAAAAGAAAATTATCATTTTTACAGAAAACAAGAAATCTGATGAAAGATAAATTAACTTTATAACTTGTATTAAAAAGCAAAATTAACTTGTGCTTTAGCTCTGTGTATTAGAGAATTAAAACTTACAGATTTGTGCATTTTAGTTGGTAACTTGGTTTAGTTCCTGATATTTAGCAATCCTGAACCATTTTTTGGTGCAGGAGCGAGGCGTGGATACATCAGATCTTATCTCATTTTTGCTGGAGCTTAGCTTTCATGTTGCTGGCGAGGTATTACATCACTGATATGATCATCCTATTTGCTACTTATCATTCTTTTTGTTTTTTTGCTAAAAATATTGATACATATCATTCATTATTATAGTAATTGGTTATTTGGGCAACTATTTGTTATTGCTGACTTTATATTAATAGGACAACTGAAAATGTTCATAAATTTTACATTCATTAGATGAACAACATTTTCTGCACTAGAGATTCCAGAAATATTTATCGAAGTCAGGTCTTCAGAAAGGTTCCACAATTTTAAGTATGGTTTTAAATTGTTTCTCTACTTGTAGGCATATAATATGAACACATTGAGTGACACTCAGAGAAACATAGTAAAGGACCTTGCAGATCTGGGATTAGTCAAGCTTCAGCAGGTGAATGCTACTAGTTCGTTATATAATTGTGATACAATTATTTAATTATCATCCTAATATTGATTCAAATAATTTCTACAATGTATTTTGTCTCTGTGTTTGTAGGGTAGGAAAGACAGTTGGTTCATTCCTACTAAACTAGCCACCAATCTTTCAATTAGTCTATCAGATGCCTCATCAAGAAAGGAGGTATCTTTCTTATGATTCAGTATATCCTAAATAAACCTCACTTGAGATATTTCTGTATATATATATATTATATAATGAAACTCATAGGAACATGGTTTAACTTATACAGTGCTAATGTTTAATGAGTTGCAAGGAGCCAAGGACAACTTCATTAAACTCAATCCAGCACAAAACATGTTTTTATATGTTCAAAACGTTGAGGCTAGACTAGAGAATTGGAAATGTTTCAGTGTTTCACCCTTTCAGCTTTAGGACTCAATCTATTGTGCTCTTGCCTGCTTAGTTGCTAAGGTGAGAAGTAGTTGAAGCATATTTCAAACCACATGCTCACCAATGCCACAACAAATGCCGAGGGCTCTTATGAATTTTTATTTATGAACATTGCTCTACTTAGTATACCAATTCAATCTGAGCTCTCTTATAGAGCTTTAAGGTGAAGGAAAATAAAGGGACAAACAATCTTAAAATTATTTTGTTTTAGAGCACTAGTGTGGCATACGTAGAGGCATCCTCATGGTTAAAAGGATTACCTTGTCAGATGGGTTTTACTGTTGAATTGATTTTCATGTCAGATAGATTTTCAATTAGGAATGGCAAGTAAACCAATTTTGGTTAGGCCAGTATTGTGGCAGTAAAACACATTAACCCACTTCCTATGACTTGCCTGTGGTGTTCTCAAGAATGCCATGACTTCCTTCGTAAACCCTTACAGATTTTCTTCTTATTGTGCATTATAATCATATACTGTGCACTACTCCATATATACTATGATGAGGCTGGATCTAATTCCTGTTGAGTAATTCAGCATTGCTGGATGAAGTCCATCGACAATATATATTCTATTAAAATTGATTGAATTTTCCTTTGTATTCATTATGTTGTTTACTGAATAGAGGATGTTTTATTCTGTTGGTTCATTTGACTGCTTATAAAATCTAGATGAGACTACTGAGAGATTATTTGATTTGCTTGTAATATCAAAGTGAGCATGAGTGGGTGCAGTTCTCATATATGTCAAAAGTTCTGACCTTAGCTTATACATGATTTTGTTTATTTAGCTTCTAAATGGATATTATTAGTATATAGACAGCTGAATAGCAAAGTTAACAACTTTTTCTCTTTTTTCCCTGCAGGGTTATGTCGTTGTAGAAACAAACTTTAGGCTATATGCATATTCAACATCTAAATTACACTGCGAGATTTTACGCCTCTTTGCAAGGTAAACAGTTTGCTCATTTAATCTTTTTATATAGTTTGTGGGTAAATATTTTCTTGCATCAGTAAAAATATATGATTACGTGAAATTTGCTTTGACTTTTTCTATGTTTCAAAAAAAAAAACGTCACTAAAAAACAGAGCAAAATTTCAGAAAGTGTTTCAACTAATATTCCTATTCTGATAAGCATGATGACTCTCATATCTGTATTTTCCTGTTTAACTTGACAAATTGTATTCAGTCTACTTACCAAAATAATGAATGGAGAATTCTTCAAAAAAATAAATAAAAAATAATGAAGAAGAAGGAATTATTATGCAATTGAAAATTCATGATTTATTTGTGATCAACTAGTTTTTCATGATTTGTAATCTTAAACAATCTTTGGTTAGTTATATACTTATATTTGAGTTTTACTTACCAAAACAAAGTTATATTCAAGAAACTAGTTGGGGCCAACTCCATTCTCATATACAATGTCCAAGGGATAATCTATTTCTTGTTTTATATATCCTATTTTTGACATATGTCTGAATTTGTTCGCCATTGATGTAGCCACCACTAATTGAGATGTAGGACCGTAGGGGATTTATGTAGATAAGAATCATGACTTTTATTTAGTCAAGTTACTGGAGAAATATAAAAAAATGGAGATATAGCTTATAACATTTCAGTTCACGACAGAGATCTAATGTTATTTTCAATATATTACAGTACTTCATAAATTTACATTTATAAAATTCAATATGATTATGTGTACCTGATTGGATTCTGGAAATAGTTTGTTTATAATTTGGTCATACACCGCTGAAGGCAAAAAATGTGCTCTGATACTGCAGGATAGAATATCAGCTACCAAACCTTATTGTTGGAGCAATTACAAAAGAGAATCTATACAAAGCTTTTCAAAACGGCATTACATCAGACCAGGCAAGTAGAACTTGTTGTATATCTCCAAATTGTTTTATCTTCTGACAGAGAGTTCAGTTTTACTAACGATCATCTGACCAGCAACATGCACTTTTAAGCTCATAGTATCACGCTTCCAGGCTAGTCGGTGTTCCTACACATATATAGTGCAATGTAAAGATTAAGAAACAGCTTGAGCCATCTTTTTGAAGTGTTTATTGTATGAACTGGCTAATTTATGTTGATATCTATTACCCTTTAGCAAATCCAGGCAATGGATACAACTAGTGTCAGGCCCTTTCAAATGCTACTGTCTTGGTGTATTTTCCTTACTGTGACAATAATAGCTACTGGTCTGTTTAAGTTCATTGTAACACCAAAGGAACATCTTTTCCTGAATATATCAAGGCATAAAAGTGAAATTAACAATGTGCATCTCTATTGTCATAATCATAACACCCACAAGGTGCGGGTACTAGAAGCTTATGGTGTAACAATATGATTCTCAATGTCTGCAAGCCAGAAAAAATAGTTCGTAGTTTGTTTTTTTTTTATGGAACATAATTCAAGTTCTAAACCTCTGGATTTGCAGATTATTTCTTTTCTTCAGCAGAATGCACATCCTCGAGTTGCTGAGAGAGTACCAGCTGTACCAGAAAATGTGACCGATCAGGTTTTCTTCTCTTTCTTTTCTTCCACAGTGAAATGTAATTACCTCAATGGTGTTGCTTCCATCTTTAGTTTTTGTCAGTTGACAGTTGTAACCTTCGAGAAAATATAACTCTATTTAGCTCTTAAGTCAACTAGACTCTACTTGAGTAGCACAGTTGATATTCTTCTTTTCACAAAAAAAATTAATGGGAGCCGCATCTCATCATCATAGTGTTCTGAAAAGCACTTTTACTTGACAGATAAGGTTGTGGGAATCGGATTTGAATAGGGTTGAAATGACACCTTCACATCTTTATGATGAGTTCCCCACCAGGGTAAGAACCAAGTGCCTAAAACATTACTTGCAATGTTCTAAGCGTATATTTAATTTCAATTTTGTCCTGATTGTTTGTTATCGTGTTTTGCAGGATGTGTTTGAGGCTGCTTGCGACTTTGCACGAGAATATGGTGGTTTGTTGTGGGAAGATTCTAAAAAGATGCGTCTTATTGTTAAGGCAGAAACTTTCGACCACATGAAAGGATTTCTTCGCCGCCAAAAACAATAGCTGTTTTTCTTGCTTCCTCGACATCCAACTCCTTGGGGAAAGTGGTTGATTTTGTAAGTAGACAACCTATCACTACAGGAAAAAAGAAATAGGATACAGAGAAACAAGAAAAATGTGCTAATACATACATGAGGAAGTTCTTGTATTCAGTTTTGTGACATTATTATTTTTGTCCCATGATATGCATCCATTGCTTTTGATTTCTTTTCCTCTTTTTATTTTTGCTTTCAATCGGCTCACTTCTGATAATCAATATGTGAAAGCATGATGTATTTTGTTAAATACAAATCTTTCGAGAGCAAATAACAGTTTCGTTTTAAAATTAGAGATATATTTTTTTATTTAGTATATTTTTAATATTATAGATATATGTTTATTACGAAACTATAAAATAACTCGTTTCAAAATTAGAGATATATTTTTAATATTATAAATATATTTTTATTACGAAACTATAAAATAACTTGACGCCACTAATATCATTATTTTAATACTAATATAGCATCACACAACCAAGACAATATTCTTTTCTAATAACAAGGGTACACTTAAAAACATAGAAATTATTCTTGAAAATTATATCCGTTCTAATTTTGAAATGGAGTTTTTGACACAAAAACTAATATATTTGAGTAATAGTTAGAAAATATAAAAACTCAAATGTTGCTGCCCAGGATCGAACTGGGGACCTTTAGTGTGTAAGACTAACGTGATAACCACTACACCACAGCAACGTTGGGTGATACTTTATATCTTAATATATATCAATTGATAAGTTATTATTGTAAGAAAAAGAAAAAATAAAATAAAATAAAAAAAATGCATAGGAATCTTGTAAAATACCATAGCAAGACAAATAAAAACAAATACACAAAGTAAAATGAAATTATTTCAAGGCTTGTTTATTTGTTTTTAGTAGGACGAGGATTAGGCATTGGAATTATAGCTCATTCGTCGTGGCGATGGAAATGTTATTTCAGTATGTGATTAATGCTTTCTCAATTTTTTTCAGTTAAGAAATGAAAGAAGAAAGGGAAAAAAGATGATAAAAACTAAAACTACATAATGTGGTAATAATCTCTCCCCCCCCCCCAAAAAAAAAAGTGCTATAAAACCGTGATAATTTTATAAATAACAATTTTAGTATGCATGTTATGTTACATCACTCTGGGAAGAAGAGGAAGAAAGAATCTGTCTTATTTATCAGGGAAGGGCAGGCACCTATTGAGATTTGTTTGTCGACAACTTTCTCTTCATCCGGCTAAATGGCCCAACTGTAGAATCCATTAAATACATGTAAATCACCTGGCTCCAAGATTTATATGAATCCAAGTTATCATAATACTCTGGTGCCATCTCCTTCACCTTGTGCAGCTTGCTCCCTGGGATTCTTGGGAAATCATGGTGCTCATTGTGATAACCTACACTCCATGCCACAAGATTTAAAGGGCCATAGTATGAATAAGTTTCTTGTTCTCCCTTGGGCTTGAAGACGTAATGTTCAGAGATGAAATGGCCGGCCATTGGGTGCAAACCACCGCCAACAAATGTGGACAGGATCAAATAAGCTAAAGATTTCCATCCCCAGAAGTAAACCAAGGCGGCATCAAGGGTAAGTTGGATGATGAAATTAATGAATTCCCATATGCCGGGGGGTTTTGGTTTGATAAATAGAGGGCGGAGAGCATAAAAGAAGAGTTGGAAGACGAGCCATATGGATTTGGCAATGATATTTGTGACTAGGTGGGCTTCGGTGAGGGTTGGGACATCCATGTCAATACCATCTACTCCTTGAAACTGGTGGTGCTCAAGATGATACTTTTGGAAGGTGACTGACATTGGGATCCCTATAGGAAGGTTTGCAAAAATCCCCAGCCAGCGGTTGTAGACTGGAGTTGAGAAGGCGAGGTTGTGACTCAGCTCATGAATTGCTAAGAAGAGATTGTGATTGAGGAAAGAGCCGAAGAAGTAGGCTACCGTCAAAATCTTTAGCCAACCTGCATCGTAGAGGAAAGTAGCGGTCCACAGCTGAAGCACAACCACTAAAGTAATCTGCAACACCAGCAGCAGGAAAATTAAAGACCCAATCTATTAAGTTCTCCATGCATGAGCCAAGCTCACATTCTTTCTTATCAATAAAGAAAACTATGAATCAGTTTGAGATCATTAGTGTAGTGTTGTTTAAGCCCGCTTCAAAGTTCAAACCTATGCATGGATATGTCCTGTACATTTGTTGATTAGACATAACAATGCAGCCGTTGCAGCATATAATGCTGTGACAATGTTATACTCGCTTTGTTCGACCAAAAAAAGTACTCCCTCTATCTCAAATTAATTGTTCAATTTTGACCATTTTAAGTCAAATTGACTATTTTTAGAACTAATCTTTTTATTATTTTTGCTAAAATATAGGTGAAAAGATTATAACCAACAAAAAGTATATACAATTTATTACTAACTCCAATTTTTATAATTTTAGAAATATATTTATATATGCTTAATTATTAATTCTAAAAATAATCAATTTGACTTAAAATGGTCAAAATTGAGCAATTAATTTGGGACGGAGTGATACCATTTAACTTCTATTTTAGTTAATTTGTGAAATTCTAAAATTTAAATTGTAATGTGAATTTATTTTAATTTTTGAAATAACAGTTTTGTACTATTCACTAGCAGGTCTAATTATGAAGCAAACATGACATGTAACACCAGTGTCTTGCCATTCAATCCCACCCACCAAAAGAAAAGGTAACAAATAATGCAAAGATTGCCGCTTTGCAATATGGATTTCAAACTTGAAAACATTGTTACCATAATTAGAGCTTTTCTACCCAACTCCATGAAGAAAGAGATTGACGTTTTTCCGCAATGACTTATAAGTTGGTCAAATTAATTTATAAGTCATTTTGTACTGTGTTTGACAACAAATTAATTTTTAACTTATAAGTCATTCATAATAAGTTGGTTTGATTAAATGTAATGTCCATTTTGCCCCTCTTTTATTTTGCTAAATTATATCTTTATCCTTCCAACTTAATATCTATTTCTTTTCCAACGTAAACAAACATGTAATAAAAAATGTTAAGACAAAAATGTCATCACCTATATAAATAAATAAATATATATAATTGATACAATACAATATAATATATTATAATATATATATATATATATATATTATAATATAACATTAAATATATAATATTATAACATATAATATAATATACTATTAATATGTATTATATTTATTTATATTATATTTATAATATAATATAATATAATATATTTATTTGTTTAGTATTGTATTTAATGAAAAAATAGTGATTCTTATGATATGATATTGAATCAATGTATCTTTTCATTAATGTTTTTTTAGTAATTTTTATATTTTATTTTAACTTATAAGTTATTATCAGCTGAATATCTTCACAACTTGTTTTAACTTAATTTTTGACTTATAAGTCAATCTGGTATTGAACATATTTACTTATAAGTCAGAGCTTAAAATGACTTATAAGTCCATTTAAATTTTAACTTTAAGTCATTTTAAAATAAGTCGTTGCGGAACGGACACCAAGTGAGTGACAAACATCTTAAATCCCCAACCCTACCCCCATCAAAAGAAAAGGTTACAAACGATACAAAGATGGGAACTAAGCAATAAGGATTTCAACAAGAACACAAAAGCCCACAAATCAAAAGTAACAACACAGCCAACCCATTACAAGATTTTAATAGATGCACACTGCTACATTTTTGCAGATCTCTAGACCCATTATGGAAATAGATAGTTTCGTTCGTTTATACATATATGATATATCACATATATAATTACATATATAAAAAGAAAATTAATATTTTCACAAGTAAAAGTGATAATTCCACGATCTCTCTCACAAAAATAAAAAATAGATCCCACATTTATGTGAAAGAACTCGTAAAAATATCAAATTTTATTTGTGAAAATATTAATTCTCTATAAAAATATCTTACTTTGTGGAAAGCCCAAGGATCAGGGCCAAAGAGCTCTTTGATTTGAGGATATTGAGAGAGGATCTGTCTTCTTCGAGAAGCATGGGGCTGGTCTGTGTATGACCAGAAGAAATCTGTCGCCATTGCACCCATTTCTCTCTCCTCTCTCTCTATCCTCTTCCTCTCTCCCCTCTAATGTATGTCTTCCTCCTCTCTTTGAGACTCAGTTATAATATCGGCTTTATAAAATTAGCTATCTGTTTGTATAGGTTTTAATTTATTATTAGAAACCCAAAAATTTGGCCTAAATTTGGTATATACATTGGAGAGAAACCCGTTTCATGTATGGCCTGTGTTCATGCTTTCTTCATCTCTCTCCTCCACTTCCGATTTTACTGTAATTTTTTCCTTTTTTTTCAGTTTTATTTTTCACAAAATTGTGGTAATTAACAAATTTTCATACATATAATAACTAATTACAAGTATTAAACACATTTATGAAAAAAATTAATTAATTTCAAATTACTACTCTGGTATAAATATAAATATATGATGATAGAGCTAGATTCATCTTTTTTCTCATATCAACATTTTTGTAACAACATATACACACCCAACAAACAATCGTAATTACTATTCCCTCCGTCCCAAATTAATTGCATTTTTAAAACTTTTTAAAGTCAAATTGACTATTTTTAAAACTAATCTTTTTATTATTTTTGTTAACATATAGGTGAAGATATTATAACCAAAAGAAAGTATATACAATTTATTACTAATTTCAATATTTATAATTTTAGAAATATATTTATATATGCTTAATTATTAATTTTAAAAATAGTCAATTTGACTTAAAAAAATCCTAGAAAAGCAATTAATTTGAGACGGGGGGAGTATTTAACATCTCTTATTATCAAGCCTCTGGCTTTAAAAACGGTTATTTTTAGTGTAACCGAATCACACCTTATCTTTAAACTTTAAACTCTCATGTTGTGCCTCTTTTTTTCCTATCCAAATAATATTTTTATATTTTTGCTCAATTTCTTCTTAACTCTCTAAAAAATCCCAAGTAACACGTATAATTTATCTATCCACTATTCTCAACCTCTTTATGAAACTTCTTTTTTTCTCTTCATTACTTGACGGGGGTGTTTGTTACGTATCATGATGGATACTTACTTAAATATAAATTATTGGATATTTAATTATTAGGTGAGGAGAGAGAGAGTAAGAGGCTTGAATCTATATTTGAAAATAACATAGAATGGGGAAGCATAAAAGGGTAACGAGAACTAAGCTAACTGTAAACTATGGAGTTTGTAGAAGATGGTAATCAGAGAGGTAAGGAGAGTGGTGAGGAAGGAGAAGGAGAGAGAAGTTTTGTTTTGATCTGGGGCGCTGTTTAATTACTTGTATATCCTCTCAGATTTTACATAAACTAGTTTTCTGTAATTTTAAAATTATTTTTTACCACGTCATCACCAAAGTGTCATGTATGCATGTTATATCATCAATTTATGACGTGATGGTCCAATTAAACATAATTGAAAAATATTAAGAGTAAAATCATCTAATTGAAAAAATTTAAATTAAAAGAATGATCGCTAAAGTGAAATAAATTGAAAAGTTTAAGGTATTATTTTATATTTAAGCCAATATTAAATAAAGCCCACAACCATGTGAAAAAAAAATCATATTTTCATGTTAAAATATCACTTTCCAAATAAAAAAACTCACATTTGCAAAGAATATATCAGCACCCAATTATAAAAACCCAATCATGACATTCGTTGCTCAAGTAATGAGACATATCTCAATTTCATTATCATTGTTTAATTATAACAACCCATAAAACAAAAATAAAATAAAATAAAATAAAATAAAAAAATAGGAATTATCATCCATTTCCCATAAAATCATTCATCATATAGATGAGCACATTTAAGCCATAATTCTTACAGGCTGGCTGGTCTCTAGAAAAATTATAACTAGAGAAAACCATTTCAGTACATGACAACAGAAGTTCACAAGCTTCATATGAAAACTTAGGTGACATCAACAGAAAGGATATCCCTAAAGCTTTAATAAGCAAACTTTCTAGCTGTACAAGCATATACATAATTACAAATTACAATCTATAAACCCCACCATAGTTGAATTATCTCAGCTTCAACCTCATGCCACAATAAGCTGGCCTCAACCCCATGCCACAATAAGTTGGCCGGGTTACTCTAATTACAACTGGGAAGAGAGCACTGCATCTTTAAACCTAACTTCACCGAACGAGATAATCAGCAGCAGAAAGAGACTCCTTATGTGAGCAAAATAAATGAAACCAGTTGTGAGGCAGGGGATAGCGTGTTCCACACCTCCGACAGCCTACCTTAAATGGGAATCATAAGTGTCAAAAAGGTGATCAGGAACAATCAGCGGCAACTTATCTATATACATGAACAGCCTTCTTAGATTCTCCCTTGTTAGTGTTGCCATATCTATTATGTCCCTACTGTCCATATATACCCAGAGATCACCAGAGTTTACTCTCTTCAGACTGTCACGGCAAAAAGGGCAGGATTGTGATCTTGAACGCCTGCAATTTGTGTTCCCACATTTAGTTAATCAATTTATTTAACAATGTATACTATTCCAGAGACGTGAAATTCAAATATATACACGTATGTTTTCTACAAACACCAAATAAAAAGGAATACACAAAGGTTTCAAGATGAAAACACGCCAAATCAGAGGAAGTAATTGCACTGGATTTCACATGATATTTTTAGTTTTTTTGAATTGTCAAAACAAAACAAAAAAACAAGAAAAATATATTCATACTTGGATGGCAACAACAGATTTCTGATTCATTCTTCCTCCTGAGGCCATATTCCTGTCAAAATGCATCCTTTCTAAAATGCCAGAGATAATATCCAAAGTACTTGGTGATTATACATGCTAAACTGAATTTGCTCCTAGTGAAAGTTTTAATAGCAAAAGTTCTAACGGCGAAAGTTATAATGGCACTACTAGTTTTTGACCCATCTAATAAAAACTGATAGTTCCATTTCAGCCATTGTCAACGATCTCACTATATATTCTCTGACCACCTGTGCATGGTTTGCAAATACATTTTTTTTCTTTTCCATCTAGCCTTCTAAAATAATCGCAAGAATGGTACATATATGGTCAGCAGGGTTGCAAATGCAATCCCTACCTTTATACCAGTGGACAATGTTTTCTGTGACAAATGAGCTACATCGTCATCACAGGAATTTTCAGTATAAAAATAAACAGTGGAGTATTTGCAATCTGAAGAAAGGGACGGTAAAAATATACTTATTACTCTAAGATCACGAAATTGAAGGGAACAACTCTATCTTCAGATCTGGAAAAGCACCGCATCCTTCAGGACATCATTTTTTTGAAAGCATCAACCACCACATATGCAAGCAGAATAATAACTGCTAGCAAACTGTTTTAATAAAGCTTGGACCAGTAGAGGAACCTAGCTCCTAAACATGGGGTATCACAAAAGATACTTGTTAAGTCAGCTGAAAGTAGTGGCTCCACCTTCTTAGCCAATCGGACGCCAGTCCTCATTTTGGATCATAATGTCCTACAGCAGGATTATTCAAAAAAAAAAAAAAAGCAGAATAATACACATCTCAGAAAAGCTCAAATATCATCCTAGTTTCCAGATTGAAATGACCAACTAGCAGTCTCTCTAAAAGAGTCCAGCATGCAGAAGATTAGTTGTCCTTTATAATGTCCAATGGCAGGAACATTCAAAGTATAGCTGCAAAATATACCATTTCAGAGAAACCCACAATATCTTCTTAGTTTCCATTTTGAAACGTCCAATTAGCAGTCTCTCTAAAAGAAACCAGCGCGCCGTCGATCAGCAGCCCTCTATAGGTTTAAGAGTAAGTGCATCCCATCACCAACACCAGTGCTCCCTATATCTTAGCTAGATTTGCATTCATTCCTACCACTTAATCGAACTTTTAGAGACAATATTAAACATTATTTTCAACATCTGCCACAAATCCCTATTCCTGGCATTTGTAGTTTATTTGAAGAAATCTATAAACTACAAATGCCAGGAATCCTGTCCTTTGGAAATATGTAGTCCCAAGAATGGAACATCAAATCAGCGAAACCAAAAATAAGAAGAAATAAAGATTCCATTCTAGTGTTTTAAAACTGGTTTAAACTCATCCTCAACATTTATCTGAAGAGCTACATAAATTCAAATAAAAAGATACAGGTTCAGAAGTTGGTCAATTAGTTAGCACAGACAAGTACACATACATGAAAATATGCACACATGCACACAGCATATAGAAAAGGTGAATTCAAATTTTCAATTATCAAACACCAACAATACCGTATTCCAATCCCCTCCTACTTAATAATACTCCTTCCATCCCCTTTTGGATACAATATTTCCTAGGAAGTCCAAAAAAAATTATTGTATCAGACAAGTGTACAAAAGCCCCGACTAGTTTGAGATAAAAGGTGATGTTGAGTTTTGAGTTGAGAATTTGAGATAGTGCACAAAGACTCAATTGGGAAAATGGACATATACCAATGGGCCGGAGTAACTACTAGACAATAGGGGACACTATCAATCATCACGGTGAACAGTAGTGATTGGCTGATTGCTTCAACATCATCTCACTCACTTAAAGTAAAGATTTACATCCACGTCAATTACAATAATGTGTCGTGCATTAAGGATGTGTTGTCATAAAATCTACCATGTTCCTTAATTCTAAAATCCCCATCCTCAAAATTGTTGACCTCAAACTCCAAATTGCGTAGAAAACCTAGTGATGTTCATGTAATATAAAATTAGTCTTTGGTTCCAACACCAAGAAGCTCAAATGTGAAGCAAACTACATTACAATAACTTTGAGTTACATGGACCTGAATGGAGTGTCCAACTGGACACAGATACTTTGAAGAGTCCGACAAAGTACTCCACTTTGAAGAGTCCGACAGACTCCTCAATTTTGTCAACTCTTTAACACCAAAAAGAAGAGTTTAGCAGCCATACCCTTACCCTCCTCCGTATCCAAGTATCAAGTGTCGGACAAAAAGACAAAGTGAAGATTCCATGTAACATAGACAAAAACCAAACATTTTTTCCTTTTCTGCATTGGTTTCACTGTTTAATGTTAACCCTTCCACATTCTCATTACATAAATATGAACCTTTGTAATTGCACATTATAAGTCATCATATCACCCAAACATAGATTTGCTCATGGAAACACACCAAGAAGTTCACATGTAAAGCAAACAACATTAGAAAAACCAACCCTTTTATCCTATGTAGCATTACTTTCACCCATCCACCTTTTCACTACATAAATATCCATCTTTTTATTTGCACATTCAAAGTCTTCATACTACACACCCAAACACAGATTTTCTCATGTAAAACAAGTGCATAAGGTAAGCATGTTAGTTTGCATGTGCTCTCTCTACCAACAGTTAAGCCATATGATCGGGGGCGAAGCTACATGTACTATTGTGGGGTCAATTAACCCCACTGAAAAATAATAATTACTTTATAATGTAAGGTAACTTTTAAAAATTTTAAGTATTATATATAAATTGACCCCACTAAAATTTAAAAAACTTTCTACTATACGGGGTCAAATTGAAAATTTATAACTTTGTCAATCAAATTTTAGCCATATGACTCATATTCTCTCAATATATGTATATCTCTCTATAATATTTTAAACTAAATAATAATCTAATTTATATTATTTTTAAAAATAATTAATGAATTAATTACTTATGAACAGCCGTGATTAAAAAAGTTTATTACGAGTCAATATAGTGTATATATACCATATATTATTACTTACTATATATATACATATATATATATATATACACGTGTGTGTGACCCAAAAGTACAAAAGTATTACAAAAAATTGACTCAGGGGCGCTGCCCCCAAACCCCCGTCAAATTATTTATAGCTTAATAATAATTTTGACCCCACTCAAAATTTTTCCTGGCTTCGCCACTGCATATGATAGACAGTAAAGAGTTACAGACAACAAAAGTCTACTTTGTTTATACAACTTCTGATTGCTTGAACATAAAACAGTCTGTGACAGGCCAAATCTGAAATCCACACTTGTTATCCAGAAAGAAAATAGTAACTCAAGGCCTAAGGAAGAGTTAAATGAGTAGCAAGATTGCCATTCACGTAACTAGTCAAACAAAAGATTACCATTCACGGTAGCATTTCAAGCACATAGCATGGTTGCAGTTGGGCAAGACAATCTTGCTAATTGTCTCCATGCAAATTCCACATTCGTCTTCCCTTTCAATGTCTACATCTGACCATTTTATGTGCTCCTCATCGTCTCTTCTCTTGTACCTTTCCATGCAAACTGCTTTTTGCTTTTTATCTTCTGTATCAGTAACACCCCTTTCGAGTTGCAGTAAAGAGGGATAAATAACCGCTGGCCACGACAGTTGTGGATATTAGCTCATAACGAATAGGAATAGAGGAAGTGCAAGTTCATAATTATGGAACTAAATTTAGTCAAAGCATAAAACCTTACCATAGAATTCTCTAATACTTGCTTTTCTTTCATGGGTGGACATAGTTGTGGTGCCATCCACATAAACCTGTCAATGAGTCATGAATAACAGCATCAGCCTTGACTAAAAATAAATATAATGATAGACAAACATAATTAGGATTAAGTTTCCACCTTGTAAATTAGGATTCTCAATAGTCCAAGAGCACCAGCAAGGTGGCAATCAGTCCATTGTACTAGGAAAAGGAACAAGTGTGCAGCTGGGCTGTAGGAAAATCTCATCTGAATACAGGCACCATCATACTCTCTTGGAAAATCCGACGCCCTGCACCCACATAGCAAGACAAGGCCCTAAGCACAAAATAGAGAAACTAAAACCAAAATTAAATAAATTAAGCTGATAAGCAATAGCATACTACAGTATTTTATAAAAAGCAAAATAACAATGCATGTAATACAATCAGAAGTTGATCTTGGTAGTGCACAAACCAGGAGATGCCATGTAAGAGATATTAATCATCCGCCAAATAACTTAGAAATCTGACTGGAAAACAAACTCCTACTCTACAAAATAATCTCTTATATTACCACACAGCTGTAAAATATCAAGAATGTATATTCTTGCAAGTACTACCTTGACATTGTTTAAAAAAATCAAGAATGTACATTCTTGCAAGTGCTACCTTGACATTGTTTAAAAATACGAATGAGCACTTTGCTATTAAAATGAGCATTATTATAGAATCACCGACAGAAAAGCATTGCATCAGTAGAAACGAACTGCGAATTTGACACACCAAAGCAGTGATCTGAAGTCCTAAGTTAGGCATGAAATAAATGTTTAAACAAGAACCAGATCGTATTCAAGTTCATTGTGAGCATCAGTGCCTCCTATCATGAGAACACTACTGCTGCCACGCTCACTGTGGATATTCTATACCACAGCCATTAGAAAATGGAGCAATTTAAATTCTGAGTTGGTATAATTTAAGATACAAAATAGCGAATCTGTAACTCTTTCCATAAAGCAACTATCTCAAGCTTGCCACTGACCTTACAATTATTGCAAGATCAAAACTAAACCCCAACCACTGGAAGAACAAAAAATAGATTAAAACAAATTCAAAAATAAACTCCCAATTATGAATAATAATTTATAAAATGAAGACATAATTCAGAAAATTATTTCATTGTCTGAGTCAGTATAACTGCCAAATCTAATACAGAACTGCAAACAAATTGATCCCACACTGACCGAAGAATACCAAACTGTGGCCCCTTTGTACTTATGAGCAATAATACAGTTGCTGAGAGAAATGGTAAGATCAAAATTCATCACTATTCCTCACTATTTCAAAGAAAGAAAGCAATATAACTAAAATCAAAATTCCTCACTATTCTATTTTCCATTTGCTGGGGTCATAAAAACACAACTCATCATGACTGCAAAAATTACAAATCACAAAATACCAATCAAGCAGATTAACTTGAAATATAACAGTCCAGTATCCTTATATTGGGAAAATCCATTTATAAAAGATATATATATATATAGAAGATATTTATTAAAATTTGAGCAACATTTAATAAGCTTCAGAATAACTAAAAAGTGGTATCTTTACCACAAATTGAAGCAATGGGTAGCGTAGACTTAACACACAAATTCACAACAGGAAAAAAAAATCAAATTTAAACCAGCAATAAATAAACTGAACCTACACAGGTAGGTGAGGTGAAAAAACCAAAGCAAATGAAATTAAAAACTACCCCTAAAATATACTCCTCCTAATTATTTGAAAATGATATACTACATGAATGACACGCCTGAAGGAAGAAAAGAAGAAAGTACACTTGTTTAAAATTTAGAAACTTAAAATTTGCATAAATTAGAAACAAAATAGCTTGTATAAAAAAACATATTGCGATCACACAGAGAAGAGAAGGGGGAAAAAGATAAAGAAAAAAAACTAACTACTACTACTACTACTACTATTTTAGTTAGACATACAGAGTATTGGCGTGCTGAATATCGGCTTCAAGGATTTTGAGGGAATCCTTGAAAGACTTTCTCATAGACCCACCACCACCTACGTTGTACATCTCCGTCCTCTTTCCTCTTCCTTGTCCGAAAATTTGTTCCTCAGAAGAACCAAACAAAACAAAAAACCATGGATCAACTCGGTCCTCAAAAACCCTAATAAATTCTCTTTTTCTCTCTCCTCTGACTGTAAAGAAAACACTACTTTCTCTCTCTCTCACTCTCTCTAGAAGGAAGGAGAAGAAGATGTAGTACGTAGTGATAATAGAATAGATATTGGATGGAACTGAATAGTTTGTATTTTCTCTCCCCTCTTTTCTAATGCAAATGCAATGAAATTGATGAAGGTGGTTTTGGTGTCGCTATCGCGGCCACGTGGACAAGAGCAATTGTCACACGCAGCCGTTTACTACCCTACTCTTTTCTAAAACCAAGGGGGCTTTTATTTTTCAAATAAAAATAATACTTTTGTAATTATATATATATAGTTAAATATTATTTTAATGTATCAAAAATTCTAATACTTTTATAAGGGTCATCTCGACATATGCCCTAAGGATATATATTAAGTACGCAGTTCAAGAGTATATTCTCTTGAATTATGTGCATATTTCCTTAAACTTTGTATAAATAAAGAACTCAAAGAAATATGCACACAATTCAAAGAAATATACCCTTAAACTGTGTGTTTAACATGTGCCCTAAACGCACATGTTAAGAAATTCTTTTTTGTAATTATATTTATATGTGTTTAGATGACTTGTATTTGTCGCATTAAAAATAATAAGATTATTTAAAACTAATGAACTGCGTAAATAATTTATAAAACTTGCATTTAAAATTCCATTTAAATGAAATTGAACCCCAAAAATCCTAATCAACACAGAAGGAGTACTAATTATCTCAAGAAAAATATAAATAATTTATGTTTTAATAAATTTATGACGATGTATAATTGTAATTTGTGAGTAACGTAAAATTTTAAATAGATAAAATAAAATAGTTTTTAATTTTTATTTTATATTTATAATTAATATAAATTTATTTCATATGTAATAAAATCCCAAAAAATAATAGTGGGACTGTGGGTGGGGTTGTGGGTGGGGGACGCGCTCTCTCTTATCCACTTTACTCTTTCTCTCTCTCTCTCTCAACCTTTATAAATTTGTTTGTCTGCCACTTCCACTTGACTTCTTCCCCCCTATCCGGCCCAGCTTTCCCTCCACGCACCCGTCCTTTCTATCTTATTCCTTTTTCTTTTTTCTTTTTTCTTTTTTAATTAAACAGTAAGATTATTCTTAGATCAATTTATATTTTAATTGAGATTAATTTTTATTTTTTTTAAGTGATTTTAAAGGCGTACCCACATCGACATTGTGAATTTAAAATTTTTTCTCTTAAATATTAATTCCAAGGTTCAAATTCAGAAAGTTAAATCTACCTATACTGGTTTTAGAGATGGTTTTAGAGAAGGAGATAGACGGGTAGAAGAAGAATAATGTTGTTATCTTGTTTCAAAAGTTGATAAATAAAAAACAAGCAAGGACCAAAGAAAAGGACGAACAAAAGGTGATATGATAGGTACCAAGATATTCCATACCAATAATCAATTTATAAAATTTTGAAGTTAGAATTATAAATATTTTGATTTTAATTTATATAGTTGTAACTATAGTAAAATATACTCCTTCCTTCCGTCTTCAAAAGAATAGTATAAATATATTTTTTTACACAAATTTAAAAAAATAAGATAGAAGAAAGAGAGTAAAAAAAAATCTATATTTATCCTTAGTGGCCCCATAATATTACATAAATTGATGTGTTCTTTTATTTTAATTTATGCTCATGGATCTTATTAAATGATATATGTACTTCTTACTTTTTGTACCTTAACCCATTCTTTTAAGGACAAAAAAATGGATTAAATATATTTTAGACCTTGATATTTTTTATTTTTTTACAATTAAACCCTAATGTCTCAACTTTAAGACATTAAACCTTAATGTCTTTAAATTTTTATAAATTAAACCTTTTGGCCATTGAATTTAACATTTTTTACCACACTTTTAACAAATCGGCACATAATACTCTTCAGCCCAAAATTTGTCGCTAAAAATTACGGTGTTAGTGTTTAAAAGTGACGAATTTTATACTTTTAGTGATGGATTTTGAGTCGGTGAGTGTTATATGCTCATTCGCTAAAAGTACGAATGCAAAGTGTCACATTTTAAAATATAAAATACAATGTGTAAAATGAGATAAATTTGGTGGATGCAAAGTGCATTTAACTCTAAAGTTGAAACATCAAAGTTTAAAGTGTAAAAAAAAAAAAATTTAAAAGTTTAAAATATATTTAAGCCCAAAAAAATTATATCTTATGCCATCTTGACAGAGGGGGTATATATATATATATTTTTTTAATGTGTAGTTTTCGACCTGCGGGTCGACTAATCTCTCCAGCCCGATACCAGAGCGGTTTGCTATCCGACTTGCGTCGGGGGTACCGTGGCCACAGTAGAGCATTTTTAGTGTCTTCCAAATGTTACTAGTGGGAGTCGATACTGAGTCGTCCGAATTTACGGTTCTTTCCCAGAACGAATACGAATGAATTAAATAATAAAATCAAAGGACTTTGGAGGAATGCGAATGAATTAAATAATAAACATCAAAGAAAATCTAAACTCTTATACATGAATACAAATAAATTACATAATCAATATAAAAATAAAAACTCAACACTATATGGATGAAGCCATGAAGGCCGCCTCAGTCTTAAGTTAGCTTTGGTAAATTGTCTAAAAACATTACTAAATAATTATAAAATTTATTATTTATAAATTTTAGATTTTAAAATATTGCAAGGTGACTTTATAATTTCAAAACGAGACGCTTTTATTGAATGGTGAAGATGGTATTTTTTACGACTTAGTACGGAAAACTCTAAATAAAATTGATTTCAAATTGGCAGTAGTTTCATTGAGATTTACATAGAGAGAATTATTATACCTTTAGGTGTGAAAATCATACCTACATTAACTGAGATTTAATGGTGGCTGCCGTTACCACTAATTACGAATACTTTTCAACATTTACAATCATGATAGACTAAAAAAATGACTCGATCCTCTTTTTATTTCAAAGAAGAGTTTTATTTATTATTCTTTTAAGTTTAGTAGTACAAAATACCATAATATTTTTAAATTTGGCATCGTAACGTATTAAAATGTTATCGTTATTAAATTAATAATTTATTATTATCTATTTTTTTAAAAATAAATTAAAAAATTATACCTTTAATATTCACAAATTTACAAATGAAACTCTTTTTAAGAATAGAATGAGTTCTCTTGTTCTAAATGATTATGAGAACCTTAATGTTATGTTTGGATTGAAGGAATGAAGGTAGGAATGGAATGACTCATTTCTATAGAATTATAAAAAAATTGTGTTTGATTGTTCTATTAAAATGGAATGAATCATTCACATTTTTGCAAAATTTGTGAATTTTATTACTTGTGAGAATGTATGGAATAACTCATTCCAGCTGGAATGGAATGACTCATTCCGCTCTTCATTTCATTTCCTTCTTTATTCTATTCATTCACTAATTCTATTAGTTCAATCTAAACATAACATAAGTCCTTAACCAATAAGTCACTAGAAAAATTGAAGCAAAATGGAAAATAACTACTTAATTGGTACCGCTACTAAATTGTCTCATGGGGGTTGTGTGATAAATTTGTTTAGTCAAAATCAAGTGATATGAATGGAAAAAGATGTTCAAGCTCATATATAGAAAATAATGTGACAAATCGTGTCCACGTTAGATACTCTCCATCTAATTTTGTTGGGTAATAAAAGCTAGTCGGGTCGGGTACTAATCATTTTTATCCAAAATGAGACTGGAGGAATCTATTTATTTAAGCTTCCTCCTATAAAAATTGCACCCACCCTAACCATAAAAAGGTGTCACATGTAGGCGTTCAATTTATTGGTGGTTGTTACTTGTTAGAAGGGAGCATATCTACTCAATTGTGATTGAAATGTGTAAAGTTGCACCTTCAATTTCATTAATTTTTTATTGCGATTTTACATGTTGACTTTTAAGTTACGAGTTATATAAATAATTATAATTGATAATATTTTAACGATATATCTGATATAATGAGTTAATTTTATAATTTTATCCAATCTCATGCATTGATATACGTCGCAATCATATTCGACATAAAATTCTCGCAATACATAGTAAAATTCTTATTTTTTTAGAGAGATGATATTCTTAGTGTTAGAATATCAATTTAATTTAATTTTATAATATTTTAAGCACATAACATAATTGTATAATATTAGTATTGCGTTGAATTAGTATTTTTAACGCTGAAAAATTTAATTCCCTTTTTTACTAATAATTATTTTCGTTTGATAGTACAACCCCTATGCCGGATGCATCATTGGAAATAGTGGATAAAGGGCCATCCTTTGAAAAATGCACAGTGCAAATCACTTGTTTTCCCAGAAATCTTTGGGCATATCATTGAACCAACGTTAGCCCAATAGTAGAGAGAAAAGCACTTCCATCAATATGACAATATCGGTCATCCTTTGAACAATGCACAATGCAAATCACTTCTTTTCCCATAAATCTTTGGGCATATCATTGAACCAACTTTAGCTCAATAGTAGAGAGAAAAGCAATACCATCAATATCTTTTTGAAAAAGAAAACATCGACCAAGTAAAAATAAAAGGAAAAGACAACTACTAGTAAATAATAGCACTAATTAAGAACTATTAAAACATAAATGGGGTCGCAAGAGGTGCAAGTGACCGTACGTTTGCGACCCCAAGTTGTTGTGTGCGGTAACCTTATTTAATACATTATAAACGACATCATTTTTTAAACGACATCATTTTTTAAACCCAAATCACATCAGCACCACCAACTTGTTGGGAATTATGTTAACGCAAATCACACAATAAAATAAAGAGACATAAAACAACACAAGATTTAATGTGAAAATTTTTACAATAATAGGTTTACAATAATCTTCTCAAGTTTTATGCCCTGAAATTTGAGTTTCTACAATACCGCGACATAATTTTTTACACAGACTAAAAGCTATAAAACTCCCTCACCCACTGTACAACTTTTTTGCACAGAATATAAAAATTGCAAAAACGCTCTCTCTCACACAAACACAAATCTCACTCACACTTTCTCTCAACTCTTAGGATGGTATATGACTTTTGATTGTGTTACACTTCAACAACTAAACATAAGACTCTATTTATAGAGTACCCACAATTCTTCTCTTCCTATTCAAAATATGACACTTCTAAAATAAAACTTCTGCTACAAATAGAGTGATTTCCAAAATAATATTCTTATTATAGCAATTCTTTTATAAATAAGATTCGAACACTATCCCAACAATCAACCCACTACCACCCTCAACAGCCACCGCAAGTCAACATAAATTATGACATGGATAAACTGGTAGTTGGTGTAGCACTTTGCAGTTGAAAATATAATTTACCAAATAGATTACTTATAATCTATATCATTATGTATGTAATTTATATGTATTATTTATTTGGATGACTAATAAAACTGAATAATCTTTTTATCATGGCGTTTTTAAATTTACATATGGATGGGTATTTTGAACAGAGGTGGGTGAGTCTCAAACTACACTTAAATATTTTAAAAATATAATTTAAGAAAATGTCAACCAACTAATGTTTGAACATAAACTAATGAATGAATATAATAATTTTAGGAGTGAATGAGGAGAAGGAAAAAGATATTTGTGGGGTCAGAAGGGTTTGAAACTGAGATAAAATTGAATTTGGGACAGGAAGGAAGGATGTCCAACTAATATGTTCACGGGTAAAGAGTATTTTGATGGGGTCCACCTCGTTAGGTAACATTACCAACCTTATCTCTCCATCCAATTGTTATCTTCTTTCTCATCAATGTTTATTCAATAAGAACATAAATGATCTTGTCTATTAAAAATATTTTATTTCATTGTTTTCTACTAGAAAAATAAATTCTATTATTGGACATCGTACAGCTATTAAAAACTAAATATTGTAAGCCCAGAGTGACGTGGAAACAATTAAATGCTATATTATCGATTTTTTTATTTTTATTTTATTTTTCAAAAAGAGAAAAAGGACATAAAAGGTAATGCCTATTTGGTGAAGCCTTGTGGTGGGCTGGGCTCAAATCTTTTCTAACTTACATTTAAGTGTGTTTTGTAATTAGTAATTTAGATGATGTTATTTTGGAGAGCCTTGCTAATGTCTGTTTGCAAATGATAATGAAAAGAAAAAACTTTTACACCAACAAAAAAAAAAATGAAGAAAAGAATAACTTCATGACACCCTTTGTTGGGCTAGCCCAAAGTGAATTGGATCCAAGATAAAAACTGCCATTTAAAGTTGTTTGGCACTTGGCATATACTGGAGTAGTATTTCATTCGTTCAAAAATTAGAGATATAATTTAATTTTTGAGGTCAAACAACGACATATTAAATTTTAAATTGATGTGAAAAAAAAAGAAGAAAAAAAGAATAACTTAATGCCACCCTTTGTTGGGCTAGCCCAAAGTGAATTGGGTTCAAGATAAAAACTGCTATTTAAAGTTGTTTGGCACTTGGCATATACTGGGGTAGTACTCCATCCGTTCAAAAATTAGAGATATAATTTATTTTTTGAGATTAAACGATGACATATTAAATTTTAAATTAATGTAAATTTATTTAATTTTAGTTGATACAATTATTATAATTGTATACTATATAACAAAAATTATTAATCATAAAATTTATTTCATTCTAAATTTTTATAAGTCATACCAATTTTGAAATTTAATATGTTGTCATCTAACCTCAAAAATTAAATTGTATCTCTAATTTTGGAACGGAATGAGGGAGTATAATATTATCAAGTTGGTACTTGTTAAGTTTTATTTAAGCATGCCAGTAAACAAAAAACAACGGTTGGTACTACTGCTACGTTTAGATTGAATGAATGAATTTTTAAGCATCTCAAATGTATGTTTATGTTTTTTAGTGGTGGCGGGTGGTATAATGGGTTGACAAAAATTGTCACATACATCCATTTCATTGGAATGGATCTAACTCTACCGCTTCCCACAAGGATTAATATGCGTACTACTATTGTACAGGTAATGATGTTGGCAAGAAGTTGCAGCATGTTTCTCCAAGTTTATAGCCTATAGGTGTCCTATGGTTTGTAATTCTAGCGTAAATGAAATATAAATACTTCCATCATTTTTATTATAAAAAACAATGCTATATCCTCCGTAAAATGGTTTAATTTTTTAGCTGGCATCATTTTCTGCTTTACATGGCTGTTAACTTGCAATTTTTCCAGATACTTCAAATTACCTAAACCAAAGCTCATAAAAATAAACAGAACTTTGTGGATTGACAAGTTTCAAGAAAACAAAGAATAATGGCAGGCTGTAATCTCAAATCCTGGTGACTATAAATCAAATTTGTACTTGTCTCAAAAAGAAAAAGACCGAGTTTCCAACCAAATATGTTGATGCCACTTAATAGAGAGTTTCAAATATCTTGTTCAAAATACAAAATTAACACTAATGAAAGTTTAATACAAGTCATACTCAATACTAAGTTAATGAAAGTTTAATACAACTCCTACTCAAAACTAAGTCTGTATTTTTTGTTATTGCTTTGAGTTAATCTGTCCTTCAGGTTTATGTCGTGGGATGGCATTGCTCTGCAAAACTTTCAACATCCCTGCTAAGGTCACATTTCCAACCAAGCAGTAGTCCTCTTCAACAACCCAAACGCAATTTACACGATGTGCAAGTGCTTGAGCCATAACTGCCACCAACGAACTCCATGGATAGCACACGATTGCTTCCGACCTCCTTCTCGCTGGAGAATATCGACCTGACCCTGAAAATCTACTAGATCCTAACTCCTCATCCGAAGAACAGCTAGAAGACAATGACAAGATTGAAAATTCTTCCATTAGTTCTAACATTCCATCTAAACTCTTCTCTTGCAACTTCATCTTGACCAATTGAATCAACTCCTCTGATGGACCACCATAACCAATGTAGGCCATCAGATCACCAGCTGAAAGAGTTGTGATTGCGGCTGCAACAGTTTCATCACAACAGGCAAGAGTGAGGGGAGATATTTCACCTATCAGTCTATTATCTTCATCAATGACTGCAACAGAACTTTGTTCAATATGAGAACGATAAATCAAGGCCAACACAGAGGAGGCAGGGGAATTGTAATGCACAGTCATGATGTCCATATCAATCATGTTAAGCGATTCAATTGTGAAGGTCGGGATAGGGGAGAAGACACCGACGCAGTTGAGGAGGAAGCGGACAACGTCTTCTTGTGTTAGCCAGCAGAATGAGGATGGTATATCTAGGACCCTTTTTCTAGAATTGGTGCTTGTATAACTCTGTATTGGTATAATCAAGTTCTGGGTGCCTTCAAGAATGTAACCTATTGTCTCTAATAAGCTGTTAAGTGTTAACGAAGAAAGAATTATCAAAACCAGATGGAACCAAATGGAAACAAACGGCAGGACATATAATTGCACAAAATAAAATCACAACCTCATCTCTGATAGCGTACAAATCAAAGTATTTTCTCACTATAATAAAAGAAGAAGAAAAATTCATCCTTTTATCTTGCAAGATTACAAAGTTAAAAGAGGAGAGAGACTAACAAAAGAAATATCAACCACAAATAACTTTGTTTCTTAACTTTCTCTACCATGAAAATTAGCAAAAAAAATTCCCAAGAAAATTAACTTAATTGTCTATTCGGACTGGAAAAATTGAAGAAAACAAACAAAAACTAACCAAGCAACTCCGAAAAGAAGAATTTTCCTCTTTTAAAGTTCCAACTTTGTCTTTTACCATGTTAGTCTCATACCCCCATAGAAGATGAACTGTCATACATGAATACTGTGTTTCTAAGTTTTTTTTTTAGGGGAAGGGAAGGGAAAATAATTAAAATCCCTCCGAATCTCATGTTTGTGAGTTTTTTTTAGGGAGGAAGGGAAGAGATTTAGAGGTAAAATTGATTTCATTTTTGGCTCAAAATTCCCCCCCCCCCTCCCCCCAAAAGTCGTAGGATTTGGATGCATGAGAATTGAGAAAGGACGGAAAAGTTAGATATTTTATATTATTTAAAGTAATCTTTCAAAATAAATTATGTCATTTATTACATTAATATATAAGGGTAATATAGTAACATTGTAGTTTAAAAATAAAAATATTTTCCATCCCTTCCTTCTAAACTTACAAACAAGTAAAAATATAATTAAAATCTCATCTCTTTCCTTCCTTTCTAAAACTCATGACAACGAAAAATTATAATACATTCTCATCCATTCCTATCCCTTCCTCTCCTGTACTTTTCCTTCCCGTCCCATCCCATCCTTCCAAACTCACAAACGCAAGTACAAATAAGATTAGACTCCATAAATGAATATGATTTCTACAAAACAATTCAGTCACCAAAAGATATCCGATTCTAGAACATCTAAAAGTTAAAAAAAAATTAAAAAAATCAGAAAACTAACCTCTCATTTGAAAGATCTAAGGGGGCTAAGAATGCAGCTGTAGCACTTCCTTAAATTTTAAATTTGAGTAATTATAAGCCATTATCAGATAGCATTTTTAGTACTTTACATGAACGTGATTGATTATGTAAATAAACTGTTCATAAGAAGTCCATTAATTAATCTAATACAGATTTTGAGCTCATCTCTAAAACTAAAAAGCTGCAATTAAAAATCTTAAATCAAAATGCTAGCCTAAAATTTAATCAAAGCAAAACATTCAAAAGGATAACTATCCAAAAACAGTAAATTAAATAACTTATTCATAATATTAATTGAAAAAATACACAAACCTAGAACTGGGTTCCAAATGTCTAACGATTCCAGGGACTTTAGGCAAAATATCGGAAATAGGAAATTGAAGAGCATCATAAGGACGGAAAATGTTTTCCTCTCTGCAAAGGAAACAGATTACATCCACCGTGCAAATCTTCCCAACGCATTTACAATCGCCGCCGGAATCTGAATAGCCGGATGAACTCCAAACGCTTACATAGCTCTCGCCGGACCTCTTCAGCTCTGATAATGCGTCGGCAACGGTGGTGGTGACCGGAAGCGGGCTCAACGGCGGCTTTCCAAGGCACAGGTCTGATACATCTCTCGCCAGAAAGCTAGCTGCCATACAATTACAGATAATTTTAGAGAGAGAAATATTTGTCGGCTGTTTGGAAAAAGAAGACAAATTAGGGTGAGATAGTAACGAAAAATTAGCCGTATTTATAGGCAAGTCTTACCGGGAGTTGCCGGTAGCCTTCGTTCTTGAGTCTTGACTACTCCAAATGCATTGAAAAATGCAGGAAACAGATCTCCAAGAATGCAGGAATTTCTAATTTTTCCACAAGTTCACATGTGGACTGTCCATTTTCTTATCTATTGGAGATATTATGTGCAAAATTTAATGTAATAACTCCGGTCAAATCATAACCGTTGGTTTGCATCAAAGTAATATAATAATTTATAATGCAATAAGTTATTATATTAATCTGATATTTATTATATTTGATTCATCTATTACATTTATTATCTTATTATGGACGAAATACTATTACATTAATTTTTATATTTTTTTATTATATTCTCCAGATAATATATTGACTCATTAAGTCCGTAATACAATAGATCATAAAAGGCAAAACAGTAATAATTACAATTGATCAGACATTTTGATTTATAATTTATTTTATTCATTTATACAATCATATAATAACCAAACACGATTTTAAATATAATGTAATAACATCACAATTACTGTACAAAAACTAATAATGAATCAAACAAATATGTCGTAATAACTTATTACCATTATGTTACACCTTAATGGATTACGTAAACTATTGCATTATATCAAATTTCTATTTGACGAACCAAACCCCACATTAGTCATCAAAACCCCACATTAGTCCACTATTTCAATAGTCTCTCACATATTTTAGTGTGGAGTATTAAGGCACAATCCACTATCACAATAGTCACTCACATATTTCGAAAATTTACAAAATTTATGACAAATATTAATTTATTTAATTTATAAATACAACATTTGATATTTAAATTATTGTACTACGTGTAGTTAAACATCCAAACACATCACAAAACATTAGTGCTCTAAAAATACCAATATTAATGTTTCTAGTTTCAACTTTTATTTATCTTTATGTCACTATCTTGATATATTAACAAAAAAGTAGATTCATCTATATTTTTGTATATAAAAAAAAAGATTCAACAAAAGAGTAGATTCATATATATTCAACAAAAGCATACTCATAAAATAATTCACATACTAATGAGTTATAATTCAGTTAGTAGATTAGGCTTCTTACAAAGCAAAAGGTCTTAAATTTAATCCTTGAAACTGACCGAAATAAAATATATATGTTTAAATTTAGTTTAAACTATCAAAAAAATAAAATAAAATAATATAATCCCATTCATATTGTGGTATCAGGTATGACGAAAAATTAAAAAATTCTCTAGTTGCCGGCTGGGTCAACATTGGGAAAGTACAAAAAAACTGGTAGGTCCTACCGGGATTTGAACCCAGGTCGCTGGATTCAAAGTCCAGAGTGCTAACCACTACACCATAGAACCAACACACAACAAGCTTCCCAATATAACATCATGCTTGAGACAGTAAACTTTAATAAATCAAACTTGTTTGGTAACTGTCAGCCATCACATAGGTATGCATAGTATCTGGCCAGTTTATAAATGAAACAACAATCCACTTTCTATTTATATGACTAGTTTATTCTTTGAGAGCAACAACTTATATAGACTTTGTAGTTTGTAGTGATATTTTTATCGACATGTTTTGTTGAATTAGGCTCCATTAGAAAGCCAAGGGGGTTGGCTGGCTTATTTATATTATACTTTCTCCGTCATTTAATATAAGTCATTTTAAAAAAATATTTTTATCTCTTAATATATGACGTTTGAAAATTTCAAATAACCATTAAATGCTTAATTTTCAATATTACTCAAAGTATTAAATATAACTTTAGTTCTCTCACTATTTTTTGCCTAATGAATAACATTCTTTTTTTTCAATGCAAGGACAATATAGGCAATTGATATTATATTTAATGCTATATAATTATTTCCTTAATACTTGTGCACAACTTTAAAACAACTTATATTAAGAAAGGAAGAGAATATATATTTAGAATTATCTAAATAATTGAAGTATAGTAAAAGATCAAAAGATTAAACGACATAAACAAGTCAAAACATATTTTTTTAAAATAAATAACAGATTTCAAACAAGGAATCAATTCTTATATATAAATACACTTAAATGGATGACGTAAATAGACGTAAGGGAGTCTCAATTGAACCGAGTCAACCCTTAATTAATTAAGAGTTAACTCGGCCAATTGGAAAACTCACGCGAGTTTGGAATCCAGTACCTTCGGTCCACAAGCGTCTCTCTTCAGATTTCCCCTCTTCTTCCTCCTCCTCTTCTTCTTCCACTTTCAGTTTATGTACAATTATATTCGCTATATTCCTCTGTTTGCTATAAATCCACACAAATCCTCTGTTGATTTCGGCGAGTCCCTATCTCAATCTCATCACCAGACCGATGGATTTTTGTGTTACTTCGGCGAGTCCCCATGGCCTATTTCGGATTTTTGCTTCCCTCATCGGAGCTGCTGCTCTGCTGGTTATCACCGTTAACTTTCGCTATTACTGCACCCAATTTCAGGGAGAAATATCGGAAGAAGAAAGGTCTCCAATCCTTTAATCTTTCTCTATGTGTATGTGTGTGTGTGTGTGTCTATATATATATATATTTGTGTGTTTTCAATTTGTTGATACTATGCTTAAAGTGCATCTAATTGATGGACGTGTATCTTTGTTTGTTCATTTTTTTTTCTTATATTACCTTAAAAATCAATTTATTTGCTTATTTCAGTGTTTGTTTGAAAGTGTTAGTCTATAACAAAAATGTTTGTTTTGTTTAATTTTAATATTTCAGATCTCAAGGGCTTAAATGTTCATATTAATCTCACAACATCTCAAATTCTTAAATTAGCTGACCAAATAATTGCCAAATCCAAGGAGGTTCATGATGCAGTTGCTTTCGTTCCTCTTGACAAGGTATTAAAATAAACTATCTTACAGTTATTGACTTGAGTTGGGGCTAAATCTATGCAATACGTTTTCAGTGAGTAAAACAGTGGTTTAGTATTTTTTGGATCGTTTTTGGTCTCCTTTTCCTCTAATCTTTCTCAGCGTCGTTGCAATCTCCGCCAAATGAGGAATGAATTAAATTTATATGGATTATTTAGCATAGAAACATAATGATGCAGGTTGCAGTCTAGATTCATATGACGCCCAAGACAAAGAGGATAAGGCGGTAAATACTTGATTTTGCTATCTAAAGTTAGTTTACTCTCCTCAAATTGTTTTCTTTGTTGGTCCAATTTGACTTGGAGTTGGTCATTTAGAAAAGTGCACATTACATGTTTGATGAAATACAAAAAAAAAGAATACTGCATTTGAAGTAATACTAACCATTATGCAATATTGAGAGTGCAATATTTTCCTGATACATAATTAAATTGGTATACTGTTTATGGAGGGTGTAAATGATACATAAGTGAGGAAAAACAAAGGAATGAAGTTTAGTAGGATCTGAAATTATTTTTTTGTTTGCTGATATATAGTACTCCGTTCATTTTCTTTTCTGCATGCTCCAATATTAGAGTATGATTTTAATAGTAGACTTAGTGATAGTGATGAGGAGATCCTTAGCTCAGAAACCCATAACAAAATTCAAGAAGATCCATTGCATTTACCACTTGGACCCATTACGAGAGCTCGAGCCGAACGCTTCAAAGAAGGACTTAACGGAATGATTCATGAACTATAGAACGAGGTTGGATCAAGTATAGAAGTCATGGAGTTGGAGTCCAAGTGTAAGAAGACCATGAACATGTTACAAATGGAAGTGGCGAATTAGAAAACTAAAAGAAATCAGTTTGCTTGAAAACAGGCAAACTCGCCCCGGCGCCAGAAACCAAGCCAAAAATCGCGCCCCGACGCCAAATCCCAGGCCATTTTTGGCGGCCCAGTGCCAACCCCCTGTATCCAGTGTGTAATTTTGAATTAGATTGCGAGATTCCTTCTCCAGAGCAGGGCTTTAGCTTATTTTCAGTTCCTTTTTTGGTAATGATGTTTTCAAGTATTTGTTAGGGTTTGTTTGATTCTAGATTGTTCTCAAGCATAGTATAAATAGGCTTCATGGTGTAATGGTTTAAGAAGTTGAAATTTTCAGAAGTATCAATATTATTGTGAGTTTGTGTCTCTACTTGTGGTTCTTTGAAGGATTCCTATGTATTCCTTAGTTTTATTGAGAGATTCATAATTGACTTACCATACAACCATTCATAGTTGTGTGTGGCGCCTTCTATCACATCAATCGTCGATTGTACCAAGATTACCGCTTCAATATAAGTGAGTGGTCGAGGTGTCGTTGGTGTTCATCCTACGCAGAATTCATTTGCAAGTAATTGTACCAAGATTACCGTCTACATATAGGCGAGGGGTTAAAATGTTGTAAGTTATCCATCCTATCAACTTGTTAGAAACGATCCGGGCGACGACCACCTCACGCAAGCGTGTCGTGGAGTCTATCAGATAGTATTCTAAAATTTGCTCTTAATGAGAAGTAGTCAAGTAGATAAAGCTAGATTTTTTTTCGTTTTAATATCAATATTGCTATTCAATTGAATTAAAAGGCTAAATAAAAAATTAGCAACTTTTCTCTAACTTCAAGGTTTTTTACATTGGAGCTCTCATTTTGGGACAAAGGGAGTATTGTGTAAGCTTTTCTATTTCTCATTGCTTTTTGTGTGGTTTCATTACTACCTTTTGTACTACTTCTAGCTCCAGATATGGTCTTATGCTATTCCAAGCCTTATAGTACCATAATGTTATATGAACCATTAGACACAATTGCCATGCCATGGTTCAATGTTCTATTAAGGTGGTCTGTTATGAATTGTTTTTAGCATTGATTAATTGTTGAAATGTGGACCCATGAAGACGGGATAATTTTCTCTCTAGGTAAGCTGTTTTATTTTCAAATGTCATTTGTTTTTTAAATTTTGCTTTAAATTGAAATAAAGATTTTTAATGAATGTAGCTTCTTTTTTTATAGTAGTAAATATTATCTTTTGATAAAAAAATTTGTTAAGCAAAAAAAAAATAAAAAAAAATATGCTCACAATGCAAGAGGGAATACAAGTTGTTCATTTTGCTTTTTTGAAGTATCACACATCACATTACATTATTATTTTTAACATGATTCAGTTTGCGAAGAAGGTTTTATTAGTAATTTGTTTTGAATGGCTGACCAAAAGAAAAAACAACGAGTCTTCTCCAAGGTCGAAGAGCTTCATCATGCAGCTCATAGGCTTAACCTAACTCTAAAGGTTGTTAGCTCAAAGATGATAATGTAGAGAGGTCAAGGACGCCAAATGTGTCTTGCTGAATGTTTGGTAGGTGACGAGACTGGAATGATTATCTTCACAGCCAGAAACGATCAGAGTATGGTTTATTGTTGAAGTTACTCGAAAGCATTGTCATTGAGCCGTTACTCTGATTTCCTTATAATGTTATGTGTTAATTATTTTAAGTTTGGTCTGATTTGTTAGGAGAGATCTCAACTGATAGCCCTTCCATCCCATATTGAGAATTTCAGTTTACATAAATATGACCAATTGATTTTTGATGTTTAATATGAACTCCTCATTTGTTCATTTTCTTCACAACTCTTGATCTGCTGAATAAAGACTCAATGTATGAGGTATATGTGGATGATATGACAAAGGTTTTGTAATGAATTCGTGTTATAAATATAATTAGAAGGCTAAGAGTGAGTTTAGAGGAATGAGAAGATTACCATTTACAGTTTCCAGATAGCTAGTTTCTTGAAATTTTTATTTCTTTATAGTTCTTAACAGGCAGTTTAATAAGTTGATTTTTTTTGAAAAGGGTAAGATTTTATTGGCTTGGAATTGTGCTTACAACTGCTGCTCATTTCATAGGCAATAATAATTTTAACCTCACATTTGCACAAAATTGAGTTTCTCATCTTTGGTTGTACACTGATAAGATGTCTTATGTTCAGTGGACTTGATGAAAGAGGGTGCTACCGTTATTCTGCGTAATGCAAAAATTGACATGCTCAATGGATCAATGAGGCTTGCAGTTAACAAGTGGGGTCGAGTTGAATGCACTGATCCAACTAGCTTTTCTGTGAAGGAAGATAGCAATTTGTCCCTGATCGAGTTTGAGCAACTGGATGTTGTTGAAGAGTGACTTTCTAACAGGCGTTACTCCTTCCTATCAAGAATAAAACCAATCTGAAAAAGATTTTACTGTTTATTAGCAAGTTTGCTTCTCATGTCATATAAAAATGTATTGAAAAAGTTATATGAAAATAACTTATTATAAAATAAATATTTTTGCCATCGTAATTTTAACAAATTATACAATTCTTTATTCAAACTAGCCCGTGCATTGCCCGAGCTACCAACTAGTATAACTAATTGTAACAAATATTATTGAAAAACAATTAACCTTTTAATATAGAATAAAATATGCATATTTATATTATAAAGTCTTCACGGTTTCGGTGATTTTTTGTGTCACGCTTGTCCTTTTTTCTTTTTCTTTTTTTACTTTTTTGCCTATATTACTATTTTCTCTTTTTAATTTTTTTTCATCTTTCAATTTAGTATTCTAAATTTTATAACGTTTTAATTTTATATATATCCTATGCAGAAGATTCTAGCTTAGTTTTTGCTAAACTAAATTCCAAAACTCATTTTAGGGGAGAAAAAATTCCTTCTGATTACATTACACTTTAAACCCTAAACTTTTTTGTTATCATCAAAATAAAGAATAACTTGAAAATGCCCCCAACAAAGGTCGTAAAACATATATTCCTGAATGTTGGCAAAATTTACTTATTTGCATGTTTTATATATTTTATAAGTTGATTTTTGATGAATTTTTTTAAAAATGTTATTCTTTAAAAAATTAATTTATCATTTGACATGTTTCTTCTCACCACCTATAACAACATACCTTTTTGTTTTCATTTCTTAATAAAACGTAAAAAAGTCAAATAATTTTTATAGAAACTAATTATTTTCTGTATAAGAACAAAGATTAAGAGGAGTTTCTAACTCTGTTTATTACTATTTGTTTTATGTTAAATTGATTCTCTTAACAATTTTTTATTTTTTATTTTGAAAATTCCATTTTGACTGCATATAACTCCTCATAATTACTCCTTACTTCTCCATTTTTTCCCCTCTCTTCTCTCTAGCCAAGTACCATAACCTCTATTATTTGAGATCTGAGAAGTACTCTCCTACTTTTGTAGAGGCCATCTCTATTTCTCTAACATCTCTTTTCTTTTGCTTGATAATAATTTATTCTCTGATCTTGTGTAGCTTGTAAATATTTTTAGATTTAGGGGTGCACTTCTGACAATTGTTTATTCTATTTTTGAAATACGACTATTTTTAAGAGTATTTGTGGTGTGAATTAATTGTTGTTACGGATTTAGTTCTCCTACATTATACATTCTCTTCAATTTTATCCAATACACCGTATTTTTATAATTTTAGATGGTATAATTGAAATCAACACCGGTCAATTAACTTATACTATTGAGTAGAATAATTGTTTCAAAAATAAAACTAATCTGACACTTTTTCACTATTAGATGAACATGTAGATATTTCATTAATTGACCAATAATCCAGATGGCAAATGACATACTTCCTCCATCCCCAATTACAGCAACAATTTCTTTAGTGTGTGTCATGGATTTTAAGACATATTACAGAAATATTTAAATATTATATATTTAAAAAAAATGTAATATAGATAAATATTTAACATTTGAATAAACCAATATATGTTTTATTTCGTCACACATGCTTTTAACTTGTAATATTCTACGTTATCATCAACATGGAGTAGCAAATAGATAATTAACCCATCAAAGGGGTTTCATAACTGCTATATAATTTTTTGGAGGGATGAATGTAATATAAGCTTATTTATTAAAGTAGAGAGGTTTCACATTGGTTTAATCAGGAACCTATATCATCCATGTTGTCTTATTATTAGCAGGGAATTCTTAGCATTCCAATCATTAATTAGCCTCTAGTTGTTTCCCTCAATCTGGAACATAAAAATTTGTGGGTTTCGTAACTGTTTTATTATTACACAGTTTTATCAATTACTCCCTCCGTCCCAAATTAATTGCTTTTCTAAGACTTTTTTAAGTCAAATTGACTATTTTTAAATTTAATAATTAAGCATATATAAATATATTTCTAAAATTATAAAAATTGAAATTAGTAATAAATTGTATATACTTTCTTTTGGTTATAATATCTTCACATATATGTTAGTAAAAATAGTAAAAAGATTAGTTTTAAAAATAGTCAATTTGACTTTAAAAGGTCCTAGAAAAGCAATTAATTTGGGACGGAAGGAGTAGTGTTTATAATGACCGATTGAAAATGTGAATTTGAGTTTATCCATAACTTTATGTTTTTGGCCTTTATAATATAACAAATCACTACTTCGTGTTATAACTAGAAGTGTAAATTTATATTTTTTGGATTAATTTTTTTGTTTTGCACTAATAATTGTTATTCGATAAAGAGATCCGCTAGTTAGTCAAACTCAAGTACAAAAATATTAGACCAACACAAACATAGACAAGAGTTTTTTGCATTAAATCAAATGTACGTAGTTAACGTTTCTTGCCAAATTAGACGAGATGTAGAGAAAGCCCAAGGATCCAACCTATAGGCATCAACTAGTCAAGAAGCGCCCTCATATCAAGCTCCTCGTATCAAGCACCCTTGTGACACATCTATACACAAAAAGTTATTGTATTATTGCATTACTCCCTCTATTTCATAAAAAATGTTTCGATCGTAAATTATTTTTGTTCCATAAAAATAATATCCGTTTTTACTAATAGTAGTAGGAATTTCTTAATGTGTCCTTAGCGCACATACTAAGCACACGGTTCAAGAGAATATTTTTCTTGAACTGTGTGCATATTCCCTTGAACTTGGTGCAAATGCAGAAATCAAGGAAACATGCACATAGTTCAAGAGAATATTCTCTTGAACTGTGTGCTCAGCATGTGCCCTTAGGACACATGTTAAGAGGACCCATAGTAGTATATATTATGGAAAGATACATGATCTCACGTTTATCATAATAATTTCATTATCATCACACATGAATTGACGTATACATATAAATTGGTTAATTTTGAGTATTTTTGACAATTATTTAAAAGTCTAAAGATTTTGGTGAAAAAAATAGTTTAATTTTTTTGGATAAAATTGATAAGAGTTTATAATTTTTTTAAGTCATTAATCATTTGAGAAAATATATATCGAGCTTTTAAAAATATATGTTTAATTTTGAAAAAGATGGAGTAGGTCAAAATGGAAAAGAGCAAGTAATAATTTGAAGGTACATCCAAACGTAGGGTTGTAGGGGCAGTCAAAAGTCAGATGCATCACCTATCCAAACATCAAGATCCTCCCCTTACAATATTCTTGTACATCTACTCTGTACAAAGTTAGCGTGTCAAAGCCCACCAGCACGACATTGACGAAACTCGAGTCATGTCCAAGGGAGATTGATTCTCCGATTCATTTTTACATGTATTTTTAATATTTTTATATGATTTTTTGTCACATGAGTTTAAAGTGGGTCATATTTTTATGTGAGAAAGAATCATATAAAAATATCAAAACACACATGTAAAAATATTAATTGCCTTAATTTATCTCATATAATTTACACACACAGTGCGTGTGTTACTGTGTGTAGTTTAAATAAACTAAAGAAAAGTTTATTGGGATAATAATATCACCAAATTCCGCTGACGATGTGGAACAATTAACGTAACAACTAGCAATAAGAAGTGGGAGAAATGGGTAATGTCTTAAAAAGAATAACATCAAAGATCATTCGGTGATCGGCTCAGTCTCTAGACTTGAAAATATTCATAAACAAAAATTATCTCCATTTCGCATGAAGAACCCCATTTATAAATTTTATACTCCCTCTATCCTCAAAAGAAATGACACAAGTATAATTTTTATATAAATTAAAAAACATGTAAAATAGAAATAATATGATAAAAAAATTATAAATTTATCTTTAGTGACCCCACACAACTATATAAAATGATTAGTATTATATATATATATATACATACATACATATATATATTAATAGAAAATGCATACTTACTCTTCACTTTATGTACCTTTAGTCATCATTTTGAGGACGAAGAGAGTAAATATTAAGAATATATTTTATTTTATATGATAAATTAGTTATCACAGATGATAGTGAAATTTTGATGATAAATTTGAAAGTATTGTGTCATTTTAATATTATCACTATCAATAAAATAGATTACTCTTTTGATGAAACCAAAAATTAATAAATGAGTTTATTTTTGTAAAACAAAGATAATTATAAATCTAAAATAATCACCAAATAGCGCCATTATATATGTCTGCCGTAATCTCAGGACTCGCCCCCATCGAATCTAAAATAAACACGTGAACATGGGCCAACGTTCTGGGCATATTTAGGTTTGGTTTTTTATACCCGGTGATGAAGCCCAATTAAAAAAAACATGCACTATTTGAAGCCCACAAGTACTAACCATTTTTGCACGATAGCTGAAGCCTAAAGAGCAGAAAGCTATTGAGAATCCTCCCAATTTGCCGTCTAGTAAAAATCTAGGGCTCAAATCGAAACTCTCTCTTCTTCTTGATCGAACTGATTAGGGCTAGACTGTGGTTAAAGTTGCTGTTTAATTTTGAGCTGCAATGTCTCGTCGTGATAGTCGTTACAATGGTGATGGTGATGGTGATGGAGATCAAGGTGGATCGTCACCTTACGATGTCTTTGAAGATCGAACCTCTCATCATAAGGTTAGGTTTGAGCTTTTTTGAAATTGATTTTTGATTCAGTCAGCCAAGAATTTGAGTTGGGAAACTTTAAGTAAACAAATTATAGAATTAATGTTTATTTAACAAGTCGAAAGATGGAAATTTGAGTTGAACGGTAGATTAATTCTGTTCATGTTGCACCTTTAGTTGCTAGTTACTCAGAAAAGGAGATATTTTTGGTCCTTAAACTGGTTTTTATCTCTTATTTGTATTAAGTGAATATGGTACAACAGGGATGTATGTCTTTCTACCTTTGTTTTATATTATAGTGAAGCATGACCATGCCATTTTTGTAGATTAAATTCAGGCTGAAATTTGGTATCAGTTCAAATAAAGAGGCTATTACATACTATTAAAAAAAAATCTTGAAGATAATGGAAGGAATGTTGATTGTCTGTTTAAAGGTAGAATTCTAGCTGAGAAATTACTTATATTGGTTTTGGGGTTGCAATTGAATAGATTTAGCACTTGGAGTTACATTGAGTGTTGAAGCAATCATTGTGCCAGTGGCTATATAATCATTTCGATTATTAATGAATGATGCGATGAACTCAATGGATGTGATGGGAAGTATAGAACTACTCAACTTGTTGGGTTTAACATGTCTATGCTGTATCTATACAAATTGATCTTTACAAAATTAGTAGATGTTTCTGGTTGAAAGTGTAACCATTTAGATTTTGTATATGGAATCCAGTTAAAAATTTGTTGTAGTGTAGTTTAAATGAAAAGGCAATCTACTTGCAATAAAAAATGAGGAGAAAAGGCAAATCTCGAAGATATTCAAAATAATGTGGTTTGGTTGCTTAAAAGTTCGAATTTTTAGTCATAGATTTCAAGTAACTTTTGTAGCATCTGGATTTGCATAGAACATTGAAGCCATACCATCGTTGCGCCATTAGCTGTATAGTTACATTTTCAATATTAATAAAAGCTCTATACACGCGATGAACATATTGGAATTATTAAAGAAAAACAAAAAAAAATGGATAGAACATATTGGAGGACTACTAAAATGCAGGTATTAATTATTCTGTGCCTGCCTGTAGAATTTAATATTTACAAAGCTAGTTGTTATGCTGTGTTTATGACTAAACAACACTCTTTAGATGTTTCCTGTTTATTCATTCTTATCCGACATTTTTTTAATCCCTTTCCCTCTTTTTTGCTGCCCTTTTAGTGCTCTGTAGACCTTGATTATGCATGCAAGCTAAATGACAGTTTCTTATTAAATTATTGCAGCAAAAATTTCATGAATCAGACCGTGAGAGGTTGAGGACTAGAGAAAGGGATCAGGATAGGGATAAGGAACGGGACCGCCGTCACAGGGACTACCCGGATCGAAGTGGGAGAGATGGCAGAGGAAGGGGCAGAAATGAGGATAATGGTCGTTCTAGGAATCATGATTATGGCAGGTTGTGATGGGATAATATTGTTTGCTCATTGTTTTTGCTTTTATTGTTGCCATTTTCTCAATGATTTGAAGGAAATGATTTATATTTTTGGATAATATGATATTGATTGTACAAATTAGCTGTAAGCTTATGCAATTTTTTTTTTTGTTCGAGAGAAAATCCAAACTATGTGATGTAACTGATGGTGTACAGTAGTTTACTCTAGCTGGTGATGCTTACATCCAGCATGTGATATATTCTTCTTTTCCAATTAGTTATCAAAAACTTATATGCTTATTTTCCAATTGCCCGAGCATGGCTATTGTTGTTTTGGATGTTCTTTTTAAAAGTTCACTTTGCAGGCGCCAAGATTATGATCGAGAGAGAGAAAGGCATCATAGACATAGATCACGTTCTCCATCAGTGGAGAGATCTAGGGACAAATCCAGATCTCGCTCAAAAAGGTCTTTATTTGTTTACTCATCACATGTTTTTCCTTGCAGATGACATGTCTTTGTCTTATAATAGCTTTTGGGCCCTAGAGTTACTATAGGTTTTCATGATGTTTACCGTTTAGAAAGATTGTTGTAGATAGTAGTTTATTTGTTTTTGTCCTTTCTTTTCAATTTGTTTTTTTTCTTGTCCTTTGCACCATTGACATATTTGATTACCTTCATATGTTAATGATCTTGGTGAAAACATAAGTTTGTACTACTCCCCCTCAAAAGATAGGTTTTCCTAAGTTATTTTTTAAGGGGTGAAGAAATGGTTTATGGGCTAATATAGTTGAAATATATAATAGGAACATATTGGAATAAAAGAGAGATTAAAATTTAAAAGTATGATGCAAGTGTGTTTACGCCATACCTTAAATTCGTGCTAATATACATCGAAGAAAACTTCTCTCTTAAATGGGAACAGAGGGGGAGTATTGTCTGTCAATCTTTTGCAAGTGAATGCCTTTTTATCTTATGCATAATGATGTTAAATGTAATTGGATGTAATTGGATCATCTTTTTTTTGGGGTTTCTTTTGCATTTCCTTTTAACAAAGAGCCATATTCCTGTGTTTTGAGAGGTTCTGCTTTCTTTAAGAGTGGTGTAACTTGCTTTTGCTATATTAGAGAGATACTTTTAATTCCACAAATTTGTGAAACTGAATCACCCTCACCCTCACCCTCACCCTCACCCTCACCCTCACCCCATTCCTGATTAGGAGAGCAGATGCTTCTATAGCTTAGTACCTTTGTCTTTATAAATTACGTAGAATTCTAGAAAGGTTTTACTGGTTGCCCAGATTCTTATAAAGGAATTTACATAGTTGTACGCAATCCTATTACCCATAATTCCTTCCATCATCTTGTAACGATTATATGTTATTTTATCAAAGTAAAGTTTCATTGGACATGATTCAACCCAAAAGCTTTTATTGGATAGTGATCATAATTTTGTTCTATTATAAATTGTTCTTTCTACAGCAAGCGGACAAGTGGTTTTGACATGGCACCTCCAGCTGCCACCACTTTGCCTGGTGCGGCAGGTCAGCATCTAGCCCTCTCTTATATATGCATACCATGTTTTTCATCTTGTTAGTTGCAGATTATTAAGTTATTACTTCCAGAAATCTAGCATTTTTATTTCCAGTAGTTTGTACTTATGTTTCTGTTCTTTATTGCAAATTATAAATTTTGTTTATACAATTGTTTATTACCAAAACTGAGAACAATTGTTGTGTTGTTGGCTGTTGTGTGTGGTTGTTTGTTTGTGTTCTTGTTTATCATTTGGGTAAAGAAGGCAATGTTGGGCTACATGTCCCACCGTGCTACCCTTTGGAGTTACTACTGTAGATTTTATGTTCAACGAGGAACCAATGCACCGATTAGCTGGATCTTGTTCGCCTTCAGCCGGCAACCATTGTTATATGGTAGACTTGCAATTGTTTCCCCAGCATCTGCAGTGGAATTTATTTCTTATTTTAGTATCTGAATGATAAAAAGTTCTAGGTATGAAATAGGTTTTATTGCTTTAATTTTGTTAATTTTTAAATTAGTATTACATTGATAATTTGTTTTAGCTTTTAGATGTGTTTCTTTCAATGTGTGCTTGCAACATTTTATGATGTTTTGGTTAGTCAATGCTTGATTTCGTATTTACTTCTTTTTGTATGTTAAAAATTGCAGGTCAACAGCCAGATGTTCCTCAAACAATGCCCGGAATGTTCCATAATATGTTTCCTTTTGGAGCAGCACAGGTATTCGTGCTCACAATATTCTCTTCATGTCTACTTTTTTAAATTTATTTTAAATGCAACAAATTATTTTTGCATGACATCATTCTCATTGCAACTTCAAATGTATTCTAACTGTTTAATCAGTTGGGAGCTCTTCCCTTGATGCCAGCGCAAGCCATGACTCAGCAGGTAAATATAATATGCTCAATTTGTCATTCATTTTTGTTACATCTTTGATAAGTTTTTTAATGTTGAATTAACTGAATATTCTGCTCCTTTTTACTATAGGCTACAAGGCATGCACGCCGAGTTTATGTTGGTGGTCTTCCCCCGCTAGCTAATGAGCAGGTTGTAATAGGATATATATATATGTATATGTATATGTATGTATGTGTATATGTATGTGTGTGTGTGTATGTATGTATTTGTAGAGAAAGAGAGCATTCTTATTTTTGTTTTGTTTTGTTTTGTTTTGTTCTATAAGTAATGTTAGGCAATATTATGTTTCCACCAAATGTCATGTTGGACAGAGTTGATTTGATGTTACTGAAATTCCATTTTTTAACTTGTTTTTTGGTATCTTTTCTTGTTTGAATGCTTTATATACCATCATTAGATTACATGTGTTTCTTCAAATAACTTTCTTCCTTTTGGTTGTCAAACTGTAGAGTTGTTAGCTGCCTGATAGGGCATATTTCCATATTGTGTGGTTTAGAGTTTATTGGAAGATAAGGACTATGTTATATTCTAATGTGGTATGACTCATTGGACACAATAAATAAAAGATGGTTTCCTCATACCTCTTTTCAAATTTTTTCCCCTAGATATCGTGTCATTGGTTTAGATCTTTCTTGCTTTTTTAAGTCTGACAAACTAACTATATGCTTTGGCTACTGGTTAATGACTGCATCTGATTTAGGGATCAGATCTTTCTATATTCTACCAGTTGTAAAGTGAGCTCAGCTAATTAGTGCATCCATCTCTTTGTGGATATAATTATTTTAGAAGTGCTTATTACTTGTATTCTAGCTGAATTGGATCATACAATATACTCAAAATTAGCTGAATTTAAATATAATATCATTCTTTGACTTTAAAAAGTGATTTTGAGACATTTTTAAATCCAAAATTGATTCATTTGATATAAAATTATAAAAAATAATGTTATAATTAGCAGTAGTTTTTAGATAATTTACAATATTCATCATTCTATCGACTAAAATTAAGTGAATCTAAATCAATTTTGAGTTTGAAAGTTTCTCAAATTGATTTTCAAAAAGGCAATAATTTTCTCATATTTTGGAACTGGGGGGTGGGGGGAATTTTTTTTATGGGTGAATGTGATGTTGCTGGTATGAGCTTTGTCTGACAAAATTTGATGTGGTTAAGGGGAGCCGAAGTTGACATGGGTGTTATTAACCAATCTATGATCTCAATAAAGAAAGAGAAGAAGAAAAAGAATGGGGTAGTTATTGAACATGGATTTAGGCTTTTGGTTTACTTAGGAAGCTATAATTGGTGTACAAATATTTGTACAACATCCATTTTTTCCTTTCTTTTGATTGATACTTAGATCTCATGAAGCAACTGATGGATATATGCCCTAAAATTTAGGAGATCCTGGAAATCAAATTTAGTTACTGTATGGAATTAGTATAGAGTGTACTGAATGTAGGCAATCTTGTTGGCTATTGTAGAACCTATCTGTTTGAGATACTATCACATGTCTAAACATTATTTTCTCTTATAATATTACCTTCTCTGTGTATATTTGAAGCAGACAATTGCAACCTTTTTTAGCCATATAATGACAGCAATTGGAGGAAATTCTGCAGGCCCAGGCAAGTTTATTGTAATAACATCTAAAGTAATATTAATTATATGACCCCTTTCCCTCCTACTTCACAGGTTAATTTCAGAACTGCGTTGCCTAATATGGCATTTTGATTGCAGGTGATGCCGTTGTCAACGTGTATATTAATCATGAAAAGAAATTTGCATTTGTGGAGATGAGAACCGTTGAAGAAGCAAGTAATGCAATGGCATTAGATGGAATTATGTTCGAGGCATGCTAAATTCTGACTTTCTCTCGCTTTCCCCAATACCCCCTTTTTCTAATTTTATATCTAAGTTAATCAACCTTGGTGGAAATATTACTCAAAAACTGGAGAGAACCATATACAACCCCAGTGGAAATATTATTCAAAAACTGGAGAGACTAAATAAGTTTGTTGAATCTGTAAGTTGTCCATTACATCTTAGTTTTACAACAGTATTGTTTTCGAATAAAGAAATATACAGGAAGGACTTGAGTACTCAAGAATGTGCATCTGAAAATTCAAAAAGCATTCTAATCAATAGTGACTTTATGCTGTCATCACTAAAAGACTTTATACCTATCTAAGTAATATGGTCAAACTGTCATATTAAGCGTTGGTGCCCTATATTATATGAGAATCAAATTGCTGGGGCTATTGATGGAAAGAGAGTCAAATTTGAGGGCTGTATCTATCAGGTTGTTCATAAATGTCTGTTTTAAGTTGGCACTTGATATAGGTTTGTTTGCATTGTTCACACGATTTACCCACAACTTTGTTTTGAACATCTTCTTGATACTGTGCCATTTTTTTGGACAACGATTCCTAACCTGACATGCTTCTTCTTTCGATCTTACTAGGGAGTTTCTGTGCGTGTCCGAAGACCTACAGACTACAATCCTTCGTTAGCTGCAGCACTTGGTCCCAGCCAACCAAATCCTCACCTTAACTTGGCTGCTGCCGGGCTTACACCTGGGTAAGTGGGCAATGTCATCATTTTTCCTTTTCAAATACTTTATGTGCTCTACATCAAAGGAATGAAGGTAATATAGTATTGAATTTTCTGCTCTTTATGTGCTCCACGTCAAAGTTTTTTGCCCAAGTGTACCGTAGTAGTTGAGAAAATTGATATGAAATCTTCTCCTAGTTCACTTGTCAAAAAAATAAAAGAACTTTTTCCTGGTTCCCTCTGGCAGGCATGTCTGCAATATATAATTCGGATAAGTGTTATCTATTCTTACTTGTGTACTCTTACTTTTCTATCAGCCGGTTTGGATTTGCTTCATATTTGTGATTTTTTAGATTATTCAGATAATTGGTATAATATGATAATTGTCATTCTTGAAATAATATGAACAACTTTTTGGAAAATTCGTGAAAGAAGACAATTAAGCAGAAAATCAGTTTAAAATTTAAATTTGCTTACTTGGGGACACCTTTGGTTTGAAAAGGATAATCAAGAAACTGAAAAAGCAGCCCCCCTTTGCTTTTCAGTTTTTTAGTTTTTTTTTTGTGGGTGTGTGCCCCCCCAAAATCTGATTATTTGGAGCAATAAGCAGATTCTAAAAAACCAATACAGACCACCTCTATGTTTAGCTTTAGCTCTTTGGCTTGTCAATTTTTTTTGGGTTGATGTTTATTTACATTAACTAATCAAATTTATACCTATCACTAGAAAAGATAAACTTTTCAAATTTATGTTTTAGTTGCAAATTTATGATCTGTTGTACTGATGTTGGATTCAACTGATAGTGGGATTGGTGGAGCTGAAGGACCCGATCGTATTTTTGTGGGGGGGTTGCCATACTACTTTACTGAAGTGCAGATAAGAGAATTGCTAGAGTCGTTTGGGTATGGCCTTAATTTGGTAAACTGATCATTTTTCATTAATGAATGCTGCATCAAGATATGTTGTTATGTTCTAACTATAACTGTGGCTGATTCAAACCCTTAACATGTGCAGACCTTTGCGTGGCTTCGACCTTGTTAAGGACAGGGACACTGGAAACTCTAAAGGATATGGTTTCTGTGTCTATGAGGTGAATAATTTGATGGGCTAAATGCTTTTTACCTCAGTGTACTTTAGGTCAACTTATAAATGCCTAATTATATTTATTTTTCCTTACAATTAACTAACTCAACTTTTATTTTCTTACAAAACGTTACAAAATCCGTTAAATCATGTTGACTTTAAACAGTTTGACACATGTGATTCCACATAAGAAAGAGAAAGTTGATATGGAATTCTCATGTATGATGTAGACACACTTAAGTGGAAATAAAAAAAAATAATGGAGAAAATAAAAGAAATTCTTTTAAAATAAAATATAAATCAGAAAAGTAAGTAAAAATAAATAAATAAATAAATTTAATTATTTTTGTAATTAATATGAAATGAGTTTTTATGTAATTATTAACAAATAGAATTAAGGAAATTATAAAACATAAAAATTATAAATATGCCAAAATTTAAAATCTTTACAAAATAAATTCATTAACCCCTTTATATACGTACATATTTATAATTTCTTCTACAAAATATGTATTTTATTCCAATTCCAAAACCTTGTGTTCCTCATTTGAGTAATATTATGTTCCATCCAAATAATAATTTAATAAACTTGCAGAAACAAATGGATGCCTCTCGATAAGCAGTAAGCCTATGAATGCCTCTCTTTTTTCACCAAACAATCTTTCAAGAAACTTTTGCCAATCTTAGATATCTCACTCGGAATCTTCTGCTCCTCTGCCGTAGGAGATTTTTTTTTCGCCCGTCGTCGCCATGGAAGTGAAATGGGAGAGAATTGAGGAGAGAAAGTGAACGGTATAAAGAGGCAAGTCGCATTAGAGTTCTAAAATTTAGATCTTGAACAACTTTTGCTAGAATTTGAAGAGAAAAAAAAAGTTGCTTCAATTGATTCAGGTTTTAAGCTTTATAAATGTTTTTTTTCGAAATACAAGAACTCTTATTATAACTCATCATCTTCACCATCTGTTTTTTCTTTGCAATTGAAGATGTAGATGAAGAAAATTAGAGGAAGAAGATGAAAAAACATTCAAAAATATACCCCCTTTTGGTTTCATATCTATTAATTATGATGATAGTAGCTGGGTTGTGTCGGATATTCATGGGTTTGGGTGGGTAAGCTTGTTTTTGTGTTTGGGTTATGGATGACGTGTAAAAAACTATTTAAAAAACAGCTAAGATTCTGTGTATATCGGCACTGTCATGTCAAACTTACTTTAAAAACTTAAACGACCAAGATGAAAATTCAAATTTTTGTAAGAAAATAAAAGTTGAGTTAGTTGACTGTAAGAAAAAAAAAGTATAGTTACATGTTTGTAAGTTGACCTAAAGTATAGTGAGGTAAAAAACATTTAACCCTAATCTGATGTGAAGAAACTCTTCTTTGTTGCTGTGAAAACTGAAGTTGTTGCTCTTAATAGTCTTTTCGATTCCTTACGTTGTAAATTTGATTTGCTTTCTTTGTTCTAAATTAGAGATACATTTGTAAAACGACGACTCATAAGGAAAGTTTAATTTTTCCAAACATACGCTAAACATTTGCTAGAAATTTAGTATGGGTGACATAATAATACTCAATTTACCAACCTAGATTATAGTAACTTTCATGTCACTTTATAACAAGGTTTTCAGACCCAGACCGAATCGGCCGGTAGGATCGGGAACCGGTCAACAAAACGAACTGGTTAGGTTCATCAAACCGAAGCTACCAAAAAAAGCGGTAACCCAGTGGTTAAACCATTCAAATTGTTAAATCGGTGATTGGTTGACGGTTGTAACCAGTCCGCCAACAGCAAATAAAAAAAAACGAAAACGTATCAGATTTTCATGTGGACAGTGTCTGCCATCATCGCCCGTCTTCCTCCCATCTCACATATCAGATGTGTGTGTGTGCGTGTTTCAATTTCATGGATATAATTTTAGTCTTAACAAATTCAAATGGAGAAAGGTTTAGGGATTATAGAGAAATAAATAACTCTGTATGAAAACTAATCTCTCTTGCAATGGACCAAAGTTGAAAAGCATGGTGATTAATGAAGGTTTGCCCTTCATCTAAATAATTACAGAGAGAAAAGTGGGTGGTCAATTGAGAAGGAAAAAAAAATTACTCTGAAGCTTAGAAAAGAGAATACGTACGTGAATCGAGGACTGGGGGGTGGGGTGTTTAGGGAAGTGGGAACATTATCACTTAATTCAATGTAATTTGACTTTTTGGTTTATCTTATCCTTATGTTTTCTGTTTTTTTTAAAAAAAAATTTATTATACTTTTATTTTAATCAAGTATTGTTTCTTTCTACATATATAATTTTTTTCAAAAATAATACATCAGTAAATAATTGGAGGATAATTAATTTTTTTGGCATCTTTAATATAAATTATATAAAATTTATATTAATAATTATATTTATTTAAAATATAATAATGACATCACTGGTTTAATAACGGTTTAACCACTGGTTTGACCAGTAATTCATCCACCTGATAAGTTTTCCAGGTTATCAACCGGTCTGAGTTTGAAAACATTACTTTATAGTTTTAACTAGAAATGTATTTGTAATTTAGGAACAAACTAAAAAAGAAAGTGTATCTCTAATTAGAAAGGAGGCAGTACTTGAATAAAGCCATGTCCAATAGTGAAGCTATGACGTGGCAACATGTTTCCAAATATCTTCTGCTTTGTAGAATTTTGCTTCAGAGCATTAGTACCCATTTGTCTGTCTGTGTTGATTTTAGTATTTTATAGTTCTAAGGAGTTTTCCTTAAAGATGCTTAACTACTGCATGCCATACCAGGATCAAGCAGCAACTGATGTTGCATGTGCTGCTTTAAATGGCTTGAAAATGGGTGATAAAACACTGACTGTTCGGCGAGCTACCATCAGGTTGGTGTTCAAGTAAAGTGCATTCTTTGACATGGATTTCAACTTTTCTACAGCCAAAATATGCTCTTTTTTTCTGAAGTCTATACAGTTTATTCTGATCTATTTGTTTTGGGGTAATTTATTTTAAGCCTTAGTTACAAGAAACTAGGATGAGAGGTAGTCCAGTTAGGTAGTCTGTCATCATTTTCTAATATATATATTTTTTATTATCTAACATCAAATTGCAGCAGTATTTGTAGCATCCTTTACTCTCTCCCTCCAAATAATATTATGGGTTCTATAATAAGGTCTCGAAATGTTTTTAAGTTTGATCAAAAAATTCTTTTACTACCAAGTGGCTGTGAATGTGAGTTTTCTGAAAGAAACATAAGGCTGTCACTTGTGTGTCTTTGCACCATATCTTTCTGCTATTTAATTTCTTTACATTACTTTTCAAAAGATTTAATCATAAATTATATTTTAGCTAATTAGGTGATTATGAGATGCTGTGCCTTTGATTAGTGGCTTTATTTTCCTCTACCGATTTTAGATTTTTTTTTGAATTTGCACTACTACAGTTCTAATTAATTTATAGTGTATACAGTAATTTGGGGGGTGGGGGAGGGTCAGGAGGTGATGTGAATTCTAACTGGGCCAATCTGGTTGGATTTATTTGAATTGTGTTGTGCTTCTGAAAAGTGGTTAGTAATAGCTGATGATACTTATATTAATTGTTTACTTTAATTGTAAATCGCAAAATAGGCTTTTGGATGACATAGTTGTAAACTCATTTTCATGACCTAACTCTATTGAAATGAATCTGGTTTGATTTATATGAATGTGTTGTGCTTTTGAGAAAAATTTATCAGTTCTTATACTTGCAAGACTTGAAAAGTACGTAATATTTAGTTTTAATTTTAAACTCAACGCCTTTCATCCCAACTAGGGTAGGCTAAAATAATCCCATATAAAAGCATAAAAGTAGAAAGATAAGAAAATAAAATTAATTAAAATTAAAATAGATAAAACAAATAAAAGAAAGAGAATAAATAAATAAATACATTTAAATTTCCAGAAAATTAATTTAAAAATCCATATATAATAAAGTACAAACATACATTATATATATATATATATATATATAAATGGCTTAAATGAAAACAAAGGAAAAAGGGAAAAGAGATAAAAACATATAACAAAAGCAAAATATTCTTCTCACCAGACAGGCTTTCCTTGAATATGACCAAACTATCTGGTCTCTCATCTTCCTCATTCTGTGCTATCCAAATTTTGAACATTGTTTTTTCTGAACCTATCCATCCTTGTCAAACATCCACCTTAACAATTTCATTTCTGCCGCTCCCATCTTATGCAAATGTTGCTTCTTAGCCACCAACATTTAGCTCCATATAACACCGTCAGCCTCACCGTTGTTCTAAAAAACTTTCTATTCAACTTGGTTGAATATGGATTCATTTCGTAAGTGGTGTTTAATGTTAATTGTTTTCCTTAATTATAAATCGTGAGAGATCCATGAATGGCATTATAATATTTCTCATTTGACGATATATAAAAGCTCATTTGCATCACCTTACTACTTGCTACAATCATATTTACAGCAATGGGCAGGTGAAGTCGGAACAGGAGATTATATTAGCTCAGGCGCAACAACATATCGCTATACAGGTAGAAATTTCAGCGTTAGCTTTTAGTATTATCATTCTTCGCTCATCCATGAATTTGGCTATTACAAATTTTCGGGTTGCAGAAAATGGCCCTGCAAGTTGGTGGTGTCAATCTTCCTGGAGTAGGTATAGGACCAATGGACGCTACCCTGACTCCAACTAAAATCTTATGCTTGACTGAGGTATTTTTCTTTTGTTGATCAATAAAGAAATAGAAATAACTATGTCATTAGCGCTGATATTGTATACCTTTTGGGTTATGTGAAGGTGATTACAGCTGATGAACTGATGGATGATGGGGAATATGAAGAAATACTAGAAGACATGAGGGATGAAGGAGGGAAGTTTGGTATATGTACTTTTCTTGTAGTTTCTTTTTCTTTCCTTGATGTCTACCCCTAGTTTATACAGCACATATTTTGAATTATGGATTTCTTTTTCACTTTTAAGATATGTACAAAACTTAGAAATTTAGAATTGTTTATCAACAAATCAAGGAATAACAAATTTAGTATTTGCAGAGAAGCAAATGTTTATCATTATTTTGTGGCAGAAAACCATGTCAAGTTTTTGGTTTGCAATAGGACAGCCTCATAATTGTTTCATTATAAGTATATATAGTTTTGGCGAGAAATGCGTTCATAGTCCATCTATTTTTTTGTCGGTAAGTTGCAGTCATGTTCCATCTCTCACTTGCAATCCCCGCCGTAAGGATTGAAACCTGGCTGAGCTTTGGCTTTTCATATAATTTATAATGGGTGCACTCCAATAGCTTAACATGTAAAAGCAGGCCTGCTTACAGATCTTACTCGTCTAGCTCTAACTACAGTTTGTGCTGCCTCCCTCGTCATAATTAGCAGATTAGCTTGTGGTTGTGGATTTGGAGTTCTTGTCAAATATTGTTTCAGTAATTGCATTATGGTTTTTATATTGATGATCTATTTTTATGAGAAAAAAAAAATTGTTGGTGAATATTGTAGGAGAGTTGATAAGCGTTGTGATTCCACGACCAAGCCCAAGCGGAGAGCAGATTCAAGGTCTTGGGAAGGTACATTAATTTACTTTGAACTTAAGATTTCTTTCTGAGCATAGTGTATTAGACCATAGTTTCTTTCCTCTTCTCTTTATCAAACAATATAAAAACTCTAGAAGCATCAAGTGCTAAGCTTCTGGTTAAATGGTTATCCCATTTATTAACTCACAAAACAGTTGATCAGAGTAAATCTTGGCATCCGACAGGAGAATGGAATTTTCTTGATTGCCAGATTGTGTACTTTTGAAAACATAGTTGTAGTTGAAGTATCTAATATATATATACACGAGAATTTTAGGAAGGAAGAAGATGATAGAAGATCTTCAATGGAAGACATTCAAGACTGTAGTGTTTCATTTAAGCTATAGACTCTCAACTTGGGGACTAATTCATTTGTCCTTCCTTTTGTAATGTAGCTAGGTAATTTTTGCTTGCAAAAAGTAAAATTGAATTAAATTGCATAACTGAAGAAAGTTAAAATGAGAAGATTATGTACTACCAGTTGATAAGAATTGTTAATGAACAATTCAAAATGGGGCCAGTTGTACCTTCTATCTAGAGAGTTCCTTAGGAAGTAAAATTAACAATTTGATGTGGATGATTGAATTCATATGTTGTTGATGCAGGTGTTCATGGAGTATTCTGACACTACTGGTTGTTCAAATGCGAGGGATGCGCTTAGCGGCAGGAAATTTGGAGGCAACAGTGTGACTGCTGTCTATTATCCAGAAGACAAATTCTACAATAGAGACTACGGGGCTTAGAACTTTTACAACACATCTTTTGATTTAGGTCTCTTTCCCGTGTATAGTAGGTAATTTTTACCTGTTATTATGTGGACAACATTTTCTTTTTACCGGAACTGAAGCATTGTGTAATTTAGCTCGTGTTTGAAATTTTTTGTTACAAAATCAAAATCCTTTGATTTTGTTTTACTGTTATTACAAAATTAAAATCCTTCCGACACTATTTCATGTTTGCATGTGTATGCTACTTTTTTTATGAACCGAGAGAAGATTCCCTTTGGTGCCCCCATTACGTTAATATAGTTTTTATTGTAGGGTATATACATAATTTTTATTGTAGGGTATATACATAAAAAACTGCTCTTTTTTTTTTCTATTTTTTTTTACTGATATTTTTCTTACGAGAAATTAAGGAATGATTTCTTTAAACAGAAACATATATAATATTACTTCGTCCTAAATTAATTGCTCAATTTTGACCATTTTAAGTCAAATTGACTATTTTTAGAATTAATAATTAAGCATATATAAATATATTTTTAAAATTATAAAAATTGGAGTTAGTAATAAATTGTATATACTTTCTTTTGGTTATAATCTTTTTACCTATATTTTAGCAAAAATAGTAAAAAGATTAGTTCTAAAAATAGTCAATTTGACTTAAAATGGTCAAAATTGAGCAATTAATTTGGGACGGAGGGAGTAATTTTTAATAAGAAAAGCTGTCTAAGTGTGTTTTATAGAAATCTCAATATTAGTTAAAAAGATACCAAAGACTAGAATTATCGTTCGCAGACGAGTGTATATACTAGAAGATATCTGATTCTAACATTTGGTAGTGGTTAATACTTTTGAGGAACCAACAAAGTGAGCTACAACTTTAAAGTTGGAACAACATTCAAAACAAATTGCAATTATATTGATGTTAAAAATATTTTAGGGTCTTTGCATGCAATAAGTGGTTCTTACACGGAAGTCGCATCACTATCACCAAATGTAATATTAGACGAAAAACTAAAATTACCAATACCATTAAAGTCTAATCAAACTTCAAAAGAAAATGTTAGCCAACCTAAACCAAACCAATACAAGAACCCAGTCTAATAAAAAAAAAATAGTTTCAATTGAATGCTTCTTGCACTACTACTAAACTACCATTTATTATTTTAGGGACTAACATGAAACAAATTTTTTTTTTTACTTGATGCTTACAAAATTTGCAAATAGAGCTATTTTTATGGAACAAATGGAGTAAATATCATTTAAACAAAGGTAAAATGAATTAAAAAATGATTACAGTATTTGCATATATTTAAAGGTTTTGAGATTCCAAACTGAAGGAAGCATTTGCTACAAACTAACAAAAATTTATACAATCGTAAAATAAAAGACTAGTGCAAAATCACTCGGACACATCATGCCAATTTGCCAAAACAGCACTCCCTGTGTTATTAAGTAGAAACATGAATGATCAAACCAACCAATATCAGATAGTTCCTGTTTGGAGCCTGGGCTACAATTATACAAACTTTCAATCCTTTGCAACAAATATTAATTCCTATGGTGTACAAGTAGTTTTACTATTTTTTATGCATAAATTTTCTTCATTCATTTCTACGTTTTACCCTTTACTGATTGTGTTCCCTAATTATCCTAAACTAAATTTCTGGATTAGCCCTGAATACACGCACATAAAGTTCAGAATGTTAGCTCATAGTCGAGTGCAGGCGCACCTAGTAACTGAAACAATTAAAGAAGCCGTCTATACAACTCGAACCCAGGTCCCACCACACATTGGACAACCACAAACCCAGCGGCTGATCCACCATATCTCTCTATCATTTTGACTATGCAGGCTGCTCGTAGCTGGTGAAGCAAAAGCTGAAGTCTGCCTCAAACATCTTATGCACTACATAAGAAAATATGAAGATTATTTAATTAAAATTAAACATTTACTCACACAGGCATAGATTATTAAGATGAAATAGGTTTAAATTTTAATTAAATGATAAAGGAAATACCCTTCAATACCAAAATCGGTCCACTATTAATAGATAAAAAAAAAGGTTAACGAGAGGACCCTGCTAAATGCTCGAGTGCCCCAAGGGCACTTGTTTGGGTATTACTTCTACAAGCTTTGTCAAGCAAACTCTAAATAATGGAATTAGGTGTACTACACTGAGTGCACTTTATAAAGTTTCCACAACAACAATTTCTAAAAAAAGACTACATTAAATTCACTTTAACAAAACCCCATAACAGCTTTGTCCAACCCTTTCTAAGAAAGAAATCGAATAATTTTTATGACAAACTAAATAGCCAAGATCACAACTTAAACGTAATGGAATTAGGTACAGTGATTTTTAAAGAGGGCTTTTATTTTGGGACTAGAGGATACTACGAGAATGACAGGCATCAGTTTGATCATATATTTTGAGGATACCTTCATGGAATCTAACCAATCATATATCTACAAATTTAATAGTCCTAGACAAAGATGCAAGTATTTCAAAACTCAAAAGTAAGAAAATTTGAATATACACTAAATAAATAAACCAAGAAAGAACTTTATATCAAACCTTATACCAAACTCCTTCCAGGCCAGTCTTCCATAAAGCAGTCACAACATCTCTTCGAGATCCCATTATACCAAGATATGCTCCCAGACCCATAGAAGTATTTAGGCCAAAGGCAGCATCTCTTTCTGACATCCGACGCTTTCTTGGCCACAGACCTTGGGCACCATAATAGACCTCGCAGCTTTCAGGCAACCGCAAATCAAGTGAGTCTGACGAACTGCATAACCTGGGCGTGTCATCTACAGGACCCATATCCTCTGGATCAGACCAGGGACCACCAAACATATTCCTTCTGTGCCATTCTTCGGCAGGAGGATGGAGTTCTAACTCACGGAGTAATAAACCAGCAGCATCAGCACCTCTAGGCCGGGGCATATTCTGTGTCACAATCCCATTACAAAGGTAAAGAAAGTCCAACATAAGTGAGAATGTAAAGAACTTCAGGATCTGAAATAGTCCATAGATAAAGAAGTTTTTACTTTTAAAATTAGGATTAAGCTGTTTGGACCCTGAGCCAGGGTCAAGTGATGTCTGATAGCTGGTGTATTATGCAGTTACAAAGTTCTCTTTCTTAGTCCTAGTCTCACAAAGAGTTTCTGCTAGAAGTTACTGTCAACAATCCACTACTAGTCCCAATCTTTTCCCTTTCCATTTCGGTTTTGGGTCATGGAAAACGATACAAATGAATTCCTAGGATGTTTCAGGCTTTCAGTACCAATTATAGTTTATACAGAAAGACAACTTGAATTTTATTAAACCAAGGAATGCAATTTACAAGCAATGTCCAACATTAAGGCTAAATACCCTGTCTTTGAATTTTAATTTGGAAAGAAAAGAAAAGAAAGTGAAGGAAAACAAAAAGTAGTAGTGTCTTTGAGTTTTTTAATAGAAGAAAAAGGAAAATAAAGCTAAGTGGTGTCTTTGAGTTTTAGTTAGAGAAGAAAAGAAAAGAAAGTTGAGGAAAGTGAGTGCATTTTGAGTCCATATTTCTTCTCACTTTTGAGAAGAAAGCTAGAGAAAAGAAAGTAAAACTTTCTCTTCTCTTCCCTTCCCTTCTTTAACTTTCGTTTCTTTTATTTTCTGCAACTAAAAAACTCCCAGATAGGGAGGTCCAATCAATCTTAAAGTTAAATATAGATGGTTTTAGCTATGATGATTTCAGATCTTATAAATAAAAAAAAGAATTATTCTAATGTCAGAATATATAAGAAACTAATTTTTCCGGTAACCAAAATACAATTATAACTTCAAGACTTTAGTCACTTATTAGTAGATTATAACTTTGAATACCATTCCTTGGAAAAAATCCCAAAATTAAAAACACAGGAAGTGATGGTACAACTGGCTTCAGATGGAAAACTTGTAGATACAAAAATATGACAAGTATGGGATTTTTCCATGCGCCTTGTAAGTGATAATATTTGGAAATATATCTTTCGTGCACATGTATTTTGTTTACAAAAAGAATTATGACTTTTGATGACAATTATGATGATATATACTCCCTCAATCTAAAAACTAGAGTTTACTTTCTCTTTCTGGGATACCTCAAATGATTGTCCACTTTCAAATTAATATACCAAATATCATTATATTTAAAAGCAAAGTGATGATAAGTCATTATTTCGTAGAAGCCAAAATTTACTTAAAACTTTGACTTTTGAAAGTGGCCTTCATTTTCGAGCAACGAAAGTATTGTAGTGATGATACGTATAGTAGCAGATGACACCTTGATACATATACGTATATTATGCTGGTAAATATAACCACATTGTAAGTGTTCTAGCAAATGAGGCATGATGTGATACTGTGATGGCAACCATGGTGATGACATCGGAAGCAAGAATAACCACAATCATTGGTGTTGGATATTTCACCAGCATAATAAATTATTCTTCAAAACTGGAAGCAGATAAAGGAGAATCTTATCATTGGGTAAGTAACAGCTGGATTTAAATCAAGCTTTAATTGCATTGATCCCTTAAATGATATTTCATTAACTTAAAAGATTCATGACTAGTTACTAAGTAGCAAGGTTAAGTAGATATTATGAAAACGGCAAGTAATTGATGTTTTATTATTGTAAACTAATCCAATATTATCCAAATTATCTCTTTCACTATGAGTTTGAACGACACTAGGTAGCACAGCTATGCATGCAACCATTGAAACAGAAAAGGTATAGCCCTCTGGTAAGAGTAGTTTTCTACAAAATTATTAGTACCTGCATATGTGGGCCAAGGGATGCTTCTACAACTTCTGGTAGGACAGTGTAGTTTCCATCGATATAGTGAAGACGGACCTGGATGTTGCCACTTCCCACCTGAGATACTGGCAATGGATGTGCCAAACCAGATGTTCGCCGACAGAGATCCATGAGTATGAGGAAGAGAACCTTAACCTGCATGAAAGTAACAAATATTTGGGACACTCATCGAAAGGAATAGGCAACCCAACTGACAAATAATAGATTACAGAGATCACATAGGAGTCAAAGATGTGTTCATTCAACCTAAATTTGAAACAAATAACATATTTTTAAGTTCTGAATCAATTAATCTTCTTTTTTTCTCTTTTTTTTTTAAATATGAATGAAATAATACTATTTGCGGAGACGATTAAACGGATCTGTATATGATGTTTTAACATTAAATCACAAGATGATCATCTTTTACCTCCTCAAATGTGTATCCTTGACCAGCATTGCCAGAACCCAATCTTGACCTGCTTGCCGGACCTTCCTCGGGTCCTTTTGCTCCGGAGACAACCTGACCAACCCTCCCCGCCTGCACTTCTTCTGTTCTAGCCATTGCTGATGTGGGTTTTGAAGAAGCAGAGTTAATTTCTTCTACCTTACCTGGAGCACTAGGCTGAGGTTTTTGTGCAGTTGTATCATTGTTTCTTTGAGCACCCCCAACAAAGCGAGGTAGTTGTGTTCGCCGGAAGAAAAAACAGAAAAGCAAAAGTTGGCATAATCTATGAAGGAAATGACAGTCCCCAATTAATCTAACAGCCGGAGTTCCTGGAAAGGTTCCTGTATTAATACTTATTGGCATAAAAGAGGAAGGACCATTGATGGGGTTTGGGGTTGAATTGGGAACTCCATCAGCAGTACTACTAATCTTGGCAATAGCTCCTTGAACCCAAGCTTGCATCTGAGTGCTTCCAGTGGAGTTTGCTGTACCACCTTGAGCTCCTGAAATACATTCAAATACAATATTGGAAATGCCATGTTAAAAATAATAAACATTAAAATAAAATAAATAAAGAGCAGAAGAAAATAAAAAGGCTAAATAGAAAAGAATATTTCAGTATGTAAGTAATCATAAGTCACTGGAATCTGATAACGAACTAATTGGACCTATTGGGATCAACAGACCAGATGATATGTTGTAAAATAACAAAAGTGAAATCAATGCAGAGCACACTGACCCGAAGCGGCTGCAGGAGAAGCAGAACTTTGGGTAGGACTCGTAACCATATTCCGGCTGCCACCTGTGCCTGCAGTAACAGCATGGCTTGCCAATGTACGGCAAAAACTTGCATATCGTCGCAAGCGTGTTATGAAATGTGATGCTAGATCAAGGATTGCATCAACATAAGCCTGTATATTTCCCAACAAGAATTAGTAAACTAAACCATATACAAGATTTTGATCATTTATGAGTAATGCAACTCCAACAAAAAAAATCCAACAGAATGACATGTCAAAATGACAACTGTACCCTTCCTCTTCTATCATCTCTCTCGTCTCAAACAAGATAAATGAGGCATTATATTATGTATTACATCTGTTGAATTCTTTTGTTGGTGTTTCATTTTCTTTAACGTGTATCATTTTCTTTGTTAAAGAAAGGAAAAAAAGAAAGACAGCTGACCACCCAAGTACAAATGATATTTTACAAACCTGGATGCTTAACCCTAGAGCTGGATCAACAGCCATTGCTTCAGGATCAATGCTGGATAGTGTCTCACCAGATGCTTGCCATGGCTCCGCTACCAGAGCTGAAGGATTAATTAGTGCTGATTCAATTCCTTTCCCCAGCATATCCAGCAACAACCTAGCTTGCATATCAAGAACCATTGCCCTAACTTCTTGGGCATTTGTACCTTCTAATAGCCTGCACTTTATCCTGTCCAGACTCTGCATTTGTTCACATTAAGTGGTGTAAGAGTCTCATGTCTCCACACGCACCCAAAAAAAAATAAATAAATAAATAAAATAAAATCCCATTATATATTTGATTTGTTAAAGGAGCCGGGCTGTAGCAAAATGAATAAAGGGACAACAATATCAATAGCCAGAAGAGAGATGAGTCATCATGCAAGGAATTTCCACCACCATAGGAAATATGAAACTGAAAAGTAATAAATGGGCTCTTGTAGATATTCTGGAGGCTATGAGCCAATATGGAGTCATATGTGCTCAATGTGTATTCTATTGGTAATAGGTAGACTAATAGTACTAAAGCATTAAGGCCTTTTGCTAGGAGGTCAAAGCCTACATGATCAGCTTTATACACAAGGTCTTTCCATGTCAATAATAACTCCCAAGATTTTCTAAGTAATCTGTTAAACAGACAGCTAGAGGTTCTCAGTACTCAATGTGTAGTATGAGTGTCAATTTAACGCGTCAAAGGATGAAACTTTTGGGTTGCCAAATTCAAATCTCAAAACATTGAATTAGGGGCAATTTGTATTACTAGCATGAATTGGTCTAGGTGCGCCTTTTTGAAGATTAAATAGGAGAAGCCTAACCAAAAATAGATGACTAAGGGCACCCCAAATTCATCTAGCTGAGAATAAAAGTTGGACCAAGACAATTTTGAATCATAAATTTAAAAACAAGCAAGTTCAAAACTGGACATCAGAGAGAACATCATTCACATCAAACAAACCACGTCAATTTTTTCCATATTAAACATATTCAAATAAGTTTGTTTCTTTTTATTGGTGAAGGAATTATGATGCACCTTCCTACAGGGGTGTAAGTAGTGTAGATTTGCCCACATGATACACAACTATCAGAAAGTAAAGAAAACTCCTTTTATCTCAATTCTTAAACTAGTTGGGGTAGGCTGAAAATGAATCCATATGAATAGGCAAAGTAGGAAGACGAAGAGAAAAATAAAGGATAAAACAGATGACTTATTTAATTTTTTGATTAAAAAAGAAGAGAATAAAATAAATTAATTAATTAATTAAAATAAATGCATGAAAATAAATTAAAATAAATCTCACCCACAAATACAAACATACATGCATAATAAAAAGCTTAAAAAACACGAGGTGAAAAAAAAAATGCAAACACCCTAATTGGCTTCCGCTATGCGAATTATATTCCTCAACTTGCTCCCTAACACATGGCATGTCCTTAGTTATAATTAGGATAAAGACAAACTGAAGTTTCACACAGTTTCAAGAGAAAAAACTCATAAACCACTACCAATAATTACACCAAAAGAAAAAATAATAATAAAAAAAATTAGAAGATGCAAATACCATAATAGAACTAATATTCAATAAAAACTATAGGATATAGAGATGGCAACAGTTCAAGGAAACATACAGGGCCATACTGTTGTCTGTGCTGAGTGGAAGGAAGAGAATGGAAATCTGCATCCAGCACCGCAATGACACTGTTCAATGAAACTGTAAGAGAAAAAGAAAAAGAACCACAAGAATCGGTAAGATGTGGTTCATCATACAACACTATGTACTTTAACTGTACACCTACGAATATTTGAAACCACACGGCATTTTTAGCTAAACTAATGACATCCTTGAACTTCTGGCTATGAATTGCAAGCAAATGTGTGTTTGTGTGTGCACGCGTGTTTGTGTGATCAGTCAGGTGGCCTTTATTCGCAGCTAGCTACCTGGCTGGTCAAGTGTGGGATGCCAGGTGGATTGGCATGGTGAGTGTTTTGGGGTTCTACTCTCTCTCTCTCCTTTGTTCATAAATTTACAGTACATCATAAAGCAACCAAGTACATTGTACAGAGAAACACAATGATAATGACCAACCTACTAAACTTTAATATAAGAAAGCAGATGCATCAAAATGATCTTCAAGAAAGAGAAATGTCACAGAGAAATACAATGATGATGATTATTATTAACCTACTAAACTTTATTATAAGAAAGCAGATGCATCACAATGATCTTCAAGAAAGAGAAATGTGGATGCACACGCAAATAAACACAAACCGTATCAAGCTCAAATCCTTCAACAAACTGCACGTGAACAGGAATCATCAAAAATAAAATAATAAGTTCTTCAGCAACACATTGCTAGCTTAAATGGTTGCAAGAGCGAAAGGAAGCCGAAAAATACTCTAACGATCCCCCTCCTCTAAGTGACAAGACTAGAAGGAATTAAACAAAAAGAATTATATTACAAAGAACTGAAAGATTACTAAAACAACACGGAGCCCAGCTAATATCAGGCATTTCGACACAGCTACATCCTATCTCTCTTCTGTAACTGTATGGGGTTTGAGGTAACTCTTTTACATATTTACACTAGAAAACAGAAGTATGTCACGCGCTTGAGTCATGAGATACAACCATGAAAAATGCGTGAAAATAAAAGTTCAAAGCTTGACTCTTCAGGCTTTTTTTTTCATGATCCTGAGAGCAAACTTACTAGGCTTATCTTTATCATAAACAAAAGAGAAACCTCAAGGAAAATAATTGAGGAACTGAGGAAGAGAGGGGGTGATGGACTGCAAGAAAATAACAAAGAATCAACATACAGAATGTTAAGAACTTAAGCTTTGCCATGGAGATGGAACAAAAGAAATCTTCTTATGGAAAAACATTAAGACAAATTGATCGAAAGATGTTGATGTTGGAGTTGATTGCCTATTTCATTATAAAAAGAGATCATGGAGGAGAAATAGACAGCAGGGTGAGAGAGGTTATTTATGGCTGAGTGCGCATTTCAACAAGCTTACTATTTCTCATTCCAGGACTAGATTTTTAGTTTTACCAAATCCTTAAGAATTGCAATATAACAACAAACATTGTTTTAAATTTAACAGAAAAGGCACACTAAGTCAAATTCATGTTTAACACCCCATGAATCACCTATAAGGAATTAAATTTCTATTCTGGCTCTTAACTCTTTCCTCAACAAACCAAGCCAAAGAATATTTTGACAGCACTGTATCCTAAATACCAAATTATATAAGCATCATTACCAATCCCATCCTCTGCAGCACTCTGTGTACATCCAACTGCATCCCACCAATCAACTCCCACCAGTAGACTCCACCAAAATCTGCACAGACAAAACAAGATATCTATGAAAAAGAACAGCATAAATATTTTTAAATGAATTAATAAACAAAGCTAAATCTGATGAAAAACCAAAACAAAAAATTAATCTTGATTTACAAGTGCAACTGCTAGGATAACTGTGTCAAACCCAACTAGATAACACTGCTAAAAAAATAAACTTGGACTTTGGTGTAGTTACTCCTACCATAACAACATTCTTAGAGTACCTCTCTGCAATTGCTCGTTCCCATGTCGGGGAGTTCGCTTTAATTTGACTACTAGGAACAGCAGGAGGAAGAACACGAATTATCTTCAGTATGGTGCTATCCTTGCTGGTATCATGCCAAACAGAAGCTGAACAGCAGCTTGTAGAGGAGAAGGCAGGAGAAGCAATTGCAGAACCAACATTAATCTGGTAGTTATCAACAGGTGTAAAGCTTGGACCAGAAAAAATGTGGACTCCGCCTCTTAAAAAAGCAACAGCAATCTCACCACCATGAGCAGAGTATACTATTCGAGCAAGAGTTCTGACATCACTTGGCAGATCAAAGGGATCAAAACTAATCCTATTTTCCTCGTCAACACCTGAGTCGGATGTACTTCGCCCATCACAAGGTAATCCGGCAGCAGCTACTTGACGACTTTTAATATCATTAGTAGTTGGAATGCATTTATTTACTTTAGTCACCCAAACTGTCTGCATTGGTGCCTGTCCCCCGAAAGTGGAAGTGGGATTTCCAAATATCTGATGAAGGACAACATGCTCAAGAGATGATTCCCAGCGCTGAACCCTCCATCCTGTAATTGAAGGGCCCTCATCAGGATCATAAGGGGACATGTACTGCCCTGCACAGAGTAAATCAGCAAATGCTTAGTTCCACTACAGCAAATAAAAATAAAAAACTACGAACATAACATATTAGCTGAATCATCTCTTCATGAGAATGGTGATAAACTTGGATACAAGCAAGGTGCTGGATTCAAAAGTGAACATTTTTATATAATTATTTTTGTGTTTTTCCATTATATACATACATGATTTGCATGATGTGTGTCATCTGACATTTAAGTCCTAAATATCCAGATTCCCAAACAAAAAATTATAAGAAACTAGACCCCAAAATTTATGAATCAAAGGGCTTTTCTTTCATTTTTGGTAAGTTAAAAAAACACTTTGAACGAAGGGTTATTCCAAGGATTTTGGATAAATTAATCTGTTGCACCAAACCATATTTTGGATGACTTAAAACAATTCTCAAGTAAGAGTATAACTAACTTGAAGAAGTTATTAAAAGAATCAAATACTAAACAGCAAGCTATGAGCTATTTGAATTTTGACAGAATTAAGTGATGAACTAAGGATGTGACGATGAATAACAATGCTGAACTTGGGATAACAACAGATGAATTTAGGAATGGAAAATAAGGAAACTTTGAGAAAGCTAGAGAGCATAAGATAGATGGACTAAGCCATTTCTATCTCATTTCATTGATGATCTCATACAATCCATGCTTCACTATTAATAATATATTTAGACTCTATGCTAACCACAACTACTAACTAGAACCATGCTAAAATGAGCCTAACCTAACAAAACATGTGACTTCACTTGGTACGAATGTTGAAGTTTAGCTAATAAGTCCCAAGGCTTTGATTTATTCTAGTAGTGGGACTAGTGGCATTTGGCCCTACATAATCTCATTCAGATAAGTTATTATTTTTTATTAGTATTACTTAAAACATATTATTGACTATACAATTTCAAAAATGCCATGTCAAGACGTCTGTATCTTTTAATATCCATGTCCTCTATCCATATTCTTACTTAATTGAACGAGACATTATTGTTTCTGATAAGTAGATCCACATGTCTTTGAGAATTTAATATGGAAAGTTTAAAACAGAACCATGAATATTTAATTATCAATTATCAATCAAGAAACTTTTAATAATGAAATTTAATTTGACTTAAATCGTTAGATTATCCTTAAAATACTATTTATCAATTTGAAAGATTCAGACATTTGTAATCCAAATACTAGTGACTGTGTTTAATTTTCTGCTCAACCAACATTCTGTAAGACTGAATATATATATATACACACACACACGCACATATACATATATGTATATACACAATACACGCACATATGGGGAATGATCTACTACAGCCCAGTTGGTTGTAGCCAACAGTTCGTCAAACAGGTTGGCCAATGGTGTTTATAACTAGCTCATCCGCCAAACTGTTTGGCATGCTATTGGCTACCAGCCAATTGTGGCTGGACTGTTGGCTCCCAGCCAACTGCGGCTGGATTGTTGGGTACCAGCCAACTGTGGCTGGATTTTTGTCGTAAATATATGTATATATTAAGGTACACCCTAAAATGTAACAACTAACAACTTAATACATAGCTAATCAATTGCAAACAGATACATGTTCAAGAAGAGAGAAACATATATGCATAAATTCCATCTTATTTCAGTACCTTCAACTATCACAACTGCTATCACTGAACCACCACGAGTTGGATCGAAGGCAACTGCAGTAACTCCAGAACCCCAAGTAGTGGTAGCTGCTGATTGAGCTGCAGCCTCTGGACTTACATATGCAGAAAAATTTGAAACAGGTGAACAATGAAGAGCTACCATATCACTATAATCTTGCTCTATTTGTTTTTTCCCTTGTTTTGCTTCTAATAATAGATATTCTTGCCAGCTAAATAAATATGCAGCCAAAGGAGCAAAACCATCCCAAGAAGGAGGATTCAGTGAAGGCGGCACCCCGCTGCTCACACTTGCCTTTGGGATTGCTTGAAATCCATTTCCCGGGCCTGGTGTAACCTCCCAAACAACAACAGTTGATGGGTTTACAATTGGAACACCGGCCACATGCATGGCTCCGGAGTCAGTTACTATAGCATCAGCAGCCATAATCCCACTGGGGCCAGCTCCCAAGAGCCCTTTGCTTGTACAAAACCATTTTGATGATGCACCACTTTGATTAGGCGGCCACTGGGACCAGTGTAGTTGAACAGATCCCGAGGAGAAGACAGAGCACACACAAAGAAAATTTGGCCACCCAGCTGAATCAAATATAAAGAATTGCATAAGACTGTGAGTTTAGCATTTTGTTTAACTTTGACAAGGAAATTTTTCACAGAAAGGACATAAAAATAAAAAATTAAAGGACTGCTTAACAACAGTGGCAAAGTGCTTATCTTAGCAAAAGTGTTTATCACCAGTTAATAGGAACCATCTGCCTCACCTCCAACATTAACAACTTTATACATATATAGAAAATGGAGTGACCACTATCTTAAGCTACATCCTAAGCACCCTAGCCTGTTCATCCGCAACGTCTCCTGGGGTCAAGTTAAGAACATTTTTTTCATTATACTTCTCAAAACTGGGACACTCTTTCTATTTCTTTTCTCAGGTAATGAACTTGCTAGGTCTAAGTTAATGCCCATGGGTTCAAGGAATAGCTCTCATCATCAAGGGTGACCCTGGCAGACAAGGAATCAGCACAGTCTCGTTTTGGCAATTAAAAGAAAATGCAATGATATGGCGAACCATTTGATTGCAGTTCGTTTTTTTGATTAATAACAACCTCCAGATAGCACATACTTAGTATACATCAATAACGTTCTCCTACAGAGAAAATATGAACACTTCGTAAGCAGACAAAGGAGAAAAAAACAACCTGAAGCTTGAGGCTGCTGGGAAAGGAATTTTTCCTCCAAAGTTGACTTTGTGGAACTACCAGATCTTGAGGAAAGCCACCTATACTAATTCTCAGAAATAGAAACCCAAAAAAACTCTGGCCATCAAATATGCAATAATGCAAATAATTTGAATAAAAACAACCAGAAGACAACAAACCATACCGGAGACACCCCCGACAGCCATTTTGTAACAACTGCAATATCCTGCCGCCACTCATGATCTCGCTGCCAACAACTAGCATCTTTTACAAGGTTAGCTGCTCCCTGGGTAAGCAGATCAAGTGTAAGCTCCACAAGAATATATATAACAATCTTTAGTAAGAAAGGAAAACAAGAATTAACTGTGGTGGAAAAGTTTCCAAAGACATATCAAGAGACAATAAAGAAGAATATTAATTATTGGCTTCAGAATTCCTCTGATTAAATGCTTGGGAAGCCTTCAGTGTTCTAAAAATTGTTAGGCGGACCTAGGCAGCGGAGGGAGTGCGCGTTTCCGTAGGTGGACTAGGCGTTTCTTTAAGCGGTCTTATTTATTTATTTTACGTACTGTACATACATGTTATACCATATAAAGCATATAGTAGATATAATTTTTTTAAATATTACATAAAACATTACTAAAAAAACAATCTTTTAAGATTTAATAAATTCATTTTAAGTACTGTAGAGCTTCAAAGTAGAGGTCTGATTAGGCCTAGGCGGAGGCCTAAGCGCCCAGTCAAATGGAGGCAGTAGAGGACTGCCTAGGCGGAGATTTTTAGAACACTGGAAGCCATGCCAAAAACTTGTGCAACGGGGAAGCTAAAGTACCTATAACGGAAAAGGAGGTAAAAGCTTGAAGAAGATACTCCAGCAATGCCGGCTTACCTGTGAAGGCTGAGTCCATATGGTAATCCGACCATGGAAATTAGCTATTAACAAGGCACGAGGGCAAGAAGCTGGAGACCATTCAATAAACTGAACTGAATCGCGAGGAGAATCTGCAACAATAATCTACAGCATTGGAATAAGGTCATAAAAAATTTTATTTTTGCTTTTCTTTGGATAAGTAAGAATAAGCTTGTAAAGGTTTAAGCACTTGTCAAGTTTATGTTAATTTTTATTGGTTAGATCCAATATAACTAAACTAAATACCACTAAACTAATGGATGCAATTGCTTGCATCGATACACATGTCTAAGGAAACCATCTAAGTCACTCAAGGATCGCTTAGTGTAAGATTTTTTAACCGATATTGATGGTCATTGTCATTGACACCTGAGACAAATCCCAAACTTTTAGAAGCTTCTACTAAAATAAGTACGGCCATACAGCAGAAGCCCCAAATCCTTTTTTAGCCGTACATCAAAAAAAATATATAGAGAAAAAATAAGGGCAACAAAGATAAATCGGAAAGGCAAGTAAAAAAGCTAGATAGTTTGAGAAAGTATCCACACCAAAAACCACTTGTGTTAGACTGAAAAAAGTTGTAATCCATTAAATTACCAAAGGTCATAAAAATATCGCTTTTACATTAATACCTGCTATAACGTTGAAAACTGTACACTCAGTCGGTCGCTCTGGAATCACAATATGTATAGGGATCCAAAATGGTGCATTTGTAGTGGAACTAAAAGTGGGAAACAAAATAGGAAGTAGTCAGAAATATTCAGAACACTCTTCTGACGAAATAAAACAAAAGGAAATATGCTTCCCACAGACACAAAGTTGAATCTTACATTTTAAGTTAAATTAAGCGATATGCATTACTGCCAATAACATATAACCACCACAAAACAGAAAGGAAAATGAATAAAGAGACTGAGCGCAAGAGAGAGCATACTACTGACAAAAATATAACACAAAAATATACAAATTAAGAAGACCAATCATTCCTTAGAAAATATGCTCTCATTCTTACCTTGGAATTCTTGCACAAGTTTCTGATGCACATGCTATGGCATTTAGCTTTCCGCACCAAGCAACAGCACTGTGAAAACAGCAGGAACAGACAAAAGGAAAGAAACAAATATTATAACATCAATACTTTCCTCTCCTAATATTCACAATAAGCTGGGACAAAAGTTGACACACATGAAATGGTAAAGAAATGATAACATCTGCTTTAAACAAGTATACCTTAAAAGATCAAAGATTTTATTATTTTTTATTTTTTTTAAGTTTCCTTTAATAATGAAAGAATAATATGAATTATTCATTTCAACAATATCCATAAAAAATGTTTTAAAAAAACTGTTGGATATACTATCTTCAACAGATTATCAAATTCAATTAACTACTTCCCTGTGCAGCGTAATGCCTCTAGGAATGGTAGTCAACAGCCTCAATGCCAGGGTTGCACAGAAGTGTCACAGGCTCACACAATCACCATATTAGGTCCATGTAGACAACTAAAGGATACATATGTAAGAAGACAATTTATGTGGGTGCACTTTTTTATGTAAGAACAGAAGATTTATAAATGAAGAAAAAATAGTGCAACTTGAGAGGACAATAGGTATTCGTGTAGGATTGATTGTTGACTGTCCTTATTACATTTACGTTCTTGACTGAGCATTGTTGACTTTGTCACTCTATAATATTTCTCCTATAAGTCTTTCTATACTTCCCCCAAATTCTCATTATTTTTATGTAGACTTATATAGTTATATGGGAAATCAAAATCATTTGTGAAATTAAGCCTTTCCACAGTCAATGGTCCTTAAAGACTTATTAACATTTAACAACTTACTGAAGCTGCAGCAATCTAACGAAGCCCTCACCTTAAATAACTATGTGTAAAATGCAATATTAGACTCAATTTCACTTGTTCTTACCTAAGCCCATTGTGTAGAGACTTTAAAATAGGTTACTTACAGTTTTTCGCTCACTATTGTAAAGTTCTGACAAGAAGCTTGTGTGAGTTCTTCCTCGACGCATAGTGTGTGAATTATTATTTCCAACTTTTGAGGAAGGGGATGAGAATAAATAAGGTGTTCGCAACGCACGCTATTATATTGTGCGCTTGGCCGGAGTGGAGCACAAGGATTTTTAAAATCCAGTATATCTCCACATATAAATTAGCCATGATCACTGTTCTTACTCATTTGAATATTTGATCCTCAACTGCAACTCTGCAAGTGGTTCCAGAAAATTAACCTATAGGACATCTAATGTGATCTACTATCAGCAACTCTAAATCAATTGTTCATCTAAATTCTTTATACTTCATCAATTATTTCATTACGAACCAATGCCAGGGCAAAGACATAATTTTTACATAGTATATAAATAAGTCCAATCATGAACATCATATAAACGAAAAAACACCTAAATTTAGAATTAGAAAATTAAATCTTAAGCAAATATCAGCAACTCTACATCGATTGTTCATCTAAATCTTTCTGCTCCTTCAATTCTTTCATTTATTACCCCAATACCATAAAAAAGACAGAGTTTTTAGATAGTACACAAACAAGCTCAATCATAGACAACATTCAACAAGAAAAAAGCACCTGAATTTACGACAAAGTTCAGGAACACTCATTTTGTGTAGCAAATTGGACCTAGGCTGCTTAAGCCTAATACAAAAAACAATAGCTGGCTTCACCGAATCCTCATCCATGGGATCGTCGTTGGGCTTCTCGGGCAGTTCCTCCTGGCCGGAGCCGATCAACTCAGGCGGCTTATCAGAACCCTTGGCAGCTTCAATAACTGTAGAAATAGTAATTCCAGAGGACTCTTCTTGTTCAGAATCCTTAGCAGCACCAGAAGATGGACTCATCTGAATAATAAATACGAAAGCCCTAGTTTATATAGAGAGAGAGAAAGTGTAGTGGCGGAAAGTCGCAATTGAGGGCGACAGGAATCACTGTAGAGAGAGAAAGTATTTGAGTGGGGGGTAGATTATATAGATAGATAGGGTTTTGCTTTGAATTGGAATTTCAAACACTGGAGACAAAGTTGGGTGATTCCAGGTGTTTGTTTGTTTATTGATTTCTTCCATCACCGTCTCGGGGCCTTTTTTTGCCATTTGGTGCCAATTGTTAGGGGTGCGGTTGGGCCTTTTTTGCGATTTGGTGCCAATGGTTAGGGGTGCGTTTGGTTGGGAAATTTTGAAACACTTAGAGATTTCACTTTGTACAGTCAGGTAGCCCTTTGTGCTTAGCGAGTGTCAACCAAATGTAACGTATATAGTTATGGAAGAACTCCTCTTGAAAAGTTACCTGCCCAAGGGTAATAACCCAAGACCATATTAACTCACCCTAATATACCATATTATTAATGTGGAATCTACTCCGCACATGACAACACTACAGTATATATTATTTCGATACATTTTAATATTTTAAAATTAATTTTTGAAATCTTAAGATATAAAATTGATATGAATTGGTCGAGATTTAAAAAAAATGAATATAGGATTAGTAATTAGTAATAATTGTTAGTTAGTTTACAATAATTATGGTTATTTATATCAAAATGATATAAATTTGTATTGATATTGAATTCTAAATTTTGTAAATTAAATATAAAAAATTAAAATACATCTTTAATTTTTAAATTTGTAATCCATGTTGCTACATATTTTAAAATACAAGAGCAACAACAAAAATCTTGTTGGTGATGCATGAGTTTGTTTTGTGTGATCATGGAATTAGTTTTTTTTTCCTTTTCTTGTGAAATAGTACTTGGGAAGTTGAGATTTTGAGCAAGGTGGAGTTCTTTACTCGGACAGCAGTGATGGAGGACTCTAAACCCAATTCTCGCCATGGATATGTCCATATTGTTTCGAACCGTTATAAGTCTCAACTCAATTATGGAAATTATTAATAACAAGTTTAATAATTCTTGCAAAGCAAGGGTGAAAAGCTACTGTCTAAGGTGATGAGATGTTTTCTGCCAAATTTATACCCTTGTACCTGATTGGCACCATAAAAAAAAAGTCTTTTTACACTTGAAAACAAAAATATATTGATCATTTATCTTTCTGTCTCATTCTCTAATATTCGCACCCGAGACGCTCTTAGGTGACCTAAACTGTCATACACTGTGGGAGCATTTGTGCAGGTACGAACGAATAGGGGCCCACCGCTGAAGACATACCTTGAGAGCTAAAGTATCATCAACGGATAAGCTTATAATAGACTTATCAATTATGTTTTAAATATGACATATTTGAGCAACATTTAGTTGGTCCCGAGTAAATTCAGTCGTCCAAGTTTGGTAACTCAATAGTCTAAAAGATTATTATTATTATTATTATTATTATTCAATTCTTAATGACAAATGATACATTGTATCTTTAATAGTTAACTTGTACTAAAATTTTGTAAAAAAACTTAACTTTTGAACTGTTGAGTCAACTTTTGAGAATACCAAAATTTATGACGAATACGACATGAAGATAAAATAAAATTTGGGATATCGAGGTACCAAACTTTGACCGATGAGTTGACTCAAGATCAATTAAAAAGACTCAATATTTACCTTATTATATGTTGGTATAGATAAATAAATTTATGACTTTTTGAATCGATTATGATAGGCCAAGATGTCCACGATAATCCTTTGTTCCATAGCCTTGGGGCTATTTACAATTATCCAATTAAGATTTAAGTTAATTAAGTTTTGATTGAGACTTGTGAGTCCGAGTTCTTGCAATGAAGGAGGCGTAATTTTGTGGACGGCTGACATTTTGCATCGTGAGTTTACTTTTTGTTTGTGTGCAGTGTGTTCTCATTTGTGAGGTAATGTGAGTTACGCCCAGCTCAATCAGGTGGAGCATGACCTACTTTGTTAGGTCCTAAAAGGTGAAGAAAAAAATTAAAAATTTATAGCTTAACGTCCTAAAGTTATTTTGGAGCAATTTTAATTTATATTTAAAAATAAAAAGCAGTCTTAATTAACGACCTATTAACCTTAAAAGATATTTTAAGTTGACTCAACACACATTTTCTCAATACGGCCAATCTTAATTTCCCAGGACTGTTTTGTGATGGAATTCCTTGTAAGTTCTATTCTTGGTATTTTCTCCAAGAAGAATATAATTCATTTTATTCATTAAATTTTTAATATTTTATGCAACATTTTGTTTATCATAAGAAATTCTTAATAACATATCTTTGAAGATATGTATACATCCTTTATAAATAATGAGATTAAAAAATATACAAAAACGTGTTTAGAACAGTACTATTAAATAAAAGTCAAGCAAACAACGATAAATATAGAGATGTAATTAAGTTTTTCAATAACGGTAAAGATATATATTGCGAATGTTTAAATCGATTTTTTGATTGTTAGTTACGTGGATAAATATTAATAGTATTTTTTTGAGAGATATGTAATAAGTGGAGTTCTCCTATAATTCTTATAAATCTCATGTATTGATAAACTTTACAATTATAATTCAACGTAATTTTATCACAATATATAACAAGCCTCGTACAATAATATCGAAAATTCAGCTTAGTCCCCATTGGCCATGCCCATGACGTGTTTTAACGAAAGGACTTAAAAAGTCATAGGTGTTAAATTACAATACTAGACTTATATTACCTACGCATCAGATCAATGACAAAAGTTGGAAGCACCTTTGGGCAGCAATTACTATTGGGATGAGAAAAATTCTATAATTGGAGAACAAAAACAGTTTTTGTTCAACTGTACAGCAATTCATTTGAGGCTTGTAGAATGTAAGAAGATTTGGTATAAAATGTCAATGAAGACGAGTTGAACGAGTAAAACTACAATAGTAGAAGGTCAACAAGGATATATATTTTAATTTTAATTAAGAAAGTTAATCGTTAATCCATTGGATTGAGACCTAGTAAAGTTAAGTGGACAAGTAACTTATTTTGAATTTTAAGATTTGTAAATTGATTTTAGGTTTGAAAAAAATTAACCTTAATGCTGTGTTTTGGAACAAGGGGAGTATTCATGAAAATAGTTTTTGTTATACTACATTTGACCACAAAAAGAGTTTATTATCATTTTTTTTTCAAAAAAAATAAAATAATCATATTTTATTGATATAATAGTACAAAAGACATAATGTATTCGATTATTTTTTTAATCTTATTATTATATCCATAATATTTTAATGACAAAAAATTGAATATAAAAAGATGATACAAAATTATGTTGATAATAATTACTGATTATAACAATTGGATCTATCTATGTATGCCGAAACATCTACTAATTATAATCCGACATATAATTTTGTATCACTATTTTTTTGTAACCATCTTTTGTCACCGTAAAATTACTCATATATATCATCACCTATTAAATTAATAACTTACAATTTTATTAATAAACATAAATTAAAAGTATATATCATAAATTTTATAAATAAGAGTTTTTTGTGTTACAAATAAAATATATATATATTTTTTGTTAGATACATGTAGTCCAAAAGGAAACGGAACGACCATAACGGTCACTTTCAAGCCGAGACTAAAAGGCAAATAGAGGCATAGATTTGCTGTAAAATTTGGATTTAGTATTAAAGGTGTGAACGGGTACCCGCTGCTAGCTATTTTTCAATTTGTCATCTGTCATTTGTCATGCTAATGTAATGACTTTTTCTTTTACTCTGTTTCCACAAGAAAAAATTCAACCATTCATTCTCCTCATTCATCAACAATTCAACACCATTACTATATTAGTTCTATTATTGCTACTCATTTTTCGATCATGCCTAACACGATCTTCGTCTTCATAGCTCTGCACTGTTCATTTTGATAACTCCGAGGTAGATTTTCATTATTTTTTTTCTCGATTTTGAGCTTAATTTTTTACTTAATGTTCTTCGTTTCCTGTTTATGAGTTTGTCGATCTGTTTCCAAGTTGAACCTGCTTGAATCTATGCTTGTTTTGAGTGATCAGTTCCTTATTCTGAATTTGCTACTTAGAAACCCTAACTTGATTTCGAAATGATTAAGTTTTTAGGTTAAAAAAGGGCAGTGTTCTTAAATGATGTATTATTTCTGTACGGTTGAGTGTGTGGCTATAATTTTTGTTTCTGAATTTTATATGAAAGTTATGTTTTATAGCTAATTGCAATGTTTTGTGCTTAGAAGACTATTGCAGCGGCAAATAGACATGAGTTGTAGCTGCTTTGGTTCCTCATCACTACGGAGGAAAAAACATGATGATCAGATTTCTGGAGACTTAGAAGGTAAGGACTAATTTGATGGAAGGAATTGAAGTTCTGCTATTTGATTGATATGCTACCAGATAGTTACAACATCCTCTTGTATTATTAGCTGGCTTTCAAGTTTATTTAGACTGAGAAACAGATAATTCAATGTATTAGATGATTTAGAGGACACATTTTCCATCACAGAATTAGTACATAATTTCAAATTTATGGTTATGTCGATGTGTATATGACAACTGAGGAACTCTTTCTTGCTTATGTTGAATCGAAATGAGAACTTCTATTTTGCTTATGTTGAATTGAAATGAGAACTTCTATTTTGGAAGAGTAAAATTTAAAAAACCACCTCCGGCTTATCCAAATTCTCGAGTCTGTTCGGAAACTATGATTCACCACCTACGGTTTACCCTCAAGGACCAAGTTACCTCATTTTCATCCAATTTAATAGCAAGTGGACTTCATTCGCCAAAAAGCAATTGAAGTGACTTCCAAAGGTCATTCACGTGCCAAATGTCCAAAATACCCCTGAATCATTTTATATAATAACCAACCACTTGAGCTTTTGTCCATCACTATTTTTACACTTTTCTCATCTACAAGCTTACAAGAATTCCATTTTGAACTTTAAAAATATATCAGGTAATTTTCTAAAAAAATTTATTTGAGTTTAAATGTTTAATTAAAATTATATGTAAAAATTTCTAATTTTATTCATTTAAATTAATTAAAGTATATTGAAACTTTAAATAATCTCTTATAATTTATGTGTTCATAAGGTGTTTAATATTTTACTTAATCATTTTTAATGTTTAAACAATTTTCTTTTCTTCCAACAGTAAGGGGGGGGGGGATTTAATTTTATAGTTTTTGTGTTTCGCTCCACTTCAAGAAGAAGAATTTAATCCCATTAATTAATCTCAGCAATATACTCTTGTTATTATTTACATAGTAGTTGCGAGATATATTTTATGTGAAAGCACTATTTTAAACAATATAAAGCATGAATAAGCAATAGTAGAATAACGATATTGCAACTAGCATTAGAAAAAAAAGAAAGAAAGAAAGAAGTAATTTCAATATTGCCAATGCTCAATAGAGTCAACTTTCAGAATATATATATATATATATATATATATATATATATATATATATATATATATGCTTCAAGCAAACACCTAATAGCTCATTTCAATACTTCAATTCCAAACTCCTTGTTATAAGAATATCTAATTAATGTGAAGTAGTATATGTTCGTTGGCGATCCTTCCGAAGAGATTATAAATGGGCAACGATAGAGATGTAATCAAGAGGCTTTGGATGAACATGGCTAGCTCTCTTGGTAGAGTCCTCTTTGGTTGGCTGCTCCACTTTTAATGCCGATATCTTTGGATTTTGATGGCTACCCGTAACCCTGGTGTTTCTGGGAGGGTTGGATGGTAGTTCCACTGTTGATAATTTGAAATTTTTTCCTTATTTGGATGCAAGAACTGAATATTACTCTCACAATCGGTCAATTTTAGTGGCCTAATTGTCTAATCAATAGCTCAATTTTGGTTAAAACCCTAGATCCCCAAATCGCCTCTCTTGACTAGGTGGTGACTGGTGAGAGAACTGATTGTTTAGGGTTAAAACACTAATCTCTTTCAGAAGTTAATATATATTGGGGGGGGTAAGATAGTCTTTCATCACAAAAACTAATAGTGTTAGCCAAAAAAGTTAGCAAGTGCTGATGTGATGCTTGAGGGCTCGATAGTTTCCAAACCACAAGTGGTGACTCAAGAATTTGAGTAAAACACGTGATTTTTAGAGTTTTACTCATTTTGGATTGTTGTAATGTCAAATGCCTGATGTTGCTTGTTAAACTGCCAAACTTAAATATACTACACAAAATGAAGAATCTCCTTACTCATGCTTGTCTTATCTAATTCAATTCTAGTGTTTGCTGGTTTGTACTTAGCATTGACCATTATGCTATTTTTCTCTAGTTAAATGTGTTTTTAGTTTATCGTTATATACACTCATTTGTTAAAGGGATCTCAAACCTGATCAACAGCAAGTCACAAATATGGTGGCGAACTTGCAAGGTGTAAAGTGGGGTCATTATCTCTTTCCGACTAACCAACTTTTTTTGGTGTAGTCCCACTACTAACATCTCCTTCACAAAAATGTTATAACTAAGTGGGTGTTCTCTTTTTAAAATGTTAGGATATCAATATTAGGTGTTTTTACTAGGCCTTCTTATCAGCTTTAGATCGACCAATGTACAACAAACTATTGGAAGCCCATTGGGAGAATACTATCTTTAATTGAATACACTATTCTCTTAAGTCGTGTTCTATCTTTTACTATGCATGATGGCTATTTGGTAATACGTTTTATTTTGCGTGTCGTAGTTGACTTAATGCATCACTTTCTTGTTTGCCACTGTACACATTTATATTTTAAAATGCCAATAATGATGATTTAAGTTGCTTTCATCCATCTGATTTTCTGTTGCTTCTTTGTTTCCTAGGGCGTTTACTTGGAAATATAAAAAATTTCTCATACAACGAATTAAGAACAGCAACTGATAATTTTCATCCAAGAAATAAGATAGGGCGAGGAGGTTTTGGAACTGTTTACAAGGTACTCTGTCTTACCGAAGCTTTCAATTTTCTATTATATTACTTGCTTTTTTCTTGCTCAACTAGTTAATCTATGTTGTTAGTGGTATTTGAACTTATAATAGCTTCACGGTCTAAATAGAATAATGGGACTCTTTCTTGAACACTCTTAGAAGATGATTCAACTATTCATGTTGTGCACTTCACTTATTTTCTTTCACGCCTCTCTTATCCTTTCTATATTGTAAAATTTGGTTATGGCAAGTCACTAATCTTCTAGGCATATTATTTATGAATAAGTAAATCAACAGTTCCATCAATACCTATATTTAAAAGGCCGACTAGTAATCTTGAAGCGAGTCCGTTATTAATTAATTGGAAATCCATCTGAGTTAACCCAACAAATAATTAATCATAACTTGGTTGGTCATGACTCATTATATTGAGTTCAAGGTGAGTTAGTGGCGAGTTGTGGAGGTTCGTTTTGTGGAATCCTTCAATCTCTTTGTTTTCCCAAATCACATATCACCTCTTCGTTTCTTCCTCCTCTAAAATCTTAATGTGACTCTCCTTCTTCCTTATGGACCCTTCGTCCCCCAAATTAATCAGTATAAATAAATATGTATATGTCCTCATCTTTTCCATCCCATCCAAATGCAAAGAAAAAGAGCCAAAAAGAAATGAAGAGAGAGAGAAAAGGAAGAACATATCCGAAGAAGCGTGAGGTAACGACCGACGAGAATGAGAGCAGACTGCGTAACCAAAAGATTCTTGGGATCGGTAGATCTGACAAATTTCAACATCGGGAAAATTACAAGGTCGTGAGACGGCTTTTCCGGTGGATTTGTATCAAACTAGCCCCTGCCTCGCACGGGCTATCAAACTTGTTATACATGAAAACTTTATCAGGACCACCCATAAATTGGTTGTGTTACAAACTGTTAAAATTTTAATGATTCAGTTTGTCCAGGTTTCTGGAACAATATAGATATTTAAATTCACAGAGTGAAGGTGGTGTTTACGGTGTCAATAGACAGCAGTTCTATAGTGCTTTTCATCTTTTTGGTTGAGGAAATATGACATGGCTAGATTTTAAGGTACATTGCTAATTTACCAAATTGTATTGAGAAAGTAAGACAAATCATGGGGTTGTATTGGATTAAGATCTTTCTAGTGTAAAAGTAGTGACTGCGAGTTTCTCGGGGGAGGGGGGGAAGGGAAAAAAAAGGAGGAAAGAAAGGGACTTAGATCTCTAGAAATGTAATGCTGAAACGCGAAATCAAGCTGAAGTATGGATTAAATTGCATTAAATCTACCAAATTTACTAATACTCAAGATTCTTTACTTCAATGGAGATGTTATATTCTGACAAACGGTGAACTGAAGTCAAGCTTTTACACAGATTTTTCAGTACTGTAAGTTTGTAACTGCAATCCTTTGTTTTATTTATCCCATATTCCAAACCTTTTCCAGATAATGACTCCATGCAATTCTGTAGGGAATCCTGAAAAATGGAATACAAGTAGCTGTAAAGACACTTTCTGCTGGATCAAGGCAGGGGGTGCGTGAATTTTTAACTGAAATTGACGTCATATCAAATGTCAGGCATGCAAACCTGGTTGAGTTATTAGGATGTTGTGTTCAAGAAAATCACCGGATTTTGGTTTATGAATATCTGGAAAATAGCAGCCTTGATGGTGCTCTATTAGGTATTCAGAAGGGTTGGTATAGATTGATCTTTATTATGATCTTCATACATAGAAAAATAATTAATATGTAATTTTCATGTCCTCGCAGGTCCAAACAGTAGAGCCACAAAGTTGGACTGGGAAAGAAGATCTGCTATCTGCAAGGGTACTGCCAGGGGTCTCGCGTATCTTCATGAAGAACTTGTGCCACATATAGTGCATAGGGACATCAAAGCTAGTAATATACTTCTTGCTGAAGACTTCACGCCAAAAATTGGAGACTTTGGGTTGGCTAAACTTTTTCCAGACAACATCACTCATATTAGCACACAAATAGCAGGAACCACGTATGTTTCCCTTTCATATTCTGTTGAAACTTTATCTGGTAGTCCTTGCATTTAGTTAACATTAGAAGATCCTTCCTGGATTTGAGTTCATCTGAAAAAAGAATGTATGCTTTTTCAGGAAAGGGAAGAGAAATAGAATGATTACTTAAGTGTTAAGTCTGCTGTGCATGAGTCCCAAGATTAGGATACATTTCAAAATGCAGTATTGCATGTAGTTCTTGGCAAACTGCACTACAGCTCTAAGATTCCATGTTATATGCATTAGCTGGTTTTTTTATTCTTTTATTTTTTTTCTGAGAATATTAGCTAATAATGTAAGGTTCTGTGTGGATTTCTTCTTTTATAGTTTATTTTATGGAAATAAAGGAGGAATATGTGGAACTTATAACTCGATTTTGTTCCACCAGGGGTTATTTGGCACCCGAGTATGTATTGGGTGGTCAGTTAACAAAGAAGGCAGACGTGTTCAGCTTTGGCGTCCTCATACTTGAAATACTAAGTGGCAGAAGCAGTGGAAAAGCAAATTGGGGTGGGATGCAGAAACTTTTGTTGGAATGGGTGAGTCAGTTATTCCTACCAAAATTTCTAAATCTATCTTCAGTTCTGCCGCTCAGTATGTTACAGTCTCTCTATGTCTCTGTCTCTGTCTCTCTCTCTCTCACACACACACACACATACGTGTATGCCTGTACACACACAGCACACATGCACAAATACAAACACAACTTGAGTAGATATTTTAGGTATTTGTTTCTCATCAATCAATATTGAGGTTTTTGAACATGTAAAGTCGTAGTTCACTAGTTCTTCATAATGGCCCTTAGTTTAAAGGAAAAACAAACCAAATCCAGAGGAAATTTCCTTCACGCTCTAAAACATCTGTTATGTTTCTTCGTATATGTTAAGTAATCAACTCATCTAAAAGCTTAAACTATTAGATGGAGGGTCCAACAATGTATATCATGCTAACACTCCCCCTCAAATACAAACACACCTTGAGTAGATATTTTAGGTATTTGTTTCTCATCAATCAATATTGAGGTTTTTGAACATGTAAAGTCGTAGTTCACTAGTTCTTCATAATGGCCCTTAGTTTAAAGGAAAAACAAACCAAATCCAGAGGAAATTTCCTTCACGCTCTAAAACATCTGTTATGTTTCTTTGTATATGTTAAGTAACCAACTCATCTAAAAGCTTAAACTGTTAGATGGAGGGCCCAACAATGTATATCATGCTAACACTTCCCCTCAAATGCAACTTTTTATATAAATTAATATAAAGACAATTGTGCGGCCGGGAAGTTTTGAACCCAAGATCTTGCACACCAAAAGCTCTGATACCATGTAGAAAAGAATACTCCGAGTTTGAGTTTATAATTCCTTGATTTATTTCATCTCAATTAAATTGGTTTATATACACAAGTATATTTATGGTAATCTCTAATTACAGATATGTATACACACTTATTATGGGATATGACTAACTATAATAATGGAAACCATATCATATCTTCTAACAGTATACCTTCCTGAGACCTATCAAAGTACATCACAAAAGAGAGAGAATTCTCGTTAAAGTATTTTCCCTTGTGCTACATATAACAATGGTAGTTTAATTCAACAGGCGTGGCAACTCTACGAAGAAGGGCGGCCCTTAGAAATGGTGGATCCTGAACTAAAAGGATTCTCTGAGGACGAAGTCATTAGGTATATTAAAATAGCCTTTTTCTGCACACAAGCAACAGCAAGCAGACGGCCAACAATGAGCCAAGTTGTTGATATGCTCTCTAGAAACACCCGGCTAAATGAGAAGGAAATTACAGCCCCAGGCTTTTCTCAAGATACAGGTGAACTTTCATCTTCAAACAAAAAGTCGTCTGATACCTCTACAAGCTATCAGATGAGCTCTGTCCCTGTCTCTATCACTCAGGTGACCCCTAGGTAAAATTGAAGTCCATTTATTCAGCTTCCAGAAAGTTGAGCATCTTTTTATCATGCAGCGGAAGGAATTTGAGGCATTAAAAAGGAATTTGAGGCCATAGGTAAGGTAGGAAGAAACTGTATTAAGAACACACATAATTACCATAAGCTACATCTTTCCCATTAGATTTTTCATTTGTGTTGTTTGTTTGTTTGGTGTTTGGAAAAAGAGGGAAAACAGAGGCTAATCTACTAAAGAGCGTATTAGCTTCCGGTAGAAATATTAGCTTGAGGATTGTCAGGTTTAATTGGGTACTTCTGCGTTATGTAATGTACAACAGCTCATTTTTTTGTCGTGTTTATATAAAGAAAGAAGAGGAAATAATTTCATTCAGGAATCAGAAGTACTCCCTGTCTCTGGTGGCAGGAGCTAGGAATTATCGTATATCAAGAATTTGCTCATGATTGAATGTCCAGACAAATCTTGCTCAATTTATGATGTTTACTTATGACCTGTGGAATTTAACTATTAGAATCTGCGTTTATTACATCTGACATCTATCCGACATCCTTTTTGTTGTTCAACAAGTTAATATTCTATTGTTTTTTGTCCCTTATTTAACCCCCTTGTGTGTGTTTTCTTTCCTTCTTATTTTGGGTGCCAAAAACCATTTATAGATGTGGCTGTGAAGTGTATACCTGCATAAATAGTTGTGATAAACTCCCTTGGTCCGGAAAAAGTTCGTACTTGCTTTGTAATTTCAATTGAAAAAGGCATTTCCAACTGGACAGAGGGGAGTGTTTCTGCAATAGTTTCAAACAATCTCAGCCACACCAATTTTGACCAGACCCTGACTGGGATCCTCTTAACCTCTGTTGACTGGTGTGGCTCTTTGTAAATTGGCTGATGACCTAACGTTAAATCATGCGGCGCACATTTTTCTGAAGCCATAATGCTCTCTGACCACAAAGAAATACAGATACTCATCTGTCCCACAAAAGAGACCAATGAGAATTGCTTAAGTGCTACTGCGGAAAAAAAGACCCATTTGTAAACTTTTTTATTTTTATTTTTATTTTTTTTACTGAATTCCAATTTGTAAACTTTATAAGCGAGGATATGTTCATTCCGTGTTAATCCTTTAAATTTATTGATTTATAACGGTAACTTGAGAACAATACGTCATTTAATACTACTATAAAAAAGAAATGACTTTTTAGCAGGGAGAAAAATTGCCAAACGATACTCATTTTGTGTAACGGACATTAGTAAAGCACGAACAAAAACCAGATACTATTTGCCTGAGCCAAAGAGATGTTTCTTATTAGCATTATAAACAAAAATTTAGATAATTTTAAAAAAATAAATAAAAAAAGGGCAGCCAAACCACTAAATAAAATGTCACAAGAAACCTGACCTTTATTTATTAGCTCAAGTATCTCTCCACCATAAAAAACCAACACTCGCATCAGACAACCACCGAGATTTAAAGAATAATAAAAATAAAAATCACAAGATCATTACAAAAATATGCAACCTCATAAACACAGTACAGTAATAACAACTCGAAATCTCAAACTTTTTAACAGAGAGTGATGTATGAATAGGTTTCCAGAAACAGACCTAAAAGTGGAGCAGATTACACCTAATACTCATTCTCAAATCATTGGCATCCGAATAGCAGAAAGCAGGCGATTAAATCTTGGGCATAGTAAGGTAAAACAATAAAAAATTTGAAGAGGCGCATATGGACTTTTAGACCTAGCTAGCAGGCTGGTCATCGGCGGCGGCGGCTGCAGCAGGAGGTTCTTGATCAGAAGTATTTGAACCATTAGAGGTGACATCTTTGGCGGGTGCAGCAGGTGCCACTCCAGCTGCAGATCCAGTTACAATAGATGTTGCATCTTTTGCATTCTTCACATTTTCTCCATCTTTAGCAGTTTTCCCATCCTTCCCATCTTTGGCGTCCTTAGCGGGAGCAGGTGGAGGCGGTATCATATGAGCTGGAGGTGTGTGCTTCAGCTTCAACAGTAAATGACGCATTCTTGAAAGATCAGTAGGTTTCCCAGGCTTAGGGCCCTGGATGACTGTAATAGAAGGCTTCTTGTCTTGATCTTTCTTGCCTCTCTTCTCAATATTTGGAACCTCACGGGGAATGATCTCTCCAATTGTTTTCCAGTACTGTTTGTCAGCCTCTTTATGGAATTTCTCTTGATTTGCCAAGTACAGCTGCTCCGAACAAAGCCAAGTTAAATGGTTTTTGGAAGAGATATGAAGGTTAAAATAAAATATGGCAAAACAACAAGTAGCAAAACATTTTACAAGTTTACCTTCTCTTTCTCTCTGTTAGTGGTTCTATTAGCATCAATCTGAACCTTTCTTTTCTCATAGAAAGCATTCTTAAACTCTATGGCTTCTTCAATAATTTGGTTACGCAATTCCTTCTCCCTCTTCTCTTTTTCCTCAAGTCGGATGGCATTTTCCCTACACATCCAAATCCATAATTAAAATTGTTCACTTAAAAAGGAGTGATTGCTGACTTGTCTCATCTGAATTCTTAATGAAGGCACAAACTGGACGTTTTTTTATTTATTTTATTATTGTTATTTTTTTTATATAGGTACATTTCTTTAGTTTTATTGGTAAAAGGAAACTATCCGAATATGCAATAATTATTCAAGCTTTACATGATATTTAGCACATGTACAATATATCCTTTGTTATGAGCTTGCCTACACAAATATACAATAACAGTACTAATGCATGACAAGGTGGATGAAAGAATAAAGAGGAATAAAACTAAGGCTAAAAAGCCACAAAAGCAGAAAGCTTAACTCAATCCATAGAATAATGATGGATTACATATTTTTATATATGACTATAGAAAACCTAAACTTAATGACCAAGTAAAATCCTAGGTAATCTAATTTAAAAAGGAAACAAAAATCCCTAATAATTATCTACTGTAATTTCAAACTCTAGAATATTCTACCTAATATAATAAAAAAATAATTAATAATTACAATCATTTTATCTCCAAATAGCAACATAAAATATTTTTACATAATAATAAATCTTCTTGGCTTGATCCGCAACATATACTGTATAATCAGAAAGTTTTACAGTATAACCATGTGATATAACATCATACTCTATAACATAATAATTTTTTTATATATATTCACAAAATTACCCCACAAAATAAAATAAAAATTCTTTGTTAACATGTATTCAAAGTCATGTCCAACTTTAGGATTTCCCATGTTATTACACCATGTCATACTGTGTTTGGATCTGAGCAATTATACTAAAAGCTTAAGGTTGGGTAGAAAAATAACACATCCAGTGTATTAGGTCCACTAAACCTAAATGGATAAAATCTAATCTGCTGCTCTGAGCTCTGGTGTCATAATACAGCAAGATCAAGAAGAAGGGAGCTTTTGCAACTCCAGCCAAGAGACTCGAGGTTGCATCTATGATCTATCCTTGAATTACTAGTTAGAAGGAAAAACAGAGAAGGATTTCAGTCACTACTCGCTGGCAATTTTCATGAACTAAAAAGGTGGAGTATACAATGAGTATGACAAAGTATGTTTGAAGGTAGAATCTTAGCAGCCAACTGATTAGCTTGGTTGAAAGCAACTAAACAACACACCCTAATGCCACCCAAGAGGTCAATTATTTGAATTACGCCTTCACTCTAGCATAGCACAACATCATCCCATATGATAACACTTACACACGGCTAGATCTGGAAACTACAGGTACTTTGCAGGATTATCAAGGGGAAAAGATACAACTAAGTTGCAGTAGTCCAGAATCACCACAGATCAAAGTGGATCCAACTACACATAATCCAGTTATTTCTACCGATACAATGAATTTTCTAGATCTTAAAGACATATCTAGATCTGGAAGATATTTTCAACTAAATAATCCACTCCTCACATATTTAATCAGGTACCTGCTTTTATGGGTTAAAATGGTATCTTGTTCCAACAAACTTCAATATAATATTCAAAATTTCCAAGAATAAAGAAAGCCTAATTAAGAACTCAGGTATCAAGTTCTGACGCCAATATACTTCAATACACTATTCATGATTTGAAAGGGAAAAAAAAGCCTAATTAAGAATTCAGTCATCAAGTTCTTTTTGCAAATTCGATAAAACAGTTAAAACGGCAGTGAATACATCAGTCCACATCGAACAAGAGAAATTCAATCGCAACTGAGAAGATAAACAAGCAATCAGTTCCACAAACTACGATCAATTGCATAAAGGGAAGAAATCGGATCTACACAATAGAAATGGATCAAGTAAAATGAATCCTCACCGTCGCCATTCACGAAGTGCAAATCCTTCCTCTTGCATTTCTCCCGGAGGTGGAAGCACCGGCCCATCGGAACTGAAAATTCCATCAGTATCTTCTCCAATATCGTAGCTCTTGCCATTCCCGTTCGAAAGTGGGACCGAAGAGCCAAACGGAGTAGATTCGGGGTAGTTAGGGCTTGGATCCAAACCGAATCCATAAGGATCGGGACTGTCAACGGAGTGAGAAACGTGATCTACAGCGACCTCATCGTCCGGGAATGCTCCGCTTCCGAACGGCGGAGGAACGGTTGCGGAGGAGAAGTTGGAGTAAGCTGAGTCGTCGAAACCGTAGCCGTCGTCGAAAGGACGAGAGGACGGGATCGTTGAATCTTCGCCGTCAATGCTGTATGTATCGAACGACGACGACATTCTCTCTCTATAGTCTCGCTTTGAGTTACCTGTTTTCTCTCTCTAAAATCTCTCCTATAGTTTCTCTTCCTATGGATTTTTATTAAATAAGAACCTGTTGACCATTTTATACTAACTATTTTATACTAACTAGCACTTCTTCGTGAATCTAAATGAAAAAGAATTCTTTAATGTGTGTTAAAAAAAAATTTAAGAATATTACCCAAAAAAAAGGATTTCAAGAATATATTTATAAATATTAATCTTAGATTAAAAATATGGTGGGCCTAAATCCTAATCAAATTATACTCCTATGAAAACAAATATATCTATATTAAAAACCTTAGTACTACTCTGTTTGTGAGTTTTAAAAAGTTGAGTGATACTTTCGTATTATTTTTTAATATTTTTACGTACGGAAGAGTTCATTATTTTTTAAAAAAGATGAGCTCCATATGTGAAAATATTAAAAAATATTGCGAAAATATCAATTTTAATATAGAATTAATTTTTTTGCATGTAAGACCTATTTTATTTACAAAAATAATAGGTCCCACATGCAGAAATATCAAAAAATAATATGAAAATATTAGTTGCTTTTTAAAAATGAGAAAAGAAAGGAGAAGGAAGAAAATTTAAGAATGAGTTTAGAAGCTTGAGAAAGGAAAAGAGAAGGAAAGAGATTTTTTTTTTTTTTAATTTCTACCCAAATTTTTTTTCTCAAAATTGAAAAGATTTGAAAGGAAATTTACTAAAGACTTGATGTTATACTAAAATATCCTTATAATAATTTTTAAAATGTAAACTCATAAGGATAAAATAGTGATGGATTTTCTTAATGTGTGCCCTAAGGGCACACACTATACACAGGAATCGAGAGAATATTTTCTTGATTTCTGTGCATATTCTTTTGATCTGTGTGTAAACGCAGAAATCAAAAGAATATGCACAGTAATCAAGTGAATATTCTCTCGATTCCTGTGTATAGTGTGTGCCCTTAGGGCACACATTAGAAGGACCCCATTTCTTTTCTCTCCAAACTCACATAGTTTAAAAGTTTTACACCCGACATTTAACTATTGAAAAATGATATATTTTACAATTTTATATGTCAATTTTTTTATTACGAGTTATGTGAAAAGCTATAGTTGATAATATTTTAACTATATAGTGGGTTAACCTTATAATTCAACTCAATTCCATTCTATGAATTGATATACGTTGCAATCGTAATTCGATAAAAAAAATTCGCAATACATAGCTGAACTCTAATTGTTATCTTTAGACATATATATATATATATATACATATATATATATATATATACATATATACATACACACACGCACACTTTTCTCTTTTAAATAAAAGAAATTATGGATAGTTATTGATTAAAGGACGTTCAAGTGAAATTTATTATTTTACCTAGAATTGTGATTGCAAATACTCCTTCCCTCCACAATAGAATGCTAGATGTCTACTTGTATTTGCTTGAGTTTTGAAAAATGCCATACATTTTGTTGCTTTTGGAGAACTCGGCTAGGACAGGTTGGTAGTTGGGGAAAAAATAGAGTAACTGTAACATTCTTCGGAAATTTCTTTTTACCTGTTTATTGTACTAATTTTTATTAATAAATTCCTTGTCTTATCAACCCAAAAAAAAACAAACAGAGAGACAGAGAAAATGACTATTTTAGACTCACTAATTTTAATTTTTCTCCTAGCTTGTGAACTAGTATTAGCAACATGGTGAAGGATTTTGATGAGTACTGCACATACCTGAACAAAGAATGTAAAAGTCAGAAATCAGTTTGCATTAAGCATAATTGCATAAGGATATAAATATAAAAATAAAAACCACTCGTGGATTATATCAAATGAATCACAGTATTCATCAGCCTCCTATAATTAATTCTACTGCTCAACATTCAACAAGCTTTTTCTCTTCCTAATGTTGGAGAGCAACTAACCAAGAGGAACAAGGAAGCTGCTTAACCGTTCCGCACTCACGTTGGTTAGCAAGTGCTCCGGTAAAAGCCAGAAGCCACCTCGGATCAACGACACACAAACACTATGAATGTACATTCATCGAAGGCAAGCTCTCTCCGAGAGCTCTGGTCAACATTCGTGCAGACACACAAAACACTCTGAACGTACATTCATCGAAGGCAAGCTCTCTCCGAGAGCTCTGGTCAACATTCGTGTAGAAGTTTGTTGCGTGTATGCCTTCTGCCCCTTCCGCTTTTTACAGAGAAAAAAATGATACAACAGTATGGATATTTTCCCCAACATGTACTATCTCAAAACAGTTGGGAAGTATCTCCAATGCATCTGAAAATTTGTAAGTAGGTCAGTATAGATCCGGTGTGAACTTCTTTGGGACTGTAGAGTCTCAAGGCAAGTATATAGCCGAACTGGGTAGAACTCAAATATCAATTCAACAGGCCCTGCTTCAACAGGTATCGTGTATGATACAAATATCTAAGCGAGAAGGGGAATGATGAATTAGTTTATCAAGGCACGGGAGAAGCATTCTTTGGGTATCTAGCAGATGATGGAAATCGCTGCAGGACTCTGGTAAACTCTGGCTTTAATCGTTTATTTGACATCCCTTGCAACAATCTGATCAAACCAAAAATATAAAATAATAGAAGCTGGTAATAGGAAGGAACGAACATGAAAAATAACCAAACAGTCAAATAAGACAAAAGCTCCAGCCAGTCTACGTCTTGACATTGAAAGTTTTGGGCAAACAACAGAATTACATACCTAAAGATAGCAATAGCTTAGAGCACTCACCTCGGAGAACCCTGACGTTTGTGAGAAAAATGACCAAGCATGGATCTCAAACTTCCAAGAGCCTTGTCAGCAGCCTAAAGAAAGCATATTCAGGTTCTCTAGACACAAAGTATCTTTGAAAGAACATAGGGCTTAGAACTCAAGACGGAAGAAAATATAAAGGTCCAGATAGGAAGAAAATGCGAGGAAAAAGGTAACAAAACAGCTGGGATGGTAAGGAGGTACCTGCATCTTAGCCTCATCCCATGTCACCCCCGATCCCTTGCCCAACACCTGTCCATCTATTTCAACCTAAAACATGATGGCCAAACAGAATTAAGAGAAGGTGATAAAAAGTGACCAAAGAGGTATATTTGCTTCAATCCAACACTTCAAGCTATTTTACTTCCTGAATGGCCCCAAAATGGAGTAATACATTAAGTGGAATAATGAGCCATTCCTTGAAACTGAGAGACAATATTATGAAACATTAGAGGATTGTGCATGTAAAATTGTATTAGTCAAATGAGTACAGCCGATATTGGCCCTCAGATAACTGGTTGATATAAATATAAACTCCTTCATTGGAAAGGCATAAGAGCACCACAATGAAGTAGAAAGTTCAGAACCAGACCAACTACATAGCACATAATCCATTTTGAGATTCAAATATATGGAGAACAAAACTTAAGATCATTAGATAGAAGAAATATATATATATATATATATATATATTTGTGTGTGTCTGTGTGTGAAAATATCTTCAAAAACTTCACACACTCGAGACTTGAACATTCAAACTGAGAAGAGAAAGGGAGAAGGTGATGGGGAAGGTTAGCTTTCACTTTAATCTTTAGAGTCCAAACAGGATATGTGGCTGACAATGAATCCTCCTCAAATTAACAAGCCAATGGACTAATTTTAAAAGTTACTGCTCTAAACTAAAGACAATGAATCTCAAAAGTTGCTAACCTGTGCATAAACTTCATTTTTTGGGCCCATATTTGCTGAAAACTGTGGTTGAGGTTGAAAAGCTACACCAAGACCTTCCATCATGCACTGAGACATTGAAAATATATCCATAGCACTAATAAGCAAAAACACACCAATTACGAATTTACATTAATTCAAACATAAAATATAACGTATCTTACTAATTCTTTGAGTGCAGAGACTGAGCCCATCAATTTCTTAGAATCGTCTAACCTTGGGTCCAGAACCCTGGATGGTTCTTGCGCATTTGAAAATGTCAGAAACTCCTCCTTCGGCAATGGCTGATACCCAAAAGAATTTACATCACTGATAAAACCATTTTCGTTTGCATTAGGGAACCTATTCCCATCTCCGTGCATAGAGCTGGAGTCGGGATTAAGACGTGATATATATTTATCTGCAAAAGCATACTCTGAGATGGTCAAGTCACCTAGAAAGCATGCTAAAAATAGAACTTCAAATAGAGGATATCATAAAAATTAACGAATAATAATATCCTAAACAGTTATCTTTCTTCTTTTTTTGTAAGTTATACTAATCCAAGTAAAAAGGTGGTATTACATAATCCTCCTTTTGAGGTATTAAATCCATTTGAGGTATTAAATGACCTTAGAAATGATAACAAATAGTCCATGGATTAAATAACGGACTAATCATGGGATAAAATAGTCCAAAATGATAATAAATTAGTACAAATAGTCCTATACCACCAATCATTTTTGCAAACAAACGTAGCCTAATAGAACGAGGAAAACATATACTACATAAAAATAAATAGCAAATTAGCAATGCACGTTATGTGCCCATTCTCTCTTTCGATATCGCCCTGCTTCCTTTTTGCCAACTTAGCAATATAGAGGATGTGTAACTTCCATGTAGTTAGTTCTCATGGACTGAACGCCAGTTGCCAATTCTTCATAAACTCAATATGGGGGAAGATGTATCTATCTATCTAGTAAGAAAATGTATGAGGAATTTTACCACGACAATTAGCTTGGAAATTGTTGTGGATCCTCAATGCCTCTGTATGACTGTATCTCTAATCTTGTGATTCTTTTAATTTCATGTATTCAAAATTCCAGGAAAGTAGTATTTGACTTCGTCGATTAAAAAAAACATTGCATTTTTTTGTTCATTAAAGTCACAAGTACGTTACAAAATTAAATAAAGAAATAAGGCATGACATTAATAGGATATCAGAATACACTCAGTATTAGTAGCATAATTTAAATCAATAACTATGATTTTATATACTACAAATTAGCAAGATAAAGTATAGAAGTTTTTAGCCAAATGGTAAATTGTGTGCTTTATAACCTTCAGGTTAAAAGTTCTTACAAAGGAGGAACTGCGAGTCGGAAATAAATTAGGAAGTAAATAGAAATGTTACTTAAAAAAACAAAAATAAATAGAAATGTTATTTTAGCAGCTCGCACTGTTCCCAAGCAATCAAAAGCACATTCAGGGCCCAAGATTCCTCCTTTTACTACTATGAAAAGAATAGCTATTTCCTGCCTAGCCTAAATCTTTAGGTTAAGGTTTCAAAATGACAAAGTGACATCCAATAAATATCAACTAAATCTTCTATTAGCATATCACAACTAACTTAACTCTTTGTCCTTCACTAGAAATTTCTTAAATAGTACCACCTCCATTCGTCGATTAAGTACAAAATTACATTTTCTCACAAGAATAATCAACAAAAGGCGCTTTTAAGGAACTGGATATAATATTAGCTGCAACAAAAATGACTAGGAAAAACAGAAGGCTAAGACACCAACTGAATAATTGCCAACAGTCACAACACAAATGCACCAACAAGTGTCAACAAAGACAACAACGCAAAATCTTTACCAGCCAAATTCATAAGAGATCCCTCAGCAGCTTGTCGCTGAGCTTCCCTTCTCGTTCGACCAATAGCTTCACCAATTTTCTCTCCTGCAAACCAGACCTACAATATACAATTTTTACCACGCTTTTATGTTCCACTATAGATATGCAATGTAAATCAGGTCACAAGACTAATAAAAAAAAAGTACTCCAAACATATGCACGTGATGCATATCTATTTAGACATGTTGTGAACTTTGGTAGACATTACATGTTGATTGTTAATTCAATCCAACTACAAGGAATGTTGACACATTAGTTAACTGTGGTAGAAGTAACACAGTTAAAAAAAGAAGTGTTTAAACTACCTCAACAGAAAACTGCAGTTCCGTGCTTGGAACCAAAGCTGGCCTGAACTCCACCTATAAGTAGTCAAAATAGGGCAGAAGTCATAATTCCAACACAGGAAACGACAAAATATAGAGAAAATCCGCTGTATTTTACTCCCTCCGTCTCATAAATATTGCAACATACTTTTTGCACAAAGTTTAAGAAACTTTTAAAATAATAGACCCTTATAAAATGTGTGATAGAGAGTACTTAAGAATTTCAACCACAAACATTTTAGTTAGTTGAGGGACCCACTATATATTTCAAATAATAAAACTTTACATGACAATGGGTAAAGTAGTAAAATTACCTAAAAAGGAATGTGTTTCAATAATTATGGGGTTAAGTGCAAAAGTGTCTCTGAAAGTTTCACAAAATTCTATTTTTAGCCTCGAAGTACCAACTTTCTCAATTGTATTCCTTCAAGTTTAAATCTTTTACAATGTTGTTCCCTTTTAACATATTGGTGAAATTATACGTCTGAATCCTTCACATACATGTCCGAAATTATTGGTAATTATGTAATTTACATTTCATATAACGTATATATTGTTGTATTCATACGTTTGGAATGGGTCAAATATGTATTCAACTATATAAAACGTGAATTTTGACCTATAATTTTTTTTAATATGTTCAAAAGGAGCAGTTTTGTAAAAATTTAAACTTAAAGGAACACTATTGAGAAAATTGATACTTTAAGACTAACAGTGAAATTTTGTGGAACTTTGAGGCACACTTTTACAGTTAACCCATAATTATGGGGCGTTAGGGAGTATTATTTTCACCCAGAGAAGAAAGGGGAAAATATTCTTGTCTTCTATACCTTTGTTCCGCACTTAAAAGCAATATCCTGTAAAGCTCCCACCGGAGTTTCAGCAAACGCATCAACTCGCCCGGGTTCCATATCAAGATCCCTGTTGCTGGAAGATGACCGAGCTAGGGAAACATCCTCACCTTCAAAATTAAACTTGAATTAAATAATGTAATTTTTCTTTTTTATTTTTAGTAAAATTAAATTTCTTAACATATCATGACATATCACATCACAATTCAAGATAGAGAGGATTGTCAAACAAAAAAAGGTTGGAAACTTTTCAACATTTGTAACTTGCAACTTGCAAGTCATTAAAAACACCACATCAGTATTTAGCCCTAAAGCAGCATCAATAGCTACGATTCTACAGTGGCTTTAGATTAGTCAATCCCATCTGTTTTTCATAAGTCGTATTAGCTAATCTAATTTTTCCATGCTCAATAATAACCATCTCTAAAATCTAGATTCATTGAAAATACAGAAGCCGCCACTAAATGAAACTGAAACTACTCAGAGAAACTGAAAAACTTTCTATGAGATGCCAAATATTCATGTTAACTTAATTTGCACACAAGTAGAGGTCATAGAATACCTGAAAATGAAGGATAAGGATAAGTAGGCAGCAAAGGATTTGATCTAAACCGCTCTTCTCTTTGAAGAGTCTGCAAACCCATCAAACATTCATCAGCCATATATCCTTTTTCAATTTTCAAGCATAATTACTCAAAGCTATAAAAACAGACCAATGCAAATACTAATTACCTCCTTGGGTATCTTCTGGCTTTCAAGAAAAACTCTATCAGATGGTGTAGAACTCTCCACCTTGTGGAGAAAAGGTGAATGATGAGGATGCTGCTTCTCGATATGCAGCAATTCTAATTGTAAAGGAAATTCCTTGGGGGGAAGCACTCGACTCAATTGTCTTGGGCTCATCTCTTCCTCAACTGGAAACCAACTTCCACGACCTTGGACTCGTGGAACAGAAACTTGCAATGAGGGTCTTATAGGAACTTGAGGTTCACTAGGAGGATGATCTCTAATGTCTTGACCATGCTGCAAAATGAGAAGTCTCCTCCTCGTATCAGGATCCAATTCAGATTCTGGTACCTCGCCCTCTTCTCTAGCCGGAGAATTTTGCAAGCTCATTTCTGGAAGTACAACTTGGTTCAAAGGTTTTAGTATTGAAGTCACTTGTGGAAAAGGTTTGCTGGAAAAAGGTATAACTTGCCCTCGCATTGTTGGAGCAGGATTGGAGATAGAAGGTGCTACTGTATACTGCATAGGAGGAGCAAGCCTTGGATCTACATTACTGACCATTGAAGAGACTGTGGAGGAAGCTGAAGTTGCATCCTGAATGTCCAAGTAGATGAAAGACAAATTGAAATCATTTTCTATCTATTTACATAAGCATTGCAGAAGCATTTGCTTAGATGAGTGCATAAACAACGATAAAGAACAAAATTTCAGTAATAACAAACAATTTCAATATATCTGCATGAAGAACTGCCCCATAAGCTTCACCTCACAAATGAAATCACTAATTCATATGAAATGCATGTTATAGGTTAGTTATACATAAACCAAGTACAAAAGAAGATCATTATAGCAAGACATGATACCTTTAACCTTCTTTCCACTTCAATATCTGCCATGCCATCGAAAGAAAGTAAATCTTTGTTCCCATTCAAAGCTGAAGCATCATCCTGAAAGGCAAGCAAGATAACATCACTTACAAGATATTCTATGCATGTCTGAAAAACGATATAGTAAATTAGTACATAATCAAAGCCACAAAACCATTGGGGATATGGAACCGTGAGAAACCCGCTGCAAATTCATGATTGACTGAATTAAAGCATTTTTTTTTTGTACTCACTAACCTCTGAAATCAAATAGTTGCTCACATCAGGAGGGAAAGTAATATCTTTAACATCATCTTCATATTTGAGTTCTGGAATCCGTTGTAAAAGACCCTCGTCAAATTCTCTGTGTAAAAATCAGCTCTGGTCACGCCAACCAAACCATAGTATGTTTTATCCAAACAAAAGAACCCCATAGCCCACCCCACCCCCAAATCCGGCACAAACGAAAATTTTAAAATAAAATAAAGTCGGGAAAAGAAAAAGGTAAACATACAGATAAAATAAAAGCATTATTATAAGTGTCAATCAAAGGTGTGTTAGCTTCTGAATCTAAAAACTTCCTTATTCCTTTCGATATCCTTACTTGAAAAAACCACCTCTAACATTGCAGGCAACATTTCTCGCAACACACAAGATAGGCACAGCATTGTTTGCCTACAAAATGATAGGTTTCATGAGTAGCATGACACAAGAAAGGACTAAGCAATACACATAAACTGAAATAAGAAGATAGAACACAGTTCTCAATTTAAAAGGCAAAAACAGTGTAAATAACAAATGCATAGAATATATAAACATAACAGAATGCACATGGTTAATACTTCAGCTTGAGGAGCATAATATGGAGCAAAAGCAGGAACAACGTGGACACGAGGTTGATCTTTCTCATCCCACACTTTTAGACGATCATCAATCACCAATGCCATCTTTGGATGGCAGGTTCCATCTTGAAAAACGTTGAACAATGATTTTTTTAAGCCTGTAAAAGGTTTAAAGGAGATAAGTGCTAGACCGACCCATAATTAATACAATCTCAACTAAAAAAAAAAAGAAAAAGAAAAATACATCAAATTCTTAGTTATGGAAATAGAGAAGAAAGATGTGGATAAAATGGAAGGGTGAGACCGTGTGAGGGTAAGAAAATCATATGAATGATATGTAATTCCAATATCATAACATAAGCAACCAAGGAAAGTAGGCAAATATTTATCTCCAACTTACCAGGCTTTACACACACAATACGATCCAATAACTCCTTCGTGTTTATCAATTTTGCCTCTGGATCGAGAAGCCTCCACATTTCTAAAGCATAATCTCTTTCAGCCATAGTGCAAACATAAACCTCAAAACGCTTACGACCTCTCGCAATCAAGTAGCTTCTCAGATCCTCCCATGCAGGTCTCAGTCTCACAAGGACACTTGTATCACGAACCTATATAGATGTAACAGTAATGTGATTTAGAACTTAAAATGTAAACATATATTAAAGGCATCTGGTACAACAAACAAACCATTCCTATCAATTGTTGCAGGACACCCTACAATCACTGATGACCACATAAGTCCTGTATATATATATATATATATATATATATATATATATTTATTTGTTGTTCAAAGCATCAAGACATAATATGATTGCATTTATGAGGGTACGTGGAGGTGGCATTCTACAAAGGTAACAAATACAAAGCCAGTATAACTAGGATCAAATATGAGGTCGATTCAATACAATATATACCTACCAGGGGATTAATGCGAGTCAGGATAATGTTTTTGTCTTGTAAACGAATAAGTGGGCGAACAATTGGTTGATGATTGTCTGATAATGCTGGAACCACCTCAGCCTGAGATTTGGTAACCTTTCCGTTTTCAACAACCTGATCATTTTCTGCATATTGCTTCAATATAATCTTGTCGTCCTGATAACGCTTGACTTCTGCCAGCATACCAGAAACACGTTGTGGATCAGGATCAGAGTTTATTTTTCTCTGGAGAGCCTCAATTCTATCCTCAAATGAGCGCATTGTGTTAGCAACTACGAGCGTTTCATCGAGATCAAATACAATGCCAAGACATCTAAGGTTCAACATGACAAGGCAAGAATTGTATAGTCCTGATGTGACGTTGAATCCCCAGAAACAGGGACACTGTCCATTATTTTTCCTAGAAATCATCGGAACCAAATGGAGCTCTCCACCTCGAAGAGACATCACTGCAGTCTGTGACACATTTATTGTAAACAAAAACCGTACATGGTGAGAGCATTGTTGCCCATGTGTTTTATACATAAGAAAAATTAAATGAATAAATAACACTCTTCAACTAATTTTATGTCCATGCTGCTAAGTATAATAGTATGCATAATCCTTATTTTGTCCAAACGACTAACTTGGGATATTTGCGGTGGCTGAGAATAATTATAGATCCAGTACAAAATCGAATGAAAGAAAGATAGGTCATTTTCAATATGAACAACCTTCATATAATGTATATTGCATATAAGAACATTCTTTCACCAGATGAAGATATTTGAACCACATAACCCATTTTTTTTTCCCAGATTTTGCAACCACAAAATTAAATTAAGGAAACAGTAATGGGAAATTCTGACCCACCGTTCAAATGTTCCTTTTCATATTTATCTCCAATGATCTCAATGCAAATTATCAGAAAATCCCTATGAACAATATTTGCACAATTCTTTCTAATTAAGAACACTAATAACATAGGTGTATCTGTCATGAATTGAATGCATATTCTTGGCATAAGAAAGTTCCAGCAAAAAATTATCCCCATTAATAGGTCCAAAAGTGAGAACTGAATTTAGCTTATTATTAGAGTTTCATGTAGTGGTTTCTTCATTACTTTCCGAGTACCATCAATGGAATTTAAATTATAAGCCAAATTATTACTGGTTCATGGAATTTAAATTATAACCCGAATTATTGGTTTATAGAAAATGGTCAAATTCTACTTTTTATTGGGTCCTTGTTCTTTTTGTCCAAAAGTCCTCATCTGGGTAACTTTAAATTGGGTTTGTTTTTGTTGTTCTCAGCTTGAAGTTCAAAGGTTGAAGTATGAAGTTTGAATTTTAAGTTCAAGTTAGGGTTTTATTGTTCAAATTAGGGCTGCAATAATACCTTGTTCTCCCTGAGACATGTTGAGTGCAAAAGATTGAGCTGCGAGTCAAGAAACTGCGACTTGGACTCCAATTTGAAGCAAACACCAGTTGAGGTAATGGTATGAAGAACTGCAAGTGGCGGGCACCTCTCACTAGGTGGCGAGAAGTGAGAAATCCGAATTTCTTCCACAACGACACCGTTCTGGTTCTGAGGATAAACCTCTACTTCTCCCAGTAGTTTATCCCCTTCATACACAACCACCGATTTATACATAATTTTTTTCACTGTTCTTCAATCAGTCAATCACACATACATTCGAGTTCAGTATATAATAAATTTATATACGTGCAGATCTGTGATTTCTTAAATGGAATTGAATTTCATCATCCGATTTTTCAAATTTATAAACTGGAATCCGTGTTGAAAAAAACAAATTAGGGTTTCTTTGAGGGAAAATTTTAGATCTGAGACGACGAAAAGAGATGATAGATTGCTAATGAGATTCAATTTGGATTTGATAATCAATTGATGTTGTTCTTATATAGCTAAACTAAGGTTTTATGTTTGATGATGATGATGAACGAGTTGTCACGGAAGAGAAACCCTAGATCCAGAAAGTGATGCCAATATCGTATTCTCTCTCCTCTCTCTATCTCTAATCACATGTCTGCTACTCCACTACATAAAATATTATTATCCTCCAATCAATCTACTTCTATTTCTATATTCACTATCTATATTATAAAGGGAAAAGATAATTTTTGGTCTCTTGATATAATCTCTTTATAATTTTAATTATATTCTTTTTTTAATTTAAAAAATTATAATTTTATAGTTTTTTTTTTCTTTTTTATTTTTCGCTCAACTGTTCCCGCTATGTTATCTCAATTCTCTATTTTCTTCCGTTACTTACTTTTTTATTTTATTACTTTTATTACGAAAGTGAGAGCAAAAAAATAACTCTTATAATTGGGTAAAATCTCTTTCTCACTCTTTATAAGCCTTCCACAATTTTTATAAACCTCACGTAAAAAAAACAAACTTCACGTAAAGAAAAAATAAATTCATCTTAATGAGATCGAACTTGAAAAGTATTTCATTCTTAATCACTAGACTAAGGCCTCATTGACTGTAATTTAAAAGTGGAAGGAATATTTTTTTCTTAATTGCACATATATATATATATATATATATAATAGGTGGTATTATTAATATTTGACTGATTGTACAAAATAAAATATAAAATATTAATATTATCTTTCTAAAATTCATGAAAAATATAAAAGATACACAAAAATTTCACTATTTAAAAAGATAGATGAAAAAACGAAATGTATGTATATGTGTATGTACACGTGTGCGTATGCCATTTTTGTTGCGAGTGAACACGTCAATTTATTATTTATATATCTATATGATTATGGGAGAGCAAAAAGTTATTTATTTTTGGACTCTTTGGCCTCTATTTTTTGGACTTCTTGATTTTCATGACCCCTAATTTTTAGAATAGTTATCACATGTTGCAAAAGAAAATTATCTGACCATTTTTAAATTTAGTGTGGATGCTATGTTAACTATATTTATCTATTTTTTCCTTATATTATGTTTTTAAAGATCAATAAATGTATTCTAAAAATAATTTACCATCACACGCGTCGCGTGTGCATGCATAATAGTCTATTATTAAGAGAGAGCATTAAAAACGACTTCTTTTAAAATTGTGTAACATCTCTTTCTCATTTTTTATCCTTAACTTATCTCCTACATTTTCTCATGCATGTTTTATATCTCTTATTTAAATAATTTTTTTTCTTAATTGCACATAAATAATACGTGCTACAAAGACTAATTTATAATAATTTACAAATTAAGTTATTGTATTCACTCGTAAAGGTTCGACATGGCTGATATATACACCTCTTTTTTAAACTTGCTATGTACTCAAAATTCATATTCCAAATTAGCTCCACTCCATATTTAAAAAATAAAATAAAATTATATTCGTCCCACCTCTAAATAGTATTCCTCGCATTTGTCCTGCAATTATAAAATAAAACTTAAAAATAATCTAATGAAAATCTTAACAAATACAAATTAATTTATAAGTCTAACACCATTAATTTTAGATCAACTGATCTTTACAATTAAAATTTCAAAATATATAATAGGAAGATAGTTATGTTCGTAAGTGTATCACATGAATATATGTGTACGGGCAGATTCAAGATTTTTAAGGGAATTATCATATTCACCTCAATTTTGATACGAGACTTTGAAACCTAGTCCATCTTTCATATATTTTAATTCCCGGTCTATATACTTGGATCTAATGAGAAACAAAACAATGTAAAACTTTGCTTAACTCGTCCCATTGTCATCCTTAATTATGATTTATGAGTAGGGGGTAATAATTTTTGACACAACACGAACATGATTCATAAACAGATTAATGTCATAGACATGTGTCTAAAACAGATTCGTGTCATAAACACCATCTTAAATACGTATTAATTTTTCATATGAATACGATTCATAAACGAGTTCGTATTATAAACACGTGCATGTATACATTAATTTCAACACGACACGATTGTCACCCCTACTTATGAAATATAATTTTTAAGATCTTGTTACATATGATAATAATTTTTATCGATAATATATACTTGCAGTACATGTATATTATATTATCATATGATATGAGATAATTAAGAAGATTCTCACGTTAATTTATTTTATATTATCGCTCAAATTTTTTTTACATTAGTTGCTATTTAATTTTGTCATAAAATCTGGTGATATATAAATTATTTTCTTAATTTTTATAAGTAATCTGCATAAATATTACAAGTAATATGGAGTATTATTTTTTAAACAAATAAGCACCATTAAAATAATGGCGTGACAATAATTTTCTTTGAAAATATTAGTACTTTTTTGTTTCTTTTTCCTTTTGTGGTTTAGATTCCCATTCTTTCACATGTCATGGTTGAATGATGGAGAAATAAATCGGTACTAACTAACATTAATAATGACTCCAAATTCGAATTTTATTATGTGGTCCCATGTTAGTAGGGACAAAGGAACACGAATATAAATAGGGTAAGCTTTTTCACAAATTAGTTTGTTTTATTTATGTGGGAGATGTGCCGAAATGGTAAAATAATAAATGAAATTATAATTAATTCATAAAAATTATACTCTTATTATTTCTAAATTAGAGATATATTTTGTAAATGATGAAGTTTAAAGAAAAATTTACTTTTTGAAACATTCTTTTAACGTTAGCTATAATAAAGTAATAATGACATGATAATATTTAAGTAATTTAAAATATTATTAATATTAAGCGAGAAATTTATGTCATTGATGTTTTAGTCTGATGGTTATAATTGAGATCATTTAATCATTATATGTGAGGTTCGGTTATTGTTATTTACTTTTTTCTTATTGTGAGATTTTTTTTTGTTTTTATTGTGGGACTATATTTTGAGATTGTATTGTCATTCATTGAGTGTAAGATATCAACTATCAACTATTCAACTATTATATATAAAAGCACGACAAGCTATCTTATCCATTTTCAATTTGAAAATTGACTCGGTTCAATTGTCAATTAACTCGGTTAATTTACAAATTGACTCGGTTTAATTGTCAATTAACTCAGTTTAATTGTCAATTAACTCGGTATAAATTCTCAAAACTATCATGTGGATACATTTATATACAGCAAATTAACTGCATTTTGTTTCATCTTCCAAACACCCATCATAATTAACTTCCTTTTGTTTCATATTCCAAACACCAACATGCATATACAACTTATATTCACATACTTTTGTTTCATATTCCAAACACACATGATAAATTAATTGCCTTTTGTTTCATATTCCAAACACCAACATGCATATACAACTTATATTCACATACTTTTGTTTCATATTCCAAACACCCATCATACTCCACTGCCTTGAACTCATTCGATACCAACTAACTGTGTGCAAAAATGGCTTATGCAGATCTCTCTCATCTTCATTATCATCTCTGAAACTCATTTCTCTCCCATCATTTCTGATGTAAAATTTTTACGAAATTGTATGTGGTGTTTTTTTCTTCGAGGTTATCCTCTTTAGAATGTTGTTTCTTAATGAAATTCATATTACGTTGTAGGTACTTTTTTGGATTCAATGCACAAAAGGTGTGCCACTAGAGGCAAGAAGGAAGAAGCGAAAGTAAACTTCTTTTCTCATAATCAGTTTTAGAGTAGTTTTTGGTTATATTCTTAGTCATGCCATTTTAAATGTCATTGTTTGGATGATTTATTATATCTTTTTAGATTTGGCATGATCCAATTTAACACACCTTTTTCTGTTATGTATTATAATTTTAAGAATTATCAGTTTGTGAAATGATATTGAGGAGTTTATTTTTCACTTAATTATTGGCATAATACATCTTAAGTGTTTGATGAAATGAGAATGAGAATATTTTTGCATTTTTATTTTTCAGCATGTTACCTACAATTTTTTTGCCATCAAATGCAAGTTATGATTTAGAATTTTAGATTGGTAGGCAAATTTGATGTAGCCCATTTGATATCTTCGTATCTGAGAATCAACAAATTCAACTCCGCATTGTTCACAAAATTTCGGGTCTTCTTTTTCATTCCCGATTACTCGATAATTTCCACAAGTACAAATTCCGCTTTTGATAGGCCCAAAAATTCTTTCACAAAATAATCCATCTTTTTCCGGTTTATTAGTTTTGGAAATTGACTCGGTTCAATTGTCAATTAACTCGGTTTAATTGTCAATTAACTCGATTTAAATTCCCTAAACCATCATGTGGATACATTTATATACAGCAAATTAACTGTCTTTTGTTTTATCTTCCAAACACCCATCATAATTAACTTCCTTTTGTTTCATATTCCAAACACCAACATGTATATACAACTTATATTCACATACTTTTGTTTCATATTCCAAACACTCATGATAAATTAATTGCCTTTTGTTTCATATTCCAAACACCAACATGCATATACAACTTATATTCACATACTTTTGTTTCATATTCCAAACACCTGTCGTACTCCACTGCCTTGAACCCATTCGATACCAACTAACTGTGTGCAAAAATGGCTTCTGCAGATCTCTCCCATCTTCATTATCATCTTTGAAACTCATTTCTCTCCCATCATTTCTGATGTAAAACTTTTGCGAAATTGTATGTGCTGTTTTTTTCTTCTAGGTTATCCTCTTTAGAATGTTGTTTCTTAATGAAATTCATATTACGTTGTAGGTACTTTTTTGGATTCAATGCACAAAAGGTGTGCCACTAGAGGCAAGAAGGAAGAAGTGGAAGTAAGCTTCTTTTCTCATAATCAGTTTTAGAGTAGTTTTTGGTTATATTCTTAGTCATGCCATTTTAAATGTCATTGTTGGGATGATTTATTATATCTTTTTGGATTTGGCATGATCCAATTTAACACACCTTTTTCTGTTATGTATTATAATTTTAAGAATTATCAGTTTGTGAAATGATATTGAGGAGTTTATTTTTCACTTAATTAGTGGCATAATGCATCTTAAGTGTTTGATGAAAATTTATACTGCTCATGATTCCACTAGGTATTTACTTTTTAGTTTTTTTTGGAGGAAAGACTTATTTTGTTGAATGTTATGCGAAAATGTATGTTAATATACAATTAATTTTGTGTATAAATTCCGTAAATTTTTAATTGTGGATATGCATGACCTGTAGTAGTATAGTTGAAAGATAAGGGATGAGTAGTTTTATTGATTTTAACATTAAGGTAATTACATTTTTTGTATCATATTGTTATTCTCATTGCTTATTTGAAATTTTTTCAGGGGATTGTCTGTTCCATGTGCACTATCAGCAGCATGCCTGACACATTTAGTTTGCCCAAAATTGGTTATGTGGTGGAATGCTTACTATTTGAATCAAACAAACCACAATTAAATGTCTGAATATCTCTTAGAAAGAACATGTCTTTTTCGTTAAGTTCAGTTAGAGCTTTCATGGGAAGACACTCTTATAGAAGCTTCAATTCGTGGGATGCATGTCATGTCACAAAAGCTTTTGAATAAAAATTCACGGGAATTCATTGGTAGAGCAAATTTCAACTGAAGAGCTTCATTTAGGTTGTCATTCAAATGGTGCATTGTCAGACCATATTTATATACAATATGTTCACTTATAACCATGTTTTGTTATTCTAAGTCCCTCTATTATTTTCGCCTTTTATGTATAGATCCAAGACACAAGACTCATATTACAATTTGATTCTCAAGTGATGGGTTTTTATCTTGCATTTTGTGATTTTTGTCAGTCCCAACTGATTTCTCTGCATTTTGTATGTCTAAATTGATCCAAACAAACCCAATACATGCTAGATATGCTCACAAATGTTCTATGAAAGGAGCATGCACAAAATCAAGTGAAGCAACCAAGACCCGGAATCAAAGATTTGATAGAAGGACAACATATAAGCTTGCTCAAGTGGAATCCAAATGAGAAATATTTAGGAGCAATTTTGTAAGAAGATTAGTACCAGCAGTTTTAATCAGAAATGGTAGCAACTGTTGTAGAAAGCAAAAGCAATAGTAGAGTGCCATCAGAAAAAAAAAATCAATTTCCTTTGTATGCAGCAGATAGATTTGTAATCTTATATCCCATTATTTAATTCTTATAGATTTTGGGATATATATTTCAGTAATATTTTAGCCTTTTACAAAAAATAAAAGGTTCATGTATATACCAGTCATTAAAATAAAATGATCAATAGCCTACTTAATACGATGTATTTAATATAAAATTTAAATGATATTTTAAAAGATTATTAATCTTAATCCATATAAGAGTCTCCATCCATTTTTATAATCTTCTTATACAACTTAATTTACTTAACCCCGAATTTATCAAACAGGGCCGTGCTTTGCACGGCTACCAACCTAGTACTTAATGGTTTGAGATTTTGAGACTGTTAAGATTATTATAAATTTATTGTACTTGTACTCATATCCCTTCAAACTTAAGACGTTCAAGAGAACTTTAAAGAACTTTTTATCGCTTTACAGTCTGAGTGTTTGTTAAGATTATTATAAATTTATTGTACTTGTGCATTTCGTGTGTTTAAGGCGTTTGAAAGTTCAAACGTATTTTAAAATATTGTTTGCATAGAATCAACTTATTTCAAATATGCTTAAAAAAAATTTATTTCAAATACAATTTATTTAATTTATAAATGCAGCGTACAGATTTCAAACGCATCGCATTAAAAATAATAATTTGAAAATTCAAATATTACTACTTCAAGCGCTAGTCTAAAACCATAAAATATCTTTAATTTTAAAATAGAAAAAGATAAAAAAAATTATATCTCATTTAAAGCAGATAAAAACAAATATATCTTTGATTTTGGAATGAAAGAAGTATTTCAAATAAATTTGATAAAATTATTTAAGGGATCCCCTGCATGGCTATATCTACGTAGAAAGATCCATAGAATAGAGGCTTGGGTCCTTTTCATAATATCCAAAACCCCGTTTACTCTTTTTAGTCCCATCCGATCCGAGCTGACCCAGCCCGTTTACCGCCACCCAATCCGACTCGCAACCCTTCTTCACTTGATCAACCAAATTAACAGTGCGGTCGATCCAGTACTGACACGTAAGACACTTATTCAAAACCAACGGTCAAGATCAGCCACGCCGTCAACGTCCAACGGTGCGATTACAAATGCACCGTCAGAATACAAACCTACAAACGCAATTTTCTCTTCCACATTTGGATTTGTTCAGCTTCATTTTCAAATCTTTCAACAACAGAGAGTCTGAAACTCGCAAGAATCTTCAAAACCCTAATCAATTTCGAATTCCACAATTCATTTCCCAAATTATTACAAATATTTCGACAAAACCCTAGATTTATTTTTTTCCATATGAGAGATTTGAATTGAAGTAAGGAAGATGATCGTTAGAAAGTACAATCGCCGGAGCAGAAGTTTAAGTAGAAGCTGCTCAGACTCTGGCTTCGATGAAGCCATAGCTTCAGACGAATACGAGAATTCCTTATCCCAAGAAAGCCCTCAAGATATTTACGATTTTGCATTTTCGTCCCAAGATTCAGCATCCCATTGGTCCTTTGATTCCGAGTCCTATGTTTCAAATTCTTCTCAAGGAGCGAGGCAATTGGCGGTTCTGCCTCCGAGGAAGCCATTGATCGGCGGTGATATTGAGAACGGTGATGGGGCGTTTCGGATGTCGAAGAAACCTAGAAATTCCTTGGATTTCGATCCCTATTGTTTGAATTCTTCACAAGAATCACGCAAACTGGCGGTTCTGCCCACGAAGAAGGTGAACGGTGCTGATTTGGAGAATGGTAATGGGTGTTTAAGGAAACAGAAGAAGGTGAAGAATGGGAGTACGAAAGAATTGAAATCAAAAGGGACGGTATCGTTTTCTGTACCGTTGGAGCAGACAAAGACATTGATGGAGACCGAGGAGTTTGGAGAGATGATGGAGCATGAAGATGAGGTTTATTTTGCTTTGGATGGGTTGAGGAAAGGCCAGCCTGCCAGGATTCGGCGTGCCAGTTTGTTAACACTGTTATCCATATGTGGGACTGCTCAACAGCGCCGACTTTTAAGAACTAATGGGTATGTGAATTTTCAAAATTTTTATGTGGTTTGTATTTTAACTTGGCCATAATTTAAATTGGATGATTGGCAGGCGTAATTGAGTTTGAATATTGATGGATTTCTTATGACACTTTTATCATATACTAAAATGTATTCTGAATTTAATTAATGTGAACCAATTAAGTAGTAATTTAAAGAAAGTAAGAAGATAGATTCATATTTTTGGGCAGATTAAGATTGTGGACTGTTTGGTAACATAACACCTAATAATTATTTTGTTACAATCAGCTTGCTATAGACAAAAATTGCACTCTAAAGTTATAATTTAAGTACTTGTATTGTTAGCATTTTTAATTGGGTTTCATTATAATTTATATTAGCTAAGCAGTTTCAGTTCTCCTGAGCAATCCAATCGCATGAGACCTTGGCGGATTTGCCAATCCCAAATACAGTGTAGACTATAGAGTACAGGTTTAAGGGAGAGATGAGAAGTTTTATTACTCATTATTGTCGATCTCTCTTGTAGTGCCAAGACGACTGCATTATATTTCTGTACTTGATTGCAGCAACTCCAGTAGTCCACGTAGATGACTTGAATCTTCAAAGTTACAGGATTTTGAATGCTTTTTTTGACTTAAAATATCTGTGAATCTCTCAGGACAATGCAGTAGATATCAGTATATAAGAGGTTATGATTAGAATTTGCATATTCATGATCTACCACTCTCTTATACGCAGCTGCACAAGCAGATTTTATTCGTTTTAATTTAAACCTCTGTAATTTGTGTGCTTATATTTCCTTATTTGTTTGATTGTGAGAGCTTAAATTATGATCTTTTGTCATATAATGCCCTGGTTGACTTCTCAAGATTTTATTTCAGGATGGCAAAAACAATTTTAGATGCTGTAGTGGGACTGAGCTTTGATGACCCACCTAGCAACCTAGCTGCTGCAGCTCTCTTTTACATTCTTACCAGTGATGTAAGCTGCTGGTGTTATGATGAAATTTCCTTATCTAATTTCTAGGAATATGGACGAGGACATATTGCATTATTTCTCTTTGTAGTTGCCATCATTATGTTTACCACTAAATGAATATCTACCAACACAGAGAAATTAGGACGAGGAATGCTTACTTCCTTAATTTGTGTACATTTGCTAGTATTACTGTCTCAAGGAGTCAAGGTTCATTGCCCATGGTCTGTTAGGAAGTACAGTTTTGGATTTTCCTTTAAATGAAATACTTTGAATTATTGTTGCTTTAAATTCCGTTTCATGTGAGTGTTGTATCAACTCTTGGAATTTATTTTCTTTGCATAAATATGATAACAATATTTAGAATGATCTAATATATGCACATTATCTATTTCTGTTTCATTCTTTTTTCTTTATTTGATTAACTTGTAGATTATTTTATTTATCACAAATATAAGCCCATTGCCCATCGCGGAAGTCGCTGATTTTGCTTATGTGTGTTGGTGGCATGTGCTTATGAGATCAACCTAAAATTTATCATCCTTCTGCTAAAAATTGGCTGCTTTAAGGCTCCAATCCTTCTTTTCATGCTTTGCAGCTGGAACATTTTGTGTATTTTGGGTTACTTTTTGTGAGTATTTTGGGTTACTTATTGCGGGATAATTGGTTCTCCCCTCTTTGTTGGTCCTGATATGTTCGGATCCTCCTCCACTCCGTTAATGATTCTGTATACATCATGTGTGCATGGGAGCTCCCCTTGTTGGTGGCTTATTGTTCATTTTTTATCTCCCCTTGCCCTCCTGCTCCACAGTCCACACACACACAAAAAGAAAAAAGAAAAAAAAGAAGAAGAAGAAATAGAAAAGTGGTGGAGCAGTTCTTTTTGGAGAGTCTCTTTGATCTTTTGCCTTCTAACTTTTGGGGTCTTTGAGTCTTCACCAGGAGTGTCTGCATGGAGTTTGTAGTAGAGGAATTCAGCAAAATATTTATTTATTTTATTATTATTATTCTTATTATTTTTTTGTGTGTGTATGTGGTAGAACTGAAGTCACATTCTCATTGCATATTTATTGGGATTACGTCACCATATTTAAATGTTTTGGTTTCCTAATAGTATGGTATAAACTTTCAGGCAACAACTGTATAAATGCAAACCATTCAGCCTTATATGTTACTTCTTACCCAGTGTTTTAGAAATCATAAACTTCAAAATTTTGGGTGTGTACAACTCTACAGTTATGTTACTTCCTAAAATGATGTACGTTACACACACCTATACTGTTCTTGTTAAAGCTTTGTGACTTTTGAAATTCGCTGTTTCAGGGTCAAGAAGACCTTATGGATTCACCCAGTTGCATTCGTTTTCTAATGAAAATGTTGAAAACACTCCCCTCTAGCACTTCTAATAACAAAGTTCCGACCATTGGCTGTAAACTTCTTGCATTACGTAAGAATGCTTCATACTTACAAGATATTAATGGAGCAGATTCCACTTCTGCTGCAATTGTACACAAGGTTCAAGAAATTCTTGTTAGTTGCAAGCAAATGAAGTCAAGAGATGGAAAGGATAATGGAAGGGAAAAGCCAGAGTTGAGTCCAAAATGGATTTCCTTATTGACGATGGAGAAAGCTTGCTTATCTATCATTTCGTTTGAAGGTTTATTCAACACCATATCGTCCTGCACCCAGTATATTAAATTATTTCTAATTCTATAATCATTTGGGAAGACTGCAAGTATTTATTCAATTATAAACATGTGTGTTAGGGATGAATATTCACTTCATAACAGAGCAGAGAGTCAAGTGATTCATTATAAATAAAATAAAATAAAATAGTTTAGGGATGTTCTTGTTCTTGGTTTATCTGATTGGACTTATAAAATAAATAATAAATGTACTCTGTATAAATTAGTTAAATTATTGAAAATGATTTGGTGTGTTTGACAGATTCATATGCTATTTATTTCCTTGATATCATGTCTTATCTTTTTCTGTTATACAATCCTGAGCCTTGCGTTTTGTGTTGATTTTCCTGTTGGTTTTCATTCATTCAGAAACCTCCGGCAATGTGCGGAAGACGGGGGGTAATTTTAAGGAAAAATTCCGAGAGCATGGAGGACTTGACGTGGTTTTTGATGTTGCCAGGACTTGTCATTCCAATATGGAGGTGTGAGCCTGTATGTTTGTTGGTCTTGTATTTTCTTATTACATCAAAAGATCCAGAGTTGAATTGGGTCATTTGAAACTGGCAAACTGCAACTTGAGCAGCCATATATACATATACATATATATTATTTTACTAATTTTTGGAGGCAAGCATAGTTAGAAAATCCAAAGCAATTTGCAATGTGTGTGTGCGTGCATGTGTAAATTGACAACAAGTAACGTTTAAATCATTACTTTCTTCCTTTAGTTAATATGAGTTAAAATTGATTCACCTTTTGAATAAAATCTGAACGAACAATGAACAATCAATTCTGAGTTTATAAAGGCATCAGGCTGTTAAGACCTATCCAAAAAAGAAAAAAAATCATCAAGCTATTATAAAGTGTAGGAATGCAACTTCTTCCTCCTGTCACTATAACTTAGGAATTATAAATAAATGTAACTTGAAATGGTTCTGCTATGAAGATGTGCCTTGCTGACTGCTTTACTCCTTTTAAGAAAAATTGAGCGAGTTATCAAAAGAAGATTTTTTGTTGTTGAAAGAAGGTCATTCCACAGTTAGTCCTCTTTGATTAGGAGTGGTTGGATGGGAGGATAGGTTAGGTGGTTTGCACTCTTTAACAAACGTTACAAATCAATGCCGTAGCCTTTTGGTCGTAAGCGAACCATCGACCTGAATTTTTGTCACCTGTGCTGGAATTTTTTGGTCCACATCAGATTCATTATTCCTTCAATTTTTCTCTTCGCTTGCTAAGAAAAAGGAAAATATCCTTCTAATTTATTACTTATACTATAAAGGGGCATCTTATGCAACGGATCTGGACACAGGGCATCACATGGAGAAAAATAGAGGGAAGAGGAGAGTTGGTCTTGCATCCAACACAACAAGAAAGTTAGTGGGAGCAAAGGCATCTTTCTTCTGGACCATAAGGTCCATAACAAGTCTCCACTGAGAATTAGATGACAATATATTGAATATTCCTAGCTTTAATTACAACTTTTGAAAAAGTAAATGCGTGGTTTTTTGCTATTTGTGATAGATTACAACTTTTGAAAAAGTAAATGCATTGTTTGTACTGTTTGTGGAGATTCATAGTTGTCTTAAATGATATTTTATTTGCAGAGATGGTTGGAAGAGCTCTCATCTCAAATTGTGGAATCAGAAGATGATGTGAATTTAGAAAGTTTGGTGCTGCTCTTAAAATGTTTGAAGATAATGGAAAATGCTACATTCCTTAGTCAGGATAATCAGGTAAAATATTATCAATTTGGTACCTTACATCACAATATCACTTGTCAGGAAGTACTTAATACTCGTACCCTATTTAATTGCAGCCGCTAATATTTTTGGTATTATTCTGTGACAGAGCCATTTGCTTAAAATGAAAAGTAAGTTCAACTCCCAGCATCAACCCCAATCTTTCACAAAACTTATGCTAAGCATCATCAAGATACTGTCAGGTATCTATATTAACTTTTCAATTGTTTAATTTTCTGGGGTTCTGCCTTTATTGTTGGATATAAAATCAGAGGCAGAACTTTGTATCTTTTAAATGTAGTTGGCAGTCTGATGATTGGTGGTATTAATGTTCAGGTGTTTCTTTACTTATAAGTTCTTCAGGCAGTTCTGGTGATGAAAAGTTATGCAGTTCTTCTAATGAGACTTGTCATGCTACTGAAAGACCTGTAATGGTAGACAACAAAGGTACTAGTGAGTCTTGAAGTCAATATGATATTTTTTGTGGATAAATCTCTCTCTCTACACGCACACATACATATTGAGCAGATACATATAATATCTGTTAGTGTTGACTTACCTAAAGAAAAATAAAGAATAGCAACAGCACTTAATAATCCATAAAATGTTAGCCTCAAACAAGGACGTATGATGTAGCTGGATTTAGTTTTTACAACTGGTTTTTTAATTAAGGAGACAATTATCATAAACACTGGTTGTTGCGTGTTGCAATCATAGTTGTTAAATCGCGAATCGTATCGTGTATCGAAAACCTCCGTATCGTGTTTCATATATTGTATTGTGAATCGTATCATACGATACTGAAATGAAAGGAAAAATGTGGTAATATATATTTAAATATATAAAACACAAATATATAAAACACACAATTTATTGTACAACAAGAATATTAGTTTTACTATGTATTAAAGTTGTCAAGTAAATATTATTATAAACTAAAAATAATTTTTAAAGTTAAATAGTAGCCAAAATTCTCTAAATTGATTTATTAGATATTATTTTAGTAATTTTTATAGAGTAACAAGAGAATAAAAATGTAGATTCTCCTTTAGACTATAAAAAGAAGAAGAAAATAATTCAAATTAACAAGTGTTCATTTATGTTTCTACTTGTGAAAAGTGACGTGAGAAAAATAAAACGACATTCTGTATAAGAAGATATGAAACTCTAAATGCGATTAAAGGTTTAGCAAGCGGTATAAAATATGTTAATGCCAAAAAACCTCTTCATTTGAAATAGAAGACTCAAAAGTTTTGCTTTTACTCTTTTGAATTTACATAACTTTTTCAAGTCGATTGTTAGCTTTAAAAAGTATCGTGCATTGTATCGTATCGTAAGATTCGTATCGTATCGTAAGATACGTATCGTATCGTAACTGAATCTTATGATACGGTGTCATTTTTGATTCACCCTGCGACACGTATCGAATTGTCTTTGTATCGCATCGTATCGTACGATACGTATCACGTATCGTACGATACTAATAACTATGGTTGCAATAATTCCCTATATCCTAACTAAGAATGTGTGCTAACATCTCTGTTTTTGGTTTCTACTTTAGTTTTTGCTTTCTAAATTTCATAGAAATGAGTATATGTTTGGTTTTTGTTTATAGAAAAAAGATACTTTTTTCAAAAAAAGAAAAAATGAAAGTTGAAAATATTTAATTCTTTTAAATCTGAAGTAATAAAATCTCAAACTACAATGTATTTTGTGTATCTTTGTGGTCAATTTAGGTCAATTACTAGTCCAAATATGAAAGCAACTGAAAACCGCTTTATGGTGTTCTCTGAATCAGCATGATTTCATAAATGTGTTCTGAAAACAGAAAATGCTAGCCAAACATATTTTTTGTCTTCAGAAAATGAAAACAGAGAAAAAGAGTTTGAAAGTAATGTCCTACCCCCAAACTTTAATAGGAAGTAGTGTTCATTGTAAGACGGCGTGTGCTGGCAGTTAAAGGGGAATTTATTCTCTACAACTTACACACTGATTTTGAGTTGGTGGTAGCTTCTTAATGCTTTTTCCCTTTTCTGAATCTGCAGAGGGCAGCAATGAGATTTTGTCCATAAGCTCCTCTATGGAGTGCTGTAGCATGCAATGGACCCCTTCTCAAAAAAGCTCTAATATATCTCACAACAGTCACTGGTTGGCTTCTAATCAGTTGGGGGTTTTTAAATCCTCTTCTTCTGTAACGACCACCGCCTGTCCAGCTGACACTAGCCTATTAAAGATTAGAGCTAGTTCTTCCACACCCAGCTCATGCAATGGAACATTAAGTTGCTCAAATAGTGAAACACGAGTAAGTAATAATTCATGGACAAAGTTTGGTATTGGCAAGACAAACAAGGTTTCTGAAGACACAAAATTTGAACTCATAGAGGACAGCCAGGATCCTTTTGCTTTTCATGAAGATGAATTTGAACCCTCTAAGTGGGACTTACTATCTGGGAGACAAAAGGTATCTCAAAATCGAAAAAAAAGATCGGCAGTTGGAGTACATGAAAATGGGTGTCAGTCTCTGCTGACTTTGGGCCAACAAGAAGAAGCAATTGGAATTTTGGGCCAACAAGAAGAACCAAGTAGCATGGAAAGTAAAAACTCTTCTCAGCTCTCTTGTTCGCCTGCTGTTGACGCAGAGAAGTCCAACCTTCTGTCGGATTGCCTTCTTACAGCTGTCAAAGTAATTCACTTTACTTGAGATTCGGAAGTTGTAGCCCTCAATTATTGGACTTCTCTTTTCTTCTTTACTTGTAAAATTTGTCTGCTTATCCTGGAGATATTTGATATTAAAACCCTTCAATTAGTTCTAGATGATGCCTGTTTACAGTCACGAAAGTTCCATATAGTTGTAGGTTGAAATCTATGAGGTCTTTGTTGACTTGTCATTTTTGTTTTAGTAGACTGTTATGCTAGGTCTTCTTTCTAATGTAGTTCTTAAATTGGTCGAGTATGTAGGTCTTCTCTCTAATTTAATTCTTAGAATGCTTGATTGAGACAAATATAAGCAGGCAAGTATGATTTTCTAGATCAATTATTATGTATTTATCTTGTTTTTATCTTTGTGAATGGTATTTGTTTGATTGATGTTTGTTTCATTGGTCTCAACTTGCCGATTATGTGAGTATGTGATAAAGCTTTGAAGTTTTGGAAACTCATGCAAATATCCACATGGCAGGTTCTGATGAACTTAACAAATGACAACTCTGTTGGCTGTCAACAAATTGCTGCCTGTGGAGGACTAGAAATATTGTCGTCGTTGATAGCTGGACATTTCCCATCATTTAGCTCATATTTGCCTCCCTTCATTGAGATACAAAAACATGGCTCGTCATCCAAGCCGGGTCTCGAATTTGATCAGCAGAATGACAGACATCTCACTGATGAAGAATTGGATTTTCTTGTTGCTATTTTGGGCTTGCTTGTAAACTTGGTTGAGAAGGATGGTTGGAACAGGTAATTTTTATTTTTAGTATCATCTGTGGCTTCAAGCTGTTACTTCCAAAAAAAGAAAAGCTTCAAGCTATTAGTGTATTTCTCTAATGTTTTGCATGTATGTTCTTCAATTTTACTTTGTTATTTTGCGCAGTCATCAGCCATTTAACTATAATCTTTGCAATTATCTGTATGCACTTGTGGAACTTTGAGAAAACTCCTAGCAAATATATTTCGTCTAAGGGATGCATACTACGATTCCTCACCAAGTTGTAGGAAATTAATTTTGAACTATTTCACAGGAGAGTATTGATAGGGCTGTAAAACTAACCTAGCTATTTGAGCTTATCCTGTTTAAAGCAAAGTTACCAAATATTGACCTAGCGAACCTCGTACTTGCGTACCTAAACATGGTATATCCTTATATCCCAATACTTAAAATTTAGCGTACCGCATTCTCATATCTCTTTCGCGAACCTATTCGCACTTATGGTAACATTTGTATTGAAATAAAAATAAATACATAGTCTCAATAGGGCAACACCGGCATACGCTCAATATCGATTAAAAGGTACTTTGCTTAGTATAATACGAATATTTGTATTTATATATATATATATATAAAAGAGACACACACACACAAAGCAAAAGCGTCCCAGATAAGTGTATTAAAGAGAATCGCAAACCTAAATTGTAAACCGATTAAACCTACGCCCACGTACCGTGTATCAGGCAAGTTGTCATACTGTGTCCCTGTACCCATACCACATACCGAAACGCACCACGAACCGGGAAACACTGGTTTAAAGCTCATTGGAGATTGGCTCGGAAGATAAATGAGCCAAGCTTGATTACTTTTTAGGTCGATCAAAAGGTGCAGAAATGGCTATAACTGAATAAGGACAACTGATAGAGAGATTGTTCGATTTGGTAAAGGTGGAACCTTTCATTGTGATGAATTGTGTTCCTCAATATAGGAATTTTATTTTAGTTTTGGACTCTTGATCAGAAATGGAAAAGAGGCGTGACTATAGTTCTTCATGACTTGTTTCAACAAGAGATTGTCGCTTTGGATGACATCATCTGATCAGAATTGATTTGACAATGGGTGTCTCCTAGATAAGATCCTCCTGATAGTGGATTGAAATATATTATTGAGGAAATATCACAATGGTTGATGTAGATGAGTTTACTCCACCTTGAAAATGCTACTATTTATTATTTCTTAGAAATGGATAGATGATTATAGTCTACCCTTGTCAAGCTCACCTTAAAAAGATCAAAGTAGTAATCATAAAAAAAGATGAATGATAATTCATATATTACAAGAACCAAATGATTCATAATTAAGATTTTCCAATGGTGGGCAATTTCACTTTCACCTACATGTTTGATTCAAAATCCCGCTTTGTCCGAAGCAAGATGGCTAGCTCAGATTAAGTGTGCAACTGTTTGTTGGTTCATTTTTTGATCTTTTGGTGGATATATTGTTTGTGATGACTCATAAAAACGGGTTATAGAAAGTTAAACCTTAATTTATGTTTACTGCAGATCACGGCTTGCAGCAACCAGCATTTCATTCCCTAGCTTGAAAGGATCAGAGGATGAACGTAGGGATGTAATTCCGCTGTTGTGCTCCATCTTTTTGGCCAACCAAGGAGCAGGTGAGGCAGCTGAAGAAGGAAGAAATTTACCCTCGGTGAGTGTACAAAATCTTGTACGATTTTACTGTTGCTTAGCATTATTTTTTTTCTTCTTTCAGTGACTATTCTGTGATTGTTGAGAAGTCAATTGGAAAAAATTTAGGGGCAATCTTCTAAATGTGTCGTCATTTGTTGCCTCTTTTGAATAGTGTCACTTGTGGTCCCTGAGAAAGTGAAATACTTGCACAAATGACAGACAAATAAATAGCCAAAGTTAGTGTGAAATCATGAACAAAGAGTTGATCATGGAATCCTAAGTTACATATGCAGCCACTATGTAAAACTGGCTGTCCAAGGTGGAACCAAAAGAAGAAGAGGGTGCCGCGTGATGAAATGCATATGATGTTTCCCAATTTTTCTCTTCTTTTTAAATCTTGATTATCTTGTTTTCTGAATAATATTTTGAGAAATGCCTTGTTGGACGAGTTTTCCCACAATGTTGGTTGTTCTTTGGCTTGAATTTTCTTTGAACAGTCATTTCCTATCTGTACTTGTCATTTTAGCGTTTGACTTAAAGATTCAAA